>CM059192.1:63568633-64314702 GCA_030323885.1 Branchipolynoe longqiensis | reverse complement strand
GGTGGCCCGGGGGAGGGCATTACGACCAATGTACAATGATGTGTTATATAGGGTCAGTAGAATATAGTGTAAGAAATATGCAGCGTAGCCAACCCTCATGGTTTCGCCATAGGGTGTACAATATTTAGTTCCCATCATCACCTTATGCCAACCTCCCAGTTTTTCATTTATTAATATTATATAAATCTTACGGATTATTGTGTCCAAATAGCACCACAGAGCATCTATGATTTAAACATTTTCTGGGGGAATACCCCCAGTCCCCCCCAATATAACATCCCTTAAGATCTTCCAGTTTTTCATTTTCCAGTGTTGGCGACCCTGAATATGTAAAAGAGTATTAGAACAGAACAGTATTATATTATAGTTAGATGATACATCATGTATGTATGTATACAACATATAATTACTATCTCATATATGAATTGTCAAACTATACAATTCAATTCAATTCTTTATTTCAGACTCAGGATTATGGTAGTTACATAATTTGGTCCATAGTAGGTAGATATAAAAATTAATGTGAATAGGATATAGGTAATAGTATGAATACTACCATACTAACCAATATCAAAATGTTGGTCTACATACAGTACTTTGTACCAATGCCTCCATATGGCAGATGTAAATCTGAGATCACTCTCTTCTATTTTTACAAGTCCCTGTATTATAACATTTCTGACTTGTCAAGTCTAGTAATAAATTTGAATGTTAGATTCCTGATAACAGCCTGGAAGGCTGGCACATCAATATTGGCAAACAGCTGACTAGCACTATGATAACTAGGTAGCTGGAGTAATAACTTCATAATGTCATTATATGCTACATTCAGTTTTCTAATGCTATACATTCTATAGTTCCACCAAATCTGGGCAGTATACAAGGGAGTACAGAAAGTTCTAAATAAATTTACCTTCACATCAACTGTACACATGAAATTTCCTGATGAGCATATTTCCCTGAGCATATAACTTGCGACACTGTCTATTAATATCCCTATCATCTCTAAAGTCATTGGTCATAAAGTGTCCTAAGTACTTGACTTCAGTAGAGATTGACAGGGGAGCACCAGTTAACATAAAATCAGGTAACACAGTATCCTTGTCATATTTTGATCGAATGATCATAACCATACTTTTAATAGCATTGTATTTGATATCAGCTTCTATGCCATAATCAGAGCATATCTTAAGTAGCATTTGCAGTCCACTACTATATATGTATGTCTTGGAATGATTAATATTGTCATTTCGGCTGACTTGAGATAGGTGCTGATGACAATATCACACAACCCATACATATATTGTAAATAACTATTGTCACATGGCTGGAAGACCAGTGCCTTGATGCTGACAGAAGACTTTATTCAATTATAAACTCTATTTACAAAATGAAAACATAGTATAAGGGTCTGCAATAGAAGAATAGTAGAATGTAGAGCAGCAGTGGAATGTAGAGCAAATTTCCATTGTAGAGCACTGAATCTAATGCTGTGTACCCATCCTGATGTTGGCAGGATGTAAAACTCCAACAACCAACCAACCAACTGTAGGGTGCCGCCACCTGGTGGTTTGAAGTGACATTAGTCTGACCAGTGTTTTGGTGGTTAAGCAGTTGGGTGTGAGAACCACCAGGTGGGGGGGGGGGGGACAGTTAGGGACTGGGGAGGAGGGGGATGGGGTAGGAGAGGAGGGGGTGGAGGGGGGTTGAGAGAGACTAGATGTTGGAGTGCAAGGACAAAAGTCGGAGTGAGGGTTGTTAGGGGTCGTGGGGGAGGAAAAGGCAGGGCTAGAGACACCTGATGAGGACACCTCAAGTGATACAGACAGCTCAGAGGAACTAGATCAAGGGGGAAGAGGCAGAGGAGGTGAAGGAGGTTCTGAAGGAGAAAATATGATTGGGTGGGGGGAGAGCATGAGGGGAAGAGAGTAGGAGAGGGAAGCTAGAAGAGGGTGGGGAGGAGGAGAGAGCAGAGAGTGGAGAGAAGGGAGAGACCAATAACGGAGAGATAGGAGGTAGGGTGAGAGGGGGCAAGAAGGAAGAGATAGGAGGCATGGTGAGAGGGGGCAAGAAGGGAGAGATAGGAGGCATCGTGAGAGGGGGCAAGAAGGGAGAGATAGGAGGCAGGGTGAGAGGGGGCAAGAAGGGAGAGATAGGAGGCAGGGTGACAGGGGGCAAGAAGGGAGAGATAGGAGGCATGGTGAGAGGGGGCAAGATGGGAGCGATAGGAGGCATGATGAGAGGGGGCAAGAAGGGCGAGATAGAGGCAGGGTGAGGGAGGCAGAGCCGAGAGATAGGCTGGGTGAGGGCAAGAGGAGAGATAGGAGGGAGGGTGAGAGGGGGCAAGAAGGGAGAGATAGGAGATAGGGGGCATGGTGGAAGGGGGAGAAGGAGAGATAGGAGGACTGGTGAGAGGGGGGGAAAGAGGGGATGTATGAGGGAGGTGAGTGAGGAGCAAGAGCGGAGAGATAGGGGTGAGAGGGCAAGAGGGAGAGATAGGAGGGAGGGTGAGAGCAAGAAGGGAGAGATAGGAGAGGTGAGAGGGGAAAGAAGGGAGAGATTGGAGGCAGGGTGAGAGGGGGGCAAGAAGGCAGAGATAGGAGGCAGGTAGAGACTGGGGCGAGAAGGCAGAGATAGGAGCAGGGTGAGGGGGGGGGGGGAAGAAGGGTGAGATAGGAGGCAGGGTGAGAGGGGGCAGGAAAGGGAGAGACAGGAGGCAGGGTGAGAGGGGTCAAGAAGGGAGAGATAGGAGGCAGGGTGAGAGGGGGCAAGAAGGGAGAGATAGGAGGCAGAGTGAGAGGGCCCAAGAATGGATAGATAGGAGGCAGGGTGAGAGGGGGTGCAAGAAGGGGAGAGATGAAGGCAGGGTGATGGGGGCAAGAAGGCAGAGATAGGAGGCAGGGTGAGACTGGCCAAGAAGGGAGAGATAGGAGGCAGGGTGAGAGAGGGGCAAGAGGGAGAGATAGGAGGCAGGGTGAGAGGGGGGCAATAAGTAAGAGATAAGAGGCAGGGTGAGAGGGGGGGCAAGAAGGGAGAGATAGGAGGCAGGGTGAGAGGGGGGGAAAGAAGGGACAGAAAGGAGCCAAGAAGGGAGAAATAGGAGGCAGAGTGAGAGGAGAGGGGAGCAAGAAGGGAGAGATAGGAGGCAGGGTGAGAGGGGGGGAAAGAAGGGAGAGAAAGGAGCCAAGAAGGGAGAAATAGGAGGCAGCGTGAGAGGAGAGGGGAGCAAGAAGGGAGAGATAGGAGGCAGGGTGAGAGGGGGGCAAGAAGGGAGAGATAGGAGGCAGGATGAGAGCTCGGGAAGGAAGAGATCAGAGTTGAAAAGGGAGCAGGACACGATAGAAGAGCGCAATAGAAGGCGAGAGAGCTTGCTGGCTTATTGTGGTTTTACATCCTAGTAACATCTACGATCTTATCCGGAACGGGTACCGATTTGTGACAGTGCGCATTCATGGTGACTTTATAGTGCTTCCACACTGGGAGATCACGCCAGTGGTACCATGGCACAATATTTCACACCGTCACATTATCCTGATACTGAGCTAACCCGTTCTTGCCCTATCCTATCCTAAGCCGTGGTCACACGGGCAGAATGTGAAGCGAATCAGACAAATCGAATCAGGTGAGTCGAATTACAGCGCGTCCACACGGACAAAATAAATCGATTCACAGAAATCGCCTCACGTAATCGACATTCAGAAGCGGTTTACAGTATATGGATCACAGGAATCGATTCAGCCCTAATTCGACTCGGCCGCCCGTTCAGACGCGAAATGTAACACGAACTAGGCAAGTCGATTTCGGTGAATCGATTTACATGGCCCGTGTGACCACGGCTAATGTAATGCCGAGTACCAATCTTGGAACTTATGCAAGTCATTGGTTTGATTCGACATGAATTTGAATCTCCCTACCTTCCGCACAGTAAGCCAACACTGTTACAGATTTGGCTACAGTGTCCAGTCAGGAGCGAGAGCAGAGGACGCATGGCGGGAGGGGGGGGGGGAGTACTGGCAAAGCCTTCAGACACCTTGTCACCAACTTGGCATCCAAAAGTAGCCAGTCTGGGAGAAGTGCCAGTTGCCCACCATACCCTGCCACACTGCCACACTGCCACACTGCGACCTGCTGGCAGCAGCGGGGCGATCAGAGGAATGAGCGAGCGGATCCTGCCGGTGAAATGATTGCAAATCGCTGCAGTGAGGAGAAAATAATGTGGCGTAGTGAGAGTGTTCTGTAGTAGTATTGCGTAGCAGTGTGTAGCAGTGTGTAGTAGTATATAGTAGTGTGTAACTGTGTAGTATTGTGTAGCAGAGTGTAGCAGTGTGTAGTATTATGTAGCAGTGTGTAATATTATGTAGCAGTGTGTATCAGTGTGTATTATTGTGTAGCAGGGTGTTGCAGGGTGTAGCAGTGTGTAGCAGTGTGTAGTAAAATGTAGTAGTGTGTAGTAGTGTGCTTAGTGTGTATTAGTGTATAGTAGTATGTTGTAGTGTGTAACAGTATGTAGCAGTGTGTAGTATTATGTAGCAGTGTGTAGCATTATGTAGCAGTGTGTAACAGTGTGTAGCAGTGTGTAGTATTATGTAACAGTGTGTAGCAGTGTGTAGCAAGGTGTAGCAGTGTGTAGTTGTGTGTAGCAATGTGTAGTAAAATATAGTAGTGTGTAGCAAGGTGTAGTAGTGTGTAGCAGTGTGTAGTCAAATGTAGTAGTGTGTAGTATTGTGTAGCAGTGTGTAGCAGTTTGTATTAGTGTGTAGCATTGTGTAGTATTGTGTAGCAGTGTGTTGTATTGTGTAGCAGTGTGTAGTAGTGTGGAGTAGTGCATAGTATTGTGTAGCAGTGTGTAGTAGTGTGGCATAGTGTGTAGCAGTGTGTAGTATTGTGTAGTATTGTGTAGCAGTGTGTTGTAGTGTGGAGTAGTGTGTAGCAGTGTGTAGCAGTGTGGAGTAGTGTGTAGCAGTGTGTAGTAGTGTGGAGTAGTGCATAGTATTGTGTAGCAGTGTGTAGTAGTGTGGCATAGTGTGTAGCAGTGTGTAGTATTGTGTAGTATTGTGTAGCAGTGGGTAGTAGTGTGGAGTAGTGTGTAGCAGTGTGTAGTATTGTGTAGCAGTGTGGAGTAGTGTGTAGCAGTGTGGAGTAGTGTGGAGTAGTGTGTATCAGTGTGTAGTCTTGGGTAGCAGTGTGTAGTATTGTGTAGCAGTGTGGAGTAGTGTGTAGCAGTGTGTAGTAGTGTGGAGTAGTGTGTATCAGTGTGTAGTCTTGGGTAGCAGTGTGTAGTATTGTGTAGCAGTGTGTAACAGTGGGTAGTAGCGTGTATCCGTGTGTAGTACTGTGTAGCAGTGTGTAGTATTGTGTAGCAGTGTGTAACAGTGTGTAGTAGTGTGTAGTATTGTGTAACAGTGTGTAGTATTGTGTAACAGTGTGTAGTATTGTGTAACAGTGTGTAGTATTGTGTAAAAGTGTGTAGAAGTGTGTAACAGTGTGTAGCAGTATGTAACAGTGTGTAGTAGTGTGTAGCAGTGTGTAGTAACATGTAGTAGTGTGTAGTATTGTGTAACAGTGTGTACCAGTGGGTAGTAGCGTGTAGTAGCGTGTACCAGTGTGTAACAGGGTTTAGTATTGTGTAGCAGTGTGTATTAGTGTGTAGCAGTGTGTAGCATGGTGTAGAAGTGTGTAGTATTGTGTAGCAGTGTGCATTGTTTATTTGTTTGTTTTTGTTTTACGTCCTAGCAACATATAAGGTCATATCAGGACGGGGCAGTGTGTATTAGTGTGGAGTAGTGTGTATTAGTGTGGAGTAGTGTGTAGTATTGTGTAGCCGTGTGTAGTATTGCGTAGCAGTGCGTATTACTGTGTAGTATTGTGTAGCAGTGTGTAGTCTTGAGTAGCAGGGTGTGACAGTGTGTATTATCGGGTAGTGGTGTGTAACAGTATGTCGCAGTGTGTAGCAGCATCTAGCTGTGTGTAGTATTATTTAGCAGTGTGTAGCAGTGTGTAGCAGCATGTAGTAGTGTCTAGTATTGTGTAGCAGTGTGTAGCAGTGCATAGTATTGTGTAGCAGTGTGTAGTATTGCTTAGTAGTGTGTAACAGTGTGTATTAGTGTGTAGCAGTGTGTAGTATTGTGTAGCAGTGTGTGGCAGTGTGTAGCAGTGTGTAGTAGTGTGTAACAGTGTGTGTTAGTGTGTAGTATTGTGTAGTAGTGTGTAGCAGTGTGTAATAGCGTGTAGCAGTGTGTATTAGTGTGTAGCAGTGTGTAGTATTGTGTAGCAGTGTGCAGTAGCGTGTAGCAGGGTGTAGTATTGCGTAGCAGTGTGCATTAGTGTGTAGCAATGTGTAGCAGTGTTTAGTAGTGGGTATCAGCGTGTACCAGTGTGTAACTGTGTATTAATGTGTAACAATGTGTAACAGTGTGTAGTAGTGGGTAGCAGTGTGTAGTAGTGGGTAGCAGTGTGTATTAGTGGGTAGCGGTGTGTAGCAGTGTGTAGTACTGGGTAGCAGTGTGTAGCAGTGTGTAACTGTGTATTAGTGTGTAACAATGTGTAGCAGTGCATAGCAGTGGGTAGCAGCGTGTAATAGTGGGTAGCAGTGTTTAGTAGCGTGTAGCCGTGTGTAGTAGTGGGTAGCAGTGTGTAATAGTGGGTAGCAGTGGGTAGCAGTGTGTAGCAGCGTGTAACTGTGTATTAGTGTGTAGCAATGTGTAGCAGTGTATAACAGTGCGTAGCAGTGGGTAGCAGTGTGTAATAGTCGGTAGCAGTGTGTAGTAGTGGGTTGCAGTTGGTAGCAGTATGTAGCAGTGTATCGTAGTGGGTAGCAGTGTGTAGCAGCGTGTAACTGTGTATTAGTGTGTAACAATGTGTAGCAGTGTATAACAGTGCGTAGCAGTGTGTAGTTGTGTGTATCAGTGTGTAGTAGTGGGTAGCAGTGTGTAGCAGTGTGTAATAGTGGGTAACAGTGTGTATCAGTTTGCATCAGAGTGTATTAGTGGGTAGCAGTGTGTATCAGCGTGTAACATAATATAGATGGTTATCAGAACAGTAACATAATGTAAATGATTATCATAACTACAGTAGTATTACAATGTAGCTGACTATCATAACAGAGTGATATCATGATGTAGATGATTATGAAAACAGTGTAGTAGCATAGCGTAAATGATAATGATAACACAGTATAATAATGTAGAGTATTGTCATGATCTAGTAGCGTCACGATGACGTAGCGGAATATTTAGATGTAGAGTAGATGTAGAGCCTCACGTAGAGCGGTGACCCAGTGCACTGTAGAACTGTATGGATTCTACAGACTGGGTGTGGGCTCACTAATTCCAGCCAGTAGCGGCGTAGAGGGCATATTTTACCAACAAGCAACACTGCAACCGACACCATAACATTGGATGAAAGAAAACACCTCGAAAGCAAGCTCAGCAGACGAAGACGATTTCAGTTACAATTTTTATTTTTTTTCATTAAATGTTCGAAGTGACGGCGTTTCTACTACGTGCCATTTTGCAGTGAGAGAGAGACAGAAACAACTATCGGCTAATTATGAGAACAACGTACCCCTCGAGACGGCGAACTGTGAGTGCAACGCACCTTCAAGGCAGAGGGCTATGAGTACAACGCACCTCTCGGGATGGCGAACTGTGAGTACAACGCACCCTCGGGACAGCGAACTGTGAGTGCAATGCACCCCTCGGGACAGTGAACTGTGAGTGCAACGCACCCCTCGGGATGGCGAACTGTGAGTACAACGTACTCCTCGGGATGGTGAACTGTGAGTACAACGCACCCCTCGGGATGGCGAACTGTGAGTACAATGCACACCTCGGGACGGCGAACTGTGAGTACGACACACCCCTCGGAATGGCGAACTGTGAGTACAACGCACACCTCGGGATGGCGAACTGTGCGTACAACGCACACCTCGGGACAGCGAACTGTGAGTGCAACGCACCCCTCGGGACGGCGAACTGTGAGTACGACGCACCCCTCGGGACAGCAAACTTTGAGTATAACACACCCCTCGAGACGGCGAACTGTGAGTGCAACTCACCTTTCAGGACGGCAAACTTTGAGTATAACACACCCCTCGGGACGACGTACTGTGAGTGCAACGCACCACCCGGGACGGCGAACTATGAGTACTTCGCACCCTTCAGGACATGCGCTGTGGGGACACTGGGGACACTTCCGGTGGCGGCGCTATTCCTGTGGCGGCATGCGTCGTGAGTGTCCTGCTGAATTCCCCACAGTGCGGCCAGTCACCGGCGACCCTGTCCCCGTCCCCGTCCCCGGCCCCGGCCCCATTCCCCAGCCGTCAGCCCCGGCCCCCAGCCTCGGCCCCAAGCCTCGGCCCGGCCCCGCACCCGCCCCCGGCCCCGCTCCCGGCCTCGCTCCCGGCCCAGCTCCCGGCCCGGCCCCGCCCCCGGCCCCGCCCCGCCCCCGGCCCCCGGCCCCCGGCCCCCGGCCCCCGGCCCCCGGCCCCGCCCTGCCCCCAGCCCCGGCCCCGGGCCCCCGGCCCCCGGCTCCCGGCCCCCAGCTCCCGGCCCCCTCCTCGGCCCCCGGCTCCCGCCCCCGGCCCCCGCCCCGCCCCCCCTACACATTGTCCATGTGTACAGACAGTCCAGCAGGCAGTGCTGCCCCCTGTCGGTGACAAAGCTTAGCCTGCTATCCATCCACATATCTCACAATCGCTAAGCGCCACCAATGACTGCATATAGCCTCACTTTCGACTGCAATCAAGGTTAACGCTGAGAGTTCTGCGATTGCACCAAGTGCGTAGTTAACCTCTGGAGGCGCAGACTCTCTCACCAGTGCAGATGTAATTACATGGGAAGCTTTCCCCCACACAGTGCTGAGAAATTCTCTAATTTTCACTGGCTACTAACTGTCACTGCCTACTGGCTGTCACTGACTATGGACTATCACTGACTACTAACTGTCACTGCCTACTGACTGTCACTGACCATGGACTATCACTGACTACTAACTGTCACTGCCTACTGACTGTCACTGACTATGGACTATCACTGACTATTAACTGTCACTGCCTACTGACTGTCGCTGACCATGGACTATCACTGACTACTAACTGTAACTGCCTACTGACTGTCACTGACTATGGCGTATCACTAAGTACTAACTGTCACTGACTACTTACTGTCACTAACTACGGACTATCACTGGTTACTAACTGTCACTTACTACTGACTGTCACTGACTACTAACTGTCACTGCCTACTGACTGTCACTGACTATGGACTATCACTGACTACTAACTGTCACTGCCTACCGACTGTTGCTGACCATGGACTATCACTGACTACTAACTGTCACTGTCTACTGACTGTCGCTGAATATGGACTATCACTGACTACTAACTGTCACTGCCTACTGACTGTCACTGACTATGGACTATCACTGACTACTAACTGTCACTGCCTACTGACTGTCACTGACTACAAACTATCACTGACTACTAATTGTCACTGACTACTGACTACTAACTGTCACTGACTACTGACTACTAACTGTCACTGACTACTGACCACTAACTGTCACTGACTACTGACTGTCACTGACTATGGACTATTACTGACTACTAACTGTCACTGCCTACAGACTGTCACTGACTACGGACTATCACTGACTACTAACTGTCACTGCCTACTGACTGTCGCTGACTATGGACTATCACTGACTACTAACTGCCACTGCCTACTGACTGTCGCTGACTACGGACTATCACTGACTACTGACTGTCACTGACTACGGACTATCACTGGCTACTAACTGTCACTGCCTACTGACTGTCACTGACAGTCTAGCGGTCTAAAACAGACCGGAATCTTAATTAATACACCCTTATAGCGTCAGACCGCTAACCCAGGAATAATGACTCCAGAATCTACCATCAAGTTACGCTGGGCACAAAACAGATTCCCCCCCTAACTGTCACTGACTACTGACTACTAACTGTCACTGACTACTGACTGTCACTGACTCTGGACGATTACTGACTACTAACTGTCACTGCCCATAGACTGTCACTGACTACGGACTATCACTGACTACTAACTGTCACTGCCTACTGACTGTCGCTGACTATGGACTATCACTGACTACTAACTGTCACTGCCTACTGACTGTCGCTGACTACGGACTATCACTGACTACTAACTGTCACTGCCTACTGACTGTTACTGACTACGGACTATCACTGGCTACTAACTGTCACTGCCTACTGACTGTCACTGACTACTGACTGTCACTGACAGTCTAGCGGCCTAAAACAGACCGGAATCTTCATTAATACACCCTTATAACGTCAGACCGCTAACCCAGGAATAATGACTCCAGAATCTACCATCAAGTCACGCCGTGCGCAAAACAGATTCCCCCCCGCTCACACCCACCGGGCACCAGCCCGCCGCCCGCTCGCTTCAGTCCGCAGAAAACGCTCCCTGGAAATAATTCTCTTCTCTTCTCTGCCGCTGCTGCAGACTGAAGCGGATTACAGAGTCCTCAGGCGAGGCTGGACCTGCGGTCACCAGCATGCCCCATGCCCCCTCCCCCTCCCTCTCACACTCTCTCCCTCCCCTTCCCTCCCTCCCCTCCCTCCACCTCCCTCACCCTCCCTTCCTCTCCCTCCCCTCTCCCCCCGCCCACCGACACCTACACAGGGGCCTTCCATCATCTGCTCCCCCCCCCCCCCCCCCCCCCGCTCGTCATCTCGCCACCCTGTCGTAATGCCAGCCTGTCACCTGACAATCTGTCACTGTATTGCCCTACCATTCTGCTGCTACTCTGACTTCTGCGTGTGGGAGATCGGGAGTTCAGTTCCCGGACGACTCAAACCAATGATTTATAAAATGTATGCTTGTCGCTTCCTAGCCTGGCGCTCGGCATTAATAGGATAGGGCAAGGAGTGGTTAGCTCAGTGTCAGGATAATGTGATTGAGTGGGATATTTGGTCATGGTGCCAATGGCCTGATTTCCCAGTGGGGCAGCACTATAAAGTCACCATAAGTGTGCACTGTCACAAGTCGGTACCTCTCCTGATATGATCTTAGATGTTGCCTGTACATAAACCTCCAACAACCAACCAACCTGACTCCCTGCCACCCTGCCACCCTGCCACCGTCACCCTGTCACTACCACTGGCCACCCTACCACATTTTTTGTTGTTGTACATTAGTTGCTTAAAGTTGCATAGTCCGATGGTTTAGAATTTTTTCTCAGATAAATATATTAGACCGATCACTAGTATTACATTAGTTCAAAGTTACTTTTATTTTAAATGATAAACTTTTGAGATATTTTGAGTGCAAACATGGAAAATTAGTTTTGGCAAGCTTGCAGTAACAGGTTCTGTTAAATTGCCTCAGTATTGCCTTCTACGCAGAAACAAATGCTTAATAAGTGCACCAGTATCTAAGTTAGATATGTAAAATCAAATCTAGATAATTGGTTTGGTTTTGAATATTTGATATTTCATCGGACTGTGCAGCTTTAAGTAGGAGAATTTTCAATCTCGGACAATTGGTCTTCCTCATTCCACTGCTCCTTTCCCTATTCCAGTGATGCCGAATGCCAAGTTAGGCAGTGACAAGCATACCATTTTTTAAGTCATTGCTTTGACTCGATCAGGGGTTCGAATCCCATGCGAACCCAAGTATTCAAATCCGATGAACTACCAAAACGGGTGGCAAGGGGTCAACTCATCTGGCCATCCTGTCTGCCTAATTAGATAATTAATAGATACTTAGACAAAATATTCACCCCTACCCGGAGTAGGACTGAATGACAACCGTGTTTAAATCCGAGCAGAATGACTTTGTTAGTGTTGAGACTATGAATCGACGATCAATGCAAACAAGCAGTGGATCTTCTTCTTCCAGTGCACATTGTTTATTTATATTGACAGAGTCAATATTTATATTGACAGATATATTGACATTTATATTGCTGAATTGGGCGAGAATGCAAACAAACCCTAAAAAACAAGATGGTGGCCATTGAATGCTCTCGAATTGAATTTTAAGGTTGATTAATTTTCACGTTTTCATCAATTCTGCACTTCAATAGTACCAGGCTACGATAGATAGAAGTTGAACCATATATTTAGCATCTTACATTGCAAATTCAGGTGGTTATGTCCATAACCTAGTTTTCCAACACTTTTTCTATAAGGTTTTTTAACATCCCTGTCACGAGCAACAGTACTGTGGGAGTAACTACATGACAGTGTACTACATGACAGTGTGAGTAGGCGTTGTATGTGGGAGTAGATGTGGCTAGTTACACCTCATGTCTTTGACAGTAGGACACTGTCACACTACCACCCTGGTAGCATCACTTGGTGCTGCAGCTGTCAGTAGACGTGGCTGGGCACAGTGTGTATGTTTGGTGACAGTGGGACTCTGTCACACTATCACACTGTTAGTGTCAATATATGCTGCAGCTGTCAGTATACATGGCTGCTTACAGTCTGTATGTTTGCTGACAGTGGGACTCTGTCACACTGTCACACCATTAGTGTCAATAGACGCTGCAGCTGTCAGTATAAGTGGCTGCTTACAGTGCGGATGTCTGGTGACAGTTGGACTCTGTCACACTGTTAGTGTCAATAGATGCTGCAGATGTCATTATAAGTGGCTGCTTACAGCGTGGATGTCTGATGACAGTGAGACTCTGTCACACTGTTAGTGTCAATAGATGCTGCAGCTATCAGTATACATGGCTGCTTACAGTGTGTATGTTTGGTGACAGTGGGACTCTGTCACACTGTCACACTGTTAGTGTCAATAGACGTTGCAGCTGTCAGTATACGTTGCTGCTTACAGTGTGTATGTTTGGTGACAGTGCAATTCTGTCACACTGTTAGTGTCAATAGACGCTGTAGCTGTTAGTATATGTGGCTGCTTACAGTGTGTATGTTTGGTGACAGTGAGACTCTGTCACACTGTCAAACTGTTAGTGTCAATAGATGCTGCAGCTGTCAGTATAAGTGGCTGCTTACAGGGTGGATGTTTGGTGACAATGGGACTCTGTCACACTGTTAGTGTCAATAGATGCTGCAGCTGTCAGTATACGTAGCTGCCTACAGTGTGTATGTTTGGTGACAGTGGAACTCTGTCACACTGTCACACTGTTACTGTCAATAGACACTACAGCTGTCAGTATAAGTGGCTGCTTACAGCCTTGATGTCTGGTGACAGTGGGACTCTGTCACACTGTTAGTGTCAATAGATGCTGCAGCTGTCAGTATAAGTGGCTGCTTACAGCGTGGATGTTTGGTGACAGTGGGACTCTGTCACACTGTTAGTGTCAATAGACGCTGCAGCTGTCAGTATACGTGGGTGCTTACAGTGTGTATGTTTGGTGACAGTGCGACTCTGTAGCCTTGGTTGTGTTAGTAGACATTGCAGCTGTGAGTAAAAAATACGGTTAATATAAAGTATGCATGTCCAGTATGACAACGGCTTGGTTTGACAGACGGCTGCTGACATATCGCAACAAAGTCCTACACCCTCGACTGGTCCCAGCGGGTCCCGGTGTGTCCGTGTGCGTGAGGTGCTAGTCAAGGTGCTGCCAGGTGCCGCACCAGCATAGTGGCATCGAGACCGCATGCGCAGACTCCCCAGAGACACATCCGGTGGGCAGACAAGGTGTCATGTCTACCTCCTCGTCTGTCATCACTGCCCAATGTCTAGACATCTAATGAGGATGTCTGGGCCAAGGCTCATTTAC
This sequence comes from Branchipolynoe longqiensis, assembly GCA_030323885.1. Classification (NCBI taxonomy): domain Eukaryota; kingdom Metazoa; phylum Annelida; class Polychaeta; order Phyllodocida; family Polynoidae; genus Branchipolynoe; species Branchipolynoe longqiensis. The sequence goes on along the minus strand of CM059192.1, from coordinate 64,300,947 downwards.
ATTTCATCTTTGTTTGTTGTTGTTTACATCCTAGCAACATCTAAGGTCATATACCCGAATCGGTAGAGCGCAGGCCTCCCATGCGGGAGACCGGTCGAGTCAAACCAATGACTTACAAAATTGATACTTGTCACTTCCTAGTTTGGTGCTTGGCATTAATAAGATAGGGCAAGGACTGGTTAGCTCAGTGTCAGGGTAATGTAACTGAGTGGGATATTGGGTCATGGTGCTGGCAGACTGATTTCCCAGTATGGCAGCACTATGAAGTTGTCATGAGTACATACTGTCACAAGTTGGTAACTGTCCTGATATGACCTTAGATGTTGCCAGGACGTAAAATTCCGACAACCAACCAGCAACCACCTACGGTCATATCAGGACAGGTACCGACTTGTAACAGTGCGCACTGAAGGACACTTTATAGTGCTGCCACCCGATATCCCACACAGTCACATTATCCCGATATTGTGCTAACCAGTCCTTGTTTCATCCCATCAATGACGAGGCAAAGGCTAGATGCGGACAAGTATCAATTTAGTAAATCATTGGTTTCACTCGGTTGTGATTCAAACTCCCGACTCCCCGCACGGGAAGCCAGCGCTCTGCCAATTCGGCCACCACATCTGGTTCTATATGTTATGAGCTTAGTTATAAACAACAACAACTATTGCCAAAGAATATTTAAAAAATAGGAAAGAGCTTAGTTGTTTAGTAAAACAAAAAAACCCAGACACACACGCACAGTAAACTTTAATTGGGCCAATTTGAACTTTCACCACGGTTTTACTTTGCGGATCTGAAAGGTTCAGATTTGATTGAAACCCGCCCTCATGTGGTGTCTGATGAACCTGGTGCGACATGCTGAATGTTGTAAGGTAGCAGAGTGAGGTATTACTATTAGTAACGCCCTCCCTGGTATGATACCCGGTGTATCTAGTGCGACCAACTGATTGCTGTAAGTGTAAGATAACTGGTAAGATGGTGTAATATTAGTGACGCCCTCCTTAGTGCACCTGGTGCGGCATGCTGATTGCTGTAAGATAACTGGTAAGATGGTGTAATATTAGTGACACCCTCCTTAGTGCACCTGGTGCGGCATGCTGATTGCTGTAAGATAACTGGTAAGATGGTGTAATATTAGTGATGCCCTCCTTAGTGCACCTGGTGCAGCATGCTGATTGCTGTAAGATAACTGGTACGATGGTAATATTAGTGACACTCTCCTTAGTGCATCTGGTGCGGCATGCTGATTGCTGTAAGATAACTGGTAAGATGGTGTAATTTTAGTGACGCCCTCCTTAGTTCACCTGGTGTGGCATGCTGATTGCTGTAAGATAACTGGTAAGATGAGGTAATATTAGTGACGCCCTCCTTAGTGCACCTGGTGCGGCATGCTGATTGCTGTAAGATAACTGGTAAGATGATGTAATTTTAGTGACGCCCTCCTTAGTGCACCTGGTGCGGCATGCTGATTGCTGTAAGATAACTGGTAAGACGGTGTAATATTAGTGACGCCCTCCTTAGTGCACCTGGTGCGGCATGCTGATTGCTGTAAGATAACTGGTAAGATGATGCAATATTAGTGACACTCTCCTTAGTGCACCTGGTGTGGCATGCTGATTGCTGTAAGATAACTACTGGTAAGATGGTGTAATATTAGTGACGCCCTCCTTAGTGCACCTGGTGCGGCATGCTGATTGCTGTAAGATAACTGGTAACATGGTGTAATATTAGTGATGCCCTCCTTTGTGCACCTGGTGCGGCATGCTGATTGCTGTAAGATAACTGGTAAGATGGTGTAATATTAGTGACGCCCTCCTTAGTGCACCTGGTGCGGCATGCTGATTGCTGTAAGATAACTGGTAAGATGATGTAATATTAGTGACACCCTCCTTAGTGCACCTGGTGCGGCATGCTGATTTCTGTAACATAACTGGTAAGATGGTGTAATTCATAACGAAAGACTGGACTGGGAGTAAATTTATAATTTATTTACATCTTCAAGATTATTCGTAGCAAATAGGTTTGTACATCAATCATTTGTAAGTATACAGAAGTATTATACCACTTATGAGTTTAAGTCATATCATAAGAACACACAGGCTATGTTATTAAACACACACTCAAAGTTCCGGGTTCGATTCAACCGAAAAACCTCTAACACTCAGCCCTAGTAGCCATATCGTAAGTACAAGAGGGAGGGAGGGTGGGGAAAAACCGCCTTCCAGGTGTTTACTGTATGAGTGCCAGGACCAGGTGAGTTGGAGAGCCTAGGTATTTCCACCTCTATATATACTAAGGGTTTCCTTGGAGATTGTTGTTGACATTTGATTTGAATGCTTGGAGACATGAATGTTTCTTGACTACCGGACCTAGCAACACAGATGCAAAGTCCTTGGATCACAGATTGAATTGAGTGGTTATGGCAACGCATACAAGTTTTGTTTACATCACTTGGCAACACCAGTTTGAAAGTCAGAGACCTTCTATGTTGTGGGTTCAGTCATTCCAACAGAGTTCTTTGGCATTTTTAATACAGAACAAGAAATATGAATTAAATCTTAGTTTTTAACATTAATGATGATTTATATAACATACATAGATAGATCTTGGAATTCTGATTCTTTGAGATTGTCCATTAATAGTTGGAGATCAATTTGAATTTTATTTAAGTTCAAGTTTACAAATTTCAGTAGATACATATCAGCAAGGTATTTGATTTCTTTGAAACTATGAGACCATTATCTCTAGAATATGAGTTAACCCAGTTACTGATGATTTATGTAACATACATATATAGAACTGGGATTTCTAATTCTTTGAGATTGTCCATTAATAGTTGGAGATCAAATTTGAATTTTATTTGGGTTCATGTTTATAAATTTCATTAGATACATATTAGTAAGGTATTTGATTTCCTTTTGAAACTATGAGACCATTATCTCTAGAATATGAGTTAACCCAGTTTATCTATTATAATGCTTTAGAAGCTCAATCTAGTTAGTAGATAGAACTTAATCTCAGTTTGAACCCATTTGTCAGTTTACAAAAGAACAAAGAAGGAATAAATCCTAGTCTAAAATTACTGATGAATTATATAACATGCAGATATAACTGGGAATTCTAATTCTTTGAGATTGTCCATTTAAAAGTTGGAGATCAATTTAAAATTATTTAAGTTCTTGTTTAGAAATTTCAGTAGATAAATATCAGCAAGGTAATTGATTTCATTTGAAACTATGAAACCACTATCTACAGAATATGAGTTAACCCAGTTTATCTATTATTTTTGCTTAGAAGCTCAATCTAATTAGTAGATAGAACTTCATCTAAGTTTGCACCCATTTGTGAGTTTACAAGAGAACAATAGAGATGAATAAAATCCTAGTCTAGAATTTACTGAAGAATTATATAACATGCATAGATAGAACTGGGAATTCTAATTCTTTGAGAAATCCACTAGCAGTTGGAGATCAACTTATATTAATTAATTTCATAGTTTATGACATTTTTATATTATTCCCTTTTTATATGTTATCATAACAGTATCTCCAGAATATGAGTTTAACCAGTTATCCATTAGATTACTTGTAAGCCCAAACCAGTTATTTAGAATACGTCACACTATGTAATAGAATTACTTGGTTAATCAGGAGCCAAATGAAATAACTGGGTTTTCTAAATTAAGGTTAATAACTTTTGTTTTTGATTATTTCTTTGCCTGTCAGCATAGTGTACAGAATAATAAGATCTAAGCTGTGAGTTATGCCAGTTCTTATGTTTTAACTTGTTCTGTTTTTGGCAACCAAGTAATTCAGTAGATGTGAGGTGACCAATTGTTATGAATTACTCATGTTACTACATAACATGCACAATATAAGTGACACTCTCCTTAGTGCACCTGGTGCAGCATGCTGATTGCTGTTAGATAACTGGTAAGATGGTGTAATATTAGTGATGCCCTCCTTAGTGCACCTGGTGTGGCATGCTGATTGCTGTAAGATAACTGGTAAGACAGTGTAATATTAGTGACGCCCTCCTTAGTGCACCTGGTGTGACATGCTGATTGCTGTAAGATAACTGGTAAGATGATGTAATATTAGTGACACTCTCCTTAGTGCACCTGGTGTGGCATGCTGATTGCTGTAAGATAAATACTGGTAAGATGGTGTAATATTAGTGACACCCTCCTTAGTGCACCTGGTGCGGCATGCTGATTGCTGTAACATAACTGGTAAGATGGTGTAATATAAGTGACACTCTCCTTAGTGCACCTGGTGCAGCATGCTGATTGCTGTTAGATAACTGGTAAGATGGTGTAATATTAGTGATGCCCTCCTTAGTGCACCTGGTGTGGCATGCTGATTGCTGTAAGATAACTGGTAAGACAGTGTAATATTAGTGACGCCCTCCTTAGTGCACCTGGTGTGACATGCTGATTGCTGTAAGATAACTGGTAAGATGATGTAATATTAGTGACACTCTCCTTAGTGCACCTGGTGTGGCATGCTGATTGCTGTAAGATAAATACTGGTAAGATGGTGTAATATTAGTGACACCCTCCTTAGTGCACCTGGTGCGGCATGCTGATTGCTGTAGGATAACTGGTAATATGGTGTAATATAAGTGGCACTCTCCTTAGTGCACCTGGTGCGGCATGCTGATTGCTGTTAGATAACTGGTAAGATGGTGTAATATTAGTGACGCCCTCCTTAGTGCACCTGGTCTGGCATGCTGATTGCTGTAAGATAACTGGTAAATGATGTAATTTTAGTGAGGCCCTCCTTAGTGCCTGGTGCGGCATGCTGATTGCTGTAAGATAACTGGTAAGACGTGTAATATTAGTGACGCCCTCCTTAGTGCACCTGGTGCGGCATGCTGATTGCTGTAAGATAACTGGAATGATGATGTAATATTAGTGACACCCTCCTTAGTGCACCTGGTGCGGCATGCTGATTGCTGTAAGATAACTGGTAAGACGGTGTAATATTAGTGACGCCCTCCTTAGTGCACCTGGTGCGGCATGCTGATTGCTGTAAGATAACTGGTAAGATGATGTAATATTAGTGACACTCTCCTTAGTGCACCTGGTGTGGCATGCTGATTGCTGTAAGATAACTACTGGTAAGATGGTGTAATATTAGTGACACCCTCCTTAGTGCACCTGGTGCGGCATGCTGATTGCTGTAAGATAACTGGTAAGATGGTGTAATATTAGTGACACCCTCCTTAGTGCACCTGGTGCGGCATGCTGATTGCTGTAAGATAACTGGTAAGATGGTGTAATATTAGTGATGCCCTCCTTAGTGCACCTGGTGCGGCATGCTGATTGCTGTAAGATAACTGGTAAGATAGTGTAATATTAGTGACGCCCTCCTTAGTACACCTGGTGCGGCATGCTGATTGCTGTAAGATAATTGGTAAGACGGTGTAATATTAGTGACGCCCTCCTTAGTGCACCTGGTGCGGCATGCTGATTGCTGTAAGATAACTGGTAAGATGATGTAATATTCGTGACAACCTCCTTAGTGCACCTGGTGCGGCATGCTGATTGCTGTAAGATAACTGGTAAGATGGTGTAATATAAGTGACACTCTCCTTAGTGCACCTGGTGCAGCATGCTGATTGCTGTAAGATAACTGGAATGATGATGTAATATTAGTGACGCCCTCCTTAGTGCACCTGGTGCGGCATGCTGATTGCTGTAAGATAACTGTTAAGATGATGTAATTTTAGTGACGCCCTCCTTAGTGCACCTGGTGCGGCATGCTGATTGCTGTAAGATAACTGGTAAGACGGTGTAATATTAGTGACGCCCTCCTTAGTGCACCTGGTGCGGCATGCTGATTGCTGTAAGATAACTGGTAAGATGATGTAATATTAGTGAAACTCTCCTTAGTGCACCTGGTGTGGCAAGCTGATTGCTGTAAGATAACTGGTAAGATGGTGTAATATTAGTGATGCCCTCCTTAGAGCACCTGGTGCGGCATGCTGATTGCTGTAAGATAACTGGTAAGATGGTGTAATATTAGTGACACTCTCCTTAGTGCACCTGGTGTGGCATGCTGATTGCTGTAAGATATCTGGAACGATGATGTAATATTAGTGATGCCCTCCTTAGTGCATCCTGTCTCCACACGTTCGTCTCCATCTCCAAGAGATCACTTTGGAACTGCTCCCAGGCCGATCCACCCCCTTTCGCAATCGGTTTGCAAATCACATCTGCGATCAACTGCCTCTCCTCCGGGGTGATATGATGGGTCATCGGCAACCCCGGTACAGTCGCAACCAACGTTGCAGCCTCACTTATTTTTACCGGTGCTGCCTCCCCGCCCCCTCGCGCACATTTACTCCAATTACCAATGTACATGTCATCCTGCACAACACCCCGCTGGCATTGTGCCGGGCTCCCCTCCTCTCTCTTAACAGTAGGAGAGGTCGCCTCGCACCCTGATCTACCTGAAGCTTCCCCCTTCTCCACCTTAGGTGAGGAGCTCCTGATATCACCATTATCAGAGCCACCGGCATCTTGTGGACGTTCCTCATACACCGAGTGCTGCCGCGGCGACCACACCACACAAGTATAGGCATCACAACTTCCCCTGCCCTCCAGGCTGTGTCTCAAGGGTGCCATCTCGGCCTGAAAAGCTTCACGCTCCACGGAAAGGGCTGCCATAGCCTCATTGAGCCCATGCTCATACCTACTACCTGTGGCTCTCCTCTTCCCATCTCATACTCAACGCATCTTGCTGAGAGATTCGCTCCATCATCTTAGTTCAAGCATCTTGCTGCTCGTCCATCAGACAACAATGAACCTCTTTCTCCTCATAAGCTATACGCTGAGCAGCATGGATATCTCCCATCTCCCACGCATACACAATTGAACTAGTCACTCTTTGCTCGTCCAATTCCTTGCGCTCCCTCGCCAGCCAGTCCAGCTGCACCCGTTTCCAGGCCTGCAGCCGGCAGATCCACATCCACTCCTGACGCTCCACCTCAGAACGTGGTTATGAACACACAAAACCCTGGCTAAATCATCCTCCAATCGCAAGGATAACGAGTCATCAGCCATGAGCCCCATATCCGGCGGCGGCAAGACGTCCACCCTCTCGGGAGAGAGTGGAACAGACCACCGGTACTCCGGCCCCTCCAACCGGCAAACCAAACTACTCCATGGTGAGTAGTCTGTGTGAAAATCGGAGCTGAGACTTCTGCGTCCGTCAGGCTTACTATCCTCACGTAATACAGAGCCCCGGACAATACAGAGCCCCGGACCCATCCTGCTTATCCGTCCCCTCACTGGTAACGCCATGATGGGAATAAATAGGTGAGGGAGTTGGCAACAACACTAGATTTACCCACCATAATGCCCTACACAGTAATTACATTACCAGAAAGAGTGTTATGCACTGACCCAAGGGCCCCTAATTGCTTAACCACAGTTTCGCTATTAGACATGGGTGAACGCACACCGAGCCGCAAGTCATGCGCCACGCCTGACCCCTCCCCCGCCATCGACGCCTGGGAAAGGTCAGGCGGGGCCACTGTGCCCAGTCGTTCTAATTGCGCCCAATAACCACCTCGAGTGTCGGCACTTAACATGTCACCTTGCGTGACGTGAGGTGTCCGCGGGGGCGATGCCACACACCCCTGCGTGGTTGTTGACGGCCGCTCATCACCTATAACACCTGCACCTGTGCTGGATTGAACATAAATACTGACATTATCTAACACAGGCAATGGGAGGGTGCGATACGGTTCAGCAACTGCGGAAGTGTACCCACCGTCCGCTATGGCGTCTGCCTCAGCACACGCGATCCCCTCCAGGTGACCAAGACGCCCACTGCATAGACGGAATGCAATCCCCTCCATACCTAATATGAAGACAACACCATTACAGATTTTGCCGGGCAATGTCTCACACTCACCTCCTTGCGCAGTAAGGTGAGACCAGTGTGATGGGGCCCCTTTGTTTGCTGCCCTGAACTTGACCCTGACACTGTAGACCCCCCATGCAAGCAGGAGAACGAGTACTTTTGCTTCTCATGTCTTTATTCTCCGCTCACTGCGGCATCCACAATCAAAATGATGCGCCTCTGCCCTGCCGGGTCCCATGCCAACTTCCTCGTGGGAGGTTATGCTAGCCGTTCACAGGAGGTGGCAGCCCTGTCACCATCAAGCTGCCCTCTGACGACAGCGTGAAGTACTAATATTGTGGGTAGAAGATCACTGTGCTACATGTTTCATGGAAGAGGTCTTACTAGGGTGCTTCCACCATCAAGCTGCCCTCTGACGACAGTGTGAAGTACTAATGTGCAGCTAACAGGTCATTGCGCATGTTCCGTGGGAAAAACGTCAATTTAAAATTCCCCTCCACTGATATCGGTCGAGCAAACAATCTGCATATTGTCGCAGGGTGTACGGCGGGCATTGCGCCTTCACTCGTTTCCGGGTGGCCGCTCCGTGACGCAGACGACATTTCTAATTCACCTGAAGTGACAAGATAAGATGGCGCTGTTCTCCGGCAATGGCCACCAGGGGGCGCCAAACCGCTCCCCGGCGGCCTGAAACTGTCCGCTGGACGCTGACGCCAGGTGGCGCCTCACTTATTAATACGCATCTTCTACTAGTTCTAGGATATGGTCCACTGGTCCCTGAAGAGGGACTGAAGCTGGGATCCACCTGGGAGGACTCTGTGAGACGGACACAAGGAAATGTTCGGTAAATGTCAGATTTGACTCGGCCGGGGATCGATCTAACACGGAGCCTGATTGCGCGATCTCGTTCGTGCCTGGCGTCTGACCGGATGCAGTTAAAGTCCTGAGGACACAGTCTACTTTAAAGTTGGATAGTCCGATAAAACCATAAAATTGTAAAAAAAAGACTTATCTAGATCTGAACCTACGGATCAAATTTAATACTGGTGCACTTATTAAGGAATTGTTGCTACATAGAAGGGGGTATTGAGTCAATTTAATAGAGCCCGTTACTGCTGAAGCTTATGGTGTCAGAGTTTTGGTGTGCTTGCCAAAACTAATTTGTTATATTTGTACTTCAAATATCTGAAAAGTTAGCAATTAAAAATAATAGTTACCTCAAACTAAAGTAAAGTAGCTTGTAGCGATTGAATATAGTTATCTCAGAACAATGATAGAAAGTCAAAACCATCGGACTAAGCAACTTTGAGCATCGTTGTTCTATAAAAGGAAATACGAAGGCAGTTTGCTAGAAGTTTATAGAACCTGTTACTTTTGAAGGCTAAGGGGGTGAGATTTTTGACAATCACACCAAAAGCATGTTAGCATTTATATCATTCAAATATCTCCTAACTTAATCATTTTATTTCAAAATTACTTCAAACTAAAGTAATGTAGATTATAATGATCAACCTGATAGCCTATATTTATCTCACAAACTGGTAAAAACTCAGAACCATTCGGATTATGCAACTTTAATCAACAAAGATATTCTATTCAATGTAACAAATAAATAGCAAATATACATTGGGAAATTAAAAGAATTACTCAAAGATAGCTGACAAGATCATGTAAAAGGAAGTAGAAGTTCAACTTACGATAACAATCAGTCGGTAACTATGGAAACACAATAATTCACTGCTTGGTGCCATAGCAACAGCCCCGGGAAGAAAGCATGGGTGAATCAGTTATAACACTAATACTGCTGTGAACTGACAGGTTGCAGGGTGAATCAGTTATAACACTAATACTGCTGTGAACTGACAGGTTGCAGGGTGAATCAGTTATAACACTAATACTGCTGTGAACTGACAGGTTGCAGGGTGAATCAGTTATAACAGTACTACTGCTGTGAACTGACGGTTGCAGGGTGAATCAGTTATAACACTAATACTGCTGTGAACTGACAGGTTGCAGGGTGAATCAGTTATACCACTAATACTGCTGTGAACTGACAGGTTGCAGGGTGAATCAGTTATAACACTAATACTGCTGTGAACTGACAGGTTGCAGGGTGAATCAGTTATAACACTAATACTGCTGTGAACTGACAGGTTGTAGGGTGAATCAGTTATAACACTAATACTGCTGTGAACTGACAGGTTGCAGGGTGAATCAGTTATAACACTAATACTGCTGTGAACTGACAGGTTGCAGGGTGAATCAGTTATAACACTAATACTGCTGTGAACTGACAGGTTGCAGGGTGAATCAGTTATAACACTAATACTGCTGTGAACTGACAGGTTGCAGGGTCAATCAGTTATAACACTAATACTGCTGTGAACTGACAGGTTGCAGGGTTAATCAGTTATAACACTAATACTGCTGTGAACTGACAGGTTGCAGGGTGATCAGTTATAATACATACTGCTGTGAACTGACAGGTTGCAGGGTGAATCAGTTATACTACTATACTGCTGTGAACTGACAGGTTGCAGGGTGAATCAGTTATAGCACTAATACTGCTGTCAATGACAGGTTGCAGGGGGAATCAGTTATAATACTAATACTGCTGTGAACTGACAGGTGCAGGGGGAATCAGTTATAAACTAATATGCTGTGAACTGACAGGTTGCAGGGTTAATCAGTTATAGCACTAATACTGCTGTGAACTGACATGTTGCAGGGTGAATCAGTTATAATACTAATACTGCTGTGAACTCACAGGGTGCAGGGTGAATCAGTTATAATACTAATACTGCTGTGAACTGACAGGTTGCAAGGTGAATCAGTTATAATAGTAATACTGCTGTGAACTGACAGGTTGCAGGGTGAATCAGTTATAATACTAATACTGCTGTGAACTGACAGGTTGCAGGGTGAATCAGTTATACTACTAATACTGCTGTGAACTGACAGGTTGCAGGGTGAATCAGTTATAGCACTAATACTGCTGTCAACTGACAGGTTGCAGGGGGAATCAGTTATAATACTAATACTGCTGTGAACTGACAGGTTGCAGGGGGAATCAGTTATAACACTAATACTGCTGTGAACTGACAGGTTGCAGGGTTAATCAGTTATAGCACTAATACTGCTGTGAACTGACATGTTGCAGGGTGAATCAGTTATAATACTAATACTGCTGTGAACTCACAGGGTGCAGGGTGAATCAGTTATAATACTAATACTGCTGTGAACTGACAGGTTGCAAGGTGAATCAGTTATACTAGTAATACTGCTGTGAACTGACAGGTTGCAGGGTGAATCAGTTATAATACTAATACTGCTGTGAACTGACAGGTTGCAGGGTGAATCAGTTATACTACTAATCCTGCTGTGAACTGACAGGTTGCAGGGTGAATCAGTTATAGCACTAATACTGCTGTGAACTGACAGGTTGCAGTATGAATCAGTTATAAAACTATTACTGCTGTGAACTGACAGGTTGCAGGGGGAATCAGTTATAATACTAATACTGCTGTGAACTGACAGGTGGCACTATTAACGGGTTAACTCTGGAACTACCTTTTGACGGGATGCGCATGACCTAAACCTGCAATGAAGTACTTCCGGAATCAGGGAGCCTAGGTGGTGTAATGGTTAGCCCACTGGCCCGGAATGCAAAGAGATGTGGGTTCGAGTCCCGCTCTAGGCGCAATATCATATCACTAAATACAACATAAAAATATGCGTTTGATAAAATCTTTTAATGTTCTTATATGTAATTTTTTTAAAGTGCACTAGGATTTTGCCTAGTTCAACCGATACGTCGTAACGAGCGTACTCTGTATATAAATTACAAGAACAAATGAAAAAATAATAAAATATTGTCATTAAATCTAGCTAAGTAGATGGTGGTGCCGTGTCTAGTGAGGATCATCCAGTCAGTGTGAATGTGGTGTGGTGTCGGTGTTTCAGTCAGTTTTCTGCGAGGGGTTGTGTGGGTACAGAGACCATGCGGCTGGCACAATGAACTGATATCTGATTGAGTTACATTATCCTGACATTGTGCTGACTTTGTCCATGTTCTATCCTAGTAATGCAGAGTGCCAGGATTGATTGATTGATTGGTGGTTGGTTTATGCCGTGTCGGCAGCATAGGCCATATTCACGGCGAGAAATGTTTGTGTTTTGTTCAAACCATCACTTTTAGATGTAAAGGCAGACAATCAATTATGTGCCAATAGACACTCATTAAATTAGAAAGCTCACAATCATATATTTGTGGTCAATGGAAACAAATTCCCATAGAAAAAGAAAAGTTTTATTAATAATTGATAGAATCTATTTAGTAAATTGTATGAGGTGGTACAGTCCAGCTGCTCCGTTGTCAGTTGGTTCATTTTTATAAATGACCGTTGATAGAATAGGGTGATTCGTTTTCAGTCCAGCAACACCCAGGAGGCAAGAGAACGAATCACTGTATATGTGCCAGGATAAGGAGTGACAAGTATCAATTTTATACATCATTAGGGTGACTCGGCTGGGATTCGAACTCCTGACCTTCTGCAAGGGAAGCCTGCGCTCTAATACCGATTCGGCCCGCGCGTCCGGTAGTTCTTAATCATGCATGGTGTTTTGGGTGGCTTCTGTGAAGCTGGCATTCTACGCTAAGGGATGTATAGGTGGATTTAGTAAAGCCCCAGCCACACATAGCCGGACGAGCCCCAGATTTTGAGCCGGACCACCCACGGCCCGGACTGTCCCGGACCGCCACGGATAAAATCACTGTTTTTGTAGATTTTTGCCTTGCAGTCACACTTTCCCGGACGAGCCCAGGACGAGCCCCGGACCGCCCCATACAACCCCCGGACTGGGCCGGACCAGCCCCGGACCAGGCCGGACCACCCCCGGACTGCCCCAGACCACCCCCAGACTATCCCGGATCACCCCCAGACTATCCCGGATCACCGTCGGACTATCCCGGATCACCCCCGGTCTTATGGGGGCAGTCCGGGAGTGGTCCGTGGCTAGGCCAGGGGTAGTCCTGAATAGTCGGGGGATGGTCCAGGTCAAACCGTGGCTCAAAATGACCCCGAACCACCCCCAGACAGGCCTGGTCCACCCCGGACCCCCCCCGAAATACGCTGACCATCCCCGGACCACCCCCGGATCAGGCCGGATCAGGCCGGATTGAGCGTGGATTGCAAAATCCCCCGGACCGCCCCGGATGTTTTAAACATTTAAAAACACCCGGGGCTGAGACCGGACGGCGCCGGACGAGCCACAGATCAGGCCGATCAGGGGGTGTCGGCACGGACGAGCCACGGACGGGCCACGGATCACCCCGGATCGCCCTGGACCACCCCAGATGGTGGTCCGGGGCTCGTCCGGCCCCTAATCCGGGTATGTGTGACTGGGGCTTTAGATAATGTGAGACAGATTGAAACTCGCAACCTTCCGCACGGGAAGTCCGCGCTCTACTGATTCGGCCAACGTGCCCTCAAGCAAACCCTTAGTGGGATATGGTACTTGTGTTGCTAAGCAAACCCTTAGTAGGATGTGGTACTTGTGTTGCTAAGCAAACCCTTAGTGGGATATGGTACTTGTGTTGCTAAGCAAACCCTTTGTGGGATGTGGCACTTGTGTTGCTAAGCAAACCCTTTGTGGGATGTGGTACTTGTGTTGCTAAGCAAACCCTTAGTGGGATGTGGTACTTGTGTTGCTAAGCAAACCCTTAGTGGGATGTTGTACTTGTGTTGCTAAGCAAACCCTTAGTGCACCACTTGACATACCAATCTCCAGATCTGTGCATGCATGTAATCGTGCAGAGAGGCTCTCTTAGTGTTTAACGCCCTCTCACGGCAGACAGGGAGGATGCTGAAAGGGGTCAGCCCTGCGCATATCGCGTCCATCTCTTCTCAGCTCTCATATTTCTTGTTCCTCTTGTCTCTGTCCTCCCTCCCTCGTCTCTGACCTCTATATTGCCTTTGTCCTCTCTCTATCGCCTCTGTCCTCTCCCTGTCGTCTCTGTTCCCTCTCTGTTCTCTCTGTTATCTCTCTATCGCCTCTCTCTTGTATCTGTCCTCTCTCTTCTCTGTCCTCTCTATATTGTCTTTGTCCTCTCCCTATCGCATCTCTCACCCCTCTCTTATCTCTGTCACTTCTCTGTCATATCTCTCTGCATCTCTGTCATCTCTTTCTCATCTCTGTCAACTCTCACCTCTGTTCTGTCTCTCCTCGCTCTCAGATCTCTTGTCTCTGTTCTCTCATTCATCCTTATCCCCTCTCTCATCTATGTTGTATTTGTCCCCTCTGTCATCGATATCGCCATTTTCATCTCTCTTGTCCCTGTCCTCTGTCTCGTCTGTGTCCTCTCTCTCGTCTCTCTCTTCTCTCTGTCCACTCTCTCATCTCCCTCTTGTCTCTGTCATCACTTTTGTCGTTGTGCTCTCTCTAATCACCCTTGACTCTATCCCTCTCGTTTCTCTTGTCTCTCTCTTCTCTCATCTCTCTCTTATCTTTTTCATCTATCTCATCTCTCTCTTAACTCTGTCATCTCTGTCATCTCTCTCTTACCTCTGTCCACTCTCGTCACTTTCGCTTCTGCCCTCTCATCTCATTCGCCCCTCTTGTTCTCCTCTCCCATCGCTGTCCCGTCTCTCTCATCTCTCTTGTCTCTCTCCTATCTCATCACTGTCCCCTCTCGCTCAGCTCTTTTGTCTCTCTCCTATCTCATCGATGTCCCCTCTCTCTCATCTTTCTTGTCTCTGTCCTCTCTCATCGATGTCCCCTCTCTCTCATCTCTCTTGTCTCTGTCCTCTCTCATCGCTGTCCCCTCTCTCTCAGTTCTCTTGTCCCTGTCCTCTCCCATCTCTGTCCCCTCTCTCTCAGCTCTCTTGTCTCTGTCCTCTCTCATCGCTGTGGCTCTCTTTTCTCTGTCCTCTCTCATCGATGTCCCCTCTCTCTCAGCTCTCTTGTCTCTGTCCTCTCTCATGGATGTCCCCTCTCTCTCATCTCTCTTGTCTCTCTCCGATCTCATCGCTGTCCCCTCTCTCTCAACTCTCTTGTCTCTGTCCTCTCTCCTTGCTGCCCTCTCATGTCTCCCTTCTCACTATCCTCACTCTTCCCTCTCTTCTGGCTCGTCTCTGACCCTGGTTGCAGTGAAGTATGCATGCCCCTATGCGGGAGTGGGTGGAGGTGGGGGTGGGTGGAGGTCCCACAGGCAAACAGCACGATCCCGTGAAACGTAGCCCACCCACAACTGATACATCTAGCCTGGTATGGGATGGCCGTTGTGCACTGTATTGTCATGCCAACTGTGCACTGTGTTGTCATGCCAACTGTGCACTGTGTTGTCATGCCAACTGTACACTGTGTTGCCATGCCAACTGCAGTGTGTTGCCATGCCAACTGTGCACTGCGTTGCCATGCCAACTGAGCACTGCGTTGCCATTCCTACCATCCCCCACTAGGCCACCACCAGCCACCGCCACCGCCACCACCACCACCAGCCAGCACCACCAACCACAAGTTACCACCACCACCACCCCACCACAACCACCCACCAACCCACCACCCACAACCACCACCACCCATCACCATGAGCCACCACCACCACTACCACCCACCTCTACCATCACCACCACATCATCCACAACAACCACCACCACCCCACTATCACCACCACCCAACACCACCAGCCACCACCACCACCACCACCAGCCACCACCACCACCACACCACCACCAACACCAACACCACTACCACCACTACCACCCACCAACACCCATTACCACCCACCATCACCAACAACAACACCAACACCACTACCAGCCACCACCACCACACCACCAGCCACCACCACCCACTCACCACCACCACCACCAGCCACCACCACCACTATCAGCCGCCACCACCACGATCACCACCACAACCACCACCCACCACCACCACCACCCACCACCACCACACCACCCACAACCACCACCACCACCTACCCCCACCAGCCCGCAACACCAGCCACCACCACCAGCCACCATCCACCACCACCCACCACCACCACAACCACCACCACCCACACCACAACCACCAGCCACCACACCCACCACCACCACACCACCCACCATCACCACCACTACCAGCCACCACCACCCCACCACCATCAGCCGCCACCACCACCACCACCCACCACCACCCACACCCACCACCAAAGCCACTCGCCACCATCACCACCACCCACCACCACCACCACCACCCACATCCACCACCAGCCCGCACCACCAGCCAACCACCACCACCCACCACCACCACCAGCCACCACCACCAGCCACCACTCACCACCAGACCATGCTATAGTAGGCCACTCTAAGCCTCGCATCACTGGGGCCTGCTGTGCGCTTCTTATCTCGCACGGGTGGCTTATCTCCTGCGGGTGTAAGCATCCTCTCTACGGATACACAAAGCTGCTACGCGCACACACACATATATATATATATACATATATATATATATATGTATAATTGTGTGTGTCCTGCCGGGTTGTGGCTAGATACCTGGGGGTAGGCGGCTCTGTGACAGGCTTTACACGAGGAACATCCAAAATCAATACTCCACCCAGAACGTGAGGGGGGGCCCCCCCCCCCACCTCCATTCACCCTCCACCCTCCACCCCCACCCCTCCACCCCCTCCCCGAAACACGGTTATTAACCATCTGGTTTTGTGTTTTTTTTTTTGTTTTGGTTGGTTGGGGGTTTTGTGTGTGGTGTTGGGTTTTTTTTGTGTGGGTTTGGTTTTGTGTTTGGTTGGGTTGTGGTTTTGGTGGTTTTGGTTTGGGGGACGTTCCCGGATCTCGGCCATTCTGATAAACATCAACCTGCAATTTCAATGTGCTTCAGCATATAACTAACATACATGTGTGTGTGTGTGTTGGGGAGTGATGTCACATTAATCGCATTTATTGGTTGTTGGGGTTTTATATCCTTGAAACATCTAAGGGCATATAAGGACGGGTACCGACTTGTGACAGTGAACACTCATGGTGACTTTATAGTGCTTCCCCACTGGGAAAGCAGGTCGCCGACACCATGACCCGATATGCCACTCAGTCACATTATTCTGACACTGAGTGCGGTACGTCGGCCTCGTGTTCGTGGCATGGCGGGTGTAGGCCGGCGAGTCGTGTCTGTCGCGGAGGCGTGGAGGCGTGGAGGTACCGGCAGCGCGGAGGCGAGGAGAGCCAAAATAAAATATGCTGGGAGTGCGTCTGGCTGGGCGTGGAGGCGGAGTGAGTGGAGAAGGCAGGGGAGCCGCTTTTAAGGCCGAGGAAGACGGGGGTCATTTTTTTTTTGGTCCATTAGTTATTTAAGCAGGGGAAATTTCATTCATAGAGGACTGGTCTTCCTCATTCCACTGCTGGTCGATAGAAAGCCCGAGCCTATACTTTTACCGACCCAAGGGATTTTTAACATCCCACACCACATAGACATGGTATGAGAGCAACCGGCCTTTGATGACGCTGTAAGTTATACACAGCGGTGGAAATCCAAATTGGCAGAGCTGGGGGCACGGGGAATCGAACCGCCGACCCTCAGATTAGGAGTCTGACCTAGAAAAAAGTCAGACACTCTAACCACTCCGCCACAGAGAACGCCACGTAACCCCAATGGTCGATGGCGATTTGGAGAAGGGCGTGGGGGTGGGGGGGGGGGGGCACTCCTCCTCCACTGCGAATCAAACACAATGCAAGCATTACGACCAAGGTGCAAGTGGAGGAGAAGGACATTTTCAATGTATATATTTATTGTAACTGTCTGCAACTACCTGTTACCACAGGGCACTGTTACAAGTCGGTACCCGACCTGATATGACCTTAGATGTTGCCAGGAAGTGAATCTCCAACAACCAACCAACCATTTCATGATTTTACTCACTGGCTATATAACATCCGATCAAATTCCAGCATCGGTGCAAAGCCGCAATGCAGACTGTGAGCACGCCCCGTGGTGGTGACTATTACCGTGCCCCCTGGTGGTGACCATTACCGCGCCCCCTGGTGATGACCATTACCGTGCCCCCTGGTGGTGACTATTACCGTGCCCCTGGTGGTGACTATTACCGCACTCCTGGTGGTGACTATTACCGCGCTCCCTGGTGGTGACTATTACCGCGCCCCCTGGTGGTGACTATTACCGCGCCCCCTGGTGGTGACTATTACCGCGCCCCCTGGTGGTGACTATTACCGCGCCCCCTGGTGGTGACTATTACCGTGCCCCTGCACTCCCTTGCTCACCTGACCACACTAGCCTCACTTTGATAGTCATTATTCAAGAAACTGCTCCAGACACACTGGGCAGAAACACTCTACTCCTGAATCTAGAGTGAGACACACCTACTCTTGAGCAGGGACCCAGACGCTCTGCCTGATGCTACCACCTTTCCTATATACAAACTGAGCTGTGTGCAACAACCAGGGGACTCCGGTTCAATGGGTTGTAGTCACTAATTTATAGACAGACTAAAGAGGCAATGAGGCTCTGTGTGGACAGAAGGTAAGGGGTCAGGGTGATAGGTCACTAGCAGGTAAGCAGGAGTTGATGCCAATAAAGCACAACTTCTTCACTGTCAATCTTGCGTGACTTGTCTTCCCTTTCTTCCTTATGAGTTTGTTTGAGAGGGGCAGCAGATACTCGCAGACTGGGGAGAGTTTATGGTATCTCTGGTGCTCAGACGGCCGGGCATACAGAAATATTATACCCTGGTGGTGATCATCACTGCCCCCCTGGTGGTGACCATATCGCGCCCCCTGGTGGTGACCATCACCGCGCCCCCTGGTGCCGACCATCATCACGACCCCTGGTGGTGACTATTACCACGCACCCTGGTGGTGACCATCACCACGCCCCCTGGTGATGACCATCACCGCACCCCATGGTTGACACCATCACCACACCCCCTGGTGGTGACCATCAGCACGCCCTTATCTGTGCTATCTGGACGATAACCGGGTGGTGACTCCGAGTATTCACCTGGGAGACAATTGTTATTGCGCCTCACTCAGTAATTGGCTTTTGGGGGCGATTGGAACCACTGGCTTTGTTCCGGCCTGCATTCAATCCACGACCCGGATGTTCAGCCCATTCCTCTTCCGGTGCATGTGTACTGACGGCGCTGACGTCACTGTGAGTGAATGGCTTCCAAGAACTGCGTAGAACCGCTTTATATGTGTAAGATACAATAGAAACCAAGTATCGGTGTTGCACCGCTTGTAGTAATATACATTTTCCGTAGAGTATGTTCACTGAGCTGCTACCCACAATAGTAGTTCTTCCACTGCCATCAGAGGGCGTGTTGGTAATGGAAATCCTGTCTAAGACCTTTTCCACAGAACATGCTGCACATTGAGCCCACTACCCCCAATATTAGTTCTTTTACTGCCACCAGGGCCGTAATCGATTAACACGACCCGGGCGACTCGGGTCACCCGAGTCGTCAGAATTTAAAATAGAACACTGCGAGTGGAGTCGACAAATACACGTACCATGTGCAAAACAACCCGACCCCAGTAACCCACCTCTTGGCTGGGGTTTGCAAGGAGCGATGATGTCACATTTGCACTGGCACCATCCTGCAGGATAACAGCCACCGGTACCAGTCATACATTTTTTTTTGGTAATAACATAGATTAATAAAATGGAAATATCAATAAACTATACCATCATACAAATATTTAAATCATATTTTGCTGTAATTATATCGGCTATTAAAAAACTAAAAAAAGGGCCACCATTTTTTTTACCCCGAGCGTGGAGAAGCGTATTCGATTATTCGACCCGAGTCTGCAGGATGTGCGCATGCACCAAAAAGTGGCTCGGATGACCAGAGTCGATTAATTGATTACGTCCCAGAGGGAAGGTGGTTGGTGGTGGAAATCCTCTGTAACTTTATCAACCTTTTCCATGGAGCATACTGCGCAGTGAACTGTTACTCACAACATTAGTTCTTCCACTGCCACCAGAGGGCGGGCGGGTTGGTAGTGGAAAATCCACTCTAACACATTTTACCCAGAGCATGTGGCACATTGAGCCCACTACCTACAACAGTGGTAATAACCATTATCATTAGTTCTTCCACTGCCACCAGAGGGCGGGTTGGTGATGGAAATCGTCTATTCGTGTGTGTATTGGGAATCTGAACCCAGCCTTTGGCCTCTCATTGGTCTCAACCTGCACATTGGTCTCAACCTGCACACTGAGCTCTGCTCTGTTCTACACGCTGGTGTTATAGTCCATTAGCCGCTTACATCGGGCAGGTCCACAGGGGATGAAAGGCAGGATGCAATGAATAACATCCGCTCAATTAGATGCATACACAAATTGGGTCACTTTATTCTCAAAAGGTACAATTTTCCAACAAACAAAAAAAACACCTATCAAATTGATAACAAAACAATTGATAATTTACTACCTTCAATGTAATATATTTGTGTACAGATATATATATATATTTTATTTTTTTGGGTAAATATGTTTATTCTGCTGAATAAGTCTTTGGTCAGTGCCGAAGCACTGGTCTTCCAGCCATTTTTCAATTCAGGGTTATTTACACAAAAGGTATATAGAATAAGGTGTACAATATGGTACAGTAGTGTCATATAACCAGATCAATATTAGTCAGATCAATGTGAGTATTTAACTTTTTTTTTTTTTTATCAAGATGGAAATAGTATACCAGTCTTGTAAATCATTTAATTATTACAGCATACCACTTTTATTCTTAAAGCTGCATTGTCCAATGGAGTATTTACATTGTCAAAACTAAAACAATTATCTAGAATTGATTTTGCATATCTAACTTAGATAATGATGCACTTGTTAAGTATTTGTTACAACACAGAAGGGAATACTGAGTCAATTTAATAAAACATGTTACTGCTGAAGCCTATGGTGTCAGAGTTTTGGCGTGCTTGCCAAAACTAATTTCACATGTTTGCAATTCATATATCTCAAAACTTAGCCATTTAAATTAAAAGTTACTTCAAATTAAACCATGGTACTAATTGGTAGATTATAACGATCAATTTAATATATCTATCTCAGAAAAACGTCAGAAACTCAAAACCATCGGACGACACAACTTTAAATAGATGTGACTGACACAGTAGATTTGTGTGATTTGATGATTAAACACGATAAATTTAATCTGCAGACAAGTGGTTTCCCCACTTCTCACTGCTATGTATCCTATCGTGCCAAGATAGCGACATACACCAATTTTGTAATTCTTTGGTTTGACTCGGTGAGGGATAGAACCCACTACCTCTGTATTTGATGAAGGCTGTGTATATAATTAGTTTATTTTATTTTAGTTAATTAAGCCTATCTATTCACCGCATCTGTATGATATATATGCTGAATAAACCATTATACGAGTATAATAAGGCCGGAAGCATCCATCTGCTCTTCAGCCCTAACTCCTCAACCAGGCATAGACTAGAAAAGCCTTGATCTAGTCAGCCACTGTTCCAGCCTAGTCAACCTCAGATCCTTGTCTGTTCATGCGTCAAAGACCCCACTCACTGGACTGCCAAACAATGATTCTATGTGTACTATTTTTTTCTATATGTACTATAAAATTGATTATGTGGATATAAATAACGAGACCACCAACAGGTTGTGTATTTTAGAAATGATTCGATAAGGAACGATTCGACAAGGCAGTGTGGGTAACAAGAAGTTATATTTCTAAATTCGGGTGGAAAAGAAACAGCGCTGCAGGGTGGACATGGGGCCGGCTCACCAAGAAGTGCTGATTTGCGAGCGGCTGGCCGGCTTATATACAGCAGCGGCAGGGTGTGAAAGTCCACCACCACGACTCAGGTGGATGGGGGGAGGAAGCCGCCCCATCGACCCGTGAGTCAATCGGGGCGGCAGGGGTCGGCTTAGGCACGAGGGGGAGTCATTCCCTTTGAATCGAATGCAATGTTAACATTGCGACCAGTCTATCACCGAATCGAAACCACCAACCAAGATCCACCGCTGATGCAGTCTCAGTCTCTCCAGCCTCGTCCTCCTCACCAGGCAAGGTGGCCAAATGAGTTAAGCATCCGCCTCCTGTCTTGGGAGATCGGGGGATCCGAACCAATGGGTTCGTGGGTTCAAACCCTCGCCGAGTCAAACCAATGACTTACAAATTTATACTTGTCGCTTCCTAGCCTGGCGCTCGGTATTATTAGGACAGGCAAGAGCTGGTTAGCTCAGTGTCAGGATAATGTGACTGAGTGAGATATCAGGTCATGGTGCTGTTTGCCTGGTCTCCCGGTGGGGCAGCACTATAAAGTCACCATGAGTGCACAGTGTCACAAGTCGGTAGCCATCCTGATATGACCTTAAATGTTGCTAGGACGCAAAACAACAACAAACAAACAGCCTCATTCTCCTTACCTAACCTATATATATATGCATGGATATTCTATTGTTTATTTGATCTATAGCGTATTATGCGAATATAAAGATATGGAAGGGAATTATTATTATATTGCTATACTCCGTAAGCACCGGTGGCGCTACCTTCTGCCCACATCGCCTCCACTGGATGTTGACCAGTGTCAGTCCGACTGGAGGATTTATGTATGAATATCTTATTGTTCATGCAATATATATATATTGTATGCATGAATATGACATTGCTTATAAATAAATATAAACAATAGGATATTCATGAATTGAGACCCTTAGATGTAAAATAAGAGCAAGCAAACTGATCTGGAACAATTTTGTGTTGTTGTTGTAAATATAGTTTATTCATTGAATAAAGTCTTTTGTCAGCGCCATGTCACTGGTCTTCCAGCCATGTGACAATACAGTTATTTACAATATATGTATATGTAGTCTGATATTGTCATCAGCAGCTAGCTCAAATCAGCTGAAATATCAATATTAAACATTCAAGGCCTTACATATGGTATAGTTTGACAATTCATATATAAAAATAGTAGTTATATGTTGTATTCATACACACTTAGATACATACATGTGTATTGATTAGACCTTTACATTACGGAGTGGTTAGGTGCATAGTTTCCCTTCATAGGTTTGTATGCCTACTATGTTGTGGATTGCAAAACTATCATGTTGTTGGAGTTAACATTTTGAGATGGAGTGTTAGTAGAATGGTTTGTTTATTCTGTTAGATAGAGTGTGGTTAGCTTGTAGGGTTATGCTGAAAAGGTTAATACCTCGGGTGTGTTTTTTGACTACATGAAGTAGTTTGAGTAAGTAGGTTGTTAGTAATGATGGGATAAACAATGCTTGGAGGATTGTATGTTTCAGTCATTTAGTAGTCTAGTACAGACTTTATTAATGTCTATGTTTATACAAAGACCCTATAAAACCAAGTTGGCTCACTCAGCCTGTACTGTGTAATCAAAATGATCAAACCCACCATTTGACTTAACTTGACCCAAACTAATTTAACTTAACTAATACGGGAGGGGATATACTTGTTGTACTTGGATGTTATTCAGTGAAATCAATCTATGAAAGAACTCTTATTGTACTAGTTAGGGTAAGAATAAAGCCATGAGCTCTTGGAAAGGTAAATTGGAACGTTCATTGCATTCTTTACTATTCTCCAGTCTTCTTGTAGATTAACCACTATGGATAACCTGATATTTGATTGCTTTATATGTAATTATTCCTGATAGACCTTAAGCAGCCGATTAACGCATCTGCGGGGAGATAATAACAGACATATTAACAGAATTAACATAGTGCTATTTGGCGGAAAATAAGACATTAACTTAGGCTGATTATCAGTGACAGTAGCAGAGACACAGGGAGCGTCTGCTCAGTTCTGGATTAATTCTAATATAATAATAACCACCGAATGGCAGGGAGGATAGCCAGTGAGTTGAAATAATAAGTAATTGCTTTGATATAATAAATGCGAGGAGGGACAAAGAACCGTATTTATATGATACTCTGGCTGTCCGCCCTTAGCCCTGGAATGACAACGATGGCGACGGTCTACCTGCAAATGGGACGAGGGGCAGTGGCGGCCCGCGGCAGGCCCCAGGAAATTCACATGGAAATAATTACATAAATTAACACGTAGGCTCGCCTTAGGCAGGGGCGGAATAGCCCAACGGTTAAAAATGTATATATGAATGTGAAAGATGTGTGATGATGGTAATGATGCTGATGATGATGTGTGTTTGTTCATAGCAATTTCATACTGATGTGTATTCATACTTACCTGTCTCATGCATAATATAACTGTATGTGTTTACATGTGAAACACCAACCAGCAGCTGGATTGATCAAACCCATGACGAGGTGGGACTGCGAAATTTACATTACATGGGAGAGATAGGGAGTGAGCCGTCCCAGTACCATAGGGTCCCCGGTCTATAGCAACACTACCAGACTGATACACATTTTCCGAATTTGCTGGGCAAATAATTTGTACAGTGGATAACTTGGTTTGTTGGTAGCAGACAAAGGAGTGCGTGGGGTGGTGGGAGGGGGTGGGGTGGCCATAGGTGCTTATAATAGATAGATAATTAAATATGGCGACCTCATCACTAGGCCTGTAGAAGGGCCTGATTGGCTTGGTGAATTCTTACCAGGTTCTTGAATTCTAGTTGTGTTTGTGCATGTCTAATTCTGACTGGGAGTTCATTCCATAATTTGTTGCCTTTGTAGATAGGGGCTCTTGACAGTCTATTTGTGAGTGGTTTAGGAACTTTGAGGAGTGTAGCATCCCCCTGCCTGGTAACTCAGGTGGTATGTAGTTTTCATCCTTGGCTCTGATAAACATAAGAGATAGCAGATGTGCATCTCTCCTTTGGCTCAGGTATGTGATATTAGATCTAGTGTGCATCTCATTCACTGAGAGAACTTTTCCCCTATATACTGTTCTAAGAGCTCGGTTTTGAGTTCTCTGTAATATATTTTCTTGTTGTTTTGTAAAAAGGCCATAGATTAGATCATTATAATCTATTATTGGCAGTATAGTTGCCTTTTACAGTTTGAGCACTGAGTTCTCACTCATGTAGCATCTTATTTTTCTAAAGGTTGCCATTCTCATACCTAGAGTTTGGTTCAGCCGCGATAGTTGCTGGTTCGCATTCAGTGTAGAGTCAAGTGTGGTTCCTAAGTATTTGTACAAGTTCACTTCTCTTAGCACTGCATTGCCTATACATAGCTCTATAGTTTGTGCACGCAATTTTCTAGATTTTGTTCCAAATATCACATATTCTGATTTTTGTGTGTTTAAGGTAAGTTTGTTATCAGCACACCAAATATTGACCTTTTTTAACACCTTGTTTTCCATAGTAGCTGCCAGAATAATGTCTTTATTGTGCACTGTGAGGACAGCATCATCCGCAAAAAGTGTGAAATTAACACTGGTAGACAGCAGTATATCAGAAAGAGGAGTGGTCCCAAAGTGGAACCTTGGGGCACTCCTGTTCTGACAGTTCTAGTGGAGGATTCTGTATTATTAATTTTTGTGACTTTTTTTCTGTTGTTTAAGTAAGTTAAGTAACAATGAAGAGGTAGCAGCATACTAGAATGGAACTAGAACCCTTAGCCTCTACCACATAGATGGTTTTGTATAGTTAGATGGAGCAAGGCACTTAAGGGGGAATATCCCCTTTTATACTTACATAATTCACATATATCACCTTTCTTGTGCTCGTTTCCCTTTAAAGGCCAGGCGACAAGGTTGGGCCTACTGAGAAGACTTCAGAACAAACCGAGACAACCCACGCCATGTGACAGCTTTATGTCAGGCCCGCGGGCCGAGAAGGCAATCTTTCCTGAGATACTCCCGCCCCCCCCCCCCCCCCCCCCCCCCCCCCCCCCGAGGGGAGAGGCGTCCATTGGGGTAGATTTGATAAACTGTTATTCTAATAAAAACACGGCGATTCTGTAATCGTTTCCAGTCTCAACTCTGGCTTCCCGCTAGCATTTAATCAAGATATATATATAATATATATACACAGATTAGATATATGTGCCCAGCAGCCTGCCACTAGGCACATATATCTAATCTTTCTATATATATATGTATATATATATATACATATATATATGTATATATATATATATATATATATATATATATATATATATATGGGGCTCCTGCGGAGCAGGAGGACCAGCGTCCTCGCCCCGGTCAGGTAGTTCAGAGCCCCTCCAGGTGACGCCAGGCTCTGATTTAGGTGTGTTATGTAGGCCAGAACGTCGTAGGGCGATGGTGCTGCGGTATAAGTATATATAGATAGGATAAGTACTTATCGATATATAAAGGGCGGAGCGGCCTATCCTCCGTTATTGTTTATATTATCTACTGCGCAGTAGCCAACCGCGTGTGTGCGGAATTGCATTGGTTTGGCCTAAACCTTGTGCGCCAACGAAAAGTAAGTTGGCTTGGCCTAAGTGGGTCCCATGACTGCTTGCTACTGCAGCGCCACTTTGTGCTCGTGGCCTGCGCCCCTCTGTTTGGCCCAGTGCGCACCTGCTTTTCAAACTGTCCACATCTCCTGCTCGCTTGGTTGTTGCCTACCGGTTTGGCTCCGGTCGTCTACTGGCGGTTCTCCTGTCAACAATTTTCTGCTGTCAGGAAAAGTTGTTTCTGCTGTCGGTTCGTCTTGCCGTGTTTGTCGTGCTTGGAGATGACATGGTATTCTTTCGTGACTGTGGAGAGTCGCATAAAAAGGACGACAAGGCAGCGTGTGTTGCGGCGCAGCAAAAAACACCGACGACACGGCGTTCGACTATGGCGGCGAAAAAAAAGGAGGTGGACGACGGAGAGCTGGAAGTCATGGACGCTTCATTGGGTCAATGTCGGTGGACGACCGAGAGAAGAGAGTGGAGGACGAAATAGCCAGGTTAGAAGCAGAGGTGCGGCTGGGGGCGCTTGAGGAGCGCATGAGGGAGCTCCAGACGGTGCGTGACGGACAACTTGGACGACGGCTGCAGCGGACGGAAGAGCGGACGGTAGACCGCGTGGACGACGGAGGGCTGCCGTCGTCTGCGTGGAATGCAGGGGCATCGCCACAGGTAAATGCGTTTTCCAGCTATGGCCGCTCGAGGGTGCGTACTCGTGAACAAGGGGGACGACGACGAACACGCAGCAGGAGTGACAGTAGCTCCAGCAGGAGACGGCGCAGTAAGTGGGCGCTGAAACGGTACATTGTTGCAGGGAAGAAAGTGCGGAAATTAAATGGGTATGAGGTGTTAGCTGCCACTGGTGCATGGGCGCTAGACATTGCTGAGTTGAATGTGGCTGATTATAGAGCAATATTAGAGCACGTTGTATGTATTGCGGTGCGTGCGAGGGACGACTATTTTAGGGATTCCGCGCATGTGGACTATGCTTTGGCTGTGCGGAAGTCGGCAGAGAGGATTGGCATGGCGGCTTTTGCAAAAATAAATTCTGGTGAAAGTGCTGTTCATTATGGCGCACATAATGCAAAGGTGTGAAAAGCCGGTGAGGGAAGTGGTTTTGGAAGGAAAGCGGCAGGAGGTAGTCAAAGGCCATCTCGCTGTTGTTATCAGTGGAACGGGGAGGACGGTTGCTCGAGGACAGAGGAGGAATGCATATATGAACATAAATGTTCCAAGTGTGGTTCGAAAGGCCATAAGAAATATAAATGTAAAGAATGAAAGAGCAAAGGGCCGATTTCGTCTATAGCAAGTAATCGGCATGTGCGTCATTTGCCCTCATGTGATTCTTTTGCCCTCACTAGAAATGTACATCATTTGAATTCTAAGTGTACTAATACCCCTGTGAGTGTTGATTGCCATCATGTGGCCGGCAGTGTGCCGGTATTGGAAGTGCTGGGGGGGCTGGGGTCGCGGCAGGGGGCGGTGTACCATGCGGGGCGTGTTCGTACAGTTGCACTCTCGCTCTGTGTCTCAGAACATTCCTGACATTCCGGTGAACCGGGTGGTGATAGACTGTGCGGATGGTGGGGGGGTCATGACAGGGTTGTGACATGTGACCTACCGGTGTCTCAGAACACTCCAGACATTCCGGAAGGCGGGGTGCGGACTGACTGTGTGGGGGAGGGGGGGGGGTGTGGGCAACCCCGAATATGACATTCCTTTGACTTTTCAGCCAACTATGATTGATTGTTTGCTTTGGACTTTTCCTTGTGGTTTGGGAAGGGAAACTGATTTTGTTGTTGAAAATTGTGATGGTACCCT
Organism: Branchipolynoe longqiensis; assembly: GCA_030323885.1. Classification (NCBI taxonomy): domain Eukaryota; kingdom Metazoa; phylum Annelida; class Polychaeta; order Phyllodocida; family Polynoidae; genus Branchipolynoe; species Branchipolynoe longqiensis. Next base: position 64,272,868 of record CM059192.1, on the reverse strand, counting down.
GCTTGTTACTATTGTGCATGAAGATTTAAGGTCTGTTTGTTTGCCTGTGACTATGGATTGTTATAGGGGTAGTTGCACTTGTACACATTTTATTGCAGGGGTGCCGGCACAGCTTCATCCTTGCAGAGTTTTCATTGAATGTTTCTATCGAGGAGAGGTGGACCCTGATTGGCGGTTTATGTTATCGGGGGTCATTTTTGGTTTCAAAGTTATTAATAACAAGTGTGATTTGAAATATGACTTAACTAGAAGAGGTAGGTGTTCAGTTGAACACAAGGAATTAATTACTAGAAAATTTCAGGAGGAGTTAGATGCAAATATGATCTCTGAAGTCTCTGATATCCCATGTTGTACCCATGGGGTCTTTGTAGTGCCGAAGTCGGATGGGGGGGGAAGAGTTGTTGTTGATTGCAGCAGGCCAGATTATTCAGTAAACAATGTCACGGATGCAGTTGCTAAGAAATTTTCTTATAATTCAGTCGATGATGTTGTCCGCGTCCTGCAGTGGGGAGATTATTTATGCACAATTGATATCAAGGACGCTTACCGTGCTGTATCTATACATCCATCGGATAGGATTAGGCAGGGCTTGTTAGGTCCGTCACTGGTCAGTCAGGAAGATGTTTATTATTGTGATAATCGTTTGTGCATGGGACTTTCGTCTAGTCCGTACATTTTTTCGCGCATTTCTGATTTTGTTGTTAGGTGTGCCGCTAGGGAGGGCGTGGAATCACTCGTCAATTATTTGGACGATTTTTGCGTGATAGCTCATTCAAAGCCTGAGGCTATGTGCAATCAGTGGATGGTGATTTCGATTTTGCGCAGAATAGGATTCTTCATTAACTATAAGAAGGTGACGGCAGCTGGAACTAAAGTTAGGTTTCTAGGTATATTTATTGATAGTGTTGAGTTGGAGCTGACTCTGCCGCAGGATAAATTGGACAAGACAATCAATATTTTGTTTAGATTGCAGGGCAGGAAAAAGGCTAGTAAGAAAGAATTGCAGCGGGTAGGGGGTCTACTGGCTCATTGTTCGAAAGTGATCAAGGGCGGGAGGACTTTTTCGCGGGGAATTTATGACTTGCTAGCTCGCCTCAAGAAATCACACTATAAAATTCGCCTTAACAAAAGCATTAGGGAGGACCTTCATTGGTGGCTCGAGTATGCTGGGAGCTTCAATGGCAAAGCTAAGATATTACAGAATTTCGCTCCGATAGAGTCGGTTTACAGCGATGCCTCCAAGTGGGGATACAGAGCGTTGTATGGAGCTGATTGGTTGGTTGGTTCTTTCCATCAGGCGGATACTGCAAGATTGCGGGATTATGCGGGACATCATATGGTGGCCACGGAGAAAGGGATTAGTGAGGACCACATTAATGTTCAAGAGCTGTACGCTATTTATGCCGCGATGATGCGGTGGCAAGTGGAATGGCGGGATAAGAATTTGTTATTTATAACTGACAATATTTTAGTAAGTACAGCGCTTAATACCGGGCGTTCGAGGAGCAGCCATATTATGTACTACATTTAGCGCTTATTTTGGTTGTCAGTGAGGAATAATTATTCTATTCAATCAATATATATTAAAAGTAACTTGAATAAATACTGTGATGCTTTGAGTAGATTGAAGGAACAGGGCAGCCATAGAAGGCTATCGAATTTGATCATGAATGACTCCTTTTGTTGTGCCAATATTTTTTCCGCTCCTTTTTGATTTTTTTTCCAGGATGGGCCAAGCTGGAGAATGAGCAGAAGGCGTTTCAATTACGGAACTATTCGGAGAACTCACTGGTGACCCGTTCGTCTCAGATAAACAAATATTTGGAATTTGTAGAGGGTTTCCATCCGTCACGTTCGCCCATTCCTTGCTCGAATGAGCAAGTGGCGATTTATGCAACATGGCTAGCCAGGTCCCTAAAGTACTCGTCGATTCGGAATTATTTGAGCGGATTGAATTATTTTCTTCGTTTGCACTCTGAGCCAGTTATAGACTATACTAATTTTACATTAGCGTCAACTCTGAGGGGTATTCGGAGGGTAAAGGGGGATACTCCGGTGAGGGCTATTCCTATGCTTCCTCATATGTTACGTTCGATTTTCTCTTTTCTGACAGCTGGGCGAGGCCATGTAGCATGGCGAGCGGCAATATTGTGTTCATTTAGGGGTTTGCTGAGAAAATGTCAGGTAACGGAGTCAGATTCGGCTCTCCGAAGAGAGGATTTCCATTTCCACAAGTGGGGGACGGTCTTAGCCTTGCGTCATTCCAAGACCATACAATTTAGTGAGTGTAGATTGGAAATTCCTATTGCTAGGTGCCCGGATATAGCTTTATGTGCGGTGCACTAGGCAGAGGTACATTTTGAGCAAGTGCCGGCTCCCTTGTCCTCTGCAGCTTTTCAGATACCAGTAGGAAGAGACCGTTGGGCTCCTCTAGATTATGCAACTTATCAGGCAATGTTGAAGCTTTTTGCCTGTAGGGCGGGGTTGGATACCACCCAGCTGAGCTCCCATTCGCTATGTAGGGGGGGCTGCACATTTCTGCACATGTCTGGTGCAACAATTGAAGAAATTCGGGCTAGGGGGGACTGGGTCTCCGAAACAGTCTATGACTACATTAAGACTCCCCTTTCCAGCCGAATTGTGGATGATATGTGTGTGGCCGCAATCCGATCGGTGACAAATGACTAGTGTTATGTAGGCCAGAACGTCGTAGGGCGATGGTGCTGCGGTATATGTATATATATATATATATATATATATATATATATATACATATATATATATATACAAAGATTAGATATATGTGCCCAGCAGCCTGCCACTGGGATTTAAATGCGCGACATGGAGGTCGGCGCGCCAGGCGAAGGCCCATGACAAATTGGTGTGTCGGCCCCATTAAGATGAGGCGGGGGAGGCCGCACCCCCAGAGGTCAGCAGGGTCAGCGCAGGACTGGTTGCGGTGCAGCAGGCGCTGTCGGCGGGCTAGTGGGGGTGATGTCGCCATTAAGATAAAGTGGCGGAGGCCTCGGCCAAACCCCGTTGCCGCCCAGCCGCCGCCATTCGGCATCATGTGTGTACAGGTTCACCACATGCTCTGAGCTGCTCCGCCTTCCTTTTCAACTGTGGCCTACACTAAGCTCCCCCGGCACCGCGCACATCTGCCATGGCGGAAGACGAAGATTCCTCAAGCGAGCTTACTTTCCTGGATCGAGCATCCCAGGCACGCCTCAAGGAAGATGACCCGCACGATGTCGCACGAGGAGATGACGAGCCTGCCAGCCCTCCTGGCGGTGTGTCGGCCTCATTAAGATAAGGCGGGGGGAGGCCACAGCCCCAGAGGTCAGCAGGGTCAGCGCAGGACTGGCCGCGGTGCAGCGGGCGGTGTTGGTGGGCTAGTGCGTGTGATGTCGCCATTAAGATAAGGTGGGGGAGGCCTCGGCCGCGGTGCATGACGATCTGCTCTGGTGGGTACTGTTCACCCACCACCACAATGGGCGCATGCCCATTCTCGACACTGCCACCGCCATGCCCATCTCCACCGATGCCTGCCTGGATGGGGTGGGGCATGTAGTTTTCTCTGGCTTTCAGCGACTGGCCAAGTACCGCGCACCTATCCATTAACTATAAGGAAGTGCTAAGCCTGGTGTCGGCAGCACACCACTGGGCACACACCTGGCAGAACAAGCATGTCTACATTCACACCAACAACCAGGCCATGGCCGCCATCATCAACCACAGTACCATGAAGGTTCCCCTCGTCATGGATTACCTGTGGCAGATATATTCCACTTCCGTAGCCTACAATTTCAAGTTGCGTGCTGTATACTACCCAGGCGTTTGCAACATTGTGGCCGATGCTGCGAGCCGGCTCATATTGCGTGGCAGGCCAGAGCGCCTATGTGCCATGCTGGCGCACACCATCACAGATGACCGCCATGCCCCACACCCCAACAGGCCACCCGACTCAGTCGGCACGAAGCGTGCACCGTGGTAATATGGACAATACAACCCATGCCGCCCTCGACCGGGAGGTAGTGCGGTACCATGGTCAGGGCCTACGCCACACACCACAACACATATATCAGGTTCTGCGGCACTTTGGGCTGCCCGTCGGTTCCCGCATCCACCACCTTGCTTTGCCCATACGCGGCACACCTGGCATGCCATATGTGTTACTCTTCCATACAGCAGTACCTCAACATCATCCGTAACCTCCACCTGGAGTGGAAGCTGCCTAACCCACTGGAGGACAATTACCACCTTACCATCACCCTCTGGGGCATCCGCCGCAAGTGTGACAATTTCACCCACCGCAAGGCCCCTATAACAGCCACGATGCTGCACACAATACTGCGCAGCATCGACGTGCGCAAAACTGCCCATGTGGCAGCCTGGGCCACAGACCTCACGATGTTTTATGGACTGCTCCGGCGATCAAGCTTGAAACCTACTACTGCAAGGGATTTCGACCCCTTGCAGCACCTGCGCCGCATGGATGCCTGGTTTGCACAATCGGGCATCAGCCTCACCAACCGCTGGTCAAAAACAAAGCAGTACCGCGGCCTGCCTGCTGTGCCCCGAGGCCCCACCCCATCCCCGGGCTCCCTCCTCAGGATAGGGACGGCCAGTGGGGGAGGCAGTGCTCTCACCGCACCATTTTTCTGGGCCATCATCATGGGCGCCCTCCAGCGCGCCGGATATGTGCCGGTGGACTATGGCACCCACAGCTTCTGGCAGGGGGGGGCTGTTGTATCCTCTTCAACACGGGAATATACCGGAAGCGCAGATCCGCAAACTGGGCAGGTGGGCCTCGAACGCCTACACGGTGTACGTGATCTCCGACACTGCGGGCATCGGGTCTGCCACCAGCGCCATGGCCGCCGCTCTGCCCCGCACTTGAGGCATGCTCCCCCGCAGCCTCAATATGCGTGCCACTACCACAACTACCAGCTGGGACTTGGGACACTGGGCGCACAGCGGGAGGGCACACCACTCGCCAGCCAGCGGGCCAGTCCGCAACATCTCACGGCAGGTGCCGAGTGCGCAGGTATATTGATTTCAATTAACCCAGACACTACAAACAGACCGCATTCGCGCATACCGCCCACACTGGCAGCGCCCACGCACATTGCATTCATATTAATTTGACTTTATTCCATTGTTTATTACTGTCATGTTGATATGTTCATTAGTTTCGGACTTTAATAAAAAGTCCTCTTTACTCCCCCAGAGTGTTCGCGTTCATTTAAGTTCCCAGCGGCATGCCGCTGGGATTTAAATGTCTGACACGGAGGTCGGCGCGCCGGGCAAAGGGCCACTACAAATTGGCATGTCGGCCCCATTAAGATAAGGCGGGGCAGGCCGTGGCACCAGAGGTCAGCAGGGTCAGCGCAGGACCAGGCAGGCGCTGTCGGCGGGCTAATGGACGTGACATCACCATTAAGATAAGGTGAGGGGAGTCCGCGGCCACACCCCATCGCCGCCCAGGCGCCACTACTCGGTATCATGCACACATGGGTTCACCACAGGCTCTGAGCTGCCCCGCCTTCCTTTTCGGCTGCTACACTAATCTCCCCCGGCACTGCGCACATCCGCCATGGCTGAGGACGGAGATTACCACTCCCCACTCCCTAAAGGAAAAGGGAGGTGGGCAGGGACACTGGGCACGTGGGGGGAGGGTGGGGAGTGCGGGCCACCCCCAGCCAGCGGGCCAGCACGCAACATCTCACTACAGGTGGCGAGTGCCCTGGGACATTAATCCCAATTAACCCGGACACTACGAACAGACCGCATTCGCGCCTACCGCCCACAGGGGCAGCGCGCGCACATTGCATTCATATTAATTTGACTTTATTTGACTTTATTCCATTTTTATTACTGTCATTTTGATATGTTTATTAGTTTCAGACTTTAATAAAAGTCCTCTTTACTCCCCCCGAGTGTTCGCGTTCATTTAAATATATATATATATAAATATATTTATAACCTGCCGAGCGCACCGCCAGAATTGGCTGGTGGTGTGGCTACCATAGGCAACCCGGGGCTAATGCAGGCAAGTCAAGGATTGGCCATAATACGAGCGAGCGAATAATACCTAATAATAATAATAATCGGACTACACTCGCCTATTTGTATCCGCCTAATTAAGTATACATCCTATATATATATCTTATGTATAAAGATATATATATAGGATTCCCGCTCCGGAGTCCGGATATATATATAGGATTCCACTCTCAGGAGCCCAGCCCCACGGCTGGGCTCCTGAGAGTGCGCCCACCGTCACTCCCTGCATGCTGGACACTTGTGGCCTTTTCCCTTACACTTTGAGCAGACATGGCCGAATCTACATTCGGCCTCGCCTCGTGGGCAGCCCCACTCGCCATTCCACGCATAGCAAGGCCTCTTAGTGTGACTACCCGGCTTCCTGGTGGCGTAGCCTGTCGTTCCGGACTTCCTTGATCTTACATTGAGTGAAGAATAAAATAGCACACTCGAGCCCCTGTTGGCACTAGAGAAAGCAGCAAAGCCTATTTCCTCAGCCAATGTTCTGATTGACCGATCATAGTCAGTGTGAGCCGAGTCAAGATATTCATTTGTGTGCGCCCTATGGGCCAGAAACACAATGTGCTCCAACAAGGCCCTCAAGTCTTTAATGCCCAGCTCCTTTATGCCGAGTGCCCACTGGCCCGTAGCAGCTATCAACTCGTAACAGTTCACTTTACCAATATCTCTCTCTTTCCGACAGTAAACCTCTTGAGGCTCCACTTACTTCTACATCGTCTACTGGCACTCCTGCTGGATGATGCGCTGCTCGACGTCCTCCTGTAGATCGTGAACGGCTAACGTCCCTCCCATAAGAACAGAAGCCGTCTTCCGGTTTTCCGATGAAAGTCGCATCCACGTAATGGGTCGTCTGGTTGGCCCCCCCCCCCCCCCCCCCCCCCCCCCCCCCCCAGTCATCGCAAGCATATCCTGAGCTGGTGTCTCGAACGGCGTTGCCCACATCCCATCGTGCTCCTGCGCTGGCTTGGTGGCGTCTCTCTTGCTTTAATAGGAGTTGTCTTTTTCGCTCATCCAAGGCAGCCAGCGCGTCCTCAATTTCAAGCGCCCTTACTTCCTTCTCCAGTAGTTTAAGTCGCTCCTCAGACGACATGGCGATGAGTTCAGCCCCCCAGTGTTCTGGTCGTTCGACATTTTATGTTCAATATCAGGTAGCCGGCGGATTGAGCGTGACCTGATTGTTGGACCCGCAGTATCCTGCTTTTCCTCGCACTGTGTTTTATTTCCTTTTTCGTGTATTGCCCCACAAGTATCACAAAATTCTTTAGGCATAATAAAATACTTGTGTAAGTTACATAGTGAAGCAGTACGGGTGTTTGAAGTACGATCCAACTATTAGACTTGCAGTACAATTGTATATGAAGACGTCATGTAAAATTAATGTCAATAAAATGGCGTTGAGAAAATTAATGATATAAAACGTAAAGGTGAGGTATGTATAGTAGAATAAATAATGTAAAAATAAATTATACTAGTCCCACTATAAAGCAACTTTTGGCGACAGTAGTTGAATGTCCAGCTATATATATGTGTTTTCTTTGACTTTCAATGCCAAGCAGCCATGCTTGGTGTGACACCGGCACCGGCAGTAAAAAAGATGACAGTCACACAACTAAGAATGTTCTAGCAGCAACACAATATAAATAGGTACAATTTATACTGCCCTTTTAGTTCTGGCACACTTAGAACTCGTCGTCAACATTTTCCTGGTACGTGTTTTTTGTAGCTGTAGTTATGTATTTGTTTATGCCGGAAATTCATGCAATCCCAGTAATGTCACTCCCACTATAAAGCAAGTTTTGGCGCACACATCTAAGAATGTTCTAGCAGCAACACAATATAAGAGGTATAATTTATACTGCCCTTTTAGTTCCGCCGCACTTATAACTCGTCGTCATTATTTTCCTGGTACATGTTTTTTGTTGCCATAGTTGTGTATATTGTAGCTGCCAGAAATTCATGCAATCCGAGTAATGTCACTCTCAATGTGTTATTAACAGCAAAACAGTTCAATTACTACTGTCCCACTCTAACTGTAGAAATTTGTTAGCATCATTCTGTCGAATCATTTGCATTCAACTGTCTATATTAGTAGAGCTCGACAGTTAATTTGTTTTCGACACGCACGGGTCAGTGCATGTCGATAAAATTGACATGGACAGTCAAAATAATTTCCCGCCAAACCGCCATCTTGTTTTAGTTAATACACGTTAGTTTAGATGTTGAAAGATTGTCCAATGTGCTAATCGACACACATGTGTAGAACTAATTACTTGGCGTGGCTAAAATAATCGACACACATGACATCCTGGACGACTCAGATATAATGAAAGCATAATATCGACCAGCTATTCCCGCCGTCCGTAGTCGTATTTAGTATGGTCGATATCAGGAAATGGACACACTGACGAAAATTCGACTAGTTGAATCAACGGAAATTTGTATGTAAAGGTGTTATTAGCTCACGAAACTCCTTTGCATTCATCCTCTACTGTCATTCAGTTCGTCCTCCACTGGTTTCGTCATGGAAGCAGGCAGCAACACAGGTATTTGATATCTCTCACATCAACATCCAATGGAGTAGATCTTGAGGAATTTTAGTCTGTCCCAGTAATCCAGGCTCTTGGTGTCTTCGATATATGATGTGAAGCTGCGTTGCAGTGACTCTAGCTTTGTCAGTTGTCCTTTAGAAGTCGGTATCCACAGTTGTGAACAGTAGTCTATCCGTGGGAGTATTATGGAGTTCCACAAGTTTTTCATTACCCCAGCTTCTCTTGACTTAAATTTTCGAAGCACCCATCCACTATATTTTCTGGCTGTTTGACATACATAGTCAATGTGTTCAGTGAATTTGAGGTTGCTTCCCATGTATACACCAAGGTCTTTCATGCTCTTTTTTGCCATAATTTTCTTTCCTAAGGGGTTTATGTAAGTTGTATTCATTTTTATGTGGTATGCAGGTATTGCAGGTATTGCAACACCTCACGGAGTTTGACGCCCGTGCCCTGCAGAGTTGTAAACCACTGCCTTGTGGTACAGGTTCTTGACAGACCCGAAGGATAAGGGAGCAAACCCTAAACAGAAAACTATGGCAGCATTAAGGGCGGTTGATGTATGGAACTCCCAACATCTCCCGACCAGCCACTGCAGGGACAAATAGCTTTGTGCCTGTCTTGACATGTTCTTGCCGGTGTGAAACCTCTATTTGCTCCCCGAGAGAGTGCCGCTGGTAACTTGCCAAAGCCAGCAGCACTTCAACACTTTTGCAGGCAGCTTTCATGAAATGTAGGAGAGCAGCAGTCAAGTAATGAAAGCAGTCTTTGTCGCATTGCAACCGACAGCATGATGATTATGATTCATTTTTAGGTCTTGGTTTGTGCCATATTGTATTAGCTCAAATTTCTTGTCATTGAACAGCATATTGTTTGAATGTTGCCAATTGTAAATGGTTTCCAGGTCTTTTTGGAGGGCCTCTGTGTCTACATTTTCCTTAATCTCCCTCATGACTCTTGTGTCATCTGCAACAGAAGAGATAGTACTTGTTGTGTTTTCATCAATGTCAGAGATCAATACAAGGAACAGGACTGGTCCAAGTACTGTGCCTTGTGCCACACTGCTGGTTACCTCAGATGCTATCGACTTTGCTCCATTCACAATGACCTTTTGCATTCTTTGCCTCAAGAACTCATGGATCCAAGTTCCCATTTTCCCCCCTATTCCTAATTTATGCAATTTATGGCAGAGGTTGCCATGATCAACTTTATCAAAGGCCTTTACAAAATCTAGGTAGATGACATCGGTGTTTGCACCCTTTTCTAGATTATCAAGGATTTGATCATGATGGGCCAGTAGTTGCGAAAGACATGATCTTCCGGATCTAAGACCATGCTGGGATGGGTTCATCAAGTTATTCGCTTCCAAGTACTTGACTAGATGTTCTCTAATTACTCTCTCAAAGATCTTGATTATGTGTGATGTTAGTGAGATAAGTCTATAGTTTTTGGGTAGAGCCTTACTGTCACCTTTATGGATTGGAATAATATGTCCTTCCTTTGCAATGTCAGGAATGTTACTGTGGTCCAGGGAATCCCTCCAGATTATATACAGCGGGTAGGAAAGGTATTGCTTACAGTGTTTTAGTAGGATGGCAAGGAACCCATCTGGTCCAGCAGATGAGTTTAGATTTAGTTTGTCAATTGCCTTTTCTATTTCTTCTCGGCTCAAGTTGATATCCATAAGGGTTGGTTTGCTTTGGTCCACTTGGTAGAAGAACTGTTTTGGTTGGTTTATTATTTTTGATTCTAGTGGGCTACTGAAGACACTTTCATACTGCCGTTTCAGGATGTCTGCCCTCTCTCCAGGATCTTGGACTATGCCACCATTCTTATTCTGGAGTGGTCCTATTGTTGTTCTCGCCTGGGAGTATTTCTTAGCATAGCTATAAAAATACTTTGGATTCATCTTGATATTGCCTATGGCCTTTTAGTCCTCTCCTTTATGTTCTTCATCATAGCTTTCCCTTAATTTAGTTTCTATGGAGTGGATTTTCTTTAAAAGATTGTACTGAGTTGTTCATTGGTTGTTTGTCCTCCTTTGAAGCTTTGTTCTTTTTCTCATTAGAATCTTTCTGTCACATGGAATTGTTTGTTTCATAGCTTTAGGTTTCTTTGTTGGTACAAACTTGGTAGACAATTCTTAAATGTTGCTATAGAATTTGTTTAGTTTTTTTTTTTCACTGAGGTAGACATCTCAGTTTATGTCACAAAGTTTGTTTATTTGTATCCAATATGCTTTGTGATAATTATAGGCACTGAGTTTGGGTATTTCGCTATTTCTGTTAGAAGTGCTTGAGGCACTTTTGTCTCTTATAAGTATCTCTATGATGTTGTGGTCTGAGAAAACTGTTGGAGTTGATTGTAGATTGTAGATTGTAGATTAGATCATGAGTGTTTGAGAATACAAGGTCTAATATATTTTGTCCTCGGGTTGCAGTTTTCACAATCTGTTTAAGGAACACAATCTGTTTATGGAACAGTTTTTCCATGACTTCCATCAGTTTTGTTGCTTGATTTTGTTCTGTTTTTGCTACTGTTGCCTGTATATGTCCTAGAGGCCAGGTAATGTTTGGGAAATTGAAGTCGCCCAGGAATATAATGTCAGGCATTGGAGCCACCATGTTTGTTATTGCAGAGAGGAGTTTGTGGAGTAAATCAACGAATGCATATTCAGGGCAGTTTGGAGGTCTGTATACTATGGCTAGTATCATACTGAGTTGGATAATTTCAAGGCATAACAGGCTGCAATAGGCATTCAAACTGTTGATTATTTCTTTGCACGTGTAGTTTTCGTCAATCAACAAAATAACGCCACCATGAGTTCTATCTTTCCTGTCACTTCTATAGATGTTGAAACCCTGCAGGTGGATTTCACTGTCCATGATATGGTTATTTAAGTGACTTTCTGTAAGAGCTATTATCCTTGAATTGCTTTCCTGTGCAAGTTCACCGAGGAAAGGAACTTTGCTCTGCTTTGTTTTGGGGTACAGTCCTTGAATATTTGCTGTTATTAGGCCTGTTGTACCTGGTACATATGTCCGGTTGCTGCCGTGGTTGTTGCTGGTATATGTACTAATGTTGTGGTGTACTGGTATTGTGGGACTTCAACTTGTGCTATTGCCCCAGCTGTCCTTTAACATACATTTCAATTTTTGTACTTGCTCATGATTTCCCAGTTTACCCCTCTCTTCTATTTCAGGTAGTTTGCATACTGGGTCTTTATTCTGATTATCCTTAGGTTCCATGGAGGACCCCAAACTTTGAAGGTCCAGAGCCCCCCCTCCGATTCGTTTTTTCCCTTTATTTTGGATTCTTCCACTTTTTGTCTAAGTTTTTCCCTTTCATCTTGTGTGAGATCATGACAAATGCTGATGTCTTTGAATTTTGGAGCAGCGTCTTTTATTTTTGATAACTTTGACATAATCTTCTCCTTATCGTCTTTATTATATAGAGTAATTTTCATTGGCCTTGGTCTGTTGTTATTTTCATTCCTTTTCCCAAGCCAAATCACATTTTTCACATCCACATCAGGAACTTCCAGGATCTACACATAGCTTTAAAGAAGGCATTGTCATCCTTCTCTCTATCCTCAGGGTTGTCCTCCCTCTGTGAATTATAATATTCTTTTCTCTTGTCTCTCTAGAATTTTCCTCTCTTTTCTGTTGGACTATTGTTTCTTTAACTATTAACTCTACATTGGCATTATTATTTCTGCTCATATTTAATTGGTCATGCTTGTTGTTGGCTACCACTTCTGCCCAGGTCTTGTTCACCTTTTCTGGGACATCTTTAGCATATGTCTCCAGTTTTGCTTCAATTTTTGTTTCAAGTAGTGTCAATTTTTGTGTATTTCAACTAGGAACTCGTCATGCATTAACTTGATTTCTTCCCTTTCATCATTCTTCTCATCCATCTTCAATTTCAAATCGACCACACAATTTGGGCAGTACCAAAAACAATCTGGTCTCTGCAATGTCTCATATTGACCATCAGACATATCTATGCATCTTGCACAGAAGTGTTTCCTGCATTCGCCATCACAATCTAGTATTTTGTCACTTTCATCATCAAACCCGCATTCACAAACAGTAGAGGTCCAACTCTCATCATTGTCCACCCCACTTGATTTTCCCTCCTTTATCACATTTTCTCTTCCGGCGTCGCTCACACTCGCTTTTGAACATACTCTAGAAGTTCTACTATTTGTCTTCTTTTTACTCACATCACTCTTTTTATTTTCACTCTTCCTCTTATTTGGTGAGTGAACATATTTGTCAAGCCATCCCACCATAGCCTATGTGTTTGTAGGTGATAATACAGTCCGCAATTGTTTGAGTGGCACAAGTTCAAACAGCATGATTTAAATATGATTAAAACAGTTTTCTTAATTAATGCTTCACATATGAGTTTCGTGAAAAGGAGATATTTTAGAATTTATTTAAACTATTATTTATCTATGAACCAGAACTAAAAAGTCATAATATTTGACAACATCTTCGGGAATATTCAGGGATATTCCGAAATATTGCACTTCAAATATCTCAAAATTAGCCATTTAAAATATAAGTTACTTCAAACTAAAGGAATGTATATTAATATTATATTATATAATCAACTTAATAAATTTATTTCAGAAGATGACAGAAACGCAAAACCATCAGACTATGCAACTTTGATAAGTGCACCAATATCTAAGTTAGATATATAGAAAACAATCTAGGTCAGTGTTTTGGTTTTGAAAGGTTGATGCTTACATCGGACTATGCAGCTTTAAGGTCATTTAGTGTAGTTACCGTGGCTTGATATCAGGCTAAGCGAGGCTGCAAAGGTTAAGTCCGGTAATACTAACAGTGGGAAGACATCGTTAGATATATAATATATGCCAATGCCAGGCTTCTCTGAACAGCGGAGCGGGGCTCAGGTGTTGGAGGAAGCAGCGAAGGCAGCTCAGCACTGATCAGGGAGCTTGATGGGGAGCAATAGGGGGCCGCAGGATGGGGGAGGGGAGGATTCATGGTATCACGATGGAGGACTGTCTGGGTGTGACTGTGTGTGAGTGACTGTGTGTGACTGACTATCTGTGAGTGTCTGTGTGTGACAGTCTGTGTGTGACTGTCTGTGTGTGAGTGTCTATGTGTGAATGTCTGTGTGTGGCTGTCTGTGTGTGACTGTCTGTGTATGACTGTCTGTCTGTGATTGTCCGTGTGTGAGTGTCTGGGTGTGACTGTCTGTGTGTGACTGTCTGTGTGTGCCTGTCTTTGTATGACTGTCTGTGTGTGAGTGTCTGTGTGTGACTGTGGGTAAACTATTCCGATATTCAGTATGTTCTATTACTGATCGGTGTACGTGACCAGGCGCATGTATGCATATATATATATGGGTCGGTGGTGCCTGAGTGGGATGTAAATAGACATAGTGGTGCTGCCAGGTCTGGGTGTGAGTGCACTCAGGGCATACCTCCTCTGCTGGGATATGGATCATCACACTCAAAGGTCAAGGTTGGTGGTGGCCGTGGGGCCATACAGCTTGTGTGGTGGGCAGACCACTGGTATCCATGGGGACCAGGAATGCTGGATCCCTATTGGTAAGGCCAAGAATGCTTGTTTACCATTGGGGGAAAGGGGTGGAGTGATACTCTACAATGAACCCTTGTAACCATATAAATAATAAACCAGAGGGCTGGACTCTCTCTTCTTCATTACACGTTATCCTCTTCCTTTTTCTTTGTCTGTATTAATTTCACCATAGCCTGCCTACACAGCTATAGATTCGAGCATTAGACTTTACATGTGGGTGAGACTGTCTGTGTGTGACTGTGTGTGACTGTCTGTGTGTGACTGTGTGTGACTGTCTGTGTGTGACAGTCTGTGTGTGACTGTCTGTGTGAGACTGTCTGTGTGTGACTGTGTGTGACTGTGTGTGTGACTCTACGTGTGTCACCCATCCACTCTTACCACCAAAACCCATGGGGAACCGGGGTAGAATAGTTCCCTTGCACCCCCTTGCAGATCGTAAAAGGTGACAAATGGGGTGGCTTGTTTGCCGTGAGTCATGGCTTGTGTCGGTGGAGGAAGGGATCCTGGTGCATGAGGACAGCAAGGGGCCAAGGCTCCTTGTGGGCCAACACTTCACTTTGGCATCGACTTCATCTAGGCGAGAGGTTGGAATGGCCCCTTCCAATCAATCGGCTGGTCATGCCAAGCCCTAGGTAGGTTAATGGAGAATGAATATATATATATAGTACAACAACTGTATTTATATTTATATTTACACAATTACCAAGTCATTCTTCACTTCCTAGAAGGCGGTGGCTAGGGTCAATCTAGTACTGCTTATGCTTTTTTGCCTCAATGCTAGAGTATATTATCCTCGTATCCCTGGTGTGTATCTGTTGGTTACCACAGCGCTACACACCCCAATTTTGAGGGCTACGTTGTGGGTGGGGAGCGAGGATGACAAACCCAAAACAATTCAATATGGATACTCAAAACCCCCCAAATAATAAGAAAAGATTACTAGACACGGAAAAGAAATCGGACTCGGATTCGGACTCACGTCCGAACGCTGATGATTGGCCATGGTTCATTATGATTGAATCATTGAATGACGAGGCATCAGTTGCCAAACTTTCCCCTTTTTCCATTCACAAGGGCATTATGGGAATCGCTGGCACAGTCAAAGACGTCAAGAAGCTACAAAGTGGACATATTCTGGAGGAGTGTGCTAAGAAAGCGCATGCCAACAATCTGCTACGTGCAAGCATGCTAGCAGGCATCAGCATCAAGGCCTCTCCTCATCGAACTCTCAACTCTAGGAAAGGAGTAATTCGGACTAGAGATCTTGATGGTGTTGATGAGGATGAGATAGCACATGAGTTCAAGTCTCAAGGAGTGTTAAACGTATGAAGAATAGTTATAAAGAGGGATAACAAGTCCATAAAAACAGGGAAATATATCCTCACGTTTGGCAAACCTTTTCCATCCAAGAATTTGAAAATTGGAGACCTTAGTGTGAATGTGGATGTCTTCATCCCAAACCTACTTCGGCGCTTCCAATGCCAGAAGTTTGGTCATGGCAAGGATAGATGCAAAAATTAAACCATCTGTTTTAAGTGCGGTCAGAAAGGTCACGACAACACCAGTTGTCAAAACCAGGCAAGATGTTCCAATTGCCTGGGTGACCATATGGCCATATCTAAAGACTGTCCTGTCTGGAAAAAAGAAAAGCTCATTCAGCAGATCAAGTCTGAGAAGCGGCTAAGCTACCCAGAAGCTCGAAGGTTGGCTGAGGCGAATACTCCCTCGCCAACCACCAAGAGCTATGCTGTGGCAGCCAAAGTCTCCGACAGGACAATTGAACGCCAGACTGAACTGATGTGGTTGACTGGAGGGAAGCCCACTGCCTTCACCCCAGTCTCAAATCCGACGCCGGGTTCGACCAAAAGTAATAATAGTAATAATAGTATTGCGGTGCAGACGGTGGCTGAGCCGGCGATGCCCAAAAAGAAGAAGAACAATTTGTCGGACCGAGTTCCGAAGGGATCTTTGACCCCTACGGACAAAATGTCTAGGGGGTCATCGATCTCCAAAAACTTAATGTCAAATAGATATCGGGTGCTGGCTGATATTGAGATGCCTGAGACTGTGGAAACCCGTAGTCGAAGTCTCTCCCTCAAACGAAAGGCGAGGGGGAGAACACCTGTCACTGCTCCAAAATGACAGTGACAGGTGCATCTCTTATTCAATGGAACTGCCGAGGTTTTAGGAGCAACATCGAAGAGTTGTCTCTTCTTTGTTGCAACCTCAATCCACTTGCTGTTTGCCTACAAGAAACTTATATAAAAGCTTCTGAGAGTTGTAGTCTTAAAGGCTACACCATTCATAACAAGCACGCACCAGATGGAGACTGAGCCGCTGCCGGCTCCTCCATCTTGGTCAGACGTGATGTGGTATGTATGCCAGTGGCGTTAGACACGACACTACAGGCTGTAGCTGTTCGTCTGACTCTGCATAAGACTGTAACTCTCTGTTCCATTTACATTCCTCCAAGCTCCATTCTCACTTTACAATAACTGGACGCCCTTGTGGACCAGTTACCATCCCCATATTTACTTATGGGTGACTTGAACGGCCACAACCTATTATGGGGGTGGGGGGGACAATAGGAATGCTAAAGGCAAGAGAATTGAAGACCTTGTGGCCGGTCATGCTCTGTGTGTATTGAACGATGGTTCATACACATATTTGCATCCCGGCTACGCAACATACTCTGCCATCGATCTCAGCATTGTAGAACCAGAACTGGCACTGGACTTTTCGTGGAGGGTCTGGGACGACCTCTGGGGGAGCGACCACTTCCCAATTATTCTTAATTGTGGGGGGGGGGGGGCATCTCCCGTAGAGCGAGAGAGGAGCTGGTGGCTTCGTAAAGCCGACTGGCCCACCTTCCAGACCCTATGTTGCGAGGAGTTCACTCCAGACATCAGTGACATTGATGCCTTCACTGAGATGCTGAGATGGATTGCAGAGAACAGAGAAAACTGTTCCGAAGACCTCGGCAACTCCCAAGCGTTTGACGCCTCCATGGTTAGATGACAGCTGCAGGAGGGCTATTAAGGAATGAAAGAAAGCTTGGCGTAAATTCCACAGGAGACCGACTGCTGAAAATCTGGCGCTCTTTACAATTCTGCGCGCTCGCGCTCGCAGAACAATCAAAGAAGCGCGTAGGCAGTGTTGGAGACAATTTGTTTCTAGCATCACCATGCACACGCCGTTGGGCAAAGTGTGGACAATGATCAGGAGAATCAAACGAAAGGGAGGTGATTCTTCTGTAGTCCAGCACTTGAAACACAACGGCACCATTCTCACATCACTCGACGAAATTAGTGAAGAATTGGCTCACACCTTTGCTGGAAGCTCGTCTTTGGCAAACTGCCTCCCGGGCTTTCGGGCCGTCAAGGAACGCCAAGAGCGAAAGCTCGCATGAAATGGAAACATGCTAAATTAATTTTTGCAAGCTTGCCAAAACTCTAGCACCATAGGTTTCTGCAGTAACATGTTCTATTAATTGACTCAGTATTCGCTTCTATGTGCTAGTAAATGTTTAATAAATGCATCAGTATCTAATTCTAAAGTAGATATTTAGAATCAAATCTAGATAATTGTTTTGGTTTTCAAAATGTTATGTTTTCATCGGACTTTGTAGCTTCAAGAGGAAGTCACCCCTCCAGGTTTGTAGATGCGGTGCCTCGTGCCTGCTGAACGGAACATCGCGGAGCTCTCCTGTTGTGAAGGCGGATTTGGCACAGGCTCTCGATGCGGCTTCTCTCGTGACGTGCTCGTCATGTAGTGGTAACATAGTCATGAGGTAGTCATGAATAGTCATGATATGCTCACGATGTGCCCGTGACGCGCTCGCGACCTGTTCGTGAGGGGCTCGTGACAAACTCATAATGTGCTCATGACATGCTCATGATGTGCTTTTGACGCGGTCATAGCGTGTTCATGATGTGCTTGTGACCTGTTCGTGAGGGGCTCGTGACATGCTTGTGACGTGCTCGTGACATGCTCATGGCATACTCGTGACGAGCTCATGACCTGCTCGTGACAGGCTCGTGACATGCTCATTGTGTAGTCGTGATGAGATCGTACCCTGCTCGTGACATGCTCATTGTGTAGTTGTGACGAGCTGGTGACCTGCTCATGACAGGCTCATTACATACTCATAGTGTAGTTGTGACGAGCTTGTGCCCTGCTCGTGACATGCTCATGACCTGCTCGTGACCTGTTCATTGTGTAGTCGTGACGAGCTCGTGACCTGCTCGTGACAGGCTCGTGACATGCTCATTGTGTAGTTGTGATGAGCTCGTGCCCTGCTTGTGACATGCTTATTGTGTAGTAGTGACGAGCTCGTGGCCTGCTCGTGACAGGCTCGTGACATGCTCATTTTGTTGTTGTGACGAGCTCGTGACCTGCTCATGACAGGCTCGTGACATACTCATGGTGTAGTCATGACCAGCTCGTGGCCTGCTCGTGACATGCTCGTGACCTGTTCGTGACCATCTGCTCGTGACAACCTGCTCGTGACCACCTGCTCGTGACCACCTGCTCGTGACGTACTACTCATGGTGTAGTCGTGATGTGCTCGACTTGATCTTGACCTGCTCGCGACCTACTCATGACGCGCTCGTGACCTGCTCGTGAGGTACTCGTGACGTACTCCTGCCAGGCTGATCAGTTAGTCGTTAGATGCTAGTGAGGTCTCCCGATATGCACGTGGCGTGTGCTTAGCGTAGTTGTGACGTAGTCGTGACGTCATGCAGCCAACGATTATTACCTAAAGCAGGATAATTGCGACGTTTCTAAATAAGTTCTGAAACAATTACGGATGTTGACCTCAGTTCATCTGGTGCCTGATTGCAGAGATCCAGATTAGAGCCAAATACTGGCTCTAAATCAGCAGCAGCCGCTGACCCAATTATCACTGGCGCCCTTCGGTGGCATAATTTGACACTACACCGTCTGGTTAGAAGTTTTATGTCTTGGAGAATCACTGATGATCCACTCTCTACACGAATGCTCTGCAATAAAATGTCTGTCAACACAATGGGGTGTAACAAGAGAGATGTGTTGGCATCGCTGCGGTCACGTAAACGTCTCAGGAACGTATCGGTCACGTAGGCGTAAGGTCTTCAGTGTTGCGTGTATGGCGGGCTGGTCTCCTACTGCCATTTGTTACTGTTCTGCTGCTGGGTTATGGGGTGGTGTTTGATACTGTTATACTGCTGGGTTGTTGGGTGCCATTTGTTACTGCTCTATTGCTGGGTTATGGGGCGCTGTTTGATACTGTTCTGCTGCTGGGTTATGGGGTGCTGTTTGAAACTGTTCTACTGCTGGGTTATGGGGTGCCATTTGTTACTGTTTTAATGCTGGGTTATGGGGTGCCATTTGTTACTGTTTTAATGCTGGCTTATGGGGTGCCATTTGTGACTGGTCTATTGTTGGGTTATGGGGTGATGTTTGATACTGTTCTACTGCTGGGTTTTGGGGTACCATTAGTTACTGTTCTACTGCTTGATTATGGAGTGCTGTTTGTTACTGTTCTAATGCTGGGTTATGGGGCGCTGTTTGATACTGTTCTACTGCTGGGTTATGGGGTGCCATTTGTTACTGTTCTGCTGCTGGGTTATAGGGCGCTCTTTTGATACTGTTCTCCTGCTGGGTTATGGGGTACCATTTGTTACTCTTCTACTGCTGGGTTATGGGGTGCCATTTGTTACTACTCTATTGCTGGGTTATGGGGTGCTGTTTGATACTATTCTACTGCTGTTTCATGGGGTGCCATTTGTTACTGTTCTGCTGCTGGGTCATGGGGCAATGTCTGATACTGTTCTACTGCTGGGTTATGGGGTGCTATTTGTTACTGTTCTACTGCTGGGTTATGGGGTGCTGTTTGATACTGTTCTACTGCTGGATTATGGGGAGCCATTTGATACTGTTCTACTGCTGGGTTATGCGGCAACATTTTTACTGCTCTATTGCTGGGGTTTGGGGTGCTGTTTGATACTGTTCTACTGCTGGGCTATGGGATGCTGTTTGTTACTGTTCTCCTGCTGGCTTATGGGGTGCCATTTGATACTGTTCTACTGCTTGGTTATGGGGTGCATTTTGAACTGCTATATTGCTGGGGTATAGGGTGCTGTTTGATACTGTTCTACTGCTGGGCTATGGGATGCTGTTTGTTACTGTTCTCCTGCTGGCTTATGGGGTGCCATTTGATACTGTTCTACTGCTTGGTTATGGGGTGCATTTTGAACTGCTGTATTGCTGGGGTATAGGGTGCTGTTTGATACTGTTTTACTGCTGGGCTATGGGATGCTGTTTGTTACTGTTCTCCTGCTGGCTTATGGGGTGCCATTTGATACTGTTCTACTGCTTGGTTATGGGGTGCATTTTGAACTGCTATATTGCTGGGGTATAGGGTGCTGTTTGATACTGTTCTACTGCTGGGTTATGGGATGCCATTTGTTACTATTGTATTGCTGGGTTATGGGGCGCTGTTTCATACTGTTCTACTGCTGGGTTATGGGTCACTGTTTGAAAAACTGTTCTACTGCTGGGCTATGGGGTGCTGTTTGTTACTGTTCTACTTATGGGTTTTGGGGTGCTGTTTGATACTGTTCTACTGCTGGGCTATGGGGTGCTGTTTGTTACTGTTCTACTGCTGGGTTATGGGGCGCTGTTTGTTACTTTCTACTGCTGGGTTATGGGGTGCTATTATTTAGCTTGTTAGAGCTGTTTGTCACTATTCTACTTACGGTTGAAGGGGGTGCTGTTTGTTACTGTTCTATTTGGGGGGCTGAGTAAAATCTTATTGCTCATACTCCTGGCTGGGTATGTATTTTTAGATCACACTGCAGACCAGATAAGTTCTTTTGGATCACATTGCATGCTGGGTAACTTTTAGCCGTACTAAGTAACACTTTGGGCAGCAAACTGGACTGGTTGAAGTCGATATGCATGTACAGCCCCGCGTCACCCCCTCACCCCTCACCCCTCACCCCTCACCACTCACCCCTCACAACTCACCCCTCACAACTCAACTCTCACCACTCACCCCTCACCCCTTAAACATTAACCCTCACCCCTCACCCCTCAGCCCCTCACCCCTCACCCTCTCACCCCTCACCCCTCACCCCTCACCCTTCACCCCTCAACCCGTTCTCCCCTCCCCCTCGATCCCTTCAGCCCTACCCCTCACCCCTCACCCTCTCAATCCCTCACCCTGTCACCCTGTCACCCCCTCATCCCCTCACCCCTCTTACCCCGCACCCCCAACTCAACCCTCAACCCCACCCTGACCCCTTAAACCCTCACCCCTCAACCCTCACACCCTCACAACCTCACCACCTTTCCCCTGACCCCCCCTCACTCCTTGCCCCGTCCACCCTGGACCCCACTCACCCCCTCACCTCATCACCCCCTCCACCCTCACCTCCTCCACCCCTCCACCCTCAACCCCCTCACCCTCCACCCTCACCCCCACCCCTCATCCAATAACGACCTACCCCTCACTACACCCAGCCCTCACCCCTCACCCCTCACCCCTCACAACTTCACGACCTACCCATCACCCCTCATCTCATCACCCTCAGCGCTTCCTCACTCTATTTACTCCTCAGCCCCACCTGCTATCCTCCCCCCAACCCGCTCTCCTAACCTGCTATCCTCCCCCCCCCCCTGCTCCTATCCACCCTCCCCCAACCCCACCTCCTATGCCTCCACCGACCCGCTCTCCTATCCACCTCCTCCAACCCCACCTCCTATCTTCCCCCCCCCCCTCTCCCCACCTCCCCTCCACCTCCTATCCCACCGACCCCCCTCTCCTATCCACCTCCCCCCACCCCACCTCCTATCCTACCCCCCCTCCCAACTTCATCACCCCCCCCCCCTCCATCACGGTATGTCCTATTACTATTAGGCAGTGATTGGAGGAGGCTGCTCAATTGATGCATTAGGTACATGGTAACGGTTTTAGCGCTTATATCAGACCGCTGGGTGTCGCTGACCGCCGCCGGGTGGCGCCACCAGTCATACAGCTCCAACATGGCGGCGCCGGCCCCAGGCTGTGGCAGACGACATTCGAGGCTGACGAAGAGAAGGTTCGGCGCCGGGGTCGGCTCAGACCGTCCGGGATGAGTTACAGGGTGTCACGGAAGCACCATCACCTCAGTCGTATGGATTCTCCCTCACATGGCGGTAAGCAGCACCGTTGGGGGTGGGGGTGGGGGTGGGGGTGGGGGTGGGGGTGGGGGTGGGGGTGTAATTTATGCACGGAGCAATGGTCGGAAGTGACGTAGTTGCGTGTCCGGGGCTGTTAAAGTTGCACAGTCCGATGGTTTTGTGTTTATCTCATTTTCTGAGATAAACACATTATGGTGTTCGTTATAATCTACCTTACTTTAGTTTGAAGTAACTTTTATTTTAAATCGCTAACTTTTGAGATATTTGAAATGGAAACATGCTAAATTAATTTGGGCAAACTTGCCAAAACTCTATCACCATAAGGGTGTATTAATTGACTCTGTATCTCCTTATATGTGATAACAGATATTTAATAAGTGCACCAGCAGCTAAGGTAGATATATATGTAGGATCAAATCTAGATAATTGTTTTGGTTTTGACAATTTTATGTTTTAATCGGACTATGCAGCTTTAACCTGGGCCAGACGACAGACATAGCACGGTGAGCAGAGCAAAAATAGTCAGCACAGTCAGCACAGTCAGCGCAGTCAGCGCAGTCAGCGCAGTCAGCGCAGCGCAGTCAGGATAGCCAGCACAGTCCTCGAGCAGACAGACAGGAGAGCATCTCCCGATAGAAGCGAAGAGGAAGGAGGGAAAAGAAGATGAAGAAAGGAAGGGAGAGAGAACAAAGAGGACAGAAAACGATTACAATAAAACAATTTCCAATTCCGATCGCCAGCCTTTGGGGCTGGTGGGGCTGGTAGGGGGGGGGGGGAATGAAGACTGGGAGAATGAATCAAGATGGCGGCGTCTCTGTCTAATCAACACTCCTTTCCTTCCAAGTCTTGAGGCCAATCAGTGACACTTAGCTCCTAAAGAGGCACATATCGCCACTTCCGGTTCTGCTGTCACTACTTCCGGTCAATAAACCAAATAGCACCGTCTCTATTAGTGATTGATGAAATGGCACGCTTTTTCCCCTTTCACTTTCAGTCCTCATCTTCGTTTTCTGTTTTTGTATTTTTGTTGTTATTTAACAGGTGAGCTCTCAGTTGACCTGATCAGGGCAGGTGAAGTGGGACAAGCGAAAGCCACTTTCCGCACAGGGCAACTTCCGGTTAGCAGGTGGAGCGACATTCAGATGTTGACTTCTGGATTGTCTTCTTGCCTGCTCTCCACTACCAGCTGCTCTCAGCAGTCTGTGTTGGGAGAGTGAGTCGACTCTCCTCCACTTGCTGCTGCTACAGTTTGTGTTTGGAGAATGATTCCAGTGCCTCCATGACTGCTGATAAAATCAATCTCCCAGCACAGACTGCTATTGCAGTCTATGTTGGGAGAGTGATTCCACTCTCCTCCACTTGCTGGTGCAGCAGTTTGTGTTTGGGAGAATGATTCCAGTGTCTCTACGACTGCTGAAAGAATCAATCTCCCAACAGAGACTGCTGCGCTGTGGTGGGAGATTCACACACCTAGATTCGGACACCTCGATTCACAGACCTTAATTCACGCACCTGGATTCATTACACTCACCACCCACAACCATACCCACACTGATCACCACACCCACACTCTCAACTCCAACCTCACCCCCACGCACGCACCCACACCCACAGACCCACACACTCATCTACACGCCCACAACCCACACATCCATTTACACGTAAACCCATAGACAACACACCCATCCACCCACACCCCCCCTCACCCCTCACCCCTCACCCCTCCCCTCACCACATCCTAATCTTACACTCTCACACATCAACGAACCGCACACACACCCACAGTCACATCCAAACTCACACGCGCACATCCATATACACACCCATCCATTCACAACACACAACCCCACCCCCAGAACCCCACCCATCCCCAAACCGACACTCCCACCTCCACCCCGACCCCATCCCATCTACGCACCCACACCTATCCACTTTCCAAAAGGGCTGGTTCCGGCGTGTTTCTGGTAAAGTGCGCCCATTTACGTTAGATTGGTAAAACGGGGTCGTCGATCCTACACACGACAGGAATGTAACTGATCTGACCTTGTTATAACCTAGCTTTGACGTTGCTTTGCGTTGCTTTGCATTGCTTTGCGTTGCTTTGCGTTGCTTTGCGTTGCTTTGCGTTGCTTTGCGTTGCTTCGCGTTGCTTTGCGTTGCTTTGATCCCACTCTCCCTCCTCTCCTCCTCTCACTCCTCTCTCCCCTTCCCTCTTTTCCACCCCACTCTCCCTCCTCTCCTCTCACTCCTCTCTCCCCTTCCCCCTTTTCCACCCCACTCTCTCTCCTCTCCTCCTCTCACTCCTCTCTCCCCTTCCCTCTTTTCCATCCCACTCTCCCTCCTTTCCTCCTCTCACTCCTCTCTCCCCTTCCCTCCCTTCAACTCCCTTCTCCATCCACTCTGTCCGCTCCCATCCCTCTTCTCCGTCTCATCCTCCTCTCCCATCACCTCCCCCTTCCATACTCCCTGTCCTCCACCTCTCCCTCCCACTCTTCCACGCCCTACATTCCCTCACCAACTACCCCTCCCTTCTCCTCCCCCCTCCGCCTCCCAATCACCCTCCGACACCCCGTCCTCTCCCTCCCTCTCCCCTCTCCATCCCCACCTCCTCTCCCCTCCGCCTCCCCACCCGTTCCCCTCCTGTACCCTCCGACTCCCCCCCTTCCCCCTTCCCCCTCCACCCTCCTTCCCCACCTCCTCTCCCTGCTCTCGCATTTCCCTCCGCCCTCCCACTCACTCCTCCTCCCACACCCTCTTGTAATATATTCCGATAATGATGCATTGGTGGGGGAATGCAAATGCTCTATTTGTGAAACAGGTATACATGGCCAGGTGCATAGATGTGTTTGTGTAGTTGCTGGTGGTGCTTGATTGATAGGTAAATATACATTGCGGTGCTAGTAAGATAGTGTGTAAGGGGCACTCAGAGCCCTACCCACTACCCCATCCCCCCTCTGCTAGTCAGGATCACCACACGCATGCAGCTTGGTGGTGGTGGGCAGATCACTGTAACCATGAATGCTTGTTTCTCATTGGTGGAGCTAGAAATGCTTGTTTCTCATTGGGAGAATGGGTGGGATAATACACTATCCTGGATCCATGTACCATATAAATAATAAACCTGAGGACTTGACTCTCTCTCTTCTTTCACCCTTTGCCTGTATTCATTTCACTATGGCCTGCCTACACAACCACAGATTCGAGCTGTAGACTTTACACTCTGACTCCGCCCCTGCTCCCGCTCCTCCTTCTCCCCCACCCCTCCTCCCCACAACACACTCTTCTCCACCTCCCCCATCCCCTCACACCTCCTCCCCTCCCCCCTCCCCTCTCCCCCCACACACCCTCCCCCTTCAGCTCCCCAACCACTTCCCCCCTCCTCCTCCTACCCCACCCCTCCCCCCACACACCCTCCTCATTCAGCTCCGCCACAAACCCTCCTCCACCTCCCCCCTCCCCCCCTCCTCCTCCCTCTCCCCACCACTTTCCCCACCCCGCTCATCCCGGCTGGGCCCATGTTATTATATGTTTTGTGTTGCTCTGTTTATGTTGGTTCGTTATTACCAACCCTCAGCCATATAAATGATTGAGGCCACATGAGCATTGTTGTGTATTTGAGTCGTGATTCCTCACTCGTACTTCAAAGAATCCTTTTAAATATGCTTCTTAATGTGACATATACTCTCTGCTATAAATGGCACTATGTGAACCATCTGATACTGCGTAATATAGCACTGGCACAAACACCCCTAGTGCTTTACTCTTTTCATAAATATTTAGATATATGTGCTATGTAATGCACTATGTGAATATTAACAAAGGGCCCATTCAATATGGTAAGTTACTGCCATATAATGCATGCGTTATAACGCTGCAGATTGTCTAATTCGACATTCAGCGAATATGCAAGGACTGGATTATTGTTGGTAATTTCACACAGGGTGTCTTCTGCTTGGTGGAATGACACTAGTGCCGTATGAAGTCACTAGAACATGGTTCCATCGGAACAAACAAAACCCCAAAACCTGTGCTAACTTGTTGTGAACATAAGGCTTGGGTGGCGGAGTGATTTCAAATAGTCCCAATAGGACGGTGGGCGGTTGTCCTTCCTCACACACTTAATTAGTTAACCTTAATGAATTAGTCACATTTAATCAACCTTATTTGATTTCCAAAGATTGGAACCTCAGTGGAAAAACAATCGAAGCTGCATTGTTGGATGAAAGCACCAAATCTTAGAAACTAAAAACACCTACCTAGATTTCCAAAGATAAATTAACGGTCGGTCGCTCAGCAGCAGAACAATCAAAGCTGCATTGTTGGATGAAAGCATGGAATTTGAGAAAACTACGACATTTACCTATACTTGATCCTACATATCCAACTCGGATACTGGTGGACTCTTTTAAATTTATTTAAAAAAACTAAAAACACTGACCTAAATTCCCAAAGATAAATTAATAAAAGCTTGTTTTATTTAACGACGCCTCCAGAGCACATTGATTTTTATCACCGGCTATCGGACATCAAACATATTGTAAAAATATACGGTCTTTTGGTCATGGTAGACAAGTTGGGAAATATATCAATATCTCGGGCGACAGAGTTGGGGACCATTGTTATGTAATAGAGACGCAATGGGTGCCCACTCGCTGTGTGACATAAGAATGCTATGTGTAAATGTTATGACGTGCAGTATTGTGATATGATGTCCAGATATGAAGATACTGTTACAGTATATTGAGGGTTCAGGAACATTTGTGTATCCAATGTTCTCTTACGTTGTAGGCATATTACAGTATAGTAAGTGTTCAGGAACATTTGTGTATCCAATGTTCACTTACTCCGTAGGCATATTACAGTATAGTGAAAGTTCAGGAACATTTGTGTATCCAATGTTCACCTACTCTGTAGGCATATTACAATATAGTGAGGGTTCAGAAACATTTGCGTATCCAATGTTCACTTACTTTGTAGGCATATTGCAGTATAGTGAGTGTTCAGGAACACTCACCATATTACAGTATAGTGAGTGTTCAGGAACATTTGTGTATCCAATGTTCACCTACTCTGTAGGCATAGTACAGCATCGTGAGGTTTCAGGAACATTGTATATGAACATTAGTGTATCGAATGTTCACCGATTCTGTCAGCATATTACATTATATTGAGAGTTCACTCTACATGTAATATCGTGTCACCAATATATATATATTATATTATATATATGTATTTATGCTGCCCATAATGGTTAAGTCTAATGACTTGTTTTCGCCTCTGTGACTCCCCTTCTTTTTATCACTTTCAGTTGTTGTGTTGCTAACTACTGCATGCATTCTTTCTCTGTTTGTAAGCATTTTCCCACATCCCCCAACCCACTGTGAGTTTGTTCCTTCTACAATTGGATAATTGTTTGGTTACCAATAGTTAATTTCTCTGAATGTCTTCACCTTGCTGTGTTAGTGGTCATTAGGTTTTGATTTTAAGTTTAAAGTTGACCTTTTGTATGTATCATACCTAGCATATATACCCTCTAAAACTTTGCTTGAATTATTGGTGTATTTTCTATTTATTTATTTATCTATCTTTCTTTTTCTTTTTTAATTCATTTTATTTGTTGTTGTCATTAGTATAGCAGTGCATTTAGCTCTCTTTTGTCTTTTGATTAATGTTTTATATATAATTGGTGTTCTCTGTGGTGGAGTAGTTAGAGTGTCTGACCTTTTTCTAGGTCAGACTCCTAATCTGAAGGGTGGTGGTTCGATTCCCCATGCCCCTACCTCTGCCAATTTGGATTTCCACCGCTATGGTTAACTTGCAGCGTCATCAAAGCCAGTTGCCCTCATACCATGTCTATGTGGTGTGGGAGGTTAAAAATCCCTTGGGTCGGTAAATGTGTAGGCTCGGGCTTTCTATCGACAAACTGTCTAATGGCGAAAACAAGTCTATTCAGACTTATCCATAATAGGCAGTATAAATCTTCAAGAAGAAGAAGAATGTTTCTATTGTCCCTATACTTCTTTCTTCTACTCCCAATATACAATATACATTGTACATATATACAATATACTCCCAATATCCACTTATTATGAAAACATATTGCAGCCCAGAGATGGTTCACTAGCTCTACATGTATTACCGTGTCACCAATATCCACTTATTATGAAAGCATATTGCAGCACAGAGATGGTTCACTAACTCTACATGTATTACCGTGTCACCAATATCCACTTATTATGAAAGCATATTGCAGCACAGAGATGGTTCACTAACTCTACATGTATTACCGTGTCACCAATATCCACTTATTATGAAAGCATATTGCAGCCCAGAGATGGTTCACTAACTCTACATGTATTACCGTGTCACCAATATCCACTTATTATGAAAGCATATTGCAGCACAGAGATGGTTCACTAACTCTACATGTATTACCGTGTCACCAATATCCACTTATTATGAAAGCATATTGCAGCACAGAGATGGTTCACTAACTCTACATGTATTACCGTGTCACCAATATCACTTATTATGAAAGCATATTGCAGAACAGAGATGGTTCACAACTCTACATGTATTACCTGTCACCAATATCCACTTATATGAAAGCATATTGCACCAGAGATGGTTCACTAACTCTACATGTATTACCGTGTCACCAATATCCACTTATTATGAAAGCATATTGCAGCACAGAGATGGTTCACTAACTCTACATGTATTACCGTGTCACCAATATCCACTTATTATGAAAACATATTGCAGCCCAGAGATGGTTCACTAACTCTACATGTATTACCGTGTCACCAATATCCACTTATTATGAAAGCATATTGCAGCCCAGAGATGGTTCACTAACTCTACATGTATTACCGTGTCACCAATATCCACTTATTATGAAAGCATATTGCAGCCCAGAGATGGTTCACTAACTCTACATGTATTACCGTGTCACCAATATCCACTTATTATGAAAGCATATTGCAGCACAGAGATGGTTCACTAACTCTACATGTATTACCGTGTCACCAATATCCACTTATTATGAAAGCATATTGCAGCACAGAGATGGTTCACTAACTCTACATGTATTACCGTGTCACCAATATCCACTTATTATGAAAGCATATTGCAGCACAGAGATGGTTCACTAACTCTACATGTATTACCGTGTCACCAATATCCACTTATTATGAAAGCATATTGCAGCACAGAGATGGTTCACTAACTCTACATGTATTACCGTGTCACCAATATCCATTTATATAAAGCATATTGCAGCACAGAGATGGTTCACTAACTCTACATGTATTACCGTGTCACCAATATCCACTTATTATGAAAGCATATTGCAGCACAGAGATGGTTCACTAACTCTACATGTATTACCGTGTCACCAATATCCACTTATTATGAAAGCATATTGCAGCACAGAGATGGTTCACTAACTCTACATGTATTACCGTGTCACCAATATCCACTTATTATGAAAGCATATTGCAGCACAGAGATGGTTCACTAACTCTACATGTATTACCGTGTCACCAATATCCACTTATTATGAAAGCATATTGCAGCACAGAGATGGTTCACTAACTCTACATGTATTACCGAGTCACCAATATCCACTTATTATAAAAGGATATTGCAGCACAGAGATGATTCACTAATTCTACATGTATTACCGTGTCACCAATATCCACTTATTATGAAAGCATATTGCAGCACAGAGATGGTTCACTAACTCTACATGTATTACTGTGTCACCAATATCCACTTATTATGAAAGCATATTGCAGCACAGAGATGGTTCACTAACTCTACATGTATTACCGTGTCACCAATATCCACTTATTATGAAAGCATATTGCAGCACAGAGATGGTTCACTAACTCTACATGTATTATCATGTCACCAATATCCATTTATTATGAAAGCATATTGCAGCACAGAGATGGTTCACTAACTCTACATGTATTACCGTGTCACCAATATCCACTTATTATGAAAGCATATTGCAGCACAGAGATGGTTCACTAACTCTACATGTATTACCGTGTCACCAATATCCACTTATTATGAAAGCATATTGCAGCACAGAGATGGTTCACTAACTCTACATGTATTACCGTGTCACCAATATCCACTTATTATGAAAGCATATTGCAGCACAGAGATGGTTCACTAACTCTACATGTATTACCATGTCACCAATATCCACTTATTGTGCATGTTACTAGTAACATGAGTAATTCGTGACCTGGAGACGGCGCTAGTGTACCAGGATAAAGTACGCCGCTGGTTAACAGGCCTCTTAAGCTGGGACAGTGGGCCACGGGTTGTTCAAGCTATGGGAGAAGTGACTAGGTGCCAGGATAGCCTAGCTACGTTGCCAGGGTAGCTTTTGATTACTGGGTAGGCGCGTCTGCGCGCCTTGGAAACAGAACGTTCTGACACACTTTCTCAAGGCTAGTCAAGGAAGGTTCGTCTTGGAGTACGGTCCTACCTGCCTGCTATGTCTACGCTCAGGAACCTCTGCCCTTAGTCTTGAAAAGGTGGTTAACCCCTTCTCCATTCTTGGACTCTGTGTAGCGGATTGTGCGGTTTAAGAGTTCTCTCTGTGGAGTACGGTTGCCTAAGTCAGGCCTGCATCTGCGCGTACCAGGATTCTCGGTGGTACGGCCTGCTGTGCGCTCCAATTTGGGGTTGTAAGGGACTCAACGGAGTTGGAAGCCTCCCAACTGAAGTCTTTATTAGGGACTGATATCTCAAGTTCTCATCGTTCTGGTGGATTAAGCCACTACGGGCTTGGTGGGTTCTCTGATCTAGGACTTCGGTGTTCTCATTCCAAGTCAAGAATTAGCGCGTTCTGTGCGGCAGAGTCTTCAGCGTACAAGTAGCACTAGCCGCCAGCGACGGGGTGTCCGTCCGGAACAAGCTACAGAGTCTTCAGTGGCTGGTTGGGACGCAGCCGCGGCTGGTTGGGTCACTCATCACAGGATATATCCTGGGCCCTCTGCCTCTGCCGGTACAAGGTTAACGGACTGGGAACAAGCTGCAGAGTCTTCAGTAGCTGGCTGGGTCGCAGCCGTGGCTGGTTGGGTCGCCCTAGGAACTAACCGGGTCCCCCTGCCTCCTGACGACACAGCAGCTCTCTCAGCGTCCATCGAGACAGTCCTCGAGCCTTTGATCCTTATAGACTCGACGACAGCGGTTTATTCGCGGAAATATATTAATTACTCTTCACGATAGCACAGAATTCGCACGTGCTTACCACTTACCCTGAACTTGGACGACACAGCCAATACAATTATAAGGTTTTGTACAACACAACGCCAGTTCTAATGACCCAACAACGTAAACAACAATGACATCGTCATCCCTCACGATGTAGTTTTGCTAGTCGACTGTCAGGGCTCTGCCGGTGTCTCTTATGAGAAACTAGAGTGCGTTGTGTGGAGACATGTGCTGCTAGAGTCGCACCTTGAGTAGAGCTAGTGCCTTAGCAGTGGAGTCCGCGACTGCCTTGAGTCGGGTGAGTTTTTCTGTACCGTTGCTGTGGAGTACGTGTGAACTGTGACCTGGTCCTTGTGAAGTACGTGCAGTGACCTGGTTCGTGGAGTACGTGCAGCTCCTGGATGTGTAGTGTCCTTAGAGGCAAGAGTTCTTGTGCCCCTTCTCCTAGTACGCTCTGAGTCGGGTGTGTTTCTTGTACGGTTGCTGTGGAGTACGTGTGCGGTGGAGTACGTATGCTGGGAACTGGGCTCTGTGTGACGGATTACGGGTTAAGTGTATCGGACCTACGGCTGGTGTTACCGCTCTTCAGGTGTTCTAACTTGAAGTACGGTTGGGTGGACTAAGTGGGTGGAGTGGATTCCGTGTGGAACTCGTCCTGGTCCTAAGTCTAGCTGCGGTATCGTTCTCTTATCTGAGAACCCTGTACTGTCTGGCCAATTGCTGTCTAGCACGCCTATACAAGCTCCCGCGGCTTCACCAGGCTTCGCTGCTGGGGGCAGTGGTTCATTATGCCTCTGCATCGCTCTACGCGGAAAAGGAGGGTCTCGGAGATGGAGGCGTCATCAGGCTCCCTCCTCTCGGGCCAAGCTTCGGGATTGTCTCCTGTAGCCGGCCCTAGCTCCCTGCCTGATGAGTTAGTGGATACCGACACAGTTACTACAAACAACGACACTGTGACGGTGGAATTCCTGCAGAGGGAGCTTAAAAAACACTGGGAAGCCAACACGAAATTGTTGGTTGAGCAACTAGAGGGCATCAAGGTGTCCCTGTGTGCAGGGAAGGCTACTTCGTCGCGGGATGTGGGTACTGAGTCGCAAGTGCCGCAGTCTCCCCCTAGGAGGAAAAAGAGATGTGTGAGTCATACGTCGTCGCCCGTGGTGGAACAAGCTTCAGACCCGGAGTCCGAGTCGCCAACTGGCTGCTCAAGGGGTAACCAAAGGAGGAAAAGAACGTCTTCATCATCGCGACGTCGGCGGCATCGTCGGCACAAGCTTCAACGTGTGGCGTGGGGTGACTCCGACTCTGATGCTTCGGCGTCAGACCTTTCCTCTGCCTCCTCTTCGGATGACTTCCGTCGGCTACTAAGACACAGAGGTCGACGCGAAAAGCCTAAGCGGGGTAAGAAGCGCCTGTTACCTCATCTGTTTGTAATTAGGGATGATGTGATGGGATCTGTACCACTGGGCTCTGCCACGTGGTATGAATATATGTCGGCTATCAACCGGTTGCTGAATGTAGATAGTCTGCATTCAAGATCCGTAAAGCATATCAGGCAACACATGGTGGATATCGCCGAAATGGCGGCTGTATGGGATTGGCACACTGTACTTCTGTGGTCAGAAAAGGTGTTTTCAATGATTAGCGATGGCCGCTTAGAGGGGGGTTGGGAGGACAGGGCTACAATTAAGGACATACAACGTGACATTTTTGCGGTGGGTACTAGACTAGCTGTAGGGAAAGATAAGAAGGCAGAAGGGGGCGCTAACGCGGGCTGGGTAGGGAGAGAGTTCAATGCAGCGGTAGATGGGGAACCTTGCCCGGGCTGGAACAAGGGTGACACTTGCGGATACTTCAAGTCGCATGGTGAGCTCCCTAACAAGTTTTGTCACTGTTGCAGTTGGTGCGCCAAGCGGTTCCGGAAAATGAACTTTCACCGTGAAATAGACTGCTTTAGTAAACGTAGGGCACAGGATAGGGTGAGCAGTATTGAGAATCCACCTTCCGCGTTGAAACCGGTTTTTACGGGGTAGGCCTCCCTGAGGCCACCCTTGACTCAAGGCCTAATGTAGGGAGTGTTAAAGTGCCGGTTGTGCTTCCCACTTACGATCGGCGAGCTTCTATTAAGAAGTGGCGAGGCTCGATATCCAATAACTTAGTAATTGTTCAAGATATTGCAGATTCCGCGGTGGAGTTGAGACCTGTTATTAATGGTGGGGGTACTATTACGAGTTCTGGCTCAGCGTTAACTTACGGGGATGGTAAAGAGATAGCGGGAACTGGGATGTTGAGTACAATAGGCCGGGTTATGGGCCACGGTAACTACGTACCTGTAGCAAGTGTCAGTACAGACAATATGGCAGATGACCTAACAAGGTCCGATATGACTAGCCCTTTAGATCAGGTCTGTAGCATGAACTCAGTTAATGTTTGTTGCTCTCAATGCGACAGCCCTTCGTGTTTGTCCAATGACTCCAAAGGGGTACTAAGTGACCTAGTCACTTCCGGGGTTGGTTCTTCTGAGTTACCTACAATGTCGGTCCCCACCCTAGATCGCGCGGGTACCAGTAATTCTCCGTTGCCTCACGCGAGCCCTGTGACTGATGATGCTGTTTTAGTGGTGGATACTGAGGGTTCTGAGTTACTGCCGGTGGTGACACCTCGACGTATCATTTCACCCCTCCTTTTCAGGGACTCGTTATTGTCGTTCTGGCCCGTGGTGAGCTCTGCTATACTAGAGACAGCAGGGGAGTATCTCAGTATTTATGGTGAAGTTAGGAAGTTAGGTTTGCCAAATTATCTAGGAGCCAGGATCCCAGTTCCCTCTCGTCTAGTTATACCCGTCTGGCGAGATAAACTGATTAAATACGAAGACAAGGCGATTGTGGACTTTCTAGAATTCGGTTGGCCGGCCGATTATGTAGGCGAAAAGCCGCCGGTCTCGACATTCAGGAACCATAGGGAACAGGCGGGTAATGAGATATGGATTTCCAAATATATCAGTCGGGAGCTCCACGAAGGCGCATTGCTGGGTCCGTATGTTGATCCGCCCTTTACCCCCTGGTGTCAAGTTAGCCCCCTAATGACACGGCCCAAGAAAAATACAGTAGAGAGGAGGGTCATCGTCGATCTGAGCTTTCCCCGAGGGCGTAGCGTCAACTCAGGGATCGGAAGAGGGGTGTACCAGGGTGAGGAACTGAGCTTTAAGCTACCAGGTATTATGGATCTTGCAGCTAAGGTGACAGTATTGGGAAAAGGTTCCTTCTTATGGTCCGCTGACCTCTCTAGGGCTTATCGTCAGCTCCGAACATGCCCCCTTTCGGTTCCTCTGTTTGGGATTCAGGCTGACACAAAGCTTTACTTTGATATTGCCCCCCCCTTTGGGTGTCACACCTCGGCGATGGCGTGCGCCCGTACTACTCAGGCGGTCGTGTTTCTGTTGAGGGAAGCAGGGTACTTCTGTCTGTGCTACCTCGACGACTTCGTCGGGGTGGAGGCCTCTGAAGCAAGGGCGAGGGAGGCTTTTGATTACCTGGTATCATTAACTGGCGAACTCGGACTGACCTTAGCAACAGAAAAATGTTTTCCACCTACTACGCAGCTCACCTGGCTGGGCTTCGTGGTAGATACGCAGGGTATGGTAGTTAGGATCCCCCAGGCTAAGCTTGAAGAGGTAGTTAGCCTCTGTATGGTGTGGTGTGTTGGCACCAAGGTAACTAGGAAGGCGATTCAGGTTTTAGTGGGGAAACTGCAATTTTTGTCGAGGTGTGTGTGCCCAGCGCGCCGCTTCATGAATAGACTCCTAGCGTTCTTGCGAGCAAGCCCTTTCTTTGGAACTATCTCTGTTACAAGAGAGGTTTTAGGTGACCTCGCTTGGTTTGCGAGCTATGCACGGCAGTCCAATGGTTTGGTCCTTATGCGTCCCTTGGCGCTTAAAATATGGCTGCTGGAGTGTGCCTCATGTCTTCGGGGCGGGGGAGGGTTCTCACAGGACCATTATTTTACAGAGATTTACAGCCCCCACTTGTTGGAGAAGCGCTTCCATATCGCTCAGCTGGAGGCCATTAACTTGGTTGCCGCCCTACATGCCCTTTCCCCACCAAATGTATCGGACTACCAGGTTGTCATTAACACCGACAACCTGGCTTCGCAGATAGTTCTAGACTCAGGCACGGGGAGGGATGAAGTGCTCTGCGCATGCGCAAGGGAAATTTGGCGCTTCGCGGCTGAGAGAACATGTGACATTGCTGTGAGACACGTGCCGGGAGTGCAGTTAGTTTTCGCAGACCTCCTGAGTAGGTGTGACGGCTCTCGGGCTCATGCTGCCAGAGTGGCTGCGGAGTCTCGGCGTAGGGGCATTACTAGGGTGCGCTTAGACCATATGTTCTACGCCGAACTGCTCAAGTTGTAACACTGCACTGTGACCTAGGAAGCTCGTTTCTTAATTGCCTCTCTCTTCCTAGGTCACCGTGTGCAGCTGCCCCGGAAAGTTCTAGAGTTGGTTAAGGCGGGCCTATCGGTGGGCTCGTGGAGGAACAAAAGAGTTCAGGCAGAGTGTTATGTTAAGTTTGCTACCCTGAACGAGGTTAATGTGTATAGACCACAAAGAGATGACATACTAAACTATATAGCCTTTCTGGCTGACAAGCTGAAATCTCCAGGTGCAGTGAACAATTACCTAAGCGGGGCCAGAACATGGATTTTGTTACATAAAGGATTTTGTTACATAATTTGTGCACTATCTCTGTCTCCAGCGTCATGAATTATGAAAGCATATTGCAGCACAGAGATGGTTCACTAATTCTACATGTATTACTGTGTCACCAATATCCACTTATTATGAAAGCATATTGCAGCCCAGAGATGGTTCACTATCTCTACATGTATTACCGTGTCACCAATATCCACTTATTATGAAAGCATATTGCAGCACAGAGATGGTTCACTAACTGTACATGTATTACCGTGTCACCAATATCCACTTATTATGAAAGCATATTGCAGCACAGAGATGGTTCACTAACTCTACATGTATTACTGTGTCACCAATATCCACTTATTATGAAAGCATATTGCAGCACAGAGATGGTTCACTAGCTCTACATGTATTACCGTGTCACCAATATCCACTTATTATGAAAGCATATTGCAGCCCAGAGATGGTTCACTAACTCTACATGTATTACAGTGTCACCAATATCCACTTATTATGAAAGCATATTGCAGCACAGAGATGGTTCACTAACTCTACATGTATTATCATGTCACCAATGTTCACCTATTCTGTAAACATACTACATGATCAACAATATACACCTATTCCAAACATATAAAATTGTGACAGTGTCCACCTGATCTGTACTATTACCACTGTTCACAACCTGCAGATATATTACATTGAGAGCATCTACAAAGTGTGAGATATATGGATAGTGATAATCCCATTATCGCAACTAATAAGCTCTGGAGTTCCTCCCCCCCCGCCCCCCCCCTTCACCTCCCTCGCTCACGGGGAGGGGCTGGCGATCTGGCATGCACCTCGCCGGCCCCCTGCACGGGGCGCAACACGCCACTTGCTCGGAAGTTTAGAATATAGGGTCTGTAGTGTATATAATATAGTACAGACATAATCTTCTCTCACAAATGCTCATCTACACGGTAGACATTGCGCTTTGGACAGTTTTCACATATTTTGATGACACACTACAATATTGTGAGTGCTTACTAATTTTGTGCACATTTCGCTATTTTTCTATTTTCACCGTCTTCTAGATTGTTTACAGTATTGCACAAGAACCTAGTCTATGGACGCTTCGCAGTAGTGGTATCTGCCTTTGTTTGTAGACATATTGCAGAACTCACAGTGACCTCTGTAGAGGTCTTGAAGTAATGACAGGGTTCAGCTCTGTAGAAGCATTACAGTAGTGACTGCGTTCACCTTAGCGTTATATATCTCACAGTAGTGACAGTATTCACCTACAGTGTATAAGTATTCCAGTTGTGACAGTGCTCACTTCCTGTGTAGAAGTATTACAGTAGTGACAGTATTCACCTACAGTGTATACGTCTTACAGTTGTGACAGTGCTCACTTCCTGTGTAGAAGTATTACAGTAGTGACAGTATTCACCTACAGTGTATAAGTCTTACAGTTGTGACAGTGCTCACTTCCTGTGTAGAAGTATTACAGTAGTGACAGTATTCACCTACAGTGTATAAGTATTCCAGTTGTGACAGTGCTCACTTCCTGTGTAGAAGTATTACAGTAGTGACAGTATTCACCTACAGTGTATAAGTCTTACAGTTGTGACAGTGCTCACTTCCTGTGTAGAAGTATTACAGTAGTGACAGTATTCACCTACAGTGTATAAGTCTTACAGTTGTGACAGTGCTCACTTCCTGTGTAGAAGTATTACAGTAGTGACAGTATTCACCTACAGTGTATAAGTCTTACAGTTGTGACAGTGCTCACTTCCTGTGTAGAAGTATTACAGTAGTGACAGTATTCACCTACAGTGTATAAGTCTTACAGTTGTGACAGTGCTCACTTCCTGTGTAGAAGTATTACAGTAGTGACAGTATTCACCTACAGTGTATAAGTCTTACAGTTGTGACAGTGCTCACTTCCTGTGTAGAAGTATTACAGTAGTGACAGTATTCACCTACAGTGTATAAGTCTTACAGTTGTGACAGTGCTCACTTCCTGTGTAGAAGTATTACAGTAGTGACAGTATTCACCTACAGTGTATAAGTCTTACAGTTGTGACAGTGCTCACTTCCTGTGTAGAACTATTACAGCAGTGACATTGGTTCACCTCTGTATATGTTTACATTTGCGACAGTTTTCTTCTACTGTGTAAAGATCTGGCTGCAGTGACAGTATTCACGTCTTCTGTAGACACTTTGCAATACATTTAGTTTTGTAAAGACCCCCCCCCCCCCATACCACCCCCACCGCCCCCACCACCCCCACCGCTCCCACCGCCAACCCCGCACAGAACTGAACTCCCTGACACATCTGGAGTAATTTGGCATTAAGCAGCCTCCCTGTCCTCTCCCCCTCCCTCTCCCTTCCCTCTCCCCTCCCCCTCCCCTCCCATCCCCCCTCTCCCCTGCCCCCACCCCTGCCCCTACCCCTCCCCCTCCCCACCCCCTCCTCTCTCCCCCCTTCCCCTCCCCTCCCCTCCCCCGTCCTCCCTCCCCCCCCCTCCCCCTACCCCCTCCTCCCCTTCCCCACCCCTACGCCCTCCCCCTCCACCTGAAATTTGCTCTTTAATTAACTAACGACAGAGTGACAGGCTCTCTCACATTCGGATATTCTGAATTCCGCTGGTTCCTCAGGATGGACTTAAACTGTGTACCCAATGTGCCGGATCGCAGCTTCAGCTAACCCACCGGCGGTGATGTTGGGGCCCCTCCCTGGTCACTACATAGCCTATATTCTAAACTCACTTTGAACCTATAACTAAATACCTCCTATTGAACTAACTTGCGAGGGGTTCGTGCCATATATTTGTTTCTAATGTAGATTGCAGTAAAATTATCTTGGCAAATATTTTACATTGGTCGTAATGCGAAGCATTACGTTTGATGCGAGGGAAGGAGGAGACCCTCCCCCGCCGCTGTGGCGCTGCCTACTCACCTCGGCCGAGCCCCGGCTCGCCCCCCCCCCCTTTCCGCCACCTTCTTTGTTCTGGCGCTCACGCCTCACCCGACGCCCGCTGCTCGCCACATCTCACCCTTCCCCGGGCTGCCAGCATTCGCACCTCACCGGCTCTCGCCCCCCCCTTCCTCCCTTATAAGGCCGCCCGCCGGCTCTCCTCAGGCACTCACCCTCCTGCCGTCTTCCGCCTCTCTCCGCTTTTCCTCCGCCCACCCACCCGACTTCCACTAAACCTCCCACTCCCTAGGGTGGAGGGCTCCTCGGCACCCCCTCACGCCGCTGACATTGGACATAAGTCGATTTCATAACTACCTTCTGCTCCTTCTGAGCCTCTCTGCTCCTTCCTGGGAGCACCTCCTTACTTGATACCATGTTTATTTTTATTTACCACCGTGCATATATTTCATTATCTGTATGTACCTGTAACATCTACTTCCGCTGAGGCGTGAAATAAACACGCCTTCTTTCCACCCCCGCCTCGTTTTTCCTTTTCGCGCATCAGAAGAAATACTGATTTTTGTATCACGGTGTGTGTCTATCCACCACCTCCCCCACCTCATGGCATGTTATGTGGCTGTCACACTACGACGACAAGGGGGTGACGACAGCCCGGCGACTGGGATTTTGTGAAATCCCGACGACCTATGCAAATTCAGGCTAAGTTGGACGACAATCGGACGACATCCGGACGACATCGGGACAACAGACGGGACGACAGCGGGACGACAGTGTCTGTGTGTCTGTGTCTGTGTGTGTGTGACTCTGTGTCTCTGTGTGTGTCTCTATGTGTGTGTCTGTGTCTCTGTGTGTCTGTGTATATGTGTGTGTCTGTGTCTATGTGTGTCTATGTGTGTCTATGTGTGTGTGTCTGTGTCTGTGTGTGTGTCTGTGTGTGTGTCTGTGTCTGTGTGTGTCTGTGTCTCTGTGTGTGTATGACTCTGTGTCTCTGTGTGTGTCTCTATGTGTGTGTCTGTGTCTGTGTGTGTCTGTGTCTATGTGTGTGTCTGTGTGTGTGTCTGTGTGTGTATGTGTCTGTGTGTGTCTGTGTGTGTCTGTGTGTGTATGTGTCTGTGTCTGTGTGTGTGTCTGTGTCTCTGTGTGTGCCTCACTCTCACTCTCAGTCTGACTCTGACTCTGACTCTCACTCTCAGTCTGACTCTCACTCTCACTCTCAGTCTGACTCTCACTCTGTTTCTGTGTGTCTGTATGTGTGTCTCTGTGTGTGTCTGTGTGTGTGTCTGTGTGTTTCTGTGTGTCTCTCTGTCTCTGATAGTGAGAGTGAGAGTGAGAGTGAGACTGAGAGTGAGAGTGAGAGGAGCTTTGGGCGCGATGAAATGACCAGTTGTATGAGCAGCAGCCCCACGTTCACTTTGTTTTACAGTATCGCCCGCTGTCTTATCTCCTCTAACGCTTGCGGCACTGTCCGTGTCGCCTATTGTTCCAGCCATTGTATGTTCGCTGAAGTCTACTGGCTGGTCCCGAGCCTGGTCTCCCATGCGTCCGTTGTGACTTGTTTTTTCGTTAGCATCATGTTCTCCTTTGGTATGTGCGGGTTCGTCTTCTTCAGATGTATTGTAATTTACACTTGCAGCTCCGAGGTGGCATCCGTCAGGTGATTCCGTTGGTAGAGCCATCCTTTTACCATTTCCTTTCTTGTGCTCGTCATCACGTCTTCGTACTGCAACAATAGCTGGATCGTCAGTTTCTTTGTCCGTGTATTGTGACGTAGCGTCATCATAACGTCCTTTGTTGTGTGATTTGAGTCCTTTCCCACGTTCGGGCTGCGGGACAGCCTCCCGCTCATTAGTGCTTCCGTCAGAATCAGATTGGGTTGAGTCGTTCTCACGCTCACTATCAGTGTCTGAACCCGTATCGAGTGCACAGTCGGTACTAGTATCGTCGTTATCAGTGTCTGTGATAAGTTCAGAAGGTGTCCCACGGTCTGGGCCGGTGGGTACCGCATCCAAGTGGGCGACGTTATCGCGTTCCGCGGGTATATCTTTGTCGCGGTCGCCCCTTAAAAATCCTTGCTAGTTTCTTTGTTTGCGGCTGCGCGCTCCTCTACCCATTTTTTATTAATACAGGCTTTCTCAGGGTGTACGTTTGCCCGCTTGTTTTTCTGCGCACACCAGGCACACAGGTGGCATTTCCTATCTGGTTGAAGGCCATGCGACGTCGGGAATGTACAGTCCCCCCAATTGAAATCCTGACAGGGTTTGCCGTCCGTTTCGCGGTTGTATTCTGTTTTAACGTAGTCTGTCGTTTTAGTTTCCGGTATTATGGCACTTGTCGTCTCGGTACGCTTTCCAGCTCGCAGTGCCTGCTTCACCTTCTCGAGCCTAGTTCCTACCGAGCAAACGTCTCTTTGCACGTCTTTGATGGCGTACTGGTCGGCCCAGCCTGCCGGCAATCTCCCGTCTGATATCATGGTGAAGACTGTCTCGGACCATTGCCGGCATGTGTACCAGTCCCAGGTACATGCCATAGTGGCCAGTTGGTGTAGATGTTCATGCACGTGTCCGATCCAGGCCGCTGTCAGTTTCTTGTCCTTTTGCATGCGGCCTAAAGCCGCGAAGTATTCCGCCCATGTGGCCTCCTCCATAGATATTTTTTCGTTTTTATTTCCGCGTATTACATATCGGGGGGCGCAGATCGAGTTACCTTTCTTCTTGGAGATTGCTGATCCCGCTGCCTCGAGGAGTTCGTTAACAGCGTCCGTCCTGCGTTCATCCCGGCCGTCGAGGAGGATAGGACCGTCGTAGCTTGAGCGCCGGCGGTGTTGACGGTCGATCGTGTCGCAGCTGTAGCTTAGTCTGTCGTAGCGGCGGGGCGTGCCTTCCCTGTAAGCCGTGGGGTCCCTAACGATGCGTTCGCCCCTTCGTCGTTCATGGCGGTGAAGGCTAGTATGCCTCTGAGAACCGTCCGATGATATAGATCGGCGGCGCGGGGAGTCGTGATGCCGGGTTCGTTCGCTTCCACGCGGGCTGTCTGCTACGCCGCGGGGTCGTGGAACGTCATCGTGTCGGGAGGACCGAGGCATCGCGGACCGTTGGCTCCTTACGTCGTGTTTGTCCGCGACGATGCCGTCTATGCGCTTGTTCACGCCGTCCACCATCTGCGTGATTTTTAGCTGCAGGCCTTCGATGAGATTTGCAACGTCAGGTGGATTGTCCGCCCGGGGACTGGCCCCGGCCACGGCATTTCTGTTGTCGGGGGACCCGCGCCGCGCCACGGGGCAGCTTGAACGGGTCTGTGTCGCCGGGGAGCCGGCCACGTCTGCTACAGCATGTAGTTTTTTAGCCTTGGACCGGGTTTTCTTCTTTGCCGGGTCCGGGGTTTTGGGGTGGGCGGTGGCCGCCCGCTTGGCCGTTTTCTTCGCTGATGGCATATTGGTGTGCCTCCTCTCCAGTTCAGAGCCAGCCACTGTCCTCCTGTGGCCGTGTCGAAGTGAGCTCTCTGCCGCTGAGACGGGCCTTATATAGCCAGTTAGTCCGCTAGTTTGAGCTAACGACCGCAGAGGGCAGGTCGGACAGGCAGAGCCAGCATTCTCGAAATATTTACGTATCAAAGAAGAAACCAGGCGGCGCTGGCGTATAAGTCAGAAAGAACCACCGGCGAAAGTAGCTAGGTGGCAGCACCTGTATTATGCTTAAGGCTGTAGAGCTATGGCGGCGATCGAATGCCAAATTACCCGTGTTGCTGAGCATCACAAACAACCCAGGCCTATTATCAGCTCTGGTCGGCATGAGTTCTGAAGTTGACCTACTTAGGCGTTATCAACGCTGACTGGTCTAGAGTACACACTCACTGGGAACCAGATGCACATCATGACGTCACAGTGTGGGAATCACGTGACGTCAGCGGGCTGAACTGCTCTGAGCATGACACTGATTTGTAAGCCTTATGGGGGCCGAATGAATGACGTTAATTAAAGTTGAGTGAGAATGGGTTGACAGCCTGAAGTTGCATCATCATTATCGGTTTGAAGAATAACTGGTTTGCCGTCTCAGATACTCATCTTCATACTCACTACTAGCAGGAGGATCCTGGCAACTGTCTGCCAGTCTCCACCCACTAAATACCAAAACAACTCATAAGCAAGAAAGGGAAGATAAGTCACGCAAGATTGACAGTGATAAGGTTGAGCTTTATTGCTCCATCTCTTGTTCACCTACTAGTGACCTGCCACCCTGACTCACTTACACCTTGCCACACAGACCCACATGGTTGCTTGCTGCTTGTTCAGTCTAATCAGTGCCTACAGCCCATTGAACCTAAGACCTATGGGTGTTACACACACCTCAGTGGTGAACTGCTTCCTTTGGTATCTCTAGAGTGAGTGT
Source organism: Branchipolynoe longqiensis (assembly GCA_030323885.1). Classification (NCBI taxonomy): domain Eukaryota; kingdom Metazoa; phylum Annelida; class Polychaeta; order Phyllodocida; family Polynoidae; genus Branchipolynoe; species Branchipolynoe longqiensis. The sequence goes on along the minus strand of CM059192.1, from coordinate 64,229,270 downwards.
GTCTGCATAGCAAGTGCAAGGAGTACAAGGGTGACTGGGCTCACACAGCCAGACAATCAGATACCTCTGCAGCCTGTGAGGGGCGGCGCCCAACAGGGGCACCTGTCACTCAACCCCAGTGCAGTTTGTGTACCTTATATATGCAGAATGGCTGGGTGTGCTTACCTAGCTGTGCTGTGGTAACAATTAGTCGTCATACAGTTACAGTAAACATTAATATATGTCCCACTCCATTTGCACTCTTCCTGGTGCATGGAGGGAACATTTCTGTAATTAATAACCATATCTTAATATCCGGACATCATACCGCAATCCTGGTCACCCCGTGCCATAACATTTCCACATAGTTATTTATATGTCACACAGCAAGTGGGCACACATTGCATTGCTATTACATAACAATGGTCCCCAACTTCATCGCCAGAGATCTTGATATGAGTCCAAGCTTGTCTATCACGACCGAAAGACCGTATATATTTACAGGTTGGTCAGGATGTGTTCGTCCTATCGAGAATATTCATGACTGTTTGTCGCCAGTAGTCGCAATACTTCAGTCATGTTTATTTCTCATGGGGCATAGGTAGCGAAGTAGGACCCCAGGTCTTTCTTCATCGCAAAACCATCTGGTGAACGGTTTATGCAACCAGCCAGTTTAAAGATCCATGTTGATTCTCCGCTTAGTTACTTTAGCAGTTATTACCATTCGAGAAGTTAGACTTCACCTCCACCTATAGAAAGCCATCCATCTCCCTGCTACAAAAGATCGCTCCCTAGGCCCTCAACTCACAAGTATCTGCTCAGTTTTATGGCACTGACAACACTCGCCAGTTGCATGTCAAGGTTACAAAGTGTAGCATCTCATGGGAGTAATACCCCTGTCACATCATGAACAAACCATCAACACACCAAACATCCTACGCAACTATCACTCTGCTTAAACACATTGAACATTATATAAGACAGACAAAATGTCTTGTCAACTGTAAACTTAACTTGTTTTATAAGAGAAAAAATGTAACCCACAATGATTATTTGAGTTGCCCTGAGTATACACCTTCTACTCGGTCAGTGCGGCTCCCCATTTTTGCATGAACTACAGTGACTGGTGCTGTACATTATACAGCAGGAGCCACTCCCTTAATTCCACAGGATCGGTGCTGTAACTAATACAGCACTGATCAAACTTAGATTATTGAGACTGTCAATTCTAATAGTAAGATGGCCGGAAGACCAGTGCTCCGGCGCTGACAAATGTCATATTCAGATGAATAAATACTTTACCAACAACAATATGAAGTAACATCCCAGTGAGTGGGCAATGCAAATATCACTTTTTTATGCCAAGATACGTTGAAATTCTCGGCGTTTCAGGGCCAAATTGGATGTCAGTGCAACATAGTGGACATAGTCGAAATGTTGGTCCAACATAGTTGTAACGTGTCGCAACGAGTTAGAACGTCAAAAAAGAAAAAAGGCCCAACGTAAGGCTAACGAGCCTCCAGCGCGTGCAGCGTCAACATAGCGAAACCCTAGCGTTGGCTTAGCATAGGACTCACATAATTACACCCGCCCTAATGTAGCTATGTGGAACTCTGACGTAATTCATAATGTGAGTCGATGTCAGGCCCGTGAGTGAGCAGCGTCAGTCTAATGACAGTCCAGCATGCTCAGCATAAGGACAGCGAGCGTTCAATGTGCTCGCTGTGAGCATAACAGATGCCTGTATATACTCGAAGGCAAAACATTCGCACCACATTCACACCATGTTCACAGCACGTTCGTTTATGTTAAAAGAACATTGTCGGGCATAACATACATTACACGTGTGCCACCTGTTCGTCAACTACGTCGAATACGTCAGGACACATCGGACTTACGTTAGACTAATGTTAGACAGACGTCAGAGACATGTTAGACAGACGTTGAGATACGTTAACACCACTTTGTAAGCGCGTGGGCTGCACATTCCTCCAGGCTCTCAGTCAGTCTACCGTAAGTCGATGTAGCTCAAAGTAGACCGATGTAGCTCTAATGAACGTCTAATGTATCTTGATGTAAGCCTAACGTGAACGCAACGTAAGCCCAACGTAATGGCCTTACATCGAACTACATCGACAGTTTTGGGTATATCCGCGTTACGTCGCAGTGTGACATGAATGAGGCAGGGAGACCTAACCCCACTACATACCTCTGACACACCCGGATGATTTTAATGTTTGTCCCAGCACATAAAGTTACATCATCCCATGGTTTTGAGTTTCTGTCATAATACTTTAGACAAATATATTATTAAGTTGATGGTTATAATCTAATTTACTTTAATCTTAAATACCTTTTATCTGCAGGGCTTAACTTTGGAGATATTTTAAGTGGAAACATGTCAAATTAATTTGATATGCACAACAAATTTCTGAACACGGTTTTGTTGACCTATTTTTGACCTATTGTTGACCTATTTCTACCCTATTGTTGACCTATTTCTGAGCACCAAATTGCAATAAATGATTAATGAGCGCACGTATGAGGGCCGTATTCGATTAACACGACCCGAGCGATTCGGGTCACCCGAGTTGCTAGAATTTCAAATCGAACACCGCGAGTGGAGTCGACAAATACACCGGCCGTGTGCAAAACAACCCGACCCCAGTAACCCACGTCTTGGCTGGGTTGGCTGGGAGCGATGACGTCACATTTGTGCTGGTACCTGTAGGATGACAGCTACCAGTACGAGTCCTATGTACATGCTGTTTTAATGCTTTTTTGTGTTAATAACCCAGATTAATGAAATGGAAATATAACTAAGCTATGCAATACTAAAATACTTTAAATCCTATTTTGCTGTAGTTATATCGTTTATTTTTAAAACATTAATTTTTTTTGGATTAAGCACCATTTTTCCCACCCCGAACGTGGAGAAGAGTATTCGTTTATTCAACCCGAGTCTGTATGACGTGCGCATGCCCCAACAAGTGGCTCGGGTGACCCGAGTTGATTAATCGAATACGCCCTCGGGGAGGGGGGGGGGGTGGGACCAATGTTATGGTAACTGACTTGTCAATCAATGGGTCTAACAGTTTCGACTGTACATACATCTATGATACATTTGCAGTAAACAACATGTTATTTCTCACCACATTGCTATTTATATGCAATCAATGGTCATAAACATGCATATCTAATACCCCAGTCACACTACAGTCTATGACCGTTTGCGAGTACTTTGCGACTACATTGTACTTTGGACCAAAGAACCCACAATAACCAGCGACTTCCTTGCGAGTTATTCTACTCCGATCTCCTTGCGACCAATTTGGTCACAAGGAGGTTTTTTAGTACAGCAGGTGCAACCTCCTTGTGACCAGAATGGTCGCAAGCAGATAGAGGACCACGGTGGACCACTTTGCAAACATTTGCGACCACTTGCGACCATTTTGCAATCACTTGCTACCTGTTTGCGACCAACCTTTTCATGGTCACAAAGTGGTAGCAAGTGGTCGCAAGCAGTAGTGTGACGGGGTATATTATAGAGTGAGCCGAATGGCCATCTATTTCTAGAGCAACCTTTCGCTGTCCATTGTGACTGTGAGACTTGACTGTGACTTGACCAGTGCCAGACGACTGGTTTCTTTGTATGGTTTGAGTCTGTCCTTAAAGTAATCACAGCTTCCCAGGACACTTTTCAATTTCACCCCAGAGTCACCGAGGGACACACATTCTGCAGCTGTTCACCAAACCTAGAAAAGCTGTAAGCAAGAGGCGGACAAAGACTTTGCTTGGAGGTTTCCTGAAATGACCTTAGATGTTGCCAGGACGTAAGACTCCAACAGCCAACCAACCTTTAATATAGTCGTGTCGCGTTAGACAATTATGTAACCGTGAAAATGTCAACCAGGACATGTGCCTACCAGAACGCCTCCCCTCCACTCCATTTGAGAACAGCAGCAGTAGCAAGAACGATTACTATAATTGACATGCCCCTGATATTAAATGAATATTCCATAGCAACACAAGTAAAGCAGCAGTGAAGTCATTTTGAGATGCCCCCTAACATTATATGAATATTCCATAACAACACAAGTAAAGCAGCAATGATGTCATTTTGAGATGGCCCCTGACATTAAATAAATATTCCATAGTAACACAAGTAAAGCAGCAGTGATGTCATTTTGAGATGACCCCTGACATTAAATGAATATTCCATAGTAACACAAGTAAAGCAGCAGTGATGTCATTTTGAGATGACCCCTGACATTAAATGAATATTCCATAGTAACACAAATAAAGCAGCAGTGATGTCATTTTGAGATGACCCCTGACATTAAATGAATATTCCAGAGCAACACAAGTAAGGCAGCAGCGATGTCATTTTGAGATGACCCCTGACATTAAATGAATATTCCAGAGCAACACAAGTAAGGCAGCAGCGATGTCATTTTGAGATGCCCCCTAACATTACATAAATATTCCATAGCAACACAAGTAAAGCAGCAATGATGTCATTTTGAGATTGCCTCTGAAATTAAATGAATATTCCATAGTAACACAAGTAAAGCAGCAGTGATGTCATTTTAAGATGACCCCTGACATTAAATGAATATTCCATAGTAACACAAGTAAAGCAGCAGTGATGTCATTTTGAGATGACCCCTGACATTAAATGAATATTCCATAGCAACACAAGTAAAGCAGCAATGATGTCATTTTGAGATGGCCCCTAACATTTAATGAATATTCCATAACAACACAAGTAAAGCAGCAGTGATGTCATTTTGATATGCCCCTGACATTAAATGAATATTCCATAGCAACATAAGTAAATCAGCAGTGATGTCATTTTGAGATGCCCCCTAAGATTAAATGAATATTCCATAGCATCAGAAGTAAAGCAGCAGTGATGTCATTTTGAGATGGCCCCTGACATTAAATGAATATTCCATAGCAACACAAGTAAAGCAGCAGTGGTGTCATTTTGAGATGTCCCCTGATATTAAATGAATATTCCATAGCAACACAACTAAAGCAGCGAAAATGTCATTTTGAGATGGCCCCTTACATAAAATGAATATTCCAGAGCAACACAAGTAAGGCAGCCGTGGTGTCATTTTGAGATGTCCCTTGATATTAAATGAATATTCCACAGCAACACAAGTAAAGCAGCGGTGATGTCATTTTGGGCCTGTTGAAAATGACGACGATCTTGTTGCCAGGATGCATGCAATCAGTCCCTTTCCTGCTGACACCTTAGGTAGGGACCTACCTGATACTGTCAGTATGAGAGATGTTGTCAGAATGAGAGATGCTGTCAGTATGAGAGATACTGTCAGAATGAGAGATACTGTCAGAATGGGAGATGCTGTCAGTATGAGAGATGCTGTCACTATGAGAGATACTGTCAGTATGAGAGATGCTGTCAGAATGACAGATGCTATCAGCATGAGAGATACTGTCAGAATGAGAGATGCTGTCAGAATGAGAGTTGCTCTCAGTATGAGAGATGCTGTCAATATGAGAGATGCTGTCAATATGAGAGATGCTGCCAGTATGTGGGATGCTGTGAGCATGAGAGATGGTGTCAGCATGAGTGATGCTGTCAGAATGGAAAGATGCTGTCAGAATGAGAGATCCTGTCAGTATGAGAGATGCTGTCAGCATGAGATATGCTGTCAGCTTGAGCGATGCTCTCAGAATGAAAGAGGCTGTCAGAATGAGAGATACTGTCAGAATGAGAGATACTCTCAGTATGAGAGCTGCTGTCAGTATGAGAGATGTTGTCAGCATGAGAGATGCTGTCAATATGAGACATCCTGTCAGCCTGAGAGGTGCTGTCAATATGACAGATGCTGTCAATATGATAGATGCTGTCAATATAACAAATGCTGTCAATAAAAAAAATGCTCTCAATATGAACGGGGGTGGAGGTGGGGGTGCAGGTGGGGGTGGAGGTGGAAGTGTTGGTGGGCTGGAGGTGTAAGTTAATGCTGAGGTGGAGGTGGGGGTGGATGTGGAGGTGGTGGTAGGGGTGGAGGTGATGGCTCCACTCAGGGTGGAGTGGGGGTGGATGTGGAGGTGGATGTCGGGGTGGATGCGGATGGGGGGTGGTTACACTGAGTGCGGAGTGTGGAGTGGATGTGGGGGTGGATGTGAGTTGAGTGGATGTGGGGATGGATGTGGGGGTGGATGTGGGGGTGGGTGGTGGCAACACTGAGGGGGAGAGTGTGGGGTGGATGTTGGGGTGGATGTGGGTGTGGGTTTGTGGCAACATTGAGGGGGGAGTGTGGGGTGGATGTGGGGGTGGATGTGGGGGTGGGTGATGGCTACACTGAGGGCTGAGTGTGGGGTGGGTGTGAGGGTGGATGTGCGGGTGGGTGGTGACTCCGCTAAGGGCGGAGTGTGGGGGTGGATGTGGGGGTGGTTGTGGGGGTGGCTTCACAGAAGGCGGAGTGTTTGGGTGGATGTTGGGGTGGGTGGTGGTTACACTGATGACGGAGTGTGGGCGTAGATGTGGGGGTGAATGTGCAGGTGGATGTGGGGGTGGGTGGTGGCTATACTGAGGGCGGAGTGTTGACACACCGCTGAACCTCAACGTGAATTTGCCGAGCGTGCCGGGTGCTGGAGACTGGTAATTAACATTGACACTGTCCCACATTCTCCCAACACCTCCAGCACACACGTCATTCGTTGCCATGGCATCGCAGTATTTCCGGCCAGCCTCCTCATCTCAGTTCAGGCGAATAGAAGCAAACACATTTTTTCTTGAAGATTTATACTGCTTATCATGGATAAGTCTGAATAGACTTGTTTTCACCATTAGAGAGTTTGTCGATAGAAAGCCTGAGCCTACACTTTTACCGACCAAACAGATTTTTAACCTCCCACACCACATAGACATGGTATGAGAGCAACCGGCCTTTGATGACGCTTTAATTTATACACAGTGGTGGAAATCGAAATTGGCAGAGGTGGAGGCATGGGGAATCAAACCACTGACCTTCAGATTAGGAGTCCGACCTATAAAAAAGTCAGACACTCTAACCACTCTGCCACAGAGAACACCGACGTTTTCCGTTTTACAATCTTTTCTGAGGGTCTCTGCATTATTAGTGTGTCTCCCCTTTCTCTGTGTGTCTCACCATTTAAAGGATATTCTGTGCACAGGTAAAGGTTGAAAGAATTTGTATTAGAAGTAAGGGTTAAAAATGCATGGAACTGCAGGTAAGAGTTGATGTGTACAGGTGGGATTTAAAAGGCATTATGTGTACAGCGAGGGTCTAAAGGGCACCATGAGTACAGGTAGGGTCTAAAGGGCACCATGTGTACAGGTAGGGTCTAAAGGGCACCATGTGGACAGGTATGGTCTAAAGGGCACCATGTGTACAGGTAGGGGTTAATGGGCACCATGTGAACGGGTAGGGTCTAAAGGGCACCATGTGTACAGGTAGGGGTTAACGGGCATTATGTGCACACGAAGCCCTAAAAGAACCGTGTGTGTACAAGCATTGGCTAAAAGGTCATTGTGTGTAGGTAGGAGGTATAAGGGCATTGTGTGTACAGGTAAGGTTAAAAGCGCATTGTGTGTACAGGTAAAGTTTAAAGGGCACTGTGTGTACAGGGACAGGATAAAAGTATTTGTGCTACAGGTAGGGTTAAAAGGGCATTGTGCTACAGGTAGGGTTAAAAGGGCATTGTGCTATAAGTACAGAGTGTTAATGGAATAATGGGTTACAGGTAGGGTTAAAAGGGCATTGTGCTATAAGTACAGAGGGATTAATGTAATACTGGGTTACAGGTAGGGTTAACAGGGCATTGTGCTACAGGTAGGGTTAAAAGGGCATTGTGCTACAGGTAGGGTTAAAAGGGCACTATGCTATAAGTACAGAGTGTTATTGGAATAGTGGGTTACAGGTAGGATGAAAAGGGCATTATGCTACAGGTAGGGTGAAAAGGGCATTATGCTATAAGTACAGAGTGTTAATGGAATAGTGGGTTATGGGTAGGGTTAAAAGGTCATTATGCTATAGGTAGGGTGAAAAGGGCATTATACTACAGGTAGGGATAAAAGTGCATTATGCTACAGGTATTGTTAAAAGGGCAGTGTGCTATAAGTGCAGAGGGTTAATGGAATAATGGGTTACAGGTAGGGTTAACGGGGCATTGTGCTATAAATACAGAGGGGTTAATGGAATACTGGGTTACAGGTAGGGTTAAAAGTGCATTATGCTACATGTAGGGTTAAAACGGCATTGTGCTATAACTGTGGAGTGTTAAAGGAATGCTGGGTTACAGGTAGGGCTAAATGGGAATTATGCTACAGGTATGGTTAAAATGGCATTGTGCTAGAAGTGTGGAGGGTTAAAGGAATGCTGGGTTACAGGTAGGGTAAAAGGGCATTATGCTACAGGTACGGTTAAAAGGGCATTGTACTAGAAGTGTGGAGGGTTAAAGGAATGCTGGGTTACAGGTAGGGTAAAAGGGCATTATGCTACAGGTACGATTAAAAGGGCATTGTGCTAGAAGTGTGGAGGGTTAAAGGAATGCTGGGTTACAGATAGGGTAAAAGGGCATTATGCTACAGATAGGGTTTAAAGGGTATTATGCTATGGGTAGGGTTAAAAGGGCATTGTGCTATAAGTGCAGATGGTTAATGGAATACTGGTGTAAAATATTCCGATTTAAAGCATTGGTTTGCGAATGAAAATGTTCTATTATTGATCGGGTATACGTGACCAGGTACATGTATGTATATATGTAGGTGCTGTGGTGCTTGATTGAGAGGTAAATATACATAGTGATGCTGGCAGGACTGTGTGTAGGGGCACTCAGAGCCAACCCCCTCCCCCCTCTGCTAGTCAGGATCACCACACTCAGGCTCAAGGCAGGTGGTGGCCAGCTGAGTCACACTGCTTGGTGGTGGTGGGCAGATCACTGGTAACCATGGGGACCAGGAATGCTGGATCCCTATTGGTAGAGCTAAGAATGCTTGTTTCTCATTGGGACAATGGGGTGGGGTGATACTCTATACTGCATCCATGTACCATATAAATAATAAACCACAGGGCTTGACTCTCTCTCTTCTTTCACACTATATACTCTTCCTTTCTCTTTGTATGTATTGATTTCACTATAGCCTGCCTACACAACCACAGATTCAAGCCATACACTTTGCACAGGGTTACAGTTAGGGGTAAAATGGCATTATGCTACACGTAGGGTTAAAAGGGCATTGGTCTATAAGTGCGGAGGGTAAAGGAATACTGGGTTACAGGTAGGGTTAACAGGGCATTGTGCTACAGGTAGGGTTAAAAGGGCACTGTGCTATAAGTGCGGAGGGTTAAAGGAATACTGGGTTACAGGTAGGGTTAAATGGGCATTGTGCTACAGGTAGGGTTAAAAGGGCACTGTGCTATAAGTGCGGAGGGTTAAAGGAATACTGGGTTACAGGTAGGGTTAAATGGGCATTGTGCTACAGGTAGGGTTAAAAGGGCACTGTGCTATAAGTGCGGAGGGTTAAAGGAATACTGGGTTACAGGTAGGGTTAAAAGTTAGGGTCAGAATGGCATGATCCTATACATACACATGTTTAAAAGAGCACTGGGTTACAGGTGGGGTTAAATGAGCATTGTGCTACAGGTAGGAAAGGGTTAAAGGAGTATTGTGCTACAGATATGGCAGGGTTAAAGTAGCATTGCCCTACAGATATGGCGGGGTTAAAGGAGCACAGGTAGACCCTTAAATATAAGGTTGTGGAGGCAGGTAGAGGTCTTGCACGACCCCTTGTTGGTTCGTGGCTATGGCTCTACTGGACATTTGCTTGTACTGCTGCTGGTTGCTTAGCATTGCTGTCACGTGGTCACCTTGAGTCGTGGCCTCATTTGCATACAGATTAGCTAATCGCCGAGCCGGCCTGACTGATACTTCATCAGCATTTCTCACCCACTGAACGCGGTGGCCGAATCATCGAGAGCATGCTTCCCGTGTGGGAGACCGGTCGAGTCAAACCAATGACTTACAAAATGGATACTTGTCACTTCCGAGCCGGGCGCTCTGCATTTTTAGGATAGGGCAAACACTGGTTGGCTTGGTGTCTGGATAATGTGATGAGTGGGATATCAGGTTATGGTGCTGGTGGCCTGGTCTCCCAGTGGGGTAGCACTATAAGTACGCCATGAGTACGCATTGTCACTAGTCGGTACCCATCCTGATATGACCTTAGATGTAGGGAGGACGTAAAACTCCAACAGCCAGATCATTGCTCGCCCCGCGCCGTGACGTCACCACCTGCGCCGGCGCGTCTAGGTTTGCTGTCGATTTTAGTCAGATAACTAAAGCCCGACACCAGGTGGCGTGCCATGTGAGAGTCACGTGACAATGCCTGCTGGCGTCCTTGGTTACTAAACTGTGCTCCTGGCTGGACCAGCTGTAAAGACTCTCCGTATCCGTGTACGGAACCATGTCCGCATTCATGTCCGCATCCGGATCCATTTACGCGCGCATACAAGTTCATGTCCACATCCGTGACTGCACCCATGTCTGCATCCGTGTCTGCATCCCCATTCATGTCCTCATCTGCGCTTATGTCCGTGTACGCATCCGTAGTTATATCCGCTTCTGTGCCCATGTCCGTGTCTGCATCTGTGGTCAACTCTGTGTCATCCGCATCCATGTCCATATTCACGCCTCTGTCCGTATCCGTAGTCATATCCACATCCGTGTTCGCATCCGCATTCACATGCATGTCCATACCCGGAAAAGATCACAGAGGTAGTCTCAGGCCAAAACATATCATCCGGGATTTAAAAGGAAAAATGTTGTACACTTTCATTTGAATATTTCCGTTCGCGTCGCTCATTTAAAATGCGATATTTGCTGCCAATTCGGAAACAAAGGGTGGATTGGATATAAATGCCAAACAACGAACATCATCTGCCCTGTGGTGACAACTTCTAGTTCAGATCTTCTTTTAAAACCAGCATTCTCTTTATTATGTGCGTTCGCAGTTCCGCTGGTTCCTCAGGAAGGACTGAAGCTGTCACCCAGCATGCCGGGTAGTCCGAGTTTTGCTGGTCCCTCAGGAAGGACTGAAGCTGTAACCCAGCATGCTGGGTAGTCCGAGTTCTGCTGGTCGCTCACGAAGGACTGAAGCTGTGACCCAGCATGCCGGGTCGTCCAAGTTCTGGTGGTTCCTCAGGGAGGACTGAAGCTGTCACCGAGCATGCCGGGTAGTCCAAGTTCCGCTGGTTCCTCAGGTAGGACTGAAGCTGTGACCCAGCATGCCGGGTAGTCCGAGTTCCGCTGGTTCCTCAGGCTCATAGCTTCAGCTTACACCGCGGAACGTCAGGCTAACTAAATTGTTAAGTCATTGGTTTGACTCAACCAGGCTTTGAACCCGTGTGTTCGAATCCCACGATCTACCAAAGCGGGAGACGGATGCTCAACTCATTCGGCAATCCCGTCTGGTCGAGACGGACAGATGCAAAACGCTGGTTACCGGAAACGCTGATCACCGCCATGACACTTTGGTGACCTGACGTCACTTCAGCTCTTTGCACATGGCACTACCAAACTGGCTGCCAAAGCAGTGCCTCCCGGGCAGCAATCCACGGTGCTGGATATGGACTCGGTCGGTTAGTTCCACGTTCCGCTGTTTTGCTTGTTGTGGATCCTGTAGTGATCTGCCGCGTCTTCTTCTAATTGCATTCCCCGTTTTGGTAGATCGTTGGATTCGAACCCACGGTCGAGTCAAACCAATGAGTTGTCACTTCCTAGCCTGGCGCTTGGCATTATTAACATAGGGCAAGGACTGGTTGGCTCAGTGTCAGGATACTGTGACTGAATAGGGTATCAGGTAGGCCTAGTCTCCCAGTGGTGCAGCACTGTAACGTCACCATGGATGCGCACTGTCACAAGTCGGTACCCATCCTGATATGACCTTAGATATTGCCAGGACGTATAAACTCCAACAACCAACTAATCAATCTAATTGTATTCAATCAATCAATCAATAGGATACAGCTATAATAGGCCTTGGACCTGTTAGCCGCTCTTAATTAATTGAAATGGAGACAGTTCTTCAGATGTGGTCAATCGTAGCAACTGTCACTGGCTCCAAGATATATGTAATGCTTGACCAGTATGCATCCAGTCGGGACTTGAAGCAGTTCACCGACTCTGCTGCTATGACACTCTCCGGCAGGTCATTCCACAGGTCAACCACCCGAAAGCCGAAAAAGTTGTGTCGCAGGTCCAGTCTGGAGTACCGCTTCCTCAGCTTCAGGGAGTGCCCTCTGGTCCTGGTGTTGGAGTCTCTGATAAGGGGGCCGCCTGTCTTGTAGATACCATGGAGATATTTGAATACTTCAATCATATCCCCCCGGGCAGATCGAAGAATATCTTACGGTTAGCTCAGTATTCCAATACAAGTATGATACCTCTCAGAAATATGGAGGCGCAAAAGACATCTCAGCATGGACATGAAGTCAGGATCTATCTGGTGCTTGCGCTGTGCCACCTGAGCGACAACAGCTATACACACAATGCCACAAAGAGTGTTAGACAATGAATTAGACACAACGTCAACCCCTATCCACAATTGCGGTGTATGACAATCCTGCCTCAATCTGAGCAAAAACTTCATCAGTAGGGTTTAACTATGAATAAGCTCTGGCTGTGGTTCCAGTGCGCAGTGTTTATCTATATCGGCGTAGAGTTGAGAAACTAGTAGAGAATGAACAAGAAAACAAGATGGCGGCCACATAACGCTTTCGATTATACTTTTAATGTTTATTAATGTACATGATTTCATCAAATAGTCATCTAAAAAAGTATTGAGCTACAATATATATGTATTTGAACACTACCATTAGATTTCAAAATGACGTGGATATTTCCATAACGCAGCCTTCCGACACCTTTTGTAATGGGTTGTTGAGGAGCCCTGTCACAGAGACAGCGCTGTAAATGCGGCATGTGGCATGTGGCATGCGAACGGGTTGGGTCCTTTCACCCACACCCACACCCACACCCACACCCACACCCACACCCACACCCACACATAGTGTCAGGTTTCTCTGACACTGTTTCCTATGGCAAACGCAGCAGCATTCGCATTCGCATTCCGCACTGATGGCTACATGGACCGATTCAGTTGCCGCATTTGCATTTGCATTTGCATTTGCATTCGCATTCGCCTTCGAACGCATGGAATCACCCCCATTGATTTAGATGCTTTTCGATTTTTTGCCGCATTCGCATTCGCATTCGCATGCCGCATACCGCATGTAAGGAATGTAGCCTTTATACAGTGTCACCGGGTGTAAACAAAGGACCGAAGGCTATACAAGCCTCATTTTCAATCACATGTAATTAAGTTCTCTTGCGCTAGTTCTCTGTGTGTACTATACTGTATATATATATATATATATATATATTTATACATACATACATACATACATACAGGAAAACGTCTCTATATCTACCGAACATGGGACTGACTTTCAGTGGTCCATTTAGGGAGGTGGTCGGTTTATGGAGTTAGAATATCCTTAGCGATCGATATAAGGGAGTGGTCAATCTGTGGAGGTGGTCGGTTAGAGAGGTTTTAGTGTATATATACAGTAAAACCTCTCTAACGCGACCGACCGAGGGACTGACTTTAAGTGCTCCATTTAGGGAGGTGGTCGGCATAGAGAGTTTTTCTGAATCGTTACAATGGTATTGTATGAGTGATCTTTTGGGACCCAGATAAAGTGATCGATACAAGGGAGTGGTCGATCTGTGGAGGTGGTCGGTTTGAGAGGTCTTACTGTACATGTATGTACCACACAGTATGGCTCTCAAAAGGAGATACAGCGAGGATATACAAGGGAGGACTACTAATACTGATATTGGATTGACATTGTCACCATGTTGTATTTATAACCAGGTCAAAGTGACAATGTATCGGTAAGTTGCTATTTCGCAGAACTACGGTAGTTATCACAGGTCGGTTTAACTTCAGTCAGGACATGCGCAGTGCACTCACCAACAAACGGGTGCAGCCTACGAGCTCCCAGCCGTTTCTGCTTCCCCTTTCCTGGGAACCAACTCCAACGGTCTGCCATATATACGTATACACAGTGAAGTACTGTTAACAAACTAAGTAGGAGAATGCAGGCTTGTGCTTATTTGAAATAGTGAGGAAACTTCGTTCAACTTCCCCAAATAAAGTGAAAGAAGTGAACTCTGTTCCCCCGCGGCATTACACCGCTGTATGTGCATAGATATGCACATGTGTATATATACGTGTATGCGTGTATGCGTGTATGCGTGTATGCGTGTATGCGTGTATGCGTGTATGCGTGTATGCGTGTATGCGTGTATGCGTGTATGCGTGTATGCGTGTATGCGTGTATGCGTGTATGCGTGTATGCGTGTATACGTGTATACGTGTATACGTGTATACGTGTATACATGTATACAGATATACATATATATATATACACCGCTGTATATGCATATATTTGCACATGTGTATATACCTATATACCGCTGTATGCACATACTTATGCATGTGTGTATATACATATATATATATATACACCGCTGTCTGCGGATACATATGCATGTGTGTATATACATATATATATATACACTGCTGTATGCGCATACGTATGCACATGTGTATATATACATATATACACACACCGCTGTATGCACATATGTATGCACATGTGTATATATACATATATCCATATATATATATACACATACACATATGCCCTATGTACCTACACATATACTTATAAATGTAAATAAATTGTGGTACACCCCAGGCTATCCAACTTATATTATATATCTGTATATGTGTATAAATGCAAATATATTCAAATATTTACATATATAGCTTCTCTACCATGCATTATTAGAACATAAACTATGACAAGCTCTATCTCAGTTCTTCCCATACTCATCACTACCTACACATCTCAATGACAACGGGATGTAGTTTCCATTTCTACCACGGCGGCGCCACCTGCAGGTGACTATATGTACCTTTAACCATTACAGCTGGTTGAATTTATACTCTGCAGTATATATATATATATATATATATATATACATACCTCAGATATATATTTAAATATATTCTCTGGCAAAGGAATATCTGTCTTTGCCTAACAAAAATCCTTCGATGTGACTGACAGTGTGGCATGACCGTTAGTGAAGAAGAAGTCCGGTGACGGTGCCACCGGTCACATGGGTGGAGTCAATGAGGCATAGTACAGAATAATAATATACATATATAACAAGTATTTCCCTTCTGCACCTTTATACTCGTATAATGCATTATACATCACATATAACTTGTGATAGCCCAGGTTACGCAGAAGTCAGGAGTTGCTTCTGGCCAGCAGTCATTCCAAACCACGTTCATGCCCTATGCACACCTACAGGTTGTTCTGTATTCAGCAGACCGGAACGAGGCCCGGTCAACTTCCGGTCGCCTAACTTCCAGCCGCTACCCAGCCTCCTTCATAGCCAGTCCTATTTACACACATGCACACACAGATTTGGACATTTCTAGGTGAAAATATAGACGAGAAATCTCCAGACATCAAACGTGAGCTCCACTAGTTACACTGTGCGGCTCTCCCTGCCTTGTAGCTTGGTCCATCTCTGTCCGCGACTGCACGCGGTGGCCGAATCGGTGAGAGCACAGGTTTCCCATGTGGAAGATTGGGAGTGTCGAATCCCAGGCGACTCAAACCGATGACTTAAAAAATTGATACTTGTCGCTTCATAGCCTGGTGCTTGGTATTACTAGGATTGGACAAGGACTGGTTAGCTCAAACTTCAAATCAGGATAATATGACTGAGTGGGATATTGGGTCATGGTGTCAGTGGCTGTCTCATTGTGGGGCATAACCATAAAATAGCCACCATGGGTGTGCACTGTCACAAGCCAGTGCCTGTCTTGATATGACCTTAGATGTTGCCAGGATGTAAAATCCCAACAAAGAACCCTTGTTCATCCGCGGCTGGCTTGTTTCTGTTAAACGCTGTGTGAGACGCTGTGTGAAACGCTGTGTGAAATACTGGGGTCGCCACCATCGGGCACATCATTCCGGCTCCCTGCAGCAACGTGGCCCACAACCGCAACCGGTTGTGGCTAGTAACGGTGGCGGCTGAGCGGCGGCGTCCGCTTGGTGAACATGTCCCTCAGTGACCGCCGGAAGTGCGTGTCCATCAGCAGGTACATGGGCAGCTTGGTGGCGCTGGACACGGCGCCGACCAGCATGCAGGCGCCAGTCGCCACCTGGACGCGCACCGGAACCGGCAGTTGCGCCGACCTGGCGCCGGCCACCAGCGCGCACACGAAGAAGGGCGCCCAGAACAGCGCCGACACCAGCACGGCCGCTAGGTGGCAGCGCGCTGCCGCCACATCGGCGAGCAGCCTCGCCTGCGTCAGCGTGTGCGTCACGTGCACTTGCCGCTGGTGTGCGCGGACGTGCACGAAGACACGCGCGAAGAACGCGAGCCCGACGAGGAGGCAGGGCAGCACGTGCAGCAGGACGAGCAGCAGTGCGTAGTGGCGGGCGAGCAGGGCGACCAGCCCGCCAGGGCAGGGACGGGGACCTGGACCGGATGTACTGGCACTTCCGGTACTTCCGGTACTTCCGGTATTACGACCGGCACTGGCGTGCCAGCCGAGCGGCACGGCGGCCCACGCCAACCCGTGCAGCCACACAAGCGCTACGCACAGCTTGACGCGCATGCGCGTGATGCGCTGCTCGTAGTGCACTGCATCCAGCACGGCCACGCACCGCTCGAGCGCCATGAACACCCAGTGTGAGCAGGAAACGATGACCGGCAGCAGCTGTAGTCCAACCCACACCAGGCAGGGATACGGCGTCCCGCCGGGCGCCTCCGCCGCCTCCGCCTCCGCCGCCACCGCCTCCGCCTCCGCCGCCCCACTGGGCAGCGCGCTCACAGCCACCATCGCTTTCCGCTCCCGCGGCCCCGTTGCTAGGTTATGCGCCCCCATGAAGATCACCTGCGCCAGCAAAACGAGGCCGATGATGACGTCACAGACGGCCCAGCTGGCCACGCACATGTTGGTGCGCGTGCGCAGCTTGCTGCCGCGGAAGATGAGCACCAGAACGAGGACGTTGGTGGTGAAGATGAGCAGCACGGCAGGTGGCGCCACCACATAGTAGGCGAGGCGCAGCTGCCAGCCCAGGTCGGCATCCATTCTAACGTCTGACAGTTGACAGCTAATAGTTGACAGCTAACAGTTGACAGCGCGGTGGTACGTGATGGGTGATGTAACAACAACGTGTCCACTCTGAGCAGATGAGAGCCTCCTTGTTCCTTAGACAGGGTCCTAGTCATTTGGAGAGCCTATTGGTCCTTCAGACATACTGTTGGTAGCTTCGAGAGCCTCCTGTTCACTTAGAGAGCCTCCTGTTCGCTTAGAGAGCCTCCTGTTCACTTAGAGAGCCTCCCATTCACTTAGAGAGCCTCCTCGTCACTTAGAAAACCTCCTGTTCACTTCGAGAGTCTTGTGTTCGCTTAGAGAGCCTCCTGTTCGCTTAGAGAGCCTCCTGTTCGCTTAGAGAGCCTCCTGTTCGCTTAGAGAGCCTCCTGTTCACTTAGAGAGCCTCCTGTTCACTCAGAGAGCCTCCTGTTCACTCAGAGAGCCGCCTGTTCACTTGGAGAGCCTCCTGTTCACTCAGAGAGCCTCCTGTTCGCTCAGAGAGCCTCCTGATCCCTTAGACAGACTCATAATAACTCACTACAGCGTACCTGCAGTTGATATAGGCCCGTACCCAGTATGTCACTACATTATATCTGTGCTTGTTACAGGACTGTACCCAGTATGTCACTACAGCGTACCTACGCTTGTTACATGCCTGTACCCAGTATGTCACCACAGCGTACTTATGCTTGTTACATGCCTGTACCCAGTATGTCACTACAGCATATCTTTGCTTGTTACAGGACTGTACCCAGTATGTCACTACAGCGTACCTGCTCTTGTTACAGGCCTGTAACAGTATGTCACTACAGCATACCTGCACTTGTTACAGGCATGTAAACAGTATGTCACTACAGCGTACCTGCACTTGTTACAGGCCTGTAACAGTATGTCACTACAGCATACCTGCACTTGTTACAGGCCTGTACCCAGTATGTCACTACAGCATACTTATGCTTGTTACATGCCTGCACCCAGTATGTCACTACAGCGTACCTACACTTGTTGCAGGCCTGTAAACAGTATGTCACTACAGCATACCTGCACTTGTTACAGGCCTGTACCCAGTATGTCACTACAGCGTACTTATGCTTGTTACATGCCTGCAGCCAGTATATCACTACAGCGTACCTGCACTTGTTACAGGCCTGTACCCAGTATGTCACTACAGCATACCTGTGCTTGGTACAAGCATGTACCCAATATGTCACTACAGCATATCTGTGCTTGTTACAGGCCTGTACCCAATATGTCACTACAGCGTACCTACAGTTGTTACAGGCCTGTAGCCAGTATGTCACTGTAGTGTATCTGCACTTGTTACAGGCCTGTAAACAGTATGTCACTACAGCGTACCTACACTTGTTACAGGCCTGTACCCTGTACCCTGTATGTCACTACAGTGTACCTGTGCTTGTTATAGGCCTGTACCCAGTATGTCACTACAGCGTACTTATGCTTCTTACAGGCCTGTACCCAGTATGCCACTACAGTGTACCTGTGCCTGTTACAGGCTTGTACCCAGTATGTCACTACAGCATATCTGCATTCGCCTCTGCAGGCTCGTACCTAGTAATATCCTGGCCGTATTCCTGCGCTGGTTGCCGGCTTGTACCTAATACTAATAGTATCTCCCTCGGCATATATACCTATACACCTGAGCTGGATCCCGGCCTGTAGGCCTGCTAAGTCTGTTGCCGCTGCACCCCGGTGCCAGTTGCCGGCCTGTGCCAACCCGTGGTATGTTCCTGGCGGGTACTTGCCCAGATGGAGCAGCGTGACGGACTGTAGGGCGTCGCCTGGCTGCCACCACCCGCCACCACCCGCTAGTTCCCACATCTCCCGCGCGCGTCGCTGCGGCGCTGCTGCTGCGGCGCTGCTGCTGCGGCGCTGCTGCTGCGGCGCTGCTGCTGCGGCGCTGCTGCTGCGGCGCTGCTGCTGCGGCGCTGCTGCTGCGGCGCTGCTGCTGCGGCGCTGCTGCTGCGGCGCTGCTGCTGCGGCGCTGCTGCTGCGGCGCTGCTGCTGCGGCGCTGCTGCTGCGGCGCTGCTGCTGCGGCGCTGCTGCTGCGGCGCTGCGGTCGGCACCAGCAGCTCGCTTCACCTGGCGGCGGTGGCACAAACCAACCCAAGAGGTTCAGTAAATCACTACACCTCTATTATCGCTCATTGAGTCGCCCAGAACCAGCTGGGATGATGGGTGTGTGGGGGTGTGGGTGGGGTGGGAGTGTTTGTGTGGGAGGCAGTGGGCGGACGCGGGGCAGGATTTATAAGAAGCAGACGCTGTGGGGATAAAAGTGACATAATCTAATAAAAGCATAACATGAATAAGCAATGCTAAGGACCGACCCACCGATATAACTACAGCAAAGTATTTTATGATTTTTTTTTACTCCACTCGCGGTGTTCAATTTGAAATTCTATCAACTCGGGTGACCCAAATACGGCCGTCATTTCCACGGAGTAAACTATTAATATTTCATTTGTGCATCCATGTTTATGCCAAATTGTTCTTTATTTCTTTTAATTTTGAATAAAATCTAAGTTTTGAATTGAGTGTATCGGCAAATTCTATGGTAGCGAGCATTTATTTTCATATATTATTAACCAATAACTGACCCCGAATACCGTCAATTGGGCCTATGGACGTAATGCCTTGACAGGACCACTGCAGAGGAGCATGGAGGAACATGTACACTGGTCCTGATGATGTCATCACACCATATACATCTGTAGCGAGGGACCAGTGTAGTTGTTCCGTGACTTGGCTTGTGCTACTCTGCGGCGGAGCATCATAGAAATACAGAGAAATACAGACCACTCACGGTGGTCGATTTGAAATTCTAGCAACTAGGGTGATCCGAATATCGTTGTCATTTCCGCGGAATAATGTATTAATATTACATTTGTGCAGCCATGTTTATGCCAAATTGTTCTTTATTTCTTTAAATTTTTAATAAAATCTAAGTTTTGAACTGAGCGTATCGGCAAATTCTATTGCAGCGGGCATTATTTCTATGGGGGATCTGTAGGGAGGGACCAGTGTAGTTGTTCCGTGACTCGGCTTGTGCTACTCTGCAGTGGGGCATCATTAAGGCATTAGGCCAATCGCTGTCATTCACCCTCTTTGCTCCGGAGCGAAGCTCGACAAGCGATTTCCGTTTCCGTTTGCTGGATTTGGATTATTCTGTTATTCAACATGAGTTTACAAATGGCAGCGCCCACAGGGGGTTATTTCCGTTTCCGGTTGCTGGATTTTGACGAAATCCTCTGTGGGTATTGTTTATGTATATATTGTTTATGTATATGTATATATATGTACACGTGTTTGTATGCCGACGTATATGACAACGTGTCTACGCCGCCGTACGCTCCCCCAAAAAACCCTAATGTGACAGCCCCTTTACCAAGGTTGACAGCCCATTTACCAAGGTTGAATTTTATATAGGATTACTGAGCAGTTTGACCAATCTGGTTGTGGCACACTGAGTTTTGGAATGTTTTCATAATGAAACACTAGAAAGCAACCAAATATATCTAAATTCCTGAATATTCCCAGGACATTTAGTTTTGACTAGGACTGATTAAATTAGCAATGAATATTAGGAGATATTTCATTAGTTGTAACAAATGGGGACATACCAGAATTGCCCATGCTAGTGCTGTGTTGATAGAGCCATGACTCCCAAACAATGGGGTAGCTCCAGTCAACCACGGGGCTATATGCTTGTATGTGGCACACCCTTCCATCTGCTATTAGGTGAGGTCCTGTAGGGATGTTGTCTATCATCCAGTTCAACCGGTGTATGAGGACACATTAATTTGCATGCATATATTCAAACAAACACAAATATTTAATGAATAATCATGAAAGCTACTTTGAATATGGATATTGCTAGTTCCGCTGGTCCCTCCGCAAGGACTGTAGCTGTAACCAGCAAATAGAGTCGCAGCTTCAGCTTACGTCCTAGTTGTTGACGTTTGGTGCCCCTCCTACACTATCTTTCAATATAGCCCGTACAAGTTAAAGTTGCATAGTCCGATGGTTTTGAGATTTGGTAATTTTTCTGAGAAAAATATATTAAATTGATCGTTCTAATCTACCTTATTTCAGGTTAAAGTAACTTTATTTTAAATGGATAAGCTTGGAGATATTTGAAATTCAAACATGTAAAATTAGTTTTGGCAAGCACGCCATAACTCTGACACCATAGGCTTCAGCAGTAACTGGTTCTTTTAAATAGTCTCAGTATTCCCTTCTAAAGTTATATGTAGCAACACATTCTTAATAAGTGCATCAATATCTAAGTTAGATATGGAGCATCAAACGTATATAATTATTTTGGTTTTGGAAATTTGATCCTTCATCGGACTATGTCACTTTAAGCTTACTTTAACAACATGCTTCCCGATGACCAAACTTTGTAGGGGTATTTCCATATATTTGTTTCTAATGTAGACTGCAATGAAATATTCCGTGCAAATAGGTTAGATGTGATAAATACGACTCGCTGTATATGTTTACCCGTTCGGCTATTCTGCCCCCGCTTAAGGCAAGCCTAACGTGTTAATTTTATGTAATATTATGTAATGTTTTCCATATGAATTTCCTGGGCCTGCCGCGGGCTGCTGCGGCTCCTCCTCCCATCTGCAGTTAGTCCGTCGCCGTCGGTGTCCTCCCCGTGCTAAAGGCGGATCGCCAGAGTTTCGTCTACATACGCAATTTGCCATCGAGCGCATTTATCGGCCTAAAGTATCTCTAGATCTATAAATTAGGTTATTTCAACTAACTGGCTGTCCCCATCGCGTTTCCGGGTATTATTTATGTTACTGAATTGTGCCAGAAGTACGCGTCCAGCTAGAGATGCCGCCGCTGTCACGGATAATCCGTTCTAAGTTAATGTCGTTAACTTCCTCCCTAAAGTAACACTACGTTTATTCTGTTAAGGTGTTGTCATTATATTCCCGCAGATGGGTTAAGTAACTGCATAAGGATTGCGTAGGCTTAAGGCCCTTAATTACATATAAAGCAATCGAATAGCAGGTTTTCCATAGTCGGATAGCCAGAGTTTCGTCTACATACGCAATTTGCCATCGAGCGCATTTATCGGCCTAAAGTATCTCTAGATCTATAAATTAGGTTATTTCAACTAACTGGCTGTCCCCATCGCGTTTCCGGGTATTATTTATGTTACTGAATTGTGCCAGAAGTACGCGTCCAGCTAGAGATGCCACCGCTGTCACGGATAATCCGTTCTAAGTTAATGTTGTTAACTTCCGCCCTAAAGTAACACTACGTTAATTCTGTTACGGTGTTGTCATTATATTCCCGCAGATGGGTTAAGTAACTGCATAAGGCTTGCGTAGGCTTAAGGCCCTTAATTACATATAAAGCAATCGAATAGAAGGTTTTCCATAGCGGTTAATCTACAGTAAAACTGGAGGATAGTAAAGAATGCAAGGAACATCCCAATCCACCTTCACAAGAGCTCACGACTTTATTCTTACCATAACTAACAAGGATACCAGCGAAATATGCATATCTAATAAAGAAGCAAATAACTCCCTTTCCCTCCCATGTGGTTTGATTAAGTTAGTTTCAGAATTTAGATAGTAAAAAGCCTAAATATCGGCTGAAATGACAGAGTGTGCAAAAACATGTCTGCCGGGTCAGGCCCCGAATGCCCGACCCCCCGCCGTTGCTTAGCTAGTCGCCAAGCAATGCTTTACCCCCGCAAACCCTCGCGTGCACATGCGGAAGCAATTTGCGCGCCCGTTGAACGAGTGCGCAAATTGCTCAAGGCGAGTAGGCACGCCCACTTCACTGCTCCCCCAGACGAACAACAGGAACTGTCGTTCGTCTGAAAAATAGCCAAGTGGGCGGGACTACAACGGCTCATGGGAGTAGCACCTGAAAATAGTAAAGACATGATCGTTTCCCTGCGCGTCCAGCGAAAGCATATCGCTGACCGCGCTGGGCGCAAAATTTACCTCTCGTTGTGTATTGTATTTATTTATTTTTTAATTACCTATAAACAGTGCATCAGATGACGCACATATATTTACCAATAAACGCGCGAGGGCGCAAAAAAAAACTTCCCAAAGTTTTGGAAACTCGTGGTGTGTTTCGAAAAGTTAAATTAGCTCTTAGTACACGCAATAGTGTACCCATAGATGCGCCTGGGTGCAAATTGCTCTCCAGGATTTTCTCACCGGATTTTTAGAAAATTTACATACCAAGTTGCTAATGACCCATGCGGCGAAGCACGCACCACACATTACATATTGATGCGCCAGAGCGCAAAATACTCCCCTTAAGGTTAGAATATGATACTCAACTTGTGAGCATTCGTGATGTATCGTATGACAAGTAAAAAAAACGCGCCAGAGCGCAAATTTGTGCCTATCACAAATTGATATGGTATTAATCGGCTCAAAAGGAAGAGGACATTACTGGCGACCGGTGGGCCCCGTATATATAAAAAATACTCCCGACCAGATCTTACTATTTGGGCACCGTACACTTGGATTGCACTCCCGACCGTAAAGTCACTTGTGGGCACCGCAAGCTGTGTGCTCCCGATGGGAAAACCCATGTGGACCCCGCATAATTATACACTCCCGGCGCATTTTCCCAATTGGGGCACCGCACCACGCTTACTCCCGACCAGGTAATGGTATATCCATAAGGCGTCCCTTGGACGAATAATACCGTTGTATCTTTACTTCCGCACCAAAATGGCAGATGGTCAACTAAGGCGTGGTCTCAGGGGGATTGACTCCTTACATAGCTGCCATATATATATTTTTTATTATTTTGAAATTGAAATGCGTAGTGTTACCAATGTGTGTGGTTTTTTTTTTCTACTATATATTTTTAATTTCTGAATAATATAACAGATTTTAATAAATACGTACATCGGTGGGTTATGCCAGCTATCGATGTTTCAGCTATGGCATAGACCCAAAGAAACATAAAATAAAATAAATCTCCTAATAAAGGCATATAGGAGGTGAGCCGTGAGCCCGGTTAAAACTAACAACGTGGCGCTGTAGTCGGCCGCTCGGGGCCGACACTTCCACGCATAACATCCGATATGTCTGCGGTGTCCGGATTTAGCTAATACAAGAACTGCCCTGGCCTGGAACACCGCCAACCTACCTGGATCTAGCCCCCAAAAATACTCCTGGGCGGACTTCTCAGATGGGGGTACTTGGGATGGTTGCTGCTGGCTGGAAATTTCTTCTTATGTTTATTCGTACCGCGAATACTAACATTAAAATTAACTGTAACGTGGAATATCCACAGCCGATAATCCAAAGATGGAATATCACTTATGTATATTCAATCTGGGAGGGAGATATATTCCGTATAAAACGGAATATATTTGACAAAAGGGGATGATTAACCCGAGTCGCTAGGACTATACATACGTTACTTTTGAATACATTTTTTTTATGTCGCACAGAATTGCGCTCAAAACACTTCCTGGCAGAATTTGAATACATTCAGAATTGCGCACTTCACTCGCACCGAGTAGCCTCCAGAGTAATATGGATACAACGATTGAATTTTTGAAGCGCCACTGCGCATTTTACTTGCGCCGAGCAGCTTTTAGAGGAATATAGTTATAATGTTTAAACCACTCAGCGCCACTGCGCATTTTACTCGTGTACTACCATTGACCAAATCGTGGGCTAGAAAAAAATGGGGAGAATATAAATATGAAAGTACACAAAAAACCATTAAGCTACAGAAAAATGTTATTACACCCCGCAACCACGTACTGAACTGGTCGATTCACCATGAGGAGGTTTGTCGGTCCAGTTCAAGGCAAATTCTACGAGGCTGCGGGTTGTCATAGTGATGAAATTACAGTGGAGGAAGCTCACATAAGTTTAGACGATGCTGCATCTGCAATACAATGGGCTGTTACACATACATAGACCTGACTGTAGGATTGCACACAAAAGGGGACAAAAACCCGCCGACCGCAAAATGCTGGGTCCGGGGGGGGGGGGGGTTCTTTTCCTATATATATTTTTTTAGAATCTATTCCACCTTAATATGTGCGTGCGCAATGCGTACTCGACCCTGGCCAAAATCGTTGGTGGATTTCCTTCATCGCCTATATGTGCCTATCACATAATTACGATAGTATTCGGTGAAACAAAAGGGATGTCATGTAAGCTGTAGCTGTGACCCGGCATGCTGGTACACATGTATTCACCATCTCTCCTAACTTCAGTCATGTAAGCTGTAGCTGCGACCCGGCATGCTGGTACACATGTATTCACCATCTCTCCCAACTTCAGTCATGTAAGCTGTAGCTGCGACCCGGCATGCTGGTACACATGTATTCACCATCTCTCCCAACTTCAGTCATGTAAGCTGTAGTTGCGACCCGGCATGCTGGTACACATGTATTCACCATCTCTCCTAACTTCAGTCATGTAAGCTGTAGTTGCGACCCGGCATGCTGGTACACATGTATTCACCATCTCTCCTAACTTCAGTCATGTAAGCTGTAGCTGCGACCCGGCATGCTGGTACACATGTATTCACCATCTCTCCCAACTTCAGTCATGTAAGCTGTAGCTGCGACCCGGCATGCTGGTACACATGTATTCACCATCTCTCCCAACTTCAGTCATGTAAGCTGTAGTTGCGACCCGGCATGCTGGTACACATGTATTCACCATCTCTCCTAACTTCAGTCATGTAAGCTGTAGCTGCGACCCGGCATGCTGGTACACATGTATTCACCATCTCTCCCAACTTCAGTCATGTAAGCTGTAGTTGCGACCCGGCATGCTGGTACACATGTATTCACCATCTCTCCCAACTTCAGTCATGTAAGCTGTAGCTGCGACCCGGCATGCTGGTACACATGCGCTCACCATCTCTCCCAACTTCAGTCATGTAAGCTGTAGTTGCGACCCGGCATGCTGGTACACATGTATTCACCATCTCTCCCAACTTCAGTCATGTAAGCTGTAGCTGCGACCCGGCATGCTGGTACACATGTATTCACCATCTCTCCCAACTTCAGTCATGTAAGCTGTAGCTGCGACCCGGCATGCTGGTACACATGCACTCACCATCTCTCCCAACTTCAGTCATGTAAGTTGTAGTTGCGACCCGGCATGCTGGTACACATGTATTCACCATCTCTCCCAACTTCAGTCATGTAAGCTGTAGCTGCGACCCGGCATGCTGGTACACATGTATTCACCATCTCTCCGAACTTCAGTCATGATAGCTGTAGCTGCGACCCGGCATGCGGGTACACATGCGTTCACCATCTCTCCCAACTTCAGTCATGTAAGCTGTAGCTCCGTATCATGGTACACATGCATTCACCATCTCTCCCAACTTCAGTCATGTAAGCTATAGCTGCAACCCGGCATGCTGGGTCATCCCAATGGATCCCGCAACACACGTAAGAAACTACAGTCGGGGATAAGTACACTTGCCAGGCTTCAAACCCAAGGGTTCGAATCTGACAACCTATCAAAGCATGAGGCAGATGCTCAGCTCATTCAGGCGTCCCTTCGGGTATGGAGTTCCTGTTTAAATATTCATATCAAAACATGGTGTCACTCGCAAGAAGTTTGTAGCGAGTATGGTGTAGTTTTAAATATAAACTTTGAGTAGGTTTGTCTGACCGACTTCCTGTTTGAATATTTATGCCACCTCTGACGTCATTCAAGCAGACCTAAGGGCACTAAGGTCAAATTGTTGTTCTTTGTGCACTAAAAACGCAATTACTCTTCAATTAAGTCGCCATGAGCGTGTTACAAGTCGGTCATCGGCCTGATGTGGTTTGCTACACCTAAAATCCCAATCCATGACTCATTCAATATTGCAGACCAAATAATAGGAGATTCAATGAGTAATGATCTATGGACACAAAACGATTCGCAGTTGCTAGGTTACGGATATTGAATGTTTGTCTACCAGGTACTAAGTGGTGGAAGGTTGATTAATCACTACCAACCCACTGTCTGGCGACCATTTAGCACCCACCTACATCCTGCTAACCAACTTGCGTTATTGAATACTGTCATGAGGGGTTTGCAAACAAAGCCAATATTGCGTCTAAGATGGGACTCGGATCGACACTTATGTCATTCCAAGCCAAGCATAGTAACCATTACGCTAATCTAGACTCCCTAGCCACGCCTACCTGTCTATGTGACTCCTTGCCTGTGAGGTCAGAGCAGACATTGCGTGGATGGCAGCCGTTATCAGGTTAGGTGAGGAGAAAACATGGAACCTCTGTGAACTCACGTGACGCCACATGGCGGGAGCGGTCTGCAATAGGCAGTTGTGAACGTGAGTGTGACGAGGGTGTCAGCACTAGGCAGGTGTGAAGGTGAGTGTGATGCAGTGTCAGCACTAGGCAGGTGTGAAGGTGCGTGTGACACAGTGTCTGCACTAGGCAGGTGTGAAGATGAGTGTGACACGGTGTCTGCACTAGGCAGGTGTGTAGGTGAGAGTGACGCAGTGTCAGCACTAGACAGCTGTGAAGGTGAGTGTGACGAGGGTGTCTGCACTAGGCTGGTGTGAAGACGAGTGTGACGAGGGTGTCAGCACTAGGCAGGTGTGAAGGTGAATGTGATGTGGTGTCAGCACTCGGCAGGTGTGAAGGTGAGTGTGACGCGGTGTCTGCACTAGGTAGGTGTGAAGGTGACTGTGATGAGGGTGTCTGTACTAGGCAGGTGTGCAGGTGAGTGTGACACAGTGTATGCACTAGGCAGGTGTGAAGGTGAGTGTGACGCGGTGTCTGCACTAGGCAGGTGTGAAGGTGAGTGTGACGTGATGTCTGAACTAGGCAGGTGTGAAGGTGAGTGTGACACAATATCTGAACTTGGCAGGTGTGAAGGTGAGTGCGATGCGGTGTCTGCCCTAGGCAGGTGTGAAGGTGAGTGTGACGTGATGTCTGAACTAGGCAGGTGTGAAAGTGAGTGTGACGCAATATCTGAACTAGGCAGGTGTGAAGGTGAGTGTGACGTGATGTCTGAACTAGGCAGGTGTGAAAGTGAGTGTGACGCAATATCTGCACTAGGCAGGTGTGAAGGTGAGTGTGACGTGATGTCTGAACTAGGCAGGTGTGAAGGTGAGTGTGACGCAGTGTCTGCACTAGGCAGGTGTGACGATGAGTGTGACACGGGTGTGAACTGCTCATGGAAAACATAAGGCGGACAAAGGAAGAGGTGGGAAGACAACATCAGGGAATTGGACAGGTGTGGAGTTTGGTGAGTCCCAGAGGGCGGTGGAGAACAGGGGAAAATGGAGAAAACTGGTTGCAAAGTCATCTGTGGTGCCCCAACGACTCTCGTGGTTAAGTGTGATATCCAGTGTGATATCTATTTATGCATGTAAACTCCTAATGGGATGTGTCGTTGGGAAGGCCATGATGCCAGTTTATCTAAGGAGGCTTTGACAGTTATAGGGTGGGTACCTGTACCTGTACGCCCCTGCCCTGCAGAGTTGTAAACCACTGCCATGTGGTGCAGATTCTTGACAGAACCGAAGGCTAAGGGAATAAACCCTAAACAGAAAACCATGTCACTGTGGCAGCATTAAGGGCGGTTGATGTATGGAACTCCCAACATCTCCCAACCAGCCACTGCAGGGACAAATAGTTTTGCGCCTGTCTTGACATGTTCTTGCTGGTGTGAAACTTCTATTTGCTCCCCGAGAGAGTGCCGCTGGTAACTTGCAAATGCCAGCAGCACTTCAACACCTTTGCAGGCAGATGTTGCTAAATGGAGAGCAGCAGTCAAGTAATGAAAGCAGTCTTTGTTGCATCGCCCAGCCCCGCCCCGCCCCGCCCCGCCTCTGCCAACCAGTCACCCGCACCTCGCAGATAGCCCCTCCTGCCGGGCCAACCTTAATGTGCTCGAGCAACCTCCACTCACTCTACCCTCCCTCCCTCCCACCCTCCGTCCCCCACCCCCACACCCTTCTCCCCATTCCATATACCCTCCTTCGCCCTAATCACCACCCTCCCACCCGGACAAGACACACACACCGGGGACTCGGAAGGTGGTGGAATTAACCCGCAATATGTACACTATGGAACAATTTCCTGCTTGAATCCCGGTAAACCTCACCCAGCACCTTCCCCTCATCCTGTCGGTACACACTGCACCATGACCTCACAGTGCCGGTACGCACATCACAATGACCTCACCGTGTCGGTACACACGGCATTCTGATATCACATGTGGGAACGCGACATCCTGATGCCGCTGGTACATCCATTACCATGACCTCACCGCGCCGGTACACACAGCACCATGACATCACCGCGCCGGTATGCGCAGCACCATGACCTCATCGTGCTGATAAACACATCACCATGACCTAATCGTGTTGGTAGACACATCACCATGACGTCATTTTGTTGGTACATACATCAAAAGGACCTCATTTTACCGGTACACACAACACAATTACCTCATTGCGCCGGTACACACATCACAATGACCTCATTGTACCGGCACACACAGCACCGTGACCTCATTGTAACGGTACACTCAGCACAATGACCTCATTGTACCCGTACACATATGCCCTCATTGTGCCGGTACACATAACACCATGACTTCATTGTGCCAGTACACACAACACGATGGCCTCATTGGGCCGGTAAGCACATGACCATGGCCTCATTGGGCCGGTAAGCACATCACCATGACCTCATTGCGCCGGTACACACATCGCCATTCCTATAGTTACTTCCGACAGAGAATCTACGCACACCCAGACTCAGCGACCCTATCTCCGACACTGACGTCACATCAAGTGGCTCTGAACACATTTAATCAGGTTTGTGTGTTGGGTGAGAGGGGTTGGCGCATGGGTGGGTGCGTGGGTGCGTGGGTGCATGGGTGCGTGGGTGCGTGGGTGCGTGGGTGCGTGGGTGCGTGGGTGCGTGGGTGCGTGGGTGCGTGAGTGCGTGGGTGCGTGGGTGCGTGGGTGCGTGGGTGTGCGGGTGCGTGGGTGCGCGGGTGCGCGGGTGCGTGGGTGCGTGGGTGCATGGGTGCGTGGGTGCGTGGGTGCGTGGGTGCGTGGGTGCGTGGGTGCGTGGGTGCGTGGGTGCGTGAGTGCGTGGGTGCGTGGGTGCGCGGGTGCATGGGTGCATGGGTGCGTGGGTGTGTGGGTGTATGGGCGGGTGTGCGTGTGGATATGTGGGTGTGTGGGAGTGTGGGCGTGCGGGCGTGTGGATATGTGGGTGTGTGGGCGTGTGGGTGTGTGGGTGTGCGTGGGTGTGTGGGTGTATGGGTGTGTGGGTGTGTGGGTATGTTTGACAATACGCTGTAGTCCTCTTCAGTGGGTGGGAGTGATTTCAAATGGTCCGAAGCCACAGGTAGAGTGATTTAAAATGTGCCAGGTCATCTACTAGTAATTACAGTATCTCACGTAAGTGAAACCTTAGTATTTCCCAAACATACACATGGGGCAGGCATCGATAGTCCGTCAGCTTAGCCGCCATTAAAATATAACCAAATCCGGGGTTTCCGCCAGAAAATAATTTGAGGGTACGGAGAAGGTTTACACGCCGGGCCGCAGACAGGATGCCCGACACCACTGGCGGCGTGTCACTGGGCTGAAGCTTGTTTGTGGTTTATTTATTGAGGTTTTACGTCCTAGCAACATCTAAGGTCATATGAGGACGGTACCGACTTGTGACAGTGCGCTCTCCTGGCATTGACACAAACCATGTGACCGTTACTATTAGCGAAGAATTCCTGATGAAACATTTTTATTTTAATTTTGTTTAAAGAAAGAAATACAAAATGGCCCACCGCCTTCTCAACCATGTCCCACATCGCAGTCGGACACGACGGGAAGTGGTTGGATACGGCGTTTCCGGTGTCAGGTCACCTGCAGTTGCGGCACTGACAGCAGTGAATAGGTTGTCAACTGACGCTGCTCTTTGCTGGGGTGCTATAAATGCGAGTATAACTATAACTTATAAGTGAAACACACCGGAAGTACAATCGTAATGGCGCCTGGTTCATGGTGACATGAGAACGAGGCTCGGGTTTCCGCGCAGCTTCTTGGCCCGCTGCCAAAGAGAATTAGAGAGGATGCGACCAGACGGCATGCCGAATGAGTTGAGCGTCTGTTTTGATAGATTGTAGGATTCAAACCCACGGGTTCGAACCCTGGTCGAGACAAACCAATGACTTAACAAATTTATATGTGTCGCTTCCTCGCCAGGTGCTCGGCATTATTAGGATAGGGCAAGCACTGGTTCGCTTAGGGGCATGGTGCTGGCAGCCTGGTCTCCCAATGGGGCAGCACTGTAAAGTCAGCATAAGTGCACTCTGTCACAAGTCGGTACCCATCCTAATACGACCTTAGATGTTGCCAATACGTCAAATCCCAACAACCAACAACAAATTTCAGTCCATAACAACGCTGTTGTGGGTTCTTTTTTGTTGATAAATCGCTTCGTTTTATTTTTAGTGGAAATGTCGGGGGAGTTGTGTGTGATGCTGTACGCATGCGCCTCACTGAGCTGCTCATACACGCGCCGCCCGTCTGTGTGACTACGTGACGTTCGGTCTGAGGGGACCGTGTGATGTGTGGGTAGGTAGGTTGTGTGGTGTGGTGTGGTGTGGTGTGTGGGTGGTGGGGGTGTATGTGGCTAGGTGGTGTATGTGGCTAGGTGGTGTACTGTGGTGTAAACTGTGTGTGGGTGTGTGGAATGTGGGTGTGTGGAGTGTGGGTGTGTGGAGTGAGCTCTGTGTGGGTGTGGTGTGTGGGTGGTGTGGGGGAGTGTCTGTGGCTAGGCGGCTAGGTGGTTTAGTGTGGTATAGACAGTGTGTGGATGTGTGGAGCGTGGGTATGTGGAGTGTCTGTGTGGTGTAGACAGTGTGTGGGTGTGTGGACAGTGGGTGTGCGGTGTGGGCTATGTGTGGATGTGGTGGGGTGTGGGTGGTGGGGGGAGTGTCTGTGGCTAGGTGGCTATGTGGTGTAGTGGGGTATAGACAGTGTGTGGATGTATGGAGTGTGGGTATGTGGAGTGTGGGTGTATGGTGTAGACAGTATGTGGGTGTGTGGAGTGTGGGTGTGTGGTGTGGGCTATGTGGTGCAGGCAGTGTGTGGGTGTGGTGTGTGATGTGTGAGTGTGATATGGTGTGTGGGAGTGTGGGTGTATGGAGTGTGCATGTGTGGTGTGTGGGTGTGTGGAGTGTGGGTGTGTGGGGTGGGCTATGTGGTGCAGACAGTGTGTGGCATGGTGTGTGGAGTGTGAGTGTGTGGTGTGATGTGTGGGTGTGTGGTCTGGGCTATATGGTGCAGGCAGTGTGTGGGTATGGTGTGTGATGTGTGAGTGTGGTGTGGTGTGTGGGAGTGTGGAATGTGGATGTGTGGTGTGGTGTGTGAGTGTGTGGAGTGTGGGTGTGTGGTGTGGACTATGTGGTGCAGGCAGTGTATGGGTGTGAGTGTGATGTGGTATATGGGCATTGTGTGCATGGGCGTGGTGTGTCTAATTGCCGCTGTGTGGCGCCGGTGTGGCGGTTTCAAATCTCAGTGTGTTTAGATTCTATGCTCGGGGTTCTTTGCATGCGTCAATGGGTTATGCGCATGCGCGTATCCGATTAACACAACCCGGGCGAATCGGGTCACCGGAGTTGCTAGAAATTCAAATAGAACAACACAAGTGGAGTTGACAAAAACACGTCCCTTGTGCAAAAAGATTAACCCACCTCTTGGCTGGGGTTGGCTAGGAGTGATGACATCACATTTGTGCATCAAAATGTTGCTAGGGTCACCCGAGTTGTTTAATCGAATACACTGAAATGCCATTTGATTTTCATGCATGAGCAGAACCCCGAGCATAGAATCTAAACACACCAAGATTTTAAACCGCCACACCGGGGTCAACTGTATGAAGTGAGAGTCATCAGGCTGGAAGGTGTGCTAAGGCCTAACATACTCTATTTTATGTTAGACTATCGTATAGTATGTATGTGAATATCCTATATATAAACTATGTATTCATATTATGTCACTCACATAATATTCACATTGTGGGTATAAAAGAATACAGACTATTCAACCAGCTCCATAATATTCAAATACCCCAATGAAGTGCTTCAATGTCGATCGATTGATTGGTGGTTGCTGAGCGCCTTGTCAGCAGCAAAAGCCATATATATTCACTCAATGGAGATATTTTGAAAAGTTCAAGATCCACATTATAATAATCAATAGAAAACCAAATTTTTGAAAAAGAAATGATGACCATAACGGCCATTTCCGCATATTTATGACTGGCCGATATTGGGAGCACTGACCTGACAGTTTGTGGGATGAGAGTGTATTGACTAAAGCCGTGGTCACACATACAGCGTCAGGCCGACTTAGATGAGGCAAACTACATGAGTTGAACTAGCGGCGCGTTCACACAAACATAGCTTTCAAAGTGTGTCATGTTCAGACACATGTGTTAAACCAACTCAGATCGATGTTTTTGTTTGTTGTTGTTTTACATCCTAGCAACAGCTAAGGTCATATCAGGATGGGTATCCACACATAGATACATCCGCACATACATCCACAGGTACACCCACACACCACATATACATCCACATGTAGATACATCCAAACAAGATCCCTAATGAAGAGATGAGAAGAGTAGGACGGTCCAAACATGTGCTCCAACCACTATCAAAAGCAAATACCTGTTAGGAAGCAGTCTCCATATGATATATGAAGAAATGGGACGGTCTAAACATGTAGGATGGTCCAGACAGCTCCTTTAAGAATGGAGCTTTTCCAAATAAAATGAAAGTCGCTAAAGTAATTCCTATATTTTATAAAAGAAGATAACAGCCTTTTCACTAATTATAGACCGATATCACTTTTGCCAGAGTTTTAAAAAATATTAGAAAAACTGTTCAATAGTAGACTGGAAGCATTTATTGATAAACACGATACCTTGTCTACCAGTCAATATGGTTTCAGATCTAAAATGTCTACGTCATTGGCATTATTAGAACTGACAGAAGAAATTACCTCACCTCTGGACAAAAAAAAAGTACTATTGGTGTATTTATTGACCTTAAAAAAACATTCAACACAATTGACCATAATTTGTTAATACAAAAATTAAATCACTATGGTATCAGAGGCATTGCCAATAACTGGCTTACAAGTTATCTACAAAATAGACAACAATATGTAAATTTAGATGACGAGGACTCAGACTTAGCAAATGTGGTATGTGGAGTCCCTCAGGGCTCAATTCTGGGACCTAAGGTATTCATTTAATATATAAATGATATTTGTAATGTGTCATCGTTTCTTAAAGTCATTCTGTTTGATGATGACACTACTATCAGGAAATGACCCAGTTCAACGTGGCAACGATATAAGCAAAGAACTTATTAAATTGAACCTATGGTTTGCAACAAACACGTTATCACTTAATGTAGCAAAAACAAATTTCATGCTGTTCAGTAATTATAAAAAACAATCTAATGTTACTGTACGTATAAATGATACTGATATCGAAATGGTATATATCAGTAAATTTCTAGGGGTGCTAATAGATCATAAACTTAATTGGAGAAAGCATATTAGTGTGATTCAATCTAAATTGTCCAAACCTATTGCAATTATACACAAGGCAAAATATGTACTAAGCAAAAATGCATGCTCAATATTGTATTATTCATTATTTCTGCCTTATGTATCGTATTGTTGTGAAGTATTTATTTGCTACAGAAGAAAGCACTATTTTGTTTATTCAGCATAGCTAATGAAATGGGGGATGCACAATGAAGAGGAGGGGTGTGTAACTCCCTTAATTTTGTTTTATCCTCATCCTCTTTCTTTCCCTCTAGCATATTAGTCATATCTAGAGTAACACAAGAAAGGGGGTATGAGGAAAAATGTGAAGGGACAGAAATCGGAGGAGAGGAAATATCCCCTGGATTCACCATCATAATTTCAGTATTTGTTAATAACACAACCTCATAATTAGTATTATAATTTTGAATATGCGATTCAGGAAGATTCAAATTCTTAACTAAAGACTCAAAGTTGAGTGCATTCAAACTATTTACAAACTCATTAGTCATTTTGATCAGGCTTTCATTAGCTATTGGAGAGGGTGGAGCAGATGGCGAAAACTCCACGAGAAAATTATATTCAGAGAGAGACATTCCATTATCTACACTGGAGGAAGGATTTGGGGTGGAAATTCCAAAGGGAAAAAGTTGTTTTTGCTTTCTTCATAAAAATTGGAAATTAGAATGGGGTTGGAAATGGAGATGGGAATGGTGGAGGTTTGAGGAATGGGGATGGGAATGGAGATGGGAATGGGAAGGGGAATGGACATGGGAATGGAAATGGGAATGGGAAAGGGGATGGAGGAGGAGGATTGAGGAATGGGAGGAGGAAGCATGGAAAAAACAGTGGAAGCAGAAGTGTGAGTGGGAATGGGAGTGGGAATGAGATATAGATTAGGATCAAGACTAGGAGAGGGAGAGGGAGAGGGAGAGGGAGAGGGAGAAAGGATTGGAATATGAGAGGGAGAAGGAGAAGGAGAGGGAGAAGGAAATTTGATTTTTTAAACCAAATTTAACCTCCAATCCTCCCTTTTCTCCATGGCGACATTGCTAGGAAGCGTCACATGTTGCATCACTGTGTACAATTTCCCGATATTTAGACATTGGAGGATGGTGTGAACTAGTCTATAGTAATTACAATTGTATATAAAAAGGTAAATGGTATATAAAGCCAGAGGCAGTAAGGTATTATGTGGTGCTAGTGGTGTGGTGCTAGTGATCCTTTGCTGATTTGATATAGACATTGTGTAGTTATAGATAGTGTGAGAGGGGCACTACTTTTAGTGTGACAGAGCCTTGGGAGCTCTGCTCACATACCCCCTCCCCCCAAGTGTTATTTATGGATCACTGCATGCCCAGACACAACAGGGCACTGTAGCCATAAACAACCAAGGGTTGGATACAGGCAGGTTGGATGTTCATTGGTTGGTTGAAGAATGCCTAGTGCTGATTGGAGGAGCTGATCAGGTGTGACAGCCATCTTGGATTCATGAGACTATATAGTAATAAACCTGAGGGTGTAAGCTCTCTTCTGTGTACTTTCTACTCTACCTTTCTCTTGCCTGTAGTGATTTCATATTTAGCCTACCTACACAACCACAGCTGCCAGCCATTGACTTTACAACTGCATCCGTGTTGCGCAGAACAACAGCGCGCATTCTGCGCATTGCGTTACTCTGGGAGAATTGAAGTTCACCACCAGTAGCCAAACCTACTGCGGCTATCTGATGTTGCACGCCTGCAGCCTCCAATTATTCCACCCCCCATCTCAAGACTCTCCAAAGGCAAAGCCATTCTCCTCACTTGATCCTTCATCGCAGCAATCGATACCAATTTCTGTTTCAGACTCGAGTGAAAGTGCTTGACCTCATCAGATCTAGAGAAAAGGGAGAGAATAAATAAATAAATAATAATGATAGTAGTAAAACTGTTAGCGATTTTCTCAATCTAATTGATTAAAGTAAAATATAATAACTTAGTAAAACATAGGACTCGAAATACGTGAAAAAAGCATAACAGACTAAGGAAAGAAGAAGGGGAGTGAAAGAAATAAAGAGAGACAGAATATAGTATTATAGTAGTGCAAGTGATCGGGTATTCAATTCAATTCAATTCAACTCCATATACAATTTTAAAATGAGGTGGATACATTGGTGGTGAAAGATTTCATTCATTCATTCATTTAGTAAAAGAGAGAGAAAATGAACACTCATATGTTCTCAATTATTCATTCATTCAAATCATTCATTCATTCACCCAATCAATCAAATCATTCATTCAATCAATCAATCAATCATTCATTTATTCATTTAGTAAAGGAGAGAGAGCAATTAAACATAGGTATAAATGAATGAACGAGCGATCAAGCATACACAAGGACTAATGAACGAACAAACGAATGAATGAATGAATGAATGAAATGAACAAACAAATGAATAAACAAAAAAAACGATCATATGAACAAATGATGGAATGATCAGATGAATGGTGTTCTCTGTGGCGGAGTGGTTAGAGTGTCTGACATTTTTCTAGGTCGGACTCCTAATCTGACAGTCAGTGGTTCGACTCCCCATGCCCCCACCTCTGCCAATTTGGATTTCCACCACTGTGTATAACTTACAGCGACATCAAAGGCCAGTTGCTCTCATACCATGTCTCTGTGGTGTGGGAGGTTAAAAATCCATTGGGTCGGTACAAATGTAGACTCAGGCTTTCTATTGACAAACTGTCTAATGGTGAAAACAAGTCTATTCAGACTTACCCATGATAGGCAGTATAAATCTTAAAGAAAAAAGAAAAGGGGGACAAAAAAGAATGAATGAATGAATGAACAGATGCTTGAATGAATGAATGAATGAATGAATAAATGAATGAAGTGATTGATTGAATAATAGTGTTTGATTGAATAATAGTGTAACTCACCCCTCTCCTCCTCCTCTTCCTCGACGATTGACACAGTTGAGGGGTGTTCCTTTAGGCATGGTGGAGCTGTTTCACTCAATCACTTGCTGAAAATAAAGCTGTCAGAAAACTACTACTTAGCGACTCCATGGAAAGTCCCCTGCTTTCGCTCCCGCTCCCACTCCCGCTCCCGCTCTCGCAACAGGGAAGGAAGGAAGGAAAGAATGAACGCTGTGACTTTTTACCAGCGGAGGCATCATACCCATACTTCCCTCCCCCATGCTATTATTTTTTTTCTCCATTTCGGTCGATAGGAATTTTTGTTGAGTGATGCATATTCCCTTTCTCGTTTTTCATTAGAGGAGAGGATAATTTGAGATGCAGCAAGTCAACTCTCCAAGCATATACCCCATTTCATTAACTCCCTTCCATCTACCCACCCTTCCACCCACCCATCCACCCACCTCCCTACCCATGCAGCTAACAGTTGATGCAGAACGAAGCTTATTCATCAAGCATATACTCTGCAACTCCCCCTTCCTCCCTCCCACTCACCCATCCTCCCACCCCCATCCCTCTCTCCCTCCCTCCATCGAAGGAGGAGACGCTGCATGTGTGTGTGTGTGAACACGTTTATGTGACGTCCGGAGTAGTTCATGAGGCTTTCACTGCCCTCCCAACCACTTCCTTCACCCCAGTTCTAACAGCCGAAAACTATCAACTTGAATCCCTCCCTCCCATTTTCCCACACCCACACCCACTCCTACTACCACATAAGGAAGTATTTTGCTATTTATATATATATATATATTAAATATGAAAAAACTGAATGTGAATGTGAATGTGAATGTATATGTACACACACATTCACATACTCACCCCCACACACTCCCACCACACTTCCTTCCATCCATCCACCTGCTGACACCACATCATTCCCTTCCATGAAGAACCTGAATTGATGACAGCTCTAATGATCCCGACCCACCCTCTCTCCCTCCCTCATTTCAAGCAAGTCTTGCGTTTGTATCACGCGAACATACTCCATATGTTGTCTAAATGTTCTATTTTACCAACAACAAAATAGAAAATTTACAATATGTTTTCATTTCTATATTTCTTTCTTTACGGTATGTATTGTTTTTATTTGTTGTTACTATTATTATTATGATTATTATTATTATTTCCTCAATTTTATTGCTGAGGAAAAGAAGGAGAATAAATGAGATTATTGAAATAAAGTTTTACAACACACTTCTTAGTGTCACATTCCATAGATAACAGTTTGCTAAAACACGGCCAAGCATTCTCCTCCAGTTTGAAAGTCACTTTCCTTCTAAGCAGCAATCTTCCTTGAAAATATTAGGTAAGTCCATCAAATTGATTATTTTGCTATAGAGATATAATAGTTCAATTTATGTAAAGTGCTTAGTATGATGTGATTTTTATTTAATTGTATCAACTAAAGGAAGGAGGAAAGCTCATTTTATATGTAAGTATGAGACCGGATGTATATGTATATATATTTGTTTGTTGTTGTTTACATCCTACCAACATCTAAGGTAATCAGGTTGGAGAGCTTACCTCATTCGGGCTATGGTGGTTAAAGTACCTCATTCGAGTACCGGTTCAATTTCCAAGGTCGAATATCATATAGGATTATGGTGCAGTTTCACAAATATGGTTGTGAAACACTGAGTTTTAGGAGGTTTTCATATTCGAATACATCTCTAGAAAGGAAAAAATTATATCTAATTTCCTCAATATTCAAAGGACATTTAGTTGGGACCGGATTGAGCAAATTAACAGTGAATATTAGGAAATAATTCAGTAGTTACAACACATGTCTACAGGACAGAACTGCCCATGACAGTACTGTGTTGGTATAGCCATTAATCCCAAACAATAGAGGAACCTGCAGTCAACCAAGGGGGTATATGCTGGTCTGTGGCCCACTCATATACTTCCACTTGCCACTGGTGGAGGTCCTGTGGGGACTGTTGTACATCATTTAGATATATTTTGTGCATACCAATATATATATATATATATGCATGAGAAATAATTCACTGTGATTATGCATCTGATGCATAATCACCACAAATATGGCTTGTCTTGCTGGTACAACATTAAGAAAAACCTACCTTAAATATTATTGTATTTGATTAATTTTATTGTTGGTTATCACTTTTTATTTCTATTCACTATGCTCATAAATAACACTGTAATTATGCATCCGATGCACAATCCCCACAAATATGGCATTTGTTGCTGTTACAGCAACATTAACATTCAACTTACCCTGTATATTATTGCCTTTATATTTTATTTATTTTATTGTTGGTTATCACATTTTATTTATATTTATATTATTTGAATTGAGGCCTGGTGCCAGGAGTCTCGGCGCCAGGAGGCCGGGAACCCTGGCGCCGGGAAGCCGGGATTCCTTGCGCCGATAGGCTGCCATCTGCTCCCACCCCGAACCCGAACCCTGTATGCCTATTATAAATGCTATACATATACCTATACATACCTTTGCATACCTATACATACATATATATATACACATATTTCATATACATTCATATACATTCATATACATTCATATACATTCATATACATTCATATACATTCCTATGCACATATAAGCGTACATAAACATACATAAACAATTTTTATATCTACCTACTATGGACCAAATTATGTAACTACCATAGTCATGAGTTTGAATTGAATGAATGAATATACATATCCATACATATACATACATATACATACATATACATACATACATATACATACATATACATACATACATATACATACATATACATACATACACATAAAATTATCTGATGCATAATCCCCATGCTATTTCTTGCTGGTACAGCAACATTAATAAAAACTTACCTTGTATATTATTGCATTCATATTTCATTTATTTTTTTGTTGGTTATCACATTTTATTAATATTTATATTATTTGAATTGAGGCCTATTGTCGGGAGTCTCGGCGCCGGGAGGCCGAGAACCCTGGTGCTGGGAAGCCGGTATTCCCGGCGCCGATAGGCTGCCATCGCCTCTCCCACACCCCCGGAAACCCAAACACCCTATGCCTATTATAAATGTTATACATATACATACATACATATACATACATATACATATATATTAACATACATATATATATACATATATATATATATATATATATATACATATATATACATATACATACGTGTATATATGTATATATGCTGTCATAACAATAAAATAAATCAAATACATTAATATTTAAGGTAGGTTTTTCTTAATGTTGTACCAGCATCTTTGTGGTGATTATGCATCAGATGCATAATCACAGTGAATTATGTATTATGCATATATATATTGGTATGCAAAAAATATATCTACATGATGCACAACAGTCCCCACAGGACCTCCCCCAGTGGCAAGTGGAAGTATATGAGTGGGCCACAGACCAGCATATACCCCTATTGTTGGCTGGAGGTTCCTCTATTGTTTGGGATTAATGGCTATACCAACACAGTTATAGCATGGGCAGTTCTGTCCTCTAGCCATGTATTGTAACTACTGAATTATTTCCTAATATTCACTGTTAATTTACTCAATCCGGTCCCAACTAAATGTCCTATGAATATCCAGGAAATTAGATATAATTTTTGGCTTTCTAGTGATGTATTGCAATATGTAAAC
The DNA here is from genome assembly GCA_030323885.1 of Branchipolynoe longqiensis. Classification (NCBI taxonomy): domain Eukaryota; kingdom Metazoa; phylum Annelida; class Polychaeta; order Phyllodocida; family Polynoidae; genus Branchipolynoe; species Branchipolynoe longqiensis. Next base: position 64,187,822 of record CM059192.1, on the reverse strand, counting down.
TTCCCAAAACTCATATTTTTGAACCTGCTAACTAATCCTATATAAAATTCGACCTTGGAAATTGAAACGGGGCTCGAATGAAGTATTTAACCACTATAGCCCGATCAAAGTAAGCTCTCCAACCTGGTAATATCAGGACGGGTACCGATTTGTGACAGTGCACACTCATGGCGATTCTCAGGTTTGACAAAATCTATCATCTCTTTACCAGAAAACAACATATACAAACTATCTGTATCACAATGGGTTCATTCAAAATCGCTTCTATCAATGAATTTAATTAGAAAACAATAATACCACTGAAGAAGCACTAACTTAGCAGTATTTAAAACAAAGAATCCCAATTGAACAGGAATATTTAAACGAATTGAACGTTTACACTGTTCAATCTAAAAAATGTCATTATCTAGTTCAGTCATATTTTAAAATAATTTTGGGCTAACAGCCATCTTTGCCTTCTGAACACATCCCCCATAAGATACATTAAAATGCTTTGTCTTATCCATTAGGAGACTTCCATAACTCACATTCCCCATAACTTTAGCAGTTTCCCCCTTAATTTGAAAATCGGGATTCGAATCCACCTCCCTGCGAGCATTTGTAAGGAAATCACAGAATCCTCTAAAGAAGTATTCTAATTTCCACTCGATCACTTCCCAAATTTGTGTAATCACAAGCCCTATCTTAAAATAAAATTGCAATAAATTAGAAGCGAGCAAAATACGTACTCCTCGCATTCCACCAACCAGAAGCCTTCGTGTGTTAACAGGATCTTTCTAGCTTTTCTTAAATGTGAACTGACGCATCAGGGGACTCCACTCATCAAATGAAATATCTACATTACAAAATATAGGCGCCATTTCTGAGAAGAATTCCTTAGGAGAAAGTTTTTGCTCCTTCCCTTTAGGCCAAACAACGGGAACGCGGATGTCAACCTCCACCATTCCTATGAGCTTTCCGCTTTCAACAGCTGACAAAATACTTTCCACAGAAATGCTGTGAGGATGTTTAATATAGAATGGAGGAAGAATTTGAAGAGTTCAGGTGCAAAACCATGTAAATGCCAATCCAAAGATAGAGATAAACATTGGAAACAAACCATCAAACAATTAATATTTTTACATTCTTATTTTTTTATTCATTGTTCCAGAATCATTTCATCATAAGAAAAGTTGAATTAGTGAGAATCAAAATGACCTTGTGGTAAAAATTGTTTCTTTTAATGATACTTTTGGATTGGCGTTTACGTGGTTTTTTGCCTGAACTCTTCATTTCATTTGCACCTTGTGCTATACTCGAATTCTCTTGCAAAAGTTAAAATAATTCACATTTGTATATTGTAATCAAATTAAAACTGCACTGTTGAATATAGTATTCTCTAGCTAGAGTGGAAAGATCTCTCTCTTTCTGTGCTTTGATTTTTGAGAGTCTAGTGGAAGGAGAAAATGCGCACTCACTTGCAGGATGACCATGATACCAACACCCATTAAATTCATAAATGGTGTTGTTTTCTCAACAGTAACCACCAGCAAAATAGGCCCAATCTGTACCTCTTTTCCAGCATTGAGCTTATGTTCAATCCTAATATTGCTTTCTTGTGATTTCCAATTCAACCATTTATACATATCAAGATGCTTCCAACTGCATTGAGGTTGAAAGTTATTCTCCAACTTTCGTCTAAATGGGAAAAGAATTGGGAGTTTTTAAGAGACAATATAAATACATTGCATTAGAATCATATCCATGAATAGATCGACAGGGTTTCTCAGGATTATTGCGTAGAAGAGTCTCTCCCACCTTAGCATATCTTTTAAAAATTATACTCAGCCCTCCAAAGGCGCAAGTTGCGATTTTGGTGTAGAGATCAGCATCACGTTCACAAAAACTTGAAAAGAAGCAGTCATTTTCCTTAGCCGATTGAAATAATAATCTGTGAGCTATACCCGGTGCTGAGATAGCTGATTTTAGAGGATATGTAAAGAAGTATATAAAGTGAGCATATTTTCTTCTGCTGTGACACACGGTTTTGTATCTAAATTTGCATAGTAATTTGCATAGTAAATAAGGAAATCACAAAAAGTCGATATTTCCTTCTCCGACCATATCAGAGTCTCTCTCAAGAGTGAAGAGTGAATCAAGAAGTGCCTGTAGCATCATATATATCAGAGTGAGGTCTGTGTGTCAGGTGGTGCAAGGGGTGCAGATGACTGACCTCCCACAGGCAGCCAATCAGACACCCTCTACAGCCTGGGGGGATGCCCTAATAGGGGCAGCTGTCACTCAACCCCAGCTGCAGGTGGTGTCCATAATGTATGCAGTATGGCTGGGTATGCTTGCCCATCGGCCCTGTGGTAACAGGTAGTTGCGGACAGTTACAATAAATATATATTATAAATTTCCTTCCCCTCCACTTGCACACTTACTGCTGCATAGAGGGAACATTTCACCAAACATTAACTGTCTCTTTACATAGGAACATCGCATCATAATCTCCGGCACTATGTGTTATCATATTTTTCACATAGTCTCATATGTCACACAGCGAGTGGGGCACCCATTGCTTCTCTGTTACATAACCTTGGTCCCCACTTCATCGCTCGAGAATACTAATGCTCTCTGCCAATATATAATCCCAAACTGAAAATCCGTATATTTTTACAACGTGTTTAATGAGCGTTCTTGTGTTGGATACACTGGCTTACATCTAAGTTGTTGCTTTGTTGGCGTTTTTATGTCCTAGCGACATCTAAGGTCATATCAAGACAAGTATCGACTGACTTGTGACAGTGCACAGTCATGGCAACTGTTATAGTGCTGTCCCACTGGCAGACCAAGCAGCTGGCACCATGACCCAATATCCCACACAGTCACATTATCCTGACACTGAGCTAACCAGTCCTTGCCATATCCTATTAATGCCAAGCACCAGGCTAGGTTGCGACCAGTATCAATTTTGTATGTCTTAGGTTTGAGTTGGCTGGGATTTGAGCTCCCAACCTAAGTCCAACTAAATCCGAAATCAAATCTAAGTAAAATGTTTTGGTATCAAGCAGTTAATCCTTTTATCAGACTATGACCTTTTATCTTTGGCATCCATTACAGATAGTGCGTCGTGATGCCTTATTTGTTGGTGACGTCACACCGGATGGCTTTCAGATGCTTGATGTAAAGTGCACCAAGTCTACTCTAACATTCTTTACATTTGTCGCATGAAGACAAATCCTCGCTGACAAAGAAAGACCCGGCAACATTCCTCATCCTACAAGATCCATCTACTTTCCTCGCGTGTAAACCGATCTAATGCCAGTGAAGCACAAGTCACGTGGATCCAATATGTATGTTGCAGTTCCACAGAATATTGATTTTATTGGGGGTAAATTATCATTTTTATTCAGTGAATAAAGGTATTTTTTCAGCGTTGAGGCACAGGTTTTGTGGCCATATTATGTTGCATTCAGTCCGATATAATAGAGTCTAAAATATACAAAAGTTTGCTACAGAGAAAAGAAAGAAGAAAAGAAGGAATAATGCTGTTACCCAACAGAGTCATCAGATAACGTGGTCTGTATTTGATATATTCAGTGTCAATGTTAGGGTAACTCTGTACAAATACACATGGAGAATATGAAGTTATTCTGTTAGTAGAATTCAATGCAGATTAAATCCTATACGTCAGTGGAGATTTGATAAAAAACAAAATATGATATTTGGTGTGGTTTCTTCTTGCTATGGTTACAACTAGTTCAATGAATCTCTTTGGAAGAATTAATACGCGTGTGTGTTCTTATGTTTTATACCCTGGAAATCTTAGCTAGATTAATCTTGGAACTATTCTCAATGCCCATGGATATTCATTCTAGTCTGCTGAGATGGATCAATGTGCATCCTTTCGTTGGATCACAAACATCCATATTCACTGACGTCAGACCTTGAGGAGTTGGAATTACAAAGCGTATCAGGCATGCGTTACTGTCTTCAAACTAGGAGACTCTTAATGGAAGCGTATTGATGTTTGTCTGAGGGGCTTCATGGTGGATCTGTGAGGGGCTTCATGGTGGGTCTGTGAGGGGGTTCATGATGGGCTGTGAGGGGCTTCATGGTGGGTATGTGAGGGGGTTCATGGTGGGTCTGTGAAGGGTTTCATGGTGGGTCTGTGAGGGGGTTCATGGTGGGTCTGTGAGGGGTTTCATGGTGGGTCTGTGAGGAGGTTCATGGTTGGTCTGTGAGGGGCTTATTGGTAGGTCTGAGAGGGGCTTCATGATGGGTCTGTAAGGGGCTTTAAGATGGGTCTGTCAGGGGTTTCATGGTAGATCTGTCAGGGGCTTCATGGTGGGTTTGTGAGGGGCTTCATGGTAAGTCTGTGAGGGGCTTCATGGTGGGTCTGTGAGGGGCTTGATGGTGGGTCTGTGAGGGGTTTCATGATGGGTCTGTCAGGGGTTTCATGGTAGGTCTGTGGGGGGCTTCATGGTGGGTCTGTCAGGGGCTTCATGGTGGGTTTGTGAGGGGCTTCATGGTAAGTCTGTGCGGGGCTTCACGGTGGGTCTGTCAGGGGCTTCATGATGGGTCTGTCAGGGGTTTCATGGTAGGTGTGTGGGGGGCTTCATGGTGGGTCTGTGAGGGGCTTCATGGTGGGTCTGTGAGGGGCTTCATGGTGGGTCTGTGAGGGGCTTCATGGTGGGTCTGTGAGGGGCTTCATGGTGGGTCTGTGAGGGGCTTCATGGTGGGTCCGTGAGGGGCTTCATGGTGGGTCTGTGAGGGAATTCATAGTGGTTCTGTGAGGGGCTTCATTGTGCGTCTGTGAGGGGCCTCATGGTGGGTCTGTGAGGGGCTTCATGGTGGGTCTGTGAGGGGCTTCATGGTGGGTCTGTGAGGGGCTTCATGGTGGGTCTGTGAGGGAATTCATAGTGGGTCTGTGAGGGGCTTCATTGTGCGTCTGTGAGGGGCTTCATGGTGGGTCTGTGAGGGGCTTCATGGTGCTTGCTCAGGCGACACATCTGTATGCATTGCTCAACTGTCATGTTTGGCATTTGTAACAAACAACCTGTCACGCAAAGTGTCCTCCTTGACACCGCACACTAGTCTGTCGCACAAAAGTTCATTTTCTAAACCCTGATATCCGCAATATGCAATACTTTGTTTCATTGTATGTATAAAAGTCTCCATCAACTCTGTCATCTGGTGGTATGTATTCAGCTGGTATCTTACAATGGTTACGTTAGCCTTACTGGTGCAATGCTCTCTGAATGCTTCTGTGAGTCTGCTGATCTTTTCCATGTCGGCTGCTGGTATGTCGAATGTTTCAGAGAGTGCTTGTGCCTCTGGGCCAGCAACATGTAGAAACACGAAGCATTGCACTTTCTCCGACTTTGAGATGGTAAATCTCATCTGACTTGAACCACTTTTTCCAATTTTGGGCTAGCTTTTCTTCTAGCAACAGAGGCGCCAGAGGTTTCAATTCGGTTAGGGCCATTGTGGTGTGTGGTTTCGCAATCTGGCACCATGTAGTAGTATATGGTAGATCCGAACACAACGAGAGCTAGAGTAACTGGCTTTATAATGGTTCCATGACACGCGCCTGACCGACACGTGATCTCCCCGGGTCGTTGCCTAGTCGTGTCCATAGCATGCATACCTTACAAATCGATGACTTAAAAATTGATACTTGTCACTTCCTAGCCAGATGCAAGGACTTGTTGATTCAGTGTCAGGACAATGTGAATGAGTTGCATATCGGATCATGGTGCTCGCGGCCTCATATCCCAGGGGGGCAGCACTATGCAGTCACCACGAGTGCACACTGTCACAAGTCGGTACCTGTACTGATATGACCTTAGATGTTGCCAAGACGTAAAACTCCAACAACCAAACAACACACCTGGACCCGGTGTGTGGCAGACGAGCTGGGAAGTGCGGGAACCAGCTCTCAACTCGTTCAAACAGTCCATACTCGGCGAACTGTTGGTAACACATTACCCCATGTGAGCCGAAGGGAAATCTGGGAAATCTTGTTGACCTTCAGTGAGCGCGCGTGGGGGCGCCACGTGGGGGCGCCACGTGGGGGCGCCACGTGGGGGCGCCACGTGGGGGCGCCACGTGGGGGCGACATGCGGGGGCGACATGCGGGGGCGCCTGCGCTACTAGAGGGCATCAGATATCTCCCACCCCCTCCACCAAACCCCAAGCCCCTCCCCCACCCCCACACACACAGCCCCCATTTCAACTAAGGGCGTGGGCTGCATTCCTTGGCTTGGGTCTGACTGGGAGGAGAGTTCTGTACCCCAAGCATGGAAGGATGCCAGCATTGTAACCATCTACAAGAAAGGTGATCGAACAGGAATCTCTCTTCTTTCCATAGCAGGCAAGATCTTCACCAGGATCCTCCTCAACAGACTATCTATTCACATAACACCTGATGTAGTTCCGGAGTCACAGTGTGGCTTCAGAGGTAACCGGAGCACCGAAGATATGATATTTTGTCTCAGACAGCTACAAGAAAAGTGCATTGAGCAGGACTGACCACTGTACATGGTATTTGTCGATTTCACTAAGGCGTTGGATACAGGAGGACTGGGCTATGGCAGCTACTGAGGAAGTATGGATGCCCAGAGAAGTTCACAACTATGATCGAGGCTCTACATACAGGAATGATGGCGAACGTTAGTGTTGGAGGGGAAGTCTCGGAATCGTTCGGGGTTACCAATGGGGTCAAGCAAGGTTGTGTACTGGCCCCCACGCTCTTCTCCATCTTCCTATCAGCAATGCTCGATGACGCTTTCCGAGACATGGGGGATGGCATCTATATACAGTCCAAACAGAGCACTGACCTATTCAATGTCGCACACTTCAGAGCGAAGACCAAGACTACTCGGATACTGGTGAGAGAGCTGCTATTCGCAGATGACAGTGCACTGGTTGCCTACTCTGCTGAAGAGATCCAGAAAATAGTGGACGCTTTCTCCGATGAATCAAAGAAGTTTGGCTTGAAGATTAACATCAAGAATACGGGGGTGCTGTACCAACCCAACTCTACATGAATCCGACAGGAGATCATGGTTGATGGAAACAAGCTGAACTCTGTTCCGGAATTCACCTACCTCGGAAGCACTATATCAAGTGATGGACACATTGATGCTGAAATACAGAGGAGGATGGCCAAGGCTAGCACATCCAGAGACTCTGGAACAACCACCATGTGTCCATTCCGGTCAAAGGCAAGATCTATGGTGCAATTGTGCTATCCACCCTACTATATGGAGCCGAGGCCTGGACAGTGTACAGACGACAGGTGAAAAAGCTGCATACCTTCATGATGCGACATCTGCGTTCAATCATGAGGCTAACCTGGAAGGACAAAGTGACAAATAAGGAAATACTCAAATAGACAGGGCTGCCCTCTATGGAAGATCTTCTGATCAAAAAGAATCTCCGGTGGACTGGACACCTTATGAGGATGTCATCAGATAGGCTACCAAAGCAGATCCTCTATTCTCAACTGTCTTCTGGTTACAGAAAGAGAGGGCGCCCTCGTCTTCGGTTCAAGGATACCATCAAGAGAAACCTGAAGCTGAGAGACATTAAGACCGACTCATGGACGCAACTCTCACAGCAGAGAGCTAAATGGAGAGCGGCAGTCAAGCAATGAAAGCAGTCTTTGTCGCATCGCGACCGACAGCATGATGATGATATATAACCTGTACTATATATGTCTGTATATATCATGTGATATAAAAAACAGAAGAATTCCTGCATTGTGGTCGGTGCTAGGGGGTGGGTGTGTGTGTGTGTGTACGTACACAATACGTGTGTACATACACGTACACATTGCCAGCTGTAGACTCAGAACAGAAGGGACATGTTAGTGCCCAGTCAGGTAGCACGTAACCTCCCATAGGGGGAGGCCACTAACCATGGGTGGAACAGTCCATCATCAGGAATGTTCCTGCTAGCGTGCTGCCACCTGGTAGTACTTTTGATCAACGTGGGTGAGTGTAGTCAAGACGGCCACTGTGTGGTTGCGGGGCTCGTGACGGACATTATGATGTCGTCTGCCACATTCCCACAGTCTGGTGCAGCTACAGGAGTCACGCAGTCTGGTGCAGCTACAGGAGTCACACAGTCTGGTGCAGCTATGTGAGTCACACAGTTTGGTGCAGCTACAGGAGTCCTGCAGTCTGGTGCTCCTACAGGAGTCATGCAGCCTGGTGCAGCTACAGGAGTCATGCAGCCTGGTGCAGCTACAGGAGTCACGCAGTCTGGTGGTCCTACAGGAGTCAAGCAGCCTCGTGCAGCTACAGGAGTCCCACAGTCAGGTGCTCCTACAGGAGTCACGCAGCCTGTTGCAGCTACAGGAGTCATGCAACCTGTTGCAGCTACAGGAATCCTGCAGTCTGGTGCTCCTACAGGAGTGATGCAGCCTGCTGCAGCTACAGGAGTCATGCAGACTGGGGCAGCTACAGGAGTCATGCAGCCTGGTGCTCCTACAGGAGTCATGCAGCCTGGTGCAGCTACAGGAGTCTCGCAGCCTGGTGCAGCTACAGGAGTTAGGCAGTCTGGTGCAGCTACAGGAGTCACACAGTTTGGTCCAGCTACAGGAGTCATGCAGCCTGGTGCAGCTACAGGAGTCACACAGTTTTGTGCAGCTACAGGAGTCATGCAGCCTGGTGCTCCTACAGGAGTCATGCAGCCTGGTGCAGCTACAGGAGTCACGCAGCCTGGTGCAGCTACAGGAGTCACGCAGTCTGGTGCAGCTACAGGAGTCACACAGTTTGGTGCAGCTACAGGAGTCATGCAGCCTGGTGCAGCTACATGAGTCATGCAGCCTGGTGCAGCTACAGGAGTCATGCAGCCTGGTGCAGGTAGAGGAGTCCCGCAGTCTGGTGCTCCTTCAGGAGTCATGCAGCCTGGTGCAGCTACAGGAGTCATGCAGCCCGGTGAAGCTACAGGAGTCATGCAGTCTGGTGCTCCTACAGGAGTCACGCTCCTCCCACTTTATCCACAAATACGCCTATGTCAATATTGCAGCCATCTCAAGCTTATGTCCCACTCACCTCCCCCCTCACCCCACCCCCCTACCGGGCACGGTTACCGAATCGGTAGAGAACAGGCCTTGCGTGCGGAAGATTGGGAGTTTGCGAGTTCGGTTCCCAGTCGAGTCAAACCAATGACTTAAAAAGTGATACTTATCGCTTCCTAGCCTGGTGCTTGGCATTATTAGGATAGGGCAAGGACTGGTTAGCTCGGTGTCAGGATAATGTGACTGAGTGAGATATTGGGTCATGGTGCCGGCGGCCTGATTTCCCAGTGGGGCAGCACTATAAAATCGCCATGAGTGTGTACTGTCACAAGTCGGTACCCATCCTGATATGACCTTAGATGTTGCTAGGATGTAAAACAGCCACAAACAAACGAATCCCCCCACCCCCTCCGCCCCACCGCGCCTGCGCAGTTATTACACAGTGGGCCTACGCTGTGATTAGAGAGTGGGCCTACGCCGTGATTACACAGTGGGCCTACGATGTGATTACACAGTGGGCCTACGCTGTGATTACACAGTGGGCCTATGCTGTAGACCTGCATCAAAATGGCGCCTTCTGCCTACTTGCCCTGACAGACAGGAAACCGGACTCGATGGCAGAATCTGTAAGAGCACAGGCTTCCCGTGCGGAAGGTCAGGAGTTTGAATCCCGACCGAGTCAAACAAATGAGTTACAAAATTAATACCTAGCCAGCATTAATAATAGGATAGGGAAAGGACTGGTTGCCTCAGCATCAGGATAATGTGACTGAGTGGGATATCGGGTCATGGTGCCAGCGGCCTGATCTCCCAGTGGGACAGCACTATAATTATAAAGTCGCCATGAGTGTGCACCGTCACAAGTCAGTACCCGGCCTTATATGTTGCCAGGGAATAAAACCCCAACAAACACATCTGTTTATAATTAACATATTGATTATCATTATCATGTAAGTGATCATGTACATACATGATCATGTAAGTGATCATGGACATACAGAGTTTGACGCCCCTGCCTTGCAGAGTTGTAAACCACTGCCTTGTTGTACAGGTCCTTGACAGAACCGAAGGCTAAGGGAGCAAACGCTAAATAGAAAACCATGTCACTGTGGCAGCTTTAAGGGCAGTTGATGTATGGAACTCCCAACATCTCCCTACCAGCCACTGCAGGGACAAATAGTTTTGCGCCTGTCTTGACATGTTCTCGCCGGTGTGAAACCTCTATTTGCTCCCCGAGAGAGTGCCGCTGGTAACTTGCAAAAGCCAGCAGCACTTCAACACTTTTGCAGGCAGCTTTCATGAAATGTAAACCTGAAGCTGAGAGACATTAAAACTGACTCATGGACGCAACTCTCACAGCAGAGAGCTAAATGGAGAGCGGCAGTCAAGTAATGAAAGCAGTTTTTGTCGCATCGCGACCGACAGCATGATGATGATGATGACATACACATACACTTCAGTCCATATTGGTGTACAATACTGAGCCCTGTACAAGACAGAGTGAGAGCGAGTGGAGGGTGAAGATGCCAGCGTGAATGTAAACATGCAAAGTTAATGTTGGCGTGCTTCTCAAAACTCTGATTCCATAGGTTCCATCAGTAATAGGTTCGAATACATTTTTTGTTGTTTTTTTGTTGGTCCATTAGTTGTTTAAGCAGGGGAAATTTCAGTCATAGACGACTGGTCTTCCTAATTCCACTGCTGGTCAATAGAAAGCCCGAGCCTACACTTTTACCGACCCAAGGGATTTTTAACCTCCCACACCACATAGACATGGTATGAGAGCAACCGGCCTTTGATGACGCTCTAAGTTATACACAGCGTTGGAAATCCAAATTGGCAGAGCTGGGGGCATGGGGAATCGAACCGCCAACCCTCAGATTAGGAGTCTGACCTAGAAAAAAGTCAAACACTCTAACCACACTGCCACAGAGAACGTCAACATTGACTTGGTATCTCCTTCTATGTAGCAATAATTACTTAAGAAGTGCACCACGATCTAAGTTGGATATGTAGGTTCAAATGTACATAACTGTTTTGCGTTTGAAAAATGTGATGCTTTTATCGGACTCTGTGAAAAGCTCGTAAACATTAAATTCTAGTCTTGCCAGGGAAGCATTTGGAACTAGTTGGAGTTGCTGCCACCTGGAGGACAAGCTTCCACAGAGCCCCTCATTAATTCTGCGGTTACCTCAGAAGGGACTGGAGACCCAACCAGCTCTTACATGGTCACTGGGTCGACTTAACAAGCCCTTCATTGAGCATGCATTTTCATAGTAATTCTCCCATTTTCTTGACACTACTGATATTGTGTGATTTAAACATAGACCGTATAGTAAATTTCCACCATACTTCAAACACTTTATTCTGTGCTATTTATGAATACAATTTGTGATTATGTCAGAATACACAATTACTATTACTACATCTGATTTACACCGTTCAAGAGGCATCGCTAAATAAAACAAGCTTTATTGATTTACACTGAGAAGGACTCAGTGGGTTGTTTCTGGAATTTGCACTCGCTTGGGCGACCTAACAAGCTGTAAAATATTCCGATAACACGCATTGGTGGGGAATGCAAATGGTCTATAATGGAATACAAATGGTCTATTAAGGTAAATGATATATAGGGCCAGGTGCATGAATGTATTTATGTAGTTGCTGGTGATTCTTTACTTAAGGGTGCATTCCTTACACATGGTATGCGGTATGCGGCATGCGGCATGCATCATGCAGTATGCGAATGGCATGATTCCTTACATGCAGCATGCGGCATGCAGCATGCGGCATGCGGCACATGACTGGCTATACAAAATATAAATAAACAAGTATACTCAATACTGCACTGTATATGACCTAATATTCATATTTTTGCGGCTATGGTAGCATTTTTACCAACCCGAACCCCACCACCACCACTACCATATGTTTCCCCTCTGCACCCTTGTGTGTGACCGTTCCGTAAGGGTCAGTCGGCTCTCCTCATCTAAACCTAATGGACAAGTGCGACTGACTGAACCCCACCACCACCACTACCATATGTTTCCCCTCTGCACCCTTGTGTGTGACCATTCCGTAATGCTCAGTCGCATCTCCTCGTCTAAAACTAATGGACAAGTGCGACTGACATTTCTATTCGCACACCGCGTGACGCATACCGCATGCCACACAAATCACTACAGGGACCGATCAAGTTGATGCATTCGCATTCGCATTCGCATTGACATTCGCATTCGCATACCGCGTGTAAGGATTGTAGTCCATTGACTTCAAGGCGTTTCGATTTTTTGCCGCATTCACATTTGCATACCACATGCCGCATGCCTCGTGTAAGGAATGAGCCCTTTATGGTCAATAGTCATTGTGTATTAGGTAGATAGTGTGAAGGAGGCACTAGTGATAATGTGTAAGGAGCCTCAAGAGCTCTACTCAGTACCCCCTCCCCCCCAACTGTTAGTCACGGATCACCACACACACAGCTCAGGCAGGTGGTGGCCAAGCAGCCATACCGCATGGTGATGGTGGGCAGATCACAGTAGGCATGGTGACACAAGAATGCTTACTGTTCATTGGTGGAACTATAAATGCTTGTTGCTCATTGGAGATAATGGTCAGGTGGTATGCCATACCAGATCCATGTACCACTATATAATAATAAACCTGAGGGTACAAGCTTTCACTCTACTTTTATTCTTTATACTCTTCCTTTCTCTTCTTGCTTGTATTGATTTCATTATAGCCTGCCTACACAACCGACAGATTCCAGCTGACGACTTTGCAAAGCGCCAACTGAACAAGCGCGTGCTGGGTGGGTCTTCCTCGTCGCTGTGCTTATTACTTATAGTGAAATAGCGAAATAGCGAATGGTAGACAGGAAGTGTGAACACTTATTTGTCTCTCATTTTTGCTTGAGTGCTTATGAGTTGCTCACGAACACAGATGACTGTGACACACGCCAGTTTACCTGAGTCCAGGTTCCCTCCGCTGGTAGTTAGTTCTACAGCGATCACGCTCAAATCTCGTCTGCTACCTGCTGCACACTTGCGTTAAATACACAAAGCACTCAGCCAGCTTTCCTCCTATTATTTAAAGGTGCGTCGTCAGATGCGGTGAATATATAACTTATAAGGTTGATCTTTATAATCTCTCCTTACCATAGCTGGAAGTGCATCAGTATCTAAGTTCGATATGCAGGTTCAAATCTGATCAGTATTTTGCTTTTGAAGTTGTGATGCTTTCATCGGACTATGCAGCTTTAACTAAAGTTGTGTTGGTCATGTTACTGCCCCTTTATATTTGAGATATTTGAAGTGCAAACATGCACAATTAACTTAGGCAAGCAAATCAAAACTGTGACGTCATAGATGCAGTAAGATGTGTGGTTCTTTGTTGAAAATTCGATGTTTTAATCGGATTATGCAGCTTTAAGATTGGGTGGCAGCCTGGTGAGGGCGTCCGCCTGGTAACAGGCTAAGACCCACCTCGGGCGGCAAGGTTCGGTTCTCACGCTCAGATAACACATACGGTCGGGACGCTGGCAGACGACCGAGGAGAACGCTGGGGGGAAAGGGCGGGAAAACGCGGGCGGCCATACATTGGCGTGCTGAGTCCACGTAGACACGTGAGGCTGCCGCAGTGCCAGCAAAAATTGGATGGTTGGTGGAATCTTACGTCCTTGTAACATCTAAGTTCATATCAGGACGGGTACCGACTTGTGACAGTGCACACTCATGGCGACTTTATAGTGCTGCCCTATTGGGAGAACAGGCCACCTGATATCCCACTGATATCTCACATTATCCTGACACTGAGTTAACCAGTCCTTGCCCTATCCTAATAATGCCGAGCGCCTGGATAGGAAGCGACACGCACCAATTATTAAGTTATGAATTCTGTTGTTATTTGGATTGTTTTCTGCTATTATTTGGAATGTTTTCATTGTTGGCCTCCACGCCACACATTGGTGCCCAGTTTCAGAGAACAACCCACTGTTTACCGACAATTACTTTTGCAATTGGAGAGTCAGTCAGATTGCCGCATAGCATGGGGTGGCCTTATAAAACCTGGTTTTGGCCTTTCCTGTGATATAACCCGGTAATGTGCTGAAACAGGCTGGTTGCTAAGTTACATAATGCCGGGCATCCATGTGTTTACTGTAAAAGTGAAATGTCTGCGTGACCGTTGAAACTCGACCAGCACTTTGTGGAGCTGTCGGCTCAGTGTGATGGAAGCAATGAAACTAAATACTCACATTTATCACAATTCTAACTAATTCTTGCCTTCTCACAAATCAATTGCCAAGCGTGACTTTCACAAACAGTCATACAATAGCTGGTGTGTGTAGCTGTAGGTTGCATCGTAGCTGTTGTTAGTAGCATGTTGTTGCATAATACTTGTTGTCTGTTGCACAGTGGCTGTTGTTTGTAGCAATATGTTGCATCATAGATGTTGTTTGTATTTGGTTGTTGCACAACAATTAGTGTTTGTTGCACAGTGGCTGTTGTTTGTAGATATATGATGCATCATATATGTTGTTAGTAGCCGGTCGTTGCACAATAATTGTTGTTTGTTGCACAGTGGCTGTTTGTAGCAATATGTTGAATCAGAGATGTTGTTTATATCTGGTTGTTGCACAATAATTGTTGTTTGTTGCACAGTGCCTGTTGTTTGTAGCTATATGTTGTATCATATATGTTGCTAGTAACTGGTCATTGCACAATAACGGTTGTTTGTTGCACAGTGGCTGTTGTTTGTAGCTATATGTTGCATCATAAATGTTGTTGGGAGCTGGTTATTGCACAATAATTGTTGTTTGTTTGACTGGCTGTTGTTTGTACCTGGTTGTTGCACACTACTGCTTGGTATCATTGGCTGCTGCTATTTGTTTCACACTGACTGTTGGTTTGCAGCAGCTGTTGATTTTGTTGTTTATTGCACACTGTCTGTTCTTTGTAATCATGTGTTGTGCAGCAGCTGTTGATTTTGTTGTTTGTTGCACAATGGTTGTTGTTTGTAATCATGTGTTGTGCGTCAGCTGTTGATTGTTGTTGTTAGTTTCACACTGGATGTTGTTTGTCATCAGGGGATGTGCAAGAGTTGTTCAGTGTTGTTGTTTGTTGCACACTGGCTGTTTGTAATCATGTGTCGGGCAACAGTTGTTGATTGACTTTGTTTGTTGCACACTGGCTGTTATTTGTAATCATGTGTTGTGCAGCGGTTGTTGATTGTTGTTGTTTGTTGCACACTGGCTGTTGTTTATAATCATGTGTTGTGCAGCAGCTGTTTATTGTTGTTGTTTGTTGCACATTGGCTGTTGTCTGTAATCATGTGTTGGGTAGCAGCTGTTGATTGTTGTTGTTAGCTACACACTGGCTGTTTTCTGTAATCATGTGTTTTGCAGCAGCTGTTTATTGTTCTTGTGTGTTGCACAGTTGCTGCTGTTTGTAATCATGTGGTATGCAACAGCTCTTGATTGTTGTTGTTAGTTGCACACTGGCTGTTTGTAATCATGTGTTGTTCAGCAGCTGTTGAGTGTTGTTGTTTGTTGCACACACTAGCTGTTTGTAATCATGTGTTGTGCAGCAGCTGTTGAGTGTTGTTAGTTGCACACTGGCTGTTTGTAATCATGTTTTGTGCAGCAGCTGTTGAGTGTTGTTGTTAGTTGCACACTGGCTGTTGTTTTAATCATGTGTTGTGCAGCAGATGTTGATTGTTGTTGTTAGTTGCACACTGTTGTTGTTGTTTGTTGCATACTTGCTGTTGTCTATAATCATGTGTTGTGCAGTAGTTGTTGATTGTTGTTGTTTGTTGCACACCGGCTGTTGTTTGTAATCATGTGTTGTGCAGCAGCTGTTGTTGATTGTTGTTGATTGTTGTTGTACGTTGCACACTGACTGCTGTTTGTCATCATGTCTTGTGTAGCTGTTGTTGAGTGTTGTTGTTTGTTGCACACTGGCTGTTGTTTGTAATCATGTGTTGTGCAGCAGCTGTTGATTGTTGCTGTGTGTTGCACACTGACTGTTGTATGTAAACATGTGTTCTGCAGCAGCTGTTGATTGTTGTTGTTAGTTGCACACTGGCTGCAGTCAGTAACTCTTAGTAAATTTTCCCGACTTTGTAATCCTGATCCGGCATTAGAAGGTAACCAGACGCACGTGTCTCGAACAGGGTGTGAAGTCAGGGTGGATACCTAGGGCCGAGTGGTGTGTGATTTAGTGAAAGTTGTCACTTCAGTGTCACACAGCATTAAAAGGGGATGCTCTACAAGAATGCCTCGAACGAGTTTCGCCTCCAAGATAGCCGCTGGTTGAAGTTGTAAAAAAGGGGTCATTCAAATATTGCCTAGTACTTTAGGGGGTGGAGGGTGGAGGTCCAAGCACTATATGTCTCATATGATCTAGTGTTACAGAACATTACAATGGGGGGGGGTGGTAATTTTGATTTATTTAAATAGCGTTATGTAATATTTGAATGGCCCCTAAGTCTGAGAATTCTATAAATAGAGCTGGGGAAGTGACGATGTAGACAATGAGACTAATGCACTTCCCTGAGTTGGCTTCCTTCATTCTATGTCGAGGCTACTGGCCGAGAGCAACGCGCATAACCGACACATCCAGAAAAGATCTTCACCATCTTATCCCGCAGGTTCTTTGTAGTAGGTTGTGGAAATGCGGAATAATGATGTCAACATTTCACGACGAAGCCATATTAGAAGCCACACGACGTTTGATTTACCAAAAGGCCCATGAGAAGCCACATTGAAACTGACAATAAGAAGCCATATTTGAAGAGCCCTTTATATTAAACCACAATGACATAATGACATAACGACATAATATAATGCACCATGCTGTCACCTACTGAGTAACTAGGCTGCATCATGCTGTCACCTACTGGGTATCTAGGCTGCAGCATGCTGTCACTTACTGGGTAACTACACTGCAGCATTCTGTCACCTACTGGGTAACTAGGCTGCAGTATGCTGTCACCTACTTGGTAACTACGCTGCAGCATTCTGTCACCTACTGGGTAACTATGCTGCAGTATGTTGTCACCTACTGGGTAACTGGGATACAGCATGCTGTACACAGTAGCTAGGCTGCAGCATGCTGTCACCTACTGGGTAACTAGGATACAGCATTCTCTCACCTACTGGGTAACTAATCTGCAGCATTCTGTCATCTACTGGGTAACTAGGATACAGCATGCTGTCACATACTGGGTAGCTAGGATGCAGCATGCTGTCACCTCCTGGGTAGCTAGGTTGCAGCATGCTGTCACCTATTGGGTACCTAGGCTGCAGCATTCTGTCACCTACACAGTAGCTAGGATGCAGCATACTGTCACCTACTGGGTAATTGGGTTACATCATGCTGTCTCCTACACAGTAGCTAGGATGCACCATGCTGTCACCTACTGGGTAACTAGGCTGCAGCATTCTGTCATCTACACAGTAGCTAGGATGCAGCATACTGTCACCTACTTGGTAACTAGATTACAGCCTGCTGTGAACTACACAGTAGCTAGGATGCATCATGCTGTCACCTACTGGGTGACTAGGCTGCAGTAGGTTGTCACCTACTGGGTACCTAGGCTGCAGCATGCTGTCACCTACTGGGTAACTAGGATACAGCATGCTGTCACCTACTGGGTAACTAGGACAAAGCATGCTGTCACCTACTGGGTAACTATGCTGCAGCATGCTGTCACCTACTGGGTAACTAGGATACAGCATGCTGTCACCTACTGGGTAACTAGGACACAGCATGCTGTCACCTACTGGGTAACTAGGGTGCAGTATGTTGTCACCTACTGGGTACCTAGGCTGCAGCATGCTGTCACCTACTGGGTAGCTAATCTGCAGCATGCTGTCATCTACTGGGTAACTAGGCTGCAGCATGCTGTCACCTACTGGGTAACTAGGCTGCAGTATGCTGTCACCTACTGGGTAACTAGGCTGCAGGATTATGTCACCTACTGGGTAACTATGCTGCAGTATGTTGTCGCCTACTTGGTAACTAGGATACAGCATGCTGTCACCTACTGGGTAACTAGGATACAGCATGCTGTACACAGTAGGTAGGCTGCAGCATGCTGTCACCTACTGGGTAACTAGGATACAGCATGCTGTCCCCTACTGGGTAACTAGGATACAGCATGCTGTACACAGTAGCTAGGCTGCAGCATGCTGTCACCTACTGGGTAACTAGGATACAGCATGCTGTCACCTACTGGGTAACTAATCTGCAGCATTTTGTCACCTACTGGGTAACTAGGATGCTGTCCCCTACTGGGTAGCTAGGATGCAGCATGCTGTCACCTACTGGGTAACTAGGATACAGCATGCTGTCACCTACTGGGTAGCTAGGATGCAGCATGCTGTCACCTACTGGGTGACTAATCTGCAGCATTCTGTCACCTACTGGGTAACTGGGCTGCAGCATTCTGTCACCTACAGAGTAGCTAGGATGCAGCATACTGTCACCTACTGGGTAACTAGGTTACAGCATGCTGTCAACTACACAGTAGCTAGGATGCACCATGCTGTCACCTACTGGGTAACACGGTGACAGCATGCTGTCACCTACTGGGTATCTAGGATGCATCATGCTGTCACCTATTGGGTATCTACGACGCATCATGCTGTCACCTACACAGTAACTAGGATGCCCCATGCTGCACCTATGGTAAACAGCCTGCAGCATGCTGTCACCTACTGGGTAACCAGGATGTAGCATGCTACTGGGTAACTAGGATACAGCATGCTGTCACCTATTGGGTATCTAGGACGCATCATGCTGTCACCTACACAGTAACTAGGATGCCCCATGCTGTCACCTACTGGGTAACTAGGCTGCAGCATGCTGTCACCTACTGGGTAACCAGGATGTAGCATGCTACTGGGTAACTAGGATACAGCATGCTGTCACCTACTGGGAATCTAGAATGCAGCATACTGTCACCTACTGGGTAACTAGGATACAGCATGCTGTCACCTACTGGGAATCTAGAATGCAGCATACTATCACCTACATGGGAAGAGTTCAGGCACAAAACCACGTAAACGCCAATCCAAAAATGGAGAGAAACATTGGAATCAAACCTTCAAACAGTTTATATTTGTATAGTCCTACTGTTTTGTTTATTGCTCCATAACCATGTGATAATATGAAAAGTGGAATTAGTGAGCTTTACAATTATTTTCAGGTAACAATCTTTTATTTAAATGCAATTTTGAATTGGCGTTTACATGGTTTTGTGCCTGAACTATTTAGTCATGGTCACCAGGCTGCAGCATGTTATGGTGTTCTGTGAAAACCGATAGTAAATGCTCAAGGCGCAGGTATCGTGCAGTGTGTCTGGTTGTGTTAGGTACTTTCACTTTGTCTCAGTGACTGCCTTGTCTCCCCACTTGACACCAGGCAGTAAAACCTGTTACAGGAAAGCCTTTCATAAAGAAGCATTACTCCAGGCAGTCATCGTAGCCAAATGGGCTCATGCCAACTGGAGCACGCGAGAACCGGCCAGAACTGGCAAGAGTCGGCACGAACTGGTGAGTGAGAACTGGAGAGAACTGACCGAAATCGGTGAAAAGTGGCGAGAACTGGCGAACATCGGTAAGAATTGGCAAGAACTATTGAGAACTTGCGAGAGAGAACTGGTGATAACTGGCGAGAACTAGCGAGAACTGGTGAGAACTGGTGAGAACTGGCGAGAACTGGTGAGAACTGGTGAGAACTGGCGAGAACTGGTGAGGACTGGCAAGAACTAGCGAGAAGTGGCGAGAACTGGCGAAAATCAGTGAGAACTGGCAAAAACTGATGAGAATTAGCTGTCACCTAGTGGGTAACTAGGACACAGCATGCTGTCACGTATTGGGTAACTAGGACACAGCATGTTGTCTCCTACAGGGTAACTAGGACACATCATGCTGTCACCTACTGGGTAACTAGGACACAGCATGCTGTCACCTAGAGGGTAACTAGGACACCACATGCTGTCACCTAGAGGGTAACTAGGACACAGCATGCTGTCACCTATTGGGTAACTAGGATACAGCATGCTGTCACCAACTGGGTAACTAGGACACAGCATGCTGTCACCTAGAGGGTAACTAGGACACAGCATGCTGTCACCTACTGGGTAACTAGGACACAACATGCTGTCACCTAGAGGGTAACTAGGACACAACATGCTATCATCTTGTGGGTAACTAGGATACAGCATGCTGTCATCTACTGGGTAACTAGGATACAGCATGCTGTCATCTACTGGGTAACTAGGATACTGCATGCTGTCACCTACTGGGTAACTAGGACACAGTATGCTGTCACCTAGAGGGTAACTAGGATACAGCATGATGTCACCTACTGGGTAACTAGGCTGCAGCATGCTGTCACCTACACAGTACCTAGGATGCACCATGATGTCACCTACTGGGTAACTATGACATAGCATGCTGTCACCTAATGGGTAACTAGGATGCAGCATGCTGTCATCTGCCTGGGAACCAGGATACAGCATCCTGTCCCCTGCTGGGTAGGTTACCCTAAATAATATTCCATTTATATTTTATTTATCCTAGCTACCTACGATGCATCATACTGTCACACTCTGGGTAACCAGGATACAATATGATGTCACCTATTGGGTAACTAGGATAAATCAATCTGTCACCTACATGGTAATCAGGATACAGCATGTCACCTACTGTATAACTAGGACAGAGCATGCTGTCACCTAGTGGGTAGCTAGGATAGAGCATGATGTCACCTGCTGGGTAACTAGGATACAGCATGCTCTCACCTGCTGGGTAATGAGGGCACATCATGCTGTCACCTACTGGGCAGCTAGGATACATCATGCTGTCACTTACTGGGTAACTAGGACACTGCATACGGTCACCTGTTTGGTAGCTAGGCTACATCATGCTGTCATCTAGAGGGTAACTAGGACATCATGTCTAGGACATCAGCATCATGTCACCTGCTGGTTAACTGGACACAGCATGTTGGCACCTACTGGGTAACTAGGACACATCATGCTGTCACCTACTGGGTAACTAGGACACATCATGCTCTCACCTACTGGGTAACTAGGACACAGCATGCTCTCACCTGTTGGGTAGCTAGGACACATCATGCTGTCACCTACTGGGTAACTAGGATACACCATGCTATCACCTGCTGGGTAACTAGAACACACCATCCTGTCACCTACTGGGTAACAGGACACATCATGCTGTCACCTAGAGATTAACTAGGACACAGCATGGTGTCACTTGCTGGGCAACTAGGACACAGCATGGTGTCACTTGCTGGGTAACTAGGATGCAGCATGCTGTCACCTGCTGGGTAACTAGGGTGCAGCATGCTGTCACCTACTGGGTAACTAGGATGCAGCATGCTGTCACCTGCTGGGTAACTAGGATGCAGTATGCTGTCACCTACTGGGTAACCAGGATACAGTATGCTGTCACCTGCTGGGTATACATGATACAGCATGCTGTCATTTGCCGGATGACCAGTATCAAAGACCTTATAACACTAAAACGGATCAATCAGCCTAAAATGTGTAATCAAGAGAACAGCCAGCGCACCAGGTGTTGGGTTTGATCGTTTTGATAGCAGTGGAGTGTCAGAAGAAACCCTGATGTCGCTTGGTAGGTGTGTGGTGGGGGTTTAGGGATGTGATGGAGGTGAGGTGGGGGTTTAGGAATGTGGTGGGGATGTAGGTATGTGTGTGTTGGTGGTGTATGTCTGTGGTGGGTGTGTGTGCTGGGGGTATAAGTGTGTGTTGTGTGTTGTGGGGGTGTAGATGTGTGTGATTGAGGTGTAGGTGTGTGTGATGAGGGTGTAGGTGTGGTGTGTGTGGTCGGAGTGTAGGTGTGTGCTGGGGGTTTAGGGATGTGATGGAGGTGAGGTGGGGGTTTAGGAATATGGTGGGGATGTAGGTATGTGTGTGTTGGTGGTGTATGTCTGTGGTGGGTGTGTGTGCTGGGGGTATAAGTGTGTGTTGTGTGTTGTGGGGGTGTAGATGTGTGTGATTGAGGTGTAGGTGTGTGTGATGAGGGTGTAGGTGTGGTGTGTGTGGTCGGAGTGTAGGTGTGTGGTGGGGGTTTAGGGATGTGATGGAGGTGAGTTGGGGGTTTAGGAATGTGGTGGGGATGTAGGTATGTGTGTGTTGGTGGTGTATGTCTGTGGTGGGTGTGTGTGCTGGGGGTATAAGTGTGTGTTGTGTGTTGTGGGGGTGTAGATGTGTGTGATTGAGGTGTAGGTGTGTGTGATGAGGGTGTAGGTGTGGTGTGTGTGTGGTCGGAGTGTAGGTGTGTTGTGGGGGTTTAGCGATGTGGTGGGGCGATGTGGTGGGGGTTTAGGTGTGTGCTGGAGATTTAGGGCTGTGGTGAGGGTGTAGGTGTGTGGTGGGGGTTTAGGGATGCTAAAGATTGTGAGGTGCCGCTCTGCAAGACCCCTGCAACTCCACCACAAACCCCCTACACCTCCACCACACACACCCTACATCCCCCATCTACACCCCCACCATACCCACCTACACCCCAACCACACACACCATCAACTACCACCACACATACTGTGTGTATGGTGGAAGGGGTGGGTGGGGTGGAGAGGTAGGGTGGGGGTGGTGGTGGTGCTGGGAGCTCTATAGTCGTAGCAACACGCAATGAGTGGGGACCTCCCTCCCCCTCCCCCACCTACATCAGGGAGGGGAGGGGGTCATGAATTGTGGCGTGAGAGGGCACACTGAGGTGGGTGAGGCGGGGGAGAGGGAGTGCGGGGGAGAAAGAGGGAGTGTGGGGGAGGAAGGGGGAGGCAGAGAGGGAGGTGGTAGGGGGAAGGGGGAGGGGGAGGAGAGGGGGGAGAGGGAAGGGGGAGAGGGAGAATGAGGGACACACAGTCATCACACAGTCATCACACAGTCACCACACAGTCACCACACAGTCACCTCACAGTCACCACACAGTCACCTCACAGTCATCACACAGTCACCACACAGTCACCAAACAGTTACCATGCAGTCACCACACAGTCACCACACAGTCACCACACAGTCACCACACAGTCACCACACAGCCACCACACAGTCACCACACAGTCACCACACAGTCACCACACAGTCACCACACAGTCACCACACAGACACCTTACAGTCACCACACAGACACCTCACAGTCACCACACAGTCACCACACAGTAACCACACAGACACCTCACAGTCACCACACAGTCACCTCACAGTCACCACACAGTCACCTCACAGTCACCACACAGTCACCACACAGTCACCACACAGACAGCTCACAGACACCACACAGACAGCTCACAGACACCACACAGTCACCACACAGTCACCACACAGTCACCACACAGTCACCACACAGTCACCACACAGTCACCACACAGTCACCACAGTCACCACACAGTCACCACACAGTCACCACACAGACACCTTACAGTCACCACACAGTCACCACACAGTCACCACACAGTCACCACACAGTCACCACACAGTCACCACACAGACAGCTCACAGACACCACACAGTCACCACACAGTCACCACACAGTCACCACACAGTCACCACACAGTCACCACACAGTCACCACACAGTCACCACACAGTCACCACACAGTCACCACACAGTCACCACAGTCACCACACAGTCACCTCATAGCCACCACACAGTCACCACACAGTCACCACACAGTCACCACACAGACACCTCACAGTCACCACACATTCACCACAGTCACCACACAGACACCTCACAGTCACCACACAGTCACCTCACAATCATCACACAGTCACCTCACAGTCACCACACAGTCACCACACAGTCACCACACAGACAGCTCACAGACACCACACAGTCACCACACAGTCACACACAGTCACCACACAGTCACCACACAGTCACCCACAGTCACCACACAGTCACCAACAGTCACCACAGTCACCACACAGTCACTCATAGCCCACACAGTCACCACACAGTCACCACACAGTCACCACACTACACTCACATCACCACACGTCACCACAGTCACCACACAGTCACCACACAGTCACCACACAGTCACCTCACAGTCACCTCACAGTCATCACACAGTCACCCCACAATAACCACACAGTCACCACACAATCACCACACAGTCACCACACAGTCACCACACAGATACCTCACAGTCACCACACAGTCACCTCACAGTCACCACACAGTCACCTCACAGTCACCACACAGTCACCACACAGTCACCACACAGACAGCTCACAGACACCACACAGTCACCACACAGTCACCACACAGTCACCACACAGTCACCACACAGTCACCACACAGTCACCCCACAGTCACCACACAGTCACCACACAGTCACCACAGTCACCACACAGTCACCTCATAGCCACCACACAGTCACCACACAGTCACCACACATACACCTCACAGTCACCACACAGTCACCACAGTCACCACATAGTCACCACACAGTCACCACACAGTCACCTCACAGTCACCTCACAGTCATCACACAGTCATCCCACAATAACCACACAGTCACCACACAATCACCACACAGTCACCACACAGTCACCACACAGTCACCACACATTCACCACACAGACACCTCACAGTCACCACACAGTCACCACACAGTCACCACACAGTCACCACACAGTCACCACACACACCTCACAGTCACCACACAGACACCTCACAGTCACCACACAGTCACCACACAGTCATACAGTCACCCCACAGAGATAGTAGCAGTGGCAGGGGTAAGACTGGGAGGCGGAGGTGGGATGTGGTTGGTGGACTCGGGACGCGATGTGAGGGTAGGTGGTAGTGGGTGGGGGTTGAGGTGCGGGGAGGTTGAGGAGGAAATGGGGGGGGGGGGTGGATGCAATCAACGCGGCCGACAAACACTGCGGAGATGGACTCATTGTTTGGTGAGTGCTGCACAGAATCAGGCAGCAGTGTCCTGTGTTGACACACTGCCACCCCACGCACAGCCCCCACACTGCACCAGCTCCACAAGCCAGTATGCTGGGCCCCGTCATCGATAGCTTAATGGCACCAGAATCCGCCGCCATCTTGGAAGATCTTGGACTGGCACCAGTGTGACACAGCTTTGTCAATTCAGCACTTTAGAATTTGTTTTTCTCTGCACACTTTGTTACGGTCTGTCTTCATCTGTGAAAAGATGACCTGACCTGATGGATTGATCATGAGGAGCTACTGATAATGCATTTGTGTGTATGTGAGGACTATGCCAGGTCCTGCGACCTGGTGGATTGGACTAACACTAGTCATTAGCTGGAATGCACATATCTGACTAATACGCATATTGTTTAAGGTTAGCTTAGTTGCAAGCTTAGTTAGTTGGTGAAGGTGATTCATGTATGTATATATATGTGATGCAACCAGTGGTCCACAACTGGTACCAGACGAGATGGCCGAATGAGTTGAGCATCCGTCTCCTGCTTTGGGAGATCGGGGATCCGAACCCATGGGTTCGTGTTAGCTAGCAGTATTTTACACTCTAGAATCTTTATAGGAAATAAAACCCCAACTTATGTGTGTGGAGCGCGAAAAGCACTAATGTATGATATTACTTAAGCGATGATCCGCTTACTATATCTGCTTACTATATCTGCTTACTATATCAGTTCCAAGAAATAGCAACCTGACAGAAATTAAGTGTGGTAAAGTCTAGTAGGGAGGGGTGGCTGGCTCCTCCTGCTGTGCTATCTCCAGGTCATCTGCCTGCCACACCCCCTGACCATCTCTATTAATTCAGATGGAACACATTAAAAATACAGGTACACAGTTGCTGGGAGACTCCTCAGTCAGAGAGAGTAACATATGGCATTTCATTGGCTGAACTCCTCCAGGTGGTGGTGGGGGTAGGCAGGGTAGGACCCCCCACCACTCCCACCAGCCCCCTCCCTCCCTCTTGTGTAAGGGGGTGGGGGGCCAACCCACCCACCCCAAGTCACATACATATTTTTCATCAAGTTCACTAATCACACTTACATGGGAGTATCAACCTTGTTTATCTTTACTTAACACCAGTGGTCACCACTCCCCTAGATTGGGACAACTCCAAAATAGTAGGAGTTTCTACATGCCTTACTTTGAGAATTACATATTGCATCATCTCCAGGTGGGACAGGGAGGGCTCACCACACACACACACACATACACACACACTCCACCTCCCACCTCTAGCCTGACACCTGGATTTGCCAGGTCCTGCAAACACACACACACACTCCCCATGCATTGTCACCTGTGTGCTAACACTCCCTCAGATACTGGCATCTGTAAATCATACCATAACAGGCACACAGAACTCAGTTTCTTAACTTAATTATTGTACCCATTCTGTGGCATTCTTCACAGACTATTTGTCTGGGTGAAGAAACCACAGTCTGCAGCAACTGTTTATGCTGTCCGAATACCCCAGTCACATGAGGCCTGCGTTCGCTTACGATCGATTCGCGACGTCAAAACGTCCTCATAGCGCCCTCCTTAAGTGCTGGTGCTGCGAGGACGCCAACCTCCCGACGTCCATTTCGGAAAGTATGGACGTAAGGAGGTTGCAGCTGCTGCACCTGCAACCTCCTTGCATCCTGTTCCGGCGGCGCCATTCAAAACTGGTTGGCGCCCTGGCGCCGACCTGGTGCCGCCCTGGTGCCGACCTGGTACCAACTTCTTGGTTGGCGAGTTGCCCACGATCTGGCGCCGACCTGGTGCCAAACTGGCAGAGTCTGAGACCCCACCTGATGCCGCGCTCACTGTGTGGTCAGCGCCAGGGCGCTGACTTGGCGCCGCCCTTTCCCCAGCCCGGCGCCATCCTTTCCCCAACCCGGTGCCGCACTGGCACCGACCCGGTGCCTGACCCAGCGCCGCCCTCGTGCTGCCCTCGCGCCGCCCTCGTGCCGCCCTCATACCACTCTCGCACCACCCTCGCGCCGCCCTCGTGCCGCCCTCGTGCCGCCCTCACGCCGATCTGGCGCCGATTTGGCTCCGACCTGGTGCAGACCTGGGGCCGTCCTGGTGTCGCCCTGGCACCACCCTGGCGCCGACCACGTATTTCAATCAATGTATCAAGTGGGATGCTGGGAGGTTGGCGTCCTTTTGGCCGGGACAGTGCTGTCTGTTCTGCGAGGCAAAACGCGGCGGGAGGAAACAGAATCCCAAGCGATTTGTGTGCTGGTGGCAGCTTGCTCGTCACATATGTGAGGAGCACCTGCATACAGCGCCGCTCTTGAGGTGCGTCAGGCCGTTTAATGTGGTTTCAGGCGTAGAGGGGTGTCCAACCTACAAGGCTACAGGGAACGGCCGCGGTAGACCACCTATGTGGTAAGGGTCACTGTCGTACGTTTTCGGACATTTTTGGCGGGTTGAGCGAAATCCTCTGGCACCCCGAGACAAAGTCAAAGAGAGCAGTTGTCTTTACAAATATGCAACGCACTGACTTCATCATGGGAAGAGAAACCTGGTGTTGCCCAAGCAACACGGGTTGATTGCCCTCTTCCTGTTCGTCCCCGATTCGCAGGAGGTGAGACACAAGCGGTATCTGCAAGGTACTGGTGCCAGAACCGCGAGACGTGGTAGAGGTCAGGCAGGAGTGGGAACGCATCTTTCTAGAGCCAAAGAAGAGGCGACGCATTCCCGTGGCGCGGCACAATGAGGCTCTAAGTCACCTGGGAAGGTGGCCAGGGGGAGAAGACACATTGGAAACGTCTGCTTCCTCTGAATGGTGGGTTGGTTCTCGATCTGGGGAGGAACCATGGTTCCAACCGGGAGGAGTCACCCCGCTCTCCACCACCACCTCCCCCACCCTCAGCGCAGAGCATGGAGGGGCGAAATGGCCAATATTGTCAGCCCCTGGTAAGAGGAGGGAGGATGAAGTTTCTTTGTCATCGCGTTCAGGACTATGAAGGAAGTGCAGAAGGATGATTGCCACACAATCTCCTCCAACAATGAGCGAGGTGGTTGCACGGCAGCCTGTGGTGACACGGCCTGTTGTATTGGCATCAGTAACCTATCCGGTGACACTGGGACAGGTCCCTAAGCACAAGATTTCAGCTGTGGCAGGCTCGGCTGCCCAGCTGGAAAGGCCAGCCCAGGAAGTTAGGATGGTGGAACTAGTCACTGGTTCTGGCATCTCGGTGAACGCCCCCGGCCTCTTGGTCATGCCAGTTGCTGTCCCTGCAGCAATTGGCATTACAGAGAGCGGTCTCGCAGTCGAACTGCAGAAGATCATCGATCGCCTCTGTTCTGTGAACAAGCAGGAAGTCGCATTGCGGATTAAAACTGCGCTCGATGCCATGGTGCATGCCTTCATAGATGTGCACGATGTCGTCGCTGCGCAGACCAGCGAGTCTATTGCACATCGAGCAGAGGAGCGAAGCAGAGAGGACTACAATGCCACTGTCAGGAAAAAAAGCTTGTTGACAGGATTGATTGATTGATTGATTGATTGGTGGTTGCTTTACACCGTGTCGGCAGCATAGGCCATATTCACGGCGAGAAATTTTGTTTCTTGTTCAAACCATCACTTTTACATGTAAAAGCAAACAATCAATTATGCGCCAATAGACACTCATTAAATTAGAAAGCTCACAATCATATATTTGTGGTCAAGGGAAACAAACTCCCATAGAAAAAGAAAAGTTTTATTGATAATTGATAGAATCTATTTAGTAAACTATATGAGGTGGTACAGTCCAGCTGCCCTCAAAAAGGCTAAAATGTTTTCCTGTTTTACCTTAGTAAAAAGGTCATGCATACTGTCTGCAGTGTAGAACTGTTGGCGCAGGGCCAAAAAATCAATGCAACTTAGTAAAATGTGTTTGAGTGTCAGTGGGGACAGACACCCAATACATTCAGGGGGAGGTTCCCCCTTGAGCAGAAAAGCATGTGTAAGCCACGAGTGGCCAATACGGCAGCGGCTAAGGACCACTTGGTCCTGCCGACCTCCCGCATGAGTCTGTGGTGGTCTTCCCACAGATGGTTCAATTTCTTTGAGTTTATTAATGTTTTCATCCCACTCATGTTGCCATTTGGATTTTATGTGGGTGGCTATTAGTGGTTTCAGATCAGAGTGAGAGATCAAACATGGTTCAAGATCACAGTTCAGGGCCTTCTTCGTAGCCCGATCAGCTCATTCGTTTCCTTCTATGCCAGCATGGCCAGGCACCCAGCACAGGTGGATGCCATACCCATCCGTTGTCAGTTGGTTCATTTTATAAATGACCGTTGCTAGAATAGGGTGATTCGTTTTCAGTCCAGCAACACCCAGGAGGCAAGAGAACGAATCACTGTATATAACATAGTTAGCGTGGTTGGATACCTCGATACACTCCAATGCGAGAAGGAGTGCTCAGGCTTCTGCAGTGAAAATCGAGCTCTGATCGAGCAAGCGTAGACCAAATTTTTCCCGTAAGCAGACTGCCGCAGCAGCTACCCGGCTTTGGTCTTTCGAACCATCAGTGTATATGGAGAGGTGGTCTGCAAACTGGCCTTGAATCTCTGTATGCAGTCCTTGGTACTCGAGTGGATGTGTCCCAGACTTCCTCAGTTCCGTGAGTCAGAGGATAACCGATGGCTTCCTCAATGACCACGGGGGATGTTCTGCGACTTGGCATCCTCCAACACATCCAAATCCATGCCCAAGGCCTCCAAATGAGGTTTCATTCGGAGCCTCAGTGGCCGGATGTAATTCGGCCTGGCTTCATACCTGGATTTGTCATGTTGCTCGAATAGACAATTGTGTGCAGGATTCAATGCATTAGTTTTTATCTTGACTACATATTGCATGGCCAGTTTGATTCTCCTGTTATTAAGTGATGGTTCATTGGCTTCGACGTAGAGGCTCTGAACCAGTGAGGTGCGGAAAGCACTGTCCCTGGTGGTGGATCGTGTCTAGCAGCCCAATATATGATTTCCTTGCGGAACCGTATACTATGCTGCCGTAATCCACTTGTGACCGAACCAAGATTCTGTACACGGAGAGCAGAACATCTCTGTCCGCTCCCCACTCTGAGCTGGACAGCACCCTCAGAATATCTAGCGCCTTCAGGCATCCTGTTTTCAGGTACTTTATATGTGGCACAAAAGACAGTTTTGCGTCGAGAATGAGGCCCAGAAATTTGGTTTTCTCAATGACTTTAATGGGATCCCCATCCAATGTCAGCTCCAGTTCTACATGCATTCTACGCAGCAGGCAGAAGTGCATGCAGACTGTTTTGGTCTTGGAAAATTTGAAACCGTTCAGAACTGACCATCGATGGATCCCATTTATGCTTGGTTGTAGCTGTCTCTCTATGACATTCATGTTAGCACCGCTGTAATATAAAACAAAGTCACCCACGAAAATGCTACAGGAGACCCCCCGCTTTACAGCAGCAGCAATACCATTGACCTTGATCCCGAAAAGGGTCACGGCCAGTATGCTGCCTTGAGGTACTCCTAGTTCCTGTGAGTGTAGGCTGAAATAGGTAGTCTTGTCATGGACGCGGAAATGCTTGAAGGCTAGAAAGTTCCTGATGAAAATTGGGAGATGGCCACGAAGGCCAATCGCATGAAGATCCTCCATGATGCCATGCTGCCACGTTGTGTCAAGGCTTTTTCG
The DNA here is from genome assembly GCA_030323885.1 of Branchipolynoe longqiensis. Lineage (NCBI taxonomy): Eukaryota > Metazoa > Annelida > Polychaeta > Phyllodocida > Polynoidae > Branchipolynoe > Branchipolynoe longqiensis. The sequence goes on along the minus strand of CM059192.1, from coordinate 64,157,142 downwards.
AGGTAAAAAAAGACACCCACAAAGTGCTCCTTCTTAAGGAAAGCATCTCTTATGAAGGTCTCCATGCGCCCCAAATGGTCGAGGGTGCTGCTGCCCCGTCTGAAGCCACATTGAAGGTTGCACAGGTGGTGTCCTGACTCCAGTAGCCAGACGAGGCGGTTGTTTACCATGCGCTCCATGGTACAGATGCAGCTTGTGAGGGCTATGGGACCATAGTTGTTGGCTTCACTCTGGTCTTTACCCAGTTTGGGAATCCGTATTACTGTTGCCTCCCGCCAAGAGGCAGGGACGACACCCAACTTCCAGATGTTGTTGAAGAGTTGAAGCAACAGTCTCAGTGCATGTTCAGGTAGATATTTCAAAAATTGATAATGAATTCCATCAGGTCCAACTGCAGTGTCATGCGAGCTTTCCAAAGAACACCTCAACTCACCCATACTGAATGGGGAGTTGTAGTGCTCCTCGCCATCGGAGGAAAAGTCCAAGAGCTTTTCCTCTTGGTGTTCCATGACGGCCCGAAAGCCCTAGAGGCAGTTTGCCAAAGACAAGTTTCCAGCAAAGGTGCGAGCCAATTCTTCACTTATTTCGTTGAGTGATGTGAGAATGGTGCCATTGTGTTTCAAGTGCTGGACTACAGAAGAATCACCTCCCCTTCGTTTAATTCTCCTGATCATTGTCCACACTTTGCCCAATGGCGTGTGCATGGTGATGCTAGAAACAAATTGTCTCAAACACTGCCTTCGCGCTTCTTTGATTGTTCTGGGAGCGCGAGCGCGCAGAATTCTAAAGAGCGCCAGATTTTCAGCAGTCGGTCTCCTGTGGAATTTACGCTGAGCTTTCTTTCGTTCCTTAATAGCCCTCCTACAGACCTCATCTAACCATGGAGGTGTCAAATGATTGGGAATTGCTGAGGTCTTCGGAACAGTTTTCTCTGCGATCCATCTCAGCATCTCAGTGAAGGCATCGATGTCACTGATGTCTGGAGTGAACTCTTCGCGACATAGGGTCTGGAAGGTGGGCCAGTCGGCTTTATGAAGCCACCAGCTCCTCTCTCGCTCTACGGGAGATGCCCCCCCGCAATTAAGAATAATTGGGAAGTGGTCGCTCCCGCAGAGGTTGTCCCAGACCCTCCACGAAAAGTCCAGCACCAGTTCTGGTTCTACAATGCTGAGATCGATGGCAGAGTATGTTCCGTAGCCATGATGCAAATATGTGTATGAACCATCATTCAATACACACAGAGCAGTACCGGCCAGAAGGTCCTCAATTCTCTTGCCTTTAGCGTTCCTATTGTCCCCCCCATAATGGGTTGTGGCCGTTAAAGTCACCCATAGGTAAATATGGGGACGGTAACTGGTCCACAAGGGCATCCAGTTCTTGTGAAGTGAGAACAGAGCTCAGAGGAATGTAAATGGAACAGAGAGTTACAGTCATATGCAGCGTTAGACAAACAGCTACAGCCTGTAGTGTCATGTCTAATCCCACTGGTGTACATACCACATTATGTCTGACCAAGATGGAGGAGCCACCAGCGGCTCGGTCTCCATCTGGTGCGTGCTTGTTATGAATGGTGCATCCTTTAAGACTACAACTCTCAGAAGCTTTTATATAAGTTTCTTGTAGGCAAACAGCAAGTGGATTGAGGTTGCAACAAAGAAGAGACAACTCTCTGGAGATCGCTGACCCCCTGGAAGTTTTGTCCGTAGGGGTCAAGGATCCCTTCGGAACTCGGTCTGACAAATTGTTCTTCTTTTTGGGCATCGCCGGCTCGGCCAGCGTCTGCACCGCAATACTATTATTACTATTATTACTTTTGGTCAAAACCGGCATCGGATTTGGGACTGGGTGAAGGCAGTGGGCTTCCCTCCAGTCAACCACGTCAGTTCAGTCTGGCATTCAATTGTCCTGTTGGAGACTTTGGCTGCCGCAGCATAGCTCTTGGTGGTTGGCGAGGGAGTATTCGCCTCAGCCAGCCTTCGAGTTTCTGGGTAGCTTAGCTGCTTGTCAGTCTTGATCTGCTGAATGAGCTTATCTTTTTTCCAGACAGGACAGTCTTTAGATATGGCCATATGGTCACCCGGCAATTGGAACATTTTGCCTGGTTTTGACAACTGGTGTTGTCATGACCTTTCTGACCACACTTAAAACAGATGGTTTCATTTTTGCATCTATCCTTGTCAGGACCAAACTTCTGGCATTGGAAGTACGAAGTGGGTTTTGGGATGAAGACATCCACATTCACATTAAAGTATCCAATTATCAAATTCTTGGGTGGAAAAGGCTTGCCAAACGTGAGGATATATGTCCCTGTTTCTATGGACTTGTTATCCCTCTTTATAACTATTCTTCGTACGTTTAACACTCCTTGAGACTTGAGCTCATATGCTATCTCATCCTCATCAACATCATCAAGATTTCTAGTCCGGATTACTCCTTTGCTAGAGTTGAGAGTTCGATGAGGAGAGGCCTTGATGCCGACACCTGCTAGCATGCTTGCACGTAGCAGATTGTTAGCATGCGCTTTCTTAGCACACTCCACCAGAATATGTCCAGTTCGTAGCTTCTTCACGTCTTTGACTGTGCCAGCAATTCCCATAATGTCCTTGTGAATGGCAAAAGGGGAAAGTTTGGCAACTGATGCCTCGTCATTCAATGATTCAATTATAATGAACCGTGGCCAATCATCAGCATTCGTACGTGAGTCCGAATCCGAGTCCGATTTCTTTTCCGTGTCTAGTAATCTTTTCTTATTATTTGGGGGGTTTTGAGTAGCCATATTGCATTGTTTTTGGTTTGTCATCCTCGCTCCCCACCCACCATGGAGCCCTCAAAATTGGGGTGTGTAGCGCTGTGGTAACCAACAGATACACACCAGGGATATGCGGAAAATATACTCTAGCATGGAGGAAAAAAAGCATAACCAGTACTAGATTGAGCCTAGCCACCGCCTTCTAGGAAGTGAAGAATGACTTGGTAATTGTGTAAATATAAATATAAATACAGTTGTTGTACTATATATATATCCATTCTCCATTAATCTACCTAGGGCTTGGCATGACCAGCCGATTGATTGGAACGGGCCATTCCAACCTCTCACCTAGATGAAGTCGAGGCCAAAGTGAAGTGTTGGTTCACAAGGAGCCTTGGCCCCTTGCAGTCCTCATGCACCAGGATCCCTTCCTCCACCGACATGAGCCGCGACTCACGGCAAACAAGCCACCCCATTTGTCACCTTTTACAATCTGCAAGGGGGTGCAAGGGAACTATTCTACCCCGGTTCCCTACGGTTGCGTCGACAGGAAGTAGGAGTCCTCGTGAGAACATGGAGATGACATGGAGTTGACTTTCAGCACCGCCTTCGGTCACGAATACCGAACCTGGGATGGGTCAATTAAATCCTTAGATCTTTCCAGGTTCAGCGATGAGGACAAACTCCATGGGCTGCCCGAGAGCGTAGTGCATTTAGCGGCCAGATTGTACCATGCACTACTCGACCAGGCAGTTTGGGGCGTCCCCGAGGCCAACAGCAACGTCCAGATGCATGAGTGGAGTAAGTAGGTACCGGTGCACTGGATTTTCTGTGGATCGGTCCCTGCTGCCGCCAGCTTCTGGGTCAGCTCTAAATTTAGGGGGTAATATGTCAATTAGCCAGCACTCCCTGTAGGTATATTGGGCTTCCTGGCAGAGTCTGAGACCCCACTAAATTTTTTGTTTATAATAATGTATATATATAGATATATATTGCACAATTAAAATATTGTTGCACATACATTGATAACCATGCACTGTATTAATGTTTCGTACTGCGAAAGTTGTATTTCCTCTATATTAATACTTCTGTATATTTCGGCAGTACGTTCGTTATTTATTAAGTTATGGTGATGAACTTATTCTCTCCCGATTGGAGGCCTTAGTTACTTATTATCTGGTTTTCTTTTTTATTATTATGAATATTCCTCAACTTTCCCCCCATTGGTACTTTCTTCCACCTTTTTAGGAAACAGAAAAATCAAAACTTGTGGAAGGAAGAGCTGACGGTTTGTGAGTTGGAGGGTTGGCACCATACATATACCATATTATTATCATTATCTAGTACCTCCCTGAATCTGACCATAGGTCATGCATTTATTTATTTAAATAAATATTTATTAAAAATATTCAATTATTAAAGATTCATCTGGCAGATGATAAAAGGCATCGTGTTCAATCATATGTTGTTTTATGACAGTGTTGGTTGCCCTGAGTGGAATTTACCCAGGTGGATTACAGTTGTGCTGGCAAAGCGATCTTCTCCTGGAACTGTTGCATTCAGCGATGGCTCCACGGAGACATCCTCAAATGTTATAAGTAATACTGCCCTTCTATCTTTCCATGCATCTACCACCGGAACGGTTGCTGTGGAGTATGGTCACCCGGGTGACGATGCATGGAGTGTCCATGACAGACAGCCATCTGCAGATTGCAGACTATGTGGACACCAGGAGAGCGGATTGAGGGAGCTCCAGAGGAAAGCCGTTCCATGCAGGAGGAAGGGACACCGCACAACCGGTCTCCCGACAAGGGGGTCACTGGGGGTGGACTGAGCAGTTCCTAAGTGGCCGTTTCTGAGGGCGACCATCCGTGTGGTGTGAACAATTCTCCTCTCTCCCAGCAAAAGACACTTATAACCAACAATAATTAGTGGCTGGGAGAGAGTTTGTCAGGTTCCCACAAGGGGGACAGAGCACTTAATGTTCCTTTTCTTCACCTATTTCTAGTAATAACTTTAACACCTTTCATCATTGACTAACGTAGTTATTTACTTATAGATTTAGGCATTGCACAGAAGAATACAATGTTTTGTAAGGCTTCTCCTCTTGTTTTGTTGGATCTCATGTTGACTTCTATAAGATCTCGATTTTCATTGGTACAGATGCTGCGACCGGTGAGAATCTGGGGAGGCAATGTAGTAGTCCAGACATGAGCTCCACTACCATACGGTGGCAGCAAGGACTGCTCCGTCACCGTCAAAGTTTACACCAATAAGTGCCGGTACGGTAGCCACCGGGCAGCGCCATGACAGGGCTGCCACCTACTTTGTGCGGCTAGCGTAACCCCTGAGGAAGTTGATATGGGACCCGGCAGGGCAAAGGCGGGGCATTTTGATCGTGGATGCTGCAGTGAGCAGAGATTAAGGAAGTGAGAAGCGAAAGTACTCATTCTCCTGCTTGCTTGGGGGGGTCTACAGTGTGAGGGTCAAGTTCCGGGAGGCCAACAAAGAGGCCCCATCACATGATTATAAGCACTATTTGATGCATAATGCATTATGCGAGTATAAAAGCACAGAACGGAATTACTGTTGTTATATATACCTCCTTGATTACTTGTGACTGTTGATGCCGCCACCGGGCTTCCTCTTCACTAACGGATGCGCCACATTTTCAGTCACACCAGCGGAGTTTTTTTTCATAAATGAATGCAAGTTCTATCAAGGTGAATAACTATATGCAAATAACTCAATCTGAATAAGAGGATTCGAATAGTGCAATGTGCATAATGCATAGTGCATAATACAGTGTCTATATCTCATATCTCAAAGTGCATAATTCAATGTGAATAATGCAATGCAAATACCATATTGTGGATAACACAACCTAAATAACGCAATGTAAAAAAAAAACAATGTGAGCAATGCACTGTGAATAACTCAATGTAAATAACTCAATGTGAATAACTTAATGTGAATAACTCAATGTAAATAACTCAGTGTGAATAATGCAATTTAAATAATGTGTAGTGTAATGTGAATAACTTAATGTGAATAACTCAATGTAAATAACTCAGTGTGAATAATGCAAGGTTCATAATGCAATGTAAATAATGTGTAGTGTAATGTAAATAACTTAATGTGAATAACTCAATGTAAATAACTCAGTGTGAATAATGCAAGGTTCATAATGCAATGTAAATAATGTGTAGTGTAATGTAAATAACTTAATGTGAATAACTCAATGTAAATAACTCAGTGTGAATAATGCAAGGTTCATAATGCAATGTAAATAATGTGTAGTGTAATGTAAATAACTTAATGTGAATAACTCAATGTAAATAACTCAGTGTGAATAATGCAAGGTTCATAATGCAATGTAAATAATGTGTAGTGTAATGTAAATAACTTAATGTGAATAACTCAATAAAAAAATGTATGAATAACTCAATATGAATAATGCAAGATGAAATAATGCAATGTATATAATGCAAATAACTTAATGTGAATAACCCAATGTGAATTCTCAATATGACTAATGCAAGATGAATATTGCAATGTAAATAATGCAATGTGAATAGATTAATGCAATGCAATGTGAATACTCAATATGATTAATGCAAGATGAATAATGCAATGTAAATAATAGAATGTGGATAATGTACATGAACCACTTAAGCAGAGATGTATTTCCGAGCTTCAGTTAGCAAGTGCCAGTATATTTCACCACAGTTCACCACGTCCCGTGACCCGTGACCCCTGCCTCGCTGGGTCCGGTCGGTACATGTACATATATTACACCATGGAAGACGAAGCAGCAAAGGTTTGCCTCGTTCTGGGCCAATCAACACAACAGTCACTCTGCAGATGATGACATCACACAAATGATGTTTGTCTTTGATTGCTGCGGATAATTGCGCTGAATAATTCATGAGTCATGTGGGACGACTAGAAATGGATGGAATCAAATAGAATAATTGAGTTGGAACCCTCAGCGATACACGGCAAGAAATGCACTCACAGGTCCAAAGCAGATTTTAACATGTCCATGAGGAAAGATCGTGAAGGAATCTCGACATTAGTGGCTGCCGCTCAGTCTTACGTGTTTGATAATTCAGTTACCATATTTACAGCCTGCCTGTCTTATTTCGTGTGAGACAATTATGTTCCAATAAATGTAGTTTTGGTTACACATGCAATAATTCATGCATGGCAATTTTATATTTGCGCAGTGATCTGCGCTAATCTCCCAGGTAAGGAGCCGCATAGGCAGGTGGATGTGGGTGGGGTGATGACATCAGGGAACCTAGGTGGTGTAATGGTTAGTATAGAGGCATGGAATACAAGAGATGTGGGTTCGATTTCATCAACTCAATGTAGATAAACACTAAATGCTGACACCGGGCGTGGTGGCCGAATCGGTAGAACGCAGGCCTCGTGTGCGGGAGATCAGGAGTTCAGTTCTCGGTCGGTTCAAACCAATAACTTATCAAATTGATACTTGTCGCTTCCTAGCATGGTGCTCAGCATTAATAGGATAGGAAAAGGACTGGTTAGCATAGTGTCAGGATAATGTGTCTAAGCAAGAAATTGTGGCATGGTGCCGGCAGCCTAATTTCCCAGTGGGGCAGCACTATAACATATCCATGAGTGTGCACTGTCGCAAGTCAGCATCCGTCCTGATATGACCTTAGATGTTGCCAGGACATAAAACTCCAACAAGCAACTAAATGCTGAACCTGTGAACTCCACCTCTTGTTTACAGCTGATACCAAAGCGGTTTTTGCTCGGATTTAGACACGGCTGTCAGTTATCCTGTATGTGGGTAGGGGTGAATATGTACTGTACGGTTCATCACGCTCTTCTGTGAGAAAGTACTGAACATCCTAATACCCCTGTCACACTATGACATAACGAGCCAATGTGAGCCTAACGTGGTCATTTTTCGTCATTATGTTGGGTTACGTCATGATGACGTCAGAATGACGTTAGAATGACGTCGAGCTACGTCACATTACGTCGTGTTACGTCGAGTTACGTCAAGGTTTTGGACATGTTCAAAACTTTTGACGTAGCTCGAACGTAAGGGTTTACGTTCGCTGTACGTTCTGTTCACGTTCAGTGAACGTCAATGACGTTAAACGGACGTTATTCCAACGCTGCTCACTACGTTCAACTACGTTCCACTACATTGACCCACATTAAACCGAGTGCAAATGGCCATGTGGCGTAATGGGAACGTCAGGAGAACGTCAGGAGCACGTCAGGAGAACGTCAGGAGAACGTCAGGAGAATGTCAGGAGAATGTCAGGAGAATGTGCATTCAACATACGTTCACCGTCTCATGATGTATCTAACGTCACGTAGCATTCTTCTGCCGATGGAATAACGTTCATAACGTTCCGTGAGCGTAGTGACGTTGTCCTCTCTCGTTGAATGACGGTATCACTATGCTTTACCGACGTTACGCTCTCGTCCACTACGCTGCATCCACGTTCAACTTGTGCCCAAATTTGCATACTACGCCGAGAAGTTCAAAGTTCTTCACGTTCTCCCTACGCTGACGTCATTACATCATAGTGTGACAGGGCCATGAGAGGCATAGCTCACTAATTATAGAGGCAGACGGTAAACATGCACCCCTTTGAAAGAAAGGTACCACGTAGTGTTCCGCGGAAAGCACTACAAAGCCTCTTCTGACTAATTGTGAATTTGAAAGCTCTTTTCTTATTTCCTTTATTTACTAGCGCCACCTCCCGAATATAACGGATACAGGGCCCCTTATGTCACTGATATAAGGTCCCATATGTCATAGAGAAAGGCCCCCTGAATGAAAAATACAGCCATAGAGCAAGAGCCCCTATGAAAGATGCACAGGGCCCCCTATATCACAGACAAAGGGCCCCTTAATTACCTCACCGACACAGGGCCTTTACATAATAGACACAGGGCCCCTTACATCACAAACAAACCCTTGTATCACAGATAAAGAATACAAACCCTTGTATCACAGATAAAGAGGGCCATTTACATCCCTGTAAAACAGGACCCCCCATGTACGATGCACAGGGTCCCCTATATCACAAACAAATGGCTCCTTACATAGCAGACACAGAGCTCCTTACATAAAAAAACACAGGGCCCTTGCATCACAGACACAGGGCCCTTTATATCACAAACACAGAGCCCTTTGCATCACAGACATAAAGCCCCTTATGTCATAGACACAGGGCCTCTACACAACAAACATAAGCTCTCTACATCACAAATACAGGGCGTCTACACAACATACACAAGGCCTCTACACAACATACACAAGGCCTCTACACAACATACACAGGACCTCTACACCACAGACACAGGTCCCCTTACATCACAAACACATGTCCTCTACACAACATACACAAGGCCTCTACACAACATACACAAGGCCTCTACACAACATACACATGACCTATACAACACAGACACTGGTCCCCTTACATCACAAACACAGGGCCTCTACACAACATACACAAAACTTCTACACAAAATACACAAGGGCTCTACACAAAATACACAAGGCCTCTACACAAAATACACAAGGCCTCTACCCAAAATACACAAGGCCCCTACACAACATACACAGGACGTCTACACCACAGACACAGGTCCCCTTACATCACAAACACAGGGCCTCTACACAACATACACAAAGCCTCTACATAACATACACAGGGCTTCTATACCACAGACACATACATGGCCCCTTACATGACAAACACCAGGCATCTACATGACAAACACAGGATCTCTACACAACATAACCAGGGCCTCTACATAACAAACACAGGCTTTCTACACAAGAAACACAGGGTCTCTACATAACAAACACAGGGCCTCTTGGATCGAAGACACACGACCCCATACGTCACGGAATCGTCATCCTACATGGCGGGTTGTCCCGCTGTGCATGCGCACAGAAAGGAAAACAACAAAGTCGGCTCAAGATGACAGCAGCAGACTTGGCAAGCCCGAAGGTTCTGGGAGACATCACCTGTCGGGCTCCCGGTGAACTAAGCCACGTAAGGGTCGGTTACCTGCTTACATGCAAAGCTGCATGATCCAATGAAAGCATGGCGTTTTCAAAACAGAAGCACTTATCTGAATCTGAGCCCACGTAACCAACTTAGATACTGGTGTGTTCGTTAAGGCCCTGTCACATTACGGCATATGGCGGGAGCATATTGAAAACCTACGTACGCCGTGCTAGTGCCGGCCTATGATGACCTTCGGTGAACTTTCGGGTGGGTTTGAGCGTATGGGGGACCTATGAGGAGCGTGTGAGGAGCCTATGAGGAGCGTATGGGAGCGTGCTGCGACATTTTTTGACTGTTTTGATTAGCATGTGGAGCGTATGAGGAGCGTATGAGGAGCGTATGAATATTTTAGGAGCATATGAGGAGCATATGAGGAGCGTATGAGGAGCATATGAGGAGCGTATGCGAAACCTATGCGCGACCTATGCGCGACCTATGGTATCTCTCCGCGGTCCACCGCTTGGTGACTCCTGGGTATATAAAGCCTGGAGCAACAGGCTCCCCTCACTCTGCCACCATGCCTGCTAAGAGGAACACCACTGCTGCTGCTGCTTCTGCTACTGCTACTACTACTACTACCAGTACTACTGCTACTACACCAGCCTCCAGAGCTGCTGTTACTACAGGAGGAGGACTAGGCTGTGGGAGAGGCAGAAAGAGGCAGACTTTGTTACAATGCTCTCCATCACCAGCCTCCTCACCTGCCTCGCCACCTCACCACTCTCCACACCACTCTCCAGAACACCACTCTCCACAACACTACTCTCCAGAACACCACTCTCCACTGGAGGAGCTGGAGATGGAAGTGGAGAGGTCGACGACGCAACGCTGGCGTCCCCGCTCCAGCTCGCCATCTCCTGCCTCTGCGGGCAGCTCACGGGCGTCGTCCGCTGCCTCCGCCGCCTCCGCCGCCTCCACCAGCACCGCTGCCATCGGCACGTCAAAGAGACGGAGGGCCAAGAAGAGCGACTGTTCTCTGTCGGTCTTCAAGGAGGGTCAAATGTTGGACTTCCTCGAGGAGAACCCCATCATTTGGAACATGAAGCTCACGGATTACTGCCGCTCAGACAGAAAGGCCAAGATGTGGGAGGACCAGGCGACACTTCTGGGGACCACAACAGTCCATCTCCAGAAGTGGTTCAAGTCGCTCAGGGACACGAACACGCGGCTCCACAAAAAAAAGAGCGGGGACGGAGCCGCTGACCTGACTGAGCGGGAGCAGTGGATCCTGCGCAAGTTCGGGTTCCTGCGGTCCGTCGTCCGTCACCGACCGGAGCCCTGCAGGAGTGTAAGTACATAATCTTTTTTCGTTCTGACAAGTGCGGCCATTAGTATCGTATTCTAGTTTGTTATGTTATGCTTTTGTTGTATTTATGTTTGTTTGTTTGTTGTTGTTTTTACGTCCTAGCAACATATAATATTCTAGTAATTTGTTAATGTTATTTATTTCTTTAATGTTGAGTTGTTGTGTAGTTGTTCTTAAATCGAGATATTGACAATAGATGTATCATGATATAATCGTTATAAATCCATGTCTGCATTTAACGTTAATTATTTTTGCTTTATATAATTTTGATTTACTGTTGACTTGTCGTGTCTTTTGTCGAAATATCGATTTGCATTCATGTTACTTATGTTATGTTATGATTTTGTTTTGCAGTTGGCCAGTCCTGTCATGGCTCCGCAGCTTGATCTCAGCTTGGAGGAGAATGTCCCGACCGATGTGGAGGTGGCGATGGACGAGGATCTTCCACCCACTCCCCCCGCTACATCCCAAGAGCGGGGAAAGGGGAGAGGGAAGCGATCTGCCCCAGTCGACAACAACCTCCTCGCTGCCATCCACAAGAGGTTCGATGAGTCTGCCGACATCCTCAAGGTGATGCAGCCGCCTCCTCCTCCACCTCCACCTCCACCGGCGGTGACGAAACGAGTGGCATTCGCCAACTATATGCGGGAGATGATCCTCACGATGCCGGAGGAGCGGTTTGTGTCGGTTTGCGGTGCACTCAACCGCATGGCGTCGCACCATCTGGAGGAGGAGGAAGGAACCTTCATGGCCCCAGTGGTTTGTGTGGCTGCTCCTGCTCCTGCCCCTGCTCCTGCACCTGCTCCTGGACCTCCTCGTGTGTCTGCAAGTGAGGCATACCAGCCTCAACCCCACCAGTGGACTCACCAGCCACCACTGGCATCACCATGGGCTTCACAGACACACGAGTATGTGCAGCACTATATGGGGCAGCTGCAGATTCCTCATCAGCCACAGCCACAGCCGCCTCTGCCAAGACTTCCGCCTCAGCCTCTACCTCCAACCTCCGTAGGTCACGAGGCGCCCGCAGCTCCGCTGGTGGTACGGCCGTCACCGTCACACACTGCTGGACAACTACGGACATTAGGGATGGCGGGGCACACAAGGGGCTCTCCCGGAGTCGTGGTGCGCGCGGGTGCTCCGCCCACTGTGGGTGCGGCATGGCCGGGGACTTGCACTGCTGCAGACATTGTGATTCCGACACACGTCGACCCCACCCCAGTGAACTTGTCTGAGTCGGCCAGCCCAGAAGGACTATTGAACTTGTCGGGGCTGTCCGGCATATCTGGCATGTTGGGCGCAAATTTGGACTTATTCCCCTCGTCAGCCACACAGTCGCCAGCTGATGCCACTTCTAATGGCAAGGGAGAGAAGTGATTGTAAATATGTGTATATATGTAGTCTTAGTTTTTATTTATCTTTGTACATTTGTATGTATATATGTATATATATTGTTTATATATTGTTTGTACATTTATATGTCAAGATGATAAAATAAATAAATATACTGTCAATTTTAATTTGTGTGTCCGTGTTCAGTAAAGGCATGCCATCATTTAATTGTTATATATTAAAGTACAATTAACATTAAAATTAAAATTAAAACATAAATAACGTTAAATTTAACATATTTATTATAATGTTTCTCCTTCCCCTTTCTCCCTTTCCTCCTTCTCTCTCTCTTCCTCTCTCTATCTCTCTTCCTCCCTCTCTATCTCCCTCTCTCTCTATCTCTCTTCCTCCCTCTCTATCTCCCTCTCTCTCTATCTCTCTTCCTCCCTCTCTCTGTCTCTCTTCTCCCCTCCCTCCCTCCCTCCCTCCCTCTCGTCTCCCCCTTTCTCTCTCTGTGTCACTCTATTTTTTCCTGTGTTCTTAGTATGTATGTAAAAAGAGAGGAGATTCATTACAATTACATTAACTAGATGACTTTAAATTAAGGAGCGAAAGAACGTAACAGACATGTAAAATTGTGTTTTCATATCTATAAAATGATATCGTTTATTTTATACTAGACATATAAACATTAGCATCTCATATGACAGGAGAGATGTCACAACATCACAGACATGTTTGCAAAAACAGTAGACAGACACAGCGCATACAGACTGATAAAATGTTTTGTCAGATCATCCTGTCTTGCCATGACAGTGCTCCGGCAGGTGAGGCGACCCAGTCTTTAATTAGATTGCGCTGTTCCTTTCCTAGCTTGGACGCGGTGTTGGGGTTAACAGGTTCAACGTTAATGTCACGAAGGTTGTGGCCCTCTCGCCAACCTCCAGGCACAAAGTTGTTGTTGGCTGTCTCGGGACGATCCAGCTGCATGTTCTGTAGCGCTGGGTAGCGTGTCCTCATGAGGTTGTGCAGAACCATGCACGCCTTGACGATGAGCTTCACGTTGGAGGGGTGGTGCTGCATAGTCGTCAGGAGCACTTGGAAGCGGTTGGCTAGAATGCCAAAGGCATTCTCCACCACTCTCCTAGCTCGGGAAAGCCGGTAGTTGAAGAGTCGCTCATCATTGGTCAAGCCCCTCTTGCCGTACGGCTTCATCATGGCAAAGGCGTCATCACCGATCAGGAAATACGGCACATCCTTCTGGCCGTCGACGAGCGGTTCAGGGTTCGGAAAGCCGATGGTGCCACCTTCTGTGCACGCCTTCAGCTCGGAGGCGTTGTAGATCTGGGCATCGGACGCGGAGCCCATACCGCCAATATCTGCCCAGATAAATTTGTAATCCGCATCTACAAGCGCCAACAGGACCACGGAGAAAAAGCCCTTGTAGTTGTAGTAGAGCGACCCACTCTTTGGAGGGCACCGGCAGGCGATGTGCTTCCCATCCAGAGCGCCACAGGTATGGGGGAAGTTCCACCTCTCTGCAAAGAGGTCCGCGATGGCATGCCACCCTTCTGGAGTCGTCGGACACGTCATGACCTCGGCCATGTACTCGTCGACGATGGCCTTGCAGACTTCACGCACTATCAGCGACTGTGTGTTGTGGGGCACCCTCCACCCAAACTTCATGGAGGAGTATTTTGTGCCGGATGCCAGGTGCCGCAGAGTAAGTGCTATTTTCAGCGCCAGGTCGAGCGGCACCCTGAATGTGGACCGTTTTTTGGCGATCCTGGGTCCCACTCGCGCCACAATCTCGTCAAACAATTGGGGAGGCAGCCGCATGAAGTTCACAAACGACGCGGTGTCCTCGCTGCGGAGCTCGACCATGAGCTTGTCGAACAAGCCAAACTGTGGCCGCCTCCCAATCCAGGGTCTGACCCACACTGATCGTCGCCGCCGCTCCCTCCTCCTTCGTCTCTCGATACGGGACGCCAGAAGAACCATGAGGAGTAGAGTAAGCTCATGGTGATAAAGGGCAACTCTGTAGAAAAGCTGGAACTGTGCTTGCAGTGCCTGGGCATCCATCCTGTATGAGCAGCAGAGCAGGAATGACCGAAGGAATGGCGTGGGTCGCCTTTATATACCGAGACCATAGGTCGGGCATACGCCGCCATACACTTCGCATACGCCTCCCATACGCTTTTCATACGCTCTCATACGCAACGCGTAGGTTCTGCGTACGCTGCATACGCCCGAGATACGCCCCTGATACGCCCGTGACGCAAGTTGAGCGTACGAGTAGCATACGCCGGCGTACCCCTAGCGTATGCCGGCATACCCCCAGTGTACGAGGAGCGTATGCGGAGCGTACGCCGGCGTATGAGTAGCGTATGGCCCATACGCCCCCGTAGGTCGAGATTTTTTGAGCATGCACAAAAAAATGGGGACGGACGGATTTATGAAAGCGTATGGCGGCGTATGCCTCATACGCTTCACATAAGCCGTCACCTGACGGCGTATGAGTAGCGTATGAGTAGCGTATGAGTAGCGTATGAGTAGCGTATGAGTAGCGTATGAGTAGCGTATGAGTAGCGTATGAGTAGCGTATACGGCGTATGCCGACGTATATGACGTAAAGTGGCTACGCCGCCATACGCTCCTGCCATACGCTGTAATGTGACAGGGCCTTTAAGTGCTTGATGCTGCACAGACAGGATATTGGGCCGATTCGGACAGAGGAAGCTCGAGATTGGTGTGGGAGAAGGAAGGTGTATTCTAATACAGTTATAATAAAGGGTGTACAGGTTTAAGTTCAAGGGCGCACTTGTGATAGTGGCTCGGGGGGTCTACACCAGCCTTCTGTTGCTGCTACTTGCCGTGTTGGTGGTTGCATGGTCCCATGAAATATAATTTTGTCAAAATTAAAACAACTACTTACATTTGATCCTATATATCCAACTTAGATACTGGTGTATTAGCTAATGATTTGGGACAGCATATACAGAATAACGAGTAAATTTATAAGCTGACCCCTTTAGACACTCACTTTGAAACACCCATGATGCAGGGAGGCCATTAACCAACTAGGACAATCTCGTAACCTCATTAGCCTCCCCCAACCAAGTAGGCCTACTGTGCAGGGCCATCGAGGGGAAGGGGAAATGAGGTGGATGTGTCTGTGTGTGTATGTGTCTATGTGTTTCCGGACCTGACTTTACAGAGACATAGAGACAGACATACACACAGACATACACACACAGACACACACAAACAGACACACATACACACATACAGATATGCACACACATAGATAGACACACACAGACATGCACACACCCAACATACACAGACACACATACACCCGACCTGACTTTGCATAGAGAGAGACACACACAGACAGAGACACATAGACAGACACACATAGACAGAGGCAGACACACACACATACATACACACACATACACACACAGACACACACAGACAGACACACACAGACAGACACACACACATACATACACACAGACACAGAACCATAGACAGACAGAGACAGACACACCCAGACACATACACACATACATACCCACACATACACATACACAGAAACACACAGATATACACACACATACACATACAGGCATACATAGACAGACAGACACAAGCAGACACCAGACAAACATTATATTTTGTTAAAAACCCTAGTGTCATGGGCATATGGCACTAATCTGTTCCCAGAATGTTCCAACCCCAAACAGAAATACCTACCTGAAGTCCTGTCAGGTTCCAGGATTAGTAGGTTACCTCACATCACGTGGTCACCACGACATGACCATCTGGGTCAGAGCCACAGGACTTTTGGCAAGCTTGTCAAAATTATTGTTGGTTCTTTCAGCTCAAATTACTTCAAAACTAATCATCTTTAATCAAAATCACTCCGGACTAATGATTAGTAGCTCGTAACGATCAATTTGATATATTTATCTAAAAAATAAGACAAAAATTCAAACGCCATCGGACCATGCAACTTTAATTTAAAAACATACAAAGAATAAGCAGTCATATTTGACTGCAATACTTGTGAATTTGTAGTATTCTCACAATAGTGTTATGCTAGGTACACACCTACCGTATACGATTCGCGCACTAAAACTCGCGCCCCGACCCGACCCGCTTAAAACTGAAAACGGGCCGATTCATTTTTCGAATCGCGAATCGCAATCGTAAGGAAGCAGTTTTAGCCCTAAAACTGAGTTTTAAGTCGCGAATCGCAATCGGTAGGTGTGCTAGGGGAGCGCACACCTCACGACTTTTGGGCAGTTTTAGATCGTATACGGTAGGTGGGTGTGGACAAATGGTAGGTGTGTACCTAGCATTAGTTGATCATTAAAGGAGTTTCCACTTACCCCAGTGACATCACAGGAGCCCGCTGTTTGGGGCGTCGCGTCACGCGTTGTTGCCACCGGCGCGAATGTCGTCTGCCTGATGGTGCCAATTTGCACGCGTCTCGTGGTGGTCTCGGGGCGTCTGCGCATATATCGTGAGTGCGGCGCCTCGTTGCCGTCCGCCCGGCGCGCCAAGTGGAGTCAACACGAACACGCCCTGCCCCACTCAGCAGTCCACAGTGCTTCACCCGTTTGAATACAGAAACAGGGGCAGACTGGTCGGCAACCAGCAGGCCAGCATAATGTTCTAATGCAGCCAGCGTGTAGCCAGCGGAATAACAGAAGCTTTACTAAAGGCCCTGTCACACTACGACGTTTCCTACCAACGCGCGTCGACGTGTTGCCTTTTTGGTCGAAACGTCGGTACACGTCCGGTACGTTACCGGCGCGTTAACGGCGCGTTACGGGCGCGTTTCCGGCGCGTCGGTACATAGCAACTTGTCAATGGACACGTCGGCGCGCGTCGGCGCGCGTCGGGACGCGTCGTGGTTTTGTGCTTGCACAAAACTTTTGACGGGCCGCAACGCGCGGCAGCGTGTTGGCGGGCACGTTACGGACGCGTTAGCAACACGTCGACACGCGTTGGCGGCGCGTAGGCGGAACGCTGGCATGACGTTGATCAACGTCGGTTAACGTTGGCTTTTTTCCCCCAAAATGCGAGCGTTCTGTCGGCGCGTCGGGAACGTCCCATCGACGTGTTGTGGGCGCGCCATTGGCGTTGCTCCAGCGTTTCTCGGCGCGTTGGACGTGTTGCCGGCGCGCCTGGATGCGTTGGCCGCGCGGTGTGGACGCGCTGTGGGCGCATCCTAACGTGTTGCTGGCGGGTATGTACGCGTTTACATGGTACTAACCCGACACCAACACGCCGTCAACGCGCCGACAGCGCGCCGACAGCGCGCCGACAGCACGCCGACGTCACGCTGGGAACCCGCTGGCGGGACGTTGATATGCTGTTCCGCCGCGCGTCGAAGCCCGTTGGCCGCGCGCTCATAGCACGCTACTAACACGCTGCGCCGCGTCAAACTTTCTCCCAAAGCGCCGAAAAGTCCGACCTCTCTCGACGGGTTGCAAATATTTTGCGCGTTGCCGGCGCGCCGGGGGAAACGTTGTAATGTGACAGGGCCTTTATGCAGGCTGGTAACCGGCGGGTCAGCAGAAGCTCTAATGCAGGCTGGTAGCCAGCAAAGCAACATAATCTCTAATGCAGGCTGGTAACCAGTGGGATAACAGAAGGAAACTCTAATGCAGGGTGGTAGCCAGCGGGAAAACAGAAGCTCTACTAATGCAGGCTGGTAACCAGTGAGATAACATAATGAAACTCTAATGCAGGCTGGTAACCAGCCCGAAACAGAAGCTCTACTAATGCAGGCTGGTAACCAGTGGGATAACAAAAAGAAACTCTAATGCAGGCTGGTAACCAGTGGGATAACAAAAAGAAACTATAATGCAGGCTGGTAACCGGTGGGATAACAGAAGGAAATTCTAATGCTAGCTGGTAGCCAGCGGAATAACAGAAGCTCTATTAATGCAGGCTGGTAACCAGCAGGATAACAACAAGAAACTCTAATGCAGGCTGGTAACCAGTGAGATAACAGAAAGAAACTCTAATGCAGGCTGGTAGCCAGCAGGAAAACAGAAACTCTACTAATGCAGGCTGGTAACCAGTGGGATAACAGAGAGAAACTCTAATGCAGGTTGGTAGCCAGGGGGAACACAGAAGCTCTACTAATGCAGGCTGGTAACCAGTGGGATAACAACAAGAAACTCTAATGCAGGCTGGTAACCACTGGGATAAGAGAAATAAACAATAATGCAGGCTGGTAGCCAGGGGGAAACATAAGCTCTACTAATGCGGGCTCGTATCCAGTGTGATAACAGAAAAAAACGTTGATGCAGGGTGGTAGCCAGTGGGATAACAGAAATACACTCTAATGCAGGGTGGTAACCAGCCTCAAAACAGAAGCTTTACTAATGCAGGATGGTAACTAGCAGGAACACAGAAAGAAACTCTAATGCAGGCTGGTAACCAGTGGGATAACAGAAAGAAACTCTAATGCAGGCTGGTAACCAGTGGGATAACAGAAAGAAACTCTAATGCAGGCTGATAACGAGTACTCTCACATAGAGAAGCTCTAATGCAGGCTGGTAGCCGGCGGGATAACAGAAGTTGTACTAATGCAGGCTGGTAACCAGCTGCTAGCTGATCAAAATGTTTATTGCCAAACCTTTAAATTGGTTCGTGCTTGTAGTTTGGTTGGTTGTTGGAGTTTTATGTCCTGGAAACATCTAGGGTCATATTAGGATGGCTGCTTGTAGGTCCTTTGTGCTGCTCGCCAACTGGAGGAGGCTCTGTCCAACCCGGGCTGCGTCTTACTAACAATTAGGTAACCACGACACAACCTGGTCCCCAGCCTTCAGCAACGTGAGTGAGTGATTGCAGTTGTATGACTTAGCAACATCTGAGGTCATACCATGATGGGTATATATATCGACTTATGACAGTCCCTGCTCATGGCAGTGATATATTGTTGCCTCACTGGGATACCACGGTGCCACAATGGTAGTTTTATATTGTTGCCACACTGGGCTACCACGGTGCCAGAGTGGCAGTGATATAGTGTTGCCACTTTGAGATACCAAGATGCTACAATGACCATACTCACCCTGAGCCACATTATTCTGACACTGAGCCAACCAGTTCTTTCCCTAACTTCAGGTGAGGTAGAGGTAGGGACAAATTTCGTAAGTATCTGCCTCCACCTGAGATCGAAACTATAACATACCGCTGTAGAGGCTGACGTCCTACCCACTCTGCCATCCCGGAATCATATATCGATGCGTGTCTGGATAGTCATGCAACTGCTGTGCGCATGTGTCATGATTTGTCTGAGTGTGTGCATGTGTCATGGTTTGTCTGAGTGTGCGCATGTATCATGGTTTGTCTGAGTGTGTGCATGCATCACAGTTTGTCCGCATGTGTGCATGTGTTATGGTTTGTCTGAGTGTGTGCATGTCTCATGGTTTGTCCGAGTGTGTGCATGTGTCATGGTTTGTCCAAGTGTGCACATGCATCATGGTCTGTCTGAGTGTGTGCATGCGGCACAGTTTGTCTGAGTGTGCGCATGCGTCACAGTTTGTCCTCGTGTGTGCATGTGTCATGGTTTGTCCTCGCGTGTGCATGTGTCATGGTTTGTCCTCATGTGCACATGTGTCACTGTTTGTCCTCGTGTATGCATGTGTCACAGTTTGTCCATGTGTGTGCATGTGTCACAGTTTGTCCGAGTGTGTGCATGTGTCACGGTTTGTCCGTGTGTGTGCATGTGTCATGGTTTGTCTGAGTGTGCGCATGTGTCACGGTTTGTCTGCGTGTGCACATGTGTCATGGTTTGTCTGAGTGTGCGCATGTGTCATTGTTTGTCTGAGTGTTTGCATGCATCACGGTTTGTCCCCATGTGTGCATGTGTCACGGTCTGTCCACGTGTGTTCATGTCTCATGGTTTGCCTGAGTGTGCGCATGCATCATGGTTTGTCTGAGTGTGTGCATGTGTCATGGTTTTTCCAGTGTGTGCATGTGTCATGGTTTGTCTGAGTTTGCGCATGTTTCATGGTTTGCCTAGTGTGCGCTTGCATCACGATTTGTCCGAGTGTGTGCATGTGTCATGGTTTGTCTGAGTGTCTACATGCGCCACAGTTTGTTTGAATGTGTACATGTGTCACCTTTTGTCCGAGTGTCCGCATGTGTCATGGTTTGTTTGAGTGTGTGCATGTGTCACAATTTGTCTGAGTGTGTGCATGTTTCATGGTTTGTCTGCATGTGTACATGAGTCACGATTTGTCTGAGTGTGCACATGTGTCATGGTTTGTTTGAGTGTTGTAACATAGCAGTGAATATATTATGGAGACTGCTTCCTAACAGGTAGTTTGCCTTTTATAGTGGTTACAGCACATGTTTGGACCGTCCTACTCGTCCCATCTCTTCGATAGGACTGGCCTACCCAGCAACTATATATGGAGTGTAGTCACACACTCTCGGCACTCTACTCCCAGACATCGAGGCGTCAACATCTCCAAGTCAGTTAGCCCTGAAACCTGATCTGGCTAGTTACAGCTTATGGGATGGATTCAACTTGCTGAGCTTCTACAATATTGACCAATGGACGTGAGGAGGATTGGTGACTGTGGTGTCTGCCTTTTCCCACATCACTGCTGCTTAGGCTGACATGTACATCCATCATCAACTGACACTCTATACCTGTATGGTTGGCGACGGCTCACAGACAATGGATCATCTATATCTATCAACTCCTCGAGGCAACTGAGACATAGAATAAGCACCAAGAGGACTGAGTGTATCTATCATCCATATGGACTACACAGACAGTTGTGAGTGTAATATCATACTATTGAGAATTTATATGTAACTGTACTCTTTGTAATTGAGAATATATGTTAAATTGTTATGAGTACATATATGTGCATCGTTATTTGTCTTCTTTACTAAGAATAGATGTTTCAAATTCTCTTTTCTCCTCACTATATTAGCTAGTCTATAAGATTAGGCATAAGTTAGTATACATGGTTTGTCTGAGTGTGTGCGTGTGTCATCATTTGTCCCAGTGTGCACATGTGTCATGGTTTGTCTGAGTGGGCGCATGTGTCATAGTTTTCCTAGTGTGTGCATTCATCATGGTTTGTCTGAGTGTGCGCATGTGACATGATTTGTCTGAGTGTGTGCATATGTCATGGTTTGTCGGCATGTGTGCATGCATCACGATTTGTCCAAGTGTGCATGTACATCACAATTTGTCCAAGTGTGCGCATGTGTCATGGTTTGTCTGAGTGTGTGCATGTGTCATGGTTTGTCCTGGTGTGTGAATGCATCACGGTTTGTCCAAGTGTGTGCATGCGTCATGGTTTGTCTGAGTGTGCGCATGTGTCATGCTTTGTCTGAGTGTGTGCATGTGTCATGGTTTGTCTGAGTGTGTGCATGTGTCATGGTTTGTCTGAGTGTGCATACGTCACAGTTTGTCTGAGTGTGTGCATGCATCATGGTTTGTCTGAGTGCGTGCAAGTGTCATGGTTTGTCTGAGTGTGCATATGTCACAGTTTGTCTGAGTGTGTGCATGCATCATGGTTTGTCTGAGTGTGCACACACATCATGGTTTGTCTGAGTGTGCGCATGTGTCATGGTTTGTCTGAGTGTGTGCATGTGTCATGGTTTGTCTGAGTGTGCATATGTCACAGTTTGTCTGAGTGTGTGCATGCATCATGGTTTGTCTGAGTGTGTGCATGTGTCATGGCTTGTCTGAGTGTGTGCATGCATTATGGTTTGTCCTTGTTTGCACATGCATCATGGTTTGCCCGCATATGCGCATGTGTCACAGTTTGTCCAACTGTGCGCATGTGTCATGGTTTGTCCAAGTGTGCATAGGTGTCATGGTTTGTCCGAGTGTGTGCATGTGTCATGGTTTGTCTGAGTGTGTGCATGTGTCACTGTTGGTCCAAGTGTGTGCATGTGTCACGGTTTGTCTGCGTGTGCGCATGTGTCATGATTTGTCTGAGTGTGTGCATGTGTCATGGTTTGTCCTAGTGTGTGCATGCATCATGGTTTGTCTGTATGTGTGCATGCATTACGGTTTGTCTGAATGTGTCATGGTGTAGTTGAGTCTGTGCATGCATCATGGATTGTCTGAGTGTGCCCATGTTTCATGGTTTGTCCGAGTGTGCGCATGCATCATGGTTTGTCTGAGTGTGTGATTGTGTCATGGTTTATCTGAGTGTGTGCATGCGTCATGGTTGGTCTGATTGTGTGCATGCATCATGGTTTGTCCTAGTCTGCGCATGCATCACAGTTTGTCCGAGTGAATACATGTGTCATAGTTTGTCATACTGTATGCATGTGTCAAGGTTTGTCCACGTGTGTGCATGGGTCAATGTTTGTCCAAGTGTGCGGATGTGTCATGTTTTGTCTGAGTGTATGCATGTGTCATGGTTTGTCCGCATGTGCACATGCATCACAGTTTGTCTGAGTGTGCCCATGTGTCATGGTTTGTTTGAGTGTGTGCATGTGTCATGGTTTGTCCGAATGTGCACATGTATCATGGTTTGTCTGAGTGTGCGCATGTGTCATGGTTTCTCTGAGGGTGTGCATGTGTAATGGTTTGTCTGAGTGTGCACATGCTTCACAATTTGTCCGAGTGTGTGCATGGATCATGGTTTGTCTGAGTGTGCACATGCGTCATGGTTTGTCTGAGTGTGCGCATGCATCATGGTTTTTCTGAGTGTGCGCATGTGTCATGGTTTTTCTGAGTGTGCGCATGCGTCACCCTTTGTGGGAGTGTGCACATGCATCATGGTTTGTCTGAGTGTGTGCATGCATCACCGTTTGTCTGAGCGTGTGCATGTGTCATGGTTTGTCTGAGTGTGTGCATATGTCATGGTTTGTCTGAGTGTGTACATGCATCATGGTTAGCCTGAGTGTGGTCATGTGTCATGGTTTGTCTGAGTGTGTGCATGTATCATGGTTTGTCTGAGTGTGTGCATGTGTCATGGTTTGTTTGAGTGTGCGCATGGTGTCACAGTTTGTCCGAGTGTGCACATGCATCATGGTTTGTCTGAGTGTGTGCATGCTTCATGGTTTGTCAGAGTGTGGGCATGTGTCATGGTTTGTGTTAGTGTGTGCATACATCACAGTTTGTTTGAGTGTGCACACACATCATGGTTTGTCTGAGTGTGTGCATGTGTAATGGTTTGTCTGAGTGTGTGCATGTGTCATGGTTTGTCTGAGTGTGCGCATGTGACACGGTTTATCCAAGTGTGTGCATGTGTCACGGTTGGTGATGCGGTGCAGTGTGGAGGAGGGCAGTGTGTGATATCACAGAATCGGTAGGGATGTGAGGGGGAGCAGTGTGGAGGAGGGCAGTGTGCGACGTCACAGAATGTACAGGATGTGTGGTGGTCCAGAATGAAGGAGGGCAGTGTGTGACGTGACAGAATATACAGGATGTGGCGTGGGACAGAATGAAGGAGGGCAGTGTGTGACGTCAGAGAATGTACAGGACGTGGTGTGGTACAGAATGAAGGAGGGCAGTTTGTGACATCACAAAATGTACAGGATGTGTGGTGGTAAAGAATGAAGGAGGGCAGTGTGTGACGTCACATAATGCACAGGATGTGTGGTGGTACAAAATGAAGGAGGGCCGTGTGTGACGTCACAGATGTACAGGACGTCGGTGGTACAGAATGAAGGAGGGCAGTGTGTGACGTCACATAATGTACAGGACGTGTGGTGGGACAGAATGAAGGAGGGCAGTGTGTGACGTCACAGAATGTACAGGATGGGTGGCGGTACAGAATGAAGGAGGGCAGTGTGTGACATCACAGAATGTACAGGATGTGTGGTGCTACAGAATGAAGGAGGGCAGTGTGTGACATCACAGAATTTACAGGACGTGTGGTGGGACGAAATGAAAGGCAGTGTGTGACGTCACAGAATGTACAGGACGTGTGGTGGTACAGAATGAAGGAGGGCAGTGTGTGACTTCACCGAATGTACAGGATGTGTGGTCGTACAGAATGAAGGAGGGCAGTGTGTGACGTCACAGAATGTACAGGACATGTCCTGGTACAGAATGAAGGAGGGAAGAGTGTGACGTCACAGAATGTACAGGCAGACATGAGATGCCCTGTACAGGAGGTTCGGTTTGAGTTCGACGTCACAGAATTCTCAGTAGCCTGAGTTGATGCAGTGCTTAAAAGGATCGGGTGGGTCATCACTAAATGTACAGCGACGTGAGATGGCGCGATGCAATGTAAGGTGGGGAATGACCTCACTGAATGTAAAAGGATATGAGGGGATGCAGTGTGAACAAAGACAGTGATGACATCACAACACGCAGTGACTTGAAGTGCTGTAGATGACGTGAGGCGATGCAGTGTGATGAAGGACAGAGATGACGTCACAGAACATGCAGTGACATGAAGTGCTGTAGATGAGGTGAGGCGATGTAGTGTGATGAAGGACAGAGATGACAGTCACAGAACACAGTGACATGAAGTGTAGTAGATGACGTGAGGCGATGCAGTGTGATGAAGGACAGAGATGACATCACAGAACACGCAGTGACATGAAGAGCAGTAGATGACGTGAGGCGACGCAGTGTGATGAAGGACAGAGATGACGTCACAGAACACGCAGTGACAAGAAGTGCTGTAGATGACGTGAGGCGATGCAGTGTGATGAAGGGCAGAGATGACATCACAGAACACGCAGTGACATGAAGTGTGGTAGATGATGTGAGGCGATGCAGTGTGATGAAGGACAGAGATGACGTCACAGAACATGCAGTGAGATGAAGAGCAGTAGATGACGTGAAGGGATGCAGTGTGATGAAGGAGAGAGATGATGTCACAGCGATATGACAAGCAATGTGACAGGCGAACAGGGTGCGTGGCAGAACAAGCAGTGTGAAGGGAGCCGGGGAGTGACGTCACAGAAGGCTGTGAGTGACGTCACAAATCTCGCTATGACCTGAGTTGAAGTAGTTCAGGAGAGGGTGGGCATCTGGCCTGGCTGCAGAATGTAATTTGTTGTCCCTTCATCAAAGACCTTTGTTGCCAACTGGGGAAAAAATCTACAATTACGCCAAACCGTACAGAACGTCTCCTCCTGAAGCTTTTGATGGGCGCCGCGGGCGGACAACACCTGTATCAGAACAAGACTTGGATCCTTACTGTTGTTTTCAACAAGTTCTGCTATGGAGATGTGTCTTATTCATTCTTCTAAGTGGATCTAATGGTTACTAACTTGCTGTTTTTTAAATGCTTTTTGGGTCTGTGTTTTTTGTGTGTCGTGGGTTGGGGGATGACATTGTGTGGGTTTTCCCCTCTTGCAAATTGGTTCGTAAAACACCCGACAGGCGGCAGCATTATTTACGACTAATCCAACTTCCGCTGACGCACGCGCCGTTTGATGGCCGCCCCCTGAGTTAATACAGTTAAAACTTGTTTCATCATTGGTGCAGATCCTATTTTTTAAGGCTCACGTTCTATTCATGTTCAAAGTTGCGTGGTGCGTCCAAGGTTTTGTGTGCTACGTCAAAGTTGTTGCGTGACTACGTCACAGAGAAGCTACAATGCTATAGTAGATCATAGTGAGGGCTAGTGAGGATGTGATGAGAGTAGTTCATAGTGAGGCTATGACATGAATAGCTTATATTGAGGCTGTGACGTGAGTAGTTCATAGTGAGGCTATGACATGAATAGCTTATATTGAGGCTGTGACGTGAGTAGTTCATAGTGAGGCTGTGACGTGAGTAGTTCACAGTGAGGCTGTGACGTGAGTAGTTCATAGTTAGGCTATGACATGAATAATTCGTATTGTGGCTATGATGTGAGTAGTTTATAATGAGGCTATGACATGAATATTTCACAATGAAGCTGTGACGTGCATATTTCAGAATGAGGTTGTGACATGAAGAGGTCATAGTGAGGCTGTGACGTGAGTAGTTCCTAGTGAGGATGCGATGTGAGTAGTTCATAGTGACGCTATGACATGAATATCTTATATTGCGGCTGTGACGTGAGTAGTTCATACTGAGGCTATGACATGATAGCTTATATTGAGGCTGTGACATGAGTAGTTCATATTGAGGCTGTGACATGAGTAGTTCATAGTGAGGCTATGGCGTGAGTAGTTCGTAGTGAGGCTGTGACCTGAGTAGTTCATAGTTAGGCTATGACATGAATAATTCATATTGAGGCTCTGATGGTAGTAGTTCATAGTGAGGCTATGACATGAATATTTCACAATGAGCCTGTGACGTGCATATTTGACAGTGGGGCTGTGACATGAATAGTTCATATTGAGGCTGTCACGTGAATATTTCACAATGAGGCTGTGACGTGACTCGCTCCACCTTGACGTGTAGACTAGACGGAGCACCCTTCATCGCCATGCTTGTGGTTTCCTCTGGGAGACATGGGCGCCAACGTGAGCAGCTCCCAGACGGCGGGACCCTAATTACGGACCCCTGCGTGCCGGGCGCCTCCCAGTCCCGACAGGTGGCGTCACCTGCTCGTGTCCAAGTCATCGGGCAGGACAGGTGTTTACATCCCGGAATAGTTGGTTGGTTGGTTGTTGGAGTTTTGCATCCTGGTAACATCTAAGGTCATATCAGGACGGGTGCCGACTTGTGACAGTGCACACTCATGGCGACTTAATAGTGCTGCCCCACTGGGAGACCAGACCACCAGCACCATGACCTGATATCCCACTCAGTCACAGTTCAATTAATTTAGCATGTTTGCACTTCAAATATCTCAAAAGTTAGCTATTTAAAATAACTGTTACTTCAAACTAAAAGGTAAGTTATATTATAACGATCAACCTAATATATTTATCTGAGAAAATGACAGAAGCTTCAAACCATGGGACTATGCAACTTTAATAAAGCGCCTGTCGCGACCACCACTCCTCCTCGGAGCGCATTGTATTCCCAGAAGGCTCTGCGCTTCCGGGCATTCCGCATCTGCTCGCTGTGCTATTTATAGAACAGCTGCTCTACTGCAGGGATGGCTGCATTGCCTCCAAGATGCGCTCAGCCCGGTTGCCATGTTTACCAGCACACGACCTGCTGGCAACACACCTGGGGCTCAATACCTACAGGTCTGGCAGGCGTTGATTGTTGTTGGAGTTTGATGTCCTGGTAACATCTAAGGTCATATCAGGACGGGCACAGGCGTTGATTGCTAAGCTGCTTGCATTGTGGTGTTCTCTGTGGCGAGTGGTTAGAGTGTCTGACTTTTTTCTAGGTCGGACTCCTAATCTGAAGGTCGGTGGTTCGATTCTCCGTGCCCCCACCTCTGCCAATTTGGATTTCCAACACTGTGTATAACTTACAGCGACATTAAAGGCCAGTTGCTCTCATACCATGTCTATGTAGTGTGGGAGGTTAAAAATCCCTTGGGTCGGTAAAAGTGTAGACTCAGGTTTTCTATCGACAAACTGTCTAATGGTGAAAACAAGTCTATTCAGACTTATCCATGATAGGCAGTGTAAATCTTCAAGAAATATTGAGACCAATTCCGATAGCGGGCACTGTTGGCTTAACACTAAGCATAGTCCGATGACTGGTAGATCGCGGAATTCGAACCTATGGGTTCGAATCCTGGTAGAGTCAAACTATGACTTAATTTTGTTTTAATAGATGCTTGTCGCTTCCCAGACAGGTGCTGGGCATTATTAGGATAGAGTAAGAACTGGTTGGCTCAGTGTCAGCATAATGTGACTAAGTGGGGATATCAGGGCACGGTGCTGGTGGCCTGGTCTCCCAGTCGGGAAGCACTATCAAGTTGCAACTAGTGCACACTATGACAAGTCGGTACCCGTACTGATATGACCTTAGATGTTGCCAGGATGTAAAACTCCAACAACCAACCCACTAGTTCGATGAAAGCAAAACATTAAAATAAACTAAAGCGCTGACCAAGATTTGAACCTATATGTCCAATTTAGATCCCTACATAATTATTTAGCACGTGTTGCCCCGTATAAGGGAATGTGAATCCAGTTTATTTCAATAGAACCTGTTACTGCTGAAGCCTATGGTGTCAGAGTTTTGACATGCCTGCCAACATTAATTTTCCCTGTTTTCACTTCGAATATCTCCAAATATAGCCGTTTCATATAAAAGGTACTTCACCCTGAAGTAGAGTCGACTATAGCAATCAGCCTAATGTATTTATCTAAAAGAATTGCAGAAACTCAAAACCACCGGACAAGGAACTTTAAAGTTGCGCCATCTGTTGAAACCAGGACATTGTCAAAACCAAAGCACATGCCTTCATGGAGCGGGTACATCCTAATTAGACACTGGCTGCACTTGTATCAGGATAATGTGACTGAGTGGGATTTCGGCCATTGGGCCAGCGTCCTGGTTATCCTAGTGAGGCAGCACTATAAAATCGCCATGAGCGCGCACTGTCATAAGTCGGTGCCCGTCCTGATATGACCATAAGTAGATTACCATAGATGGTTGCCAGGACGTCAAGCCCCAACGAACAAAACAAAACGAAACAAAACAAAACAAACAATATCAATCCGAACATTGCTGCCACCAATATTTCTGGACCACCTGGGGCCCTCAGTTTGACGGGGTTCCACACCACGTATCTCTGTGCAGTCGAATGGCCCTGTCACACTACGATGCTTCTCGCCGGCGACCCGTCAGCGTTGAAAATAAAATTAAAGCGTCGAGAAACGTTAAACTTTTAGGGGAAATATGGGGAAATTGGACATTGGTGCAGCGTGTCAGTAGCGTGTTATTAGCGCGGGGCCAACATTGTGGTAACGTATATCGGCGCGTTCTCTCTGTGTCTCTGTCTGTGTCTGTGTCTCTGTGTCTGTCTCTGTCTGTGTCTGTGTATGTGTCTCTGTCTGTGTCTCTGTCTGTGTCTCTGTCTGTGTCTCTGTATGTGTCTCTGTATGTGTCTGTGTCTGTGTCTCTGTCTCTGTCTGTGTCCCTGTCTGTGTCTCTGTCTGTGTCTTGTCTGTGTCTGTGTCTGTGTCTGTGTCTGTGTCTCTGTCTGTGTCTCTGTGTCTGTGTCTCTGTGTCTGACCCTGTCTGTGTCTCTGTCTGTGTCTCTGCCTGTGTCTCTGTCTGTGTCTCTCTCTGTGTCTCTCTCTGTGTCTCTGCCTGTGTCTCTGTATGTGTCTCTGTCTGTGTCTCTGTCTGTGTCTCTGTCTGTGTCTCTGTGTCTGTCTCTGTATGTGTCTCTGTATGTGTCTCTGTCTGTGTCTCTGTATGTGTCTCTGTGTCTGTGTCTCTGTCTGTGTCGGTGTCTGTGTATGTGTCTGTGTCTGTGTATGTGTCTCTCTCTGTGTCTCTGTGTCTGTCTCTGTCTGTGTCTCTGTCTGTGTCTCTGTCTGTGTCTCGTCTGTGTCTGTGTCTGTGTTTCTGTGTCTGTCTCTGTCTGTGTCTGTGTCTCTGTCTCTGTGTAAGTGTCTCTGTCTGTGTCTCTGTGTCTGTCTCTGTATGTGTCTTCTCTGTCTGTGTCTTCTCTGTCTGTGTCTCTGTGTCTGTGTCTCTGTCTGTGTCTCTGTCTGTGTCTCTGTATGAGTCTCGTCTGTGTCTGTGTCTGTGTCTGTGTCTGTGTCTGTGTCTGTGTCTGTGTCTGTGTCTGTGTATGTCTCTGTCTGTGTCTCTGTCTGTGTCTCTGTGTCTGTGTCTCTGTCTGTGTCTCTGTGTCTGTCTCTGTATGTGTCTCTGTATGTGTCTCTGTATGGGTCTCTGTCTGTGTCTCTGTGTCTGTGTCTCTGTCTGTGTCTCTGTCTGTGTCTCTGTCTGTGTCTCTGTCTGTGTCGCTGTCTGTGTCTCGTATGTGTCTCTCACTGTGTCTGTGTCTGTGTCTGTGTATGTGTCTCTGTGTCTGTCTCTGTATGTGTCTCTGTATGTGTCTATGTATGTGTCTATGTCTGTGTCTCTCTGTCTCTGTATCTGTCTGTGTCTCTGTCTGTGTCTCTGTCTGTGTCTCTGTCTGTGTCTCTGTCTGTGTCTCTGTCTCTGTTTCTGTCTGTGTCTGTGTCTCCGTCTGTCTGTGTCTGTCTGTGTCTGTGTCTGTGCCTTTGTCTCTCTCTCTGAGACACAGAGACACACACACAGACACACACAGAGACACATAGACACACACACATACACAGAGACACACACAGAGACACAAATACACAGAGACACAGAGACACAGACACACAGAGACACACATACAGACATAGAGACACACACACCCAGATCCACACACATACACACACAGACACAGAGACACACACAGACACAGACACACACAGACACAGAGACCCACACACAGACACCCACAGACACAGAGACACACACAGAGACACATACATTGACACAGACACATACACAGACAGAGACACAACCACAGACAGATACACAGACACAGACAGAGACACAGAGAGAGACACAGACAGAGACACAGACAGAGACACAGACAGAGACACAGACACAGACACATACAGAGACACAGACACAGACAGAGACACAGACACACAGACAGAGACACAGACACAGACAGAGACACAGACACAGAGACACAGACAGAGACACAGACAGAGACACATACAGAGACAGACACAGAGACACAGACAGAGACAGAGACACATACAGAGACACAGGCAGAGACACAGACAGAAGCACAGACAGAGACACAGACACACAGACAGAGACACAGACACACAGACAGAGACACATACAGAGACACAGACACAGAGACAGAGACAGAGACAGAGACAGAGACACATACAGAGACAGACACAGAGACACAGACAGAGACAGAGACACATACAGAGACACAGGCAGAGACACAGACAGAAGCACAGACAGAGACACAGACACACAGACAGAGACACAGAGACACAGACAGAGACACAGACAGAGACACAGACACAGAGACACAGACAGAGACACAGACAGAGACACATACAGAGACAGACACAGAGACACAGACAGAGACAGAGACACAGACAGAGACACATACATAGACAGACACAGAGATACAGACAGATACACAGAGACACAGACAGAGACACATACAGAGACAGACACAGAGACACTGATAGAGACACAGACACAGAGACACAGACAGAGACACAGACAGAGACACATACAGAGACACATACAGAGACAGACACAGAGACACAGACAGAGACACAGACAGAGACACAGACACAGAGACACAGACACAGACACAGAGACACATACAGAGACAGACACAGAGACACAGACAGAGACACAGACACAGAGACACACACAGAGACACATACACACACATAGAGACACAGAGACACACACAGATACACACACAGAGACACACACACAGCAACGTGTGAGCAACGTCCCTCCAACGCACTTGTAACGTGTGTTGACGTCCGCCTAACGTCCTCCTAACGTCCTTATCGATATATTTGCGCGCGCTGCCAGTCGTTGTTTTTTTTTGACATGTTGAAAACACTCAGCGACCAATAACGCGCTCCGACATTGTCCGCCGACCGTCACCGTCAAAGCTAGTGTACCGACGTGTACTGACGCGCCACTAACGCGCCGCTAATGCGTGCCGACGCGTGCCGACGTTTCCCCAAAAATGCAACATGTCGACGGGTCGCCGGTGAGAAGCGTCGTAGTGTGACAGCCCGATTAGAGCCATCCATCCACCCCCTGACAGTCAGACTATGTCTGGCAGATCTAAGCCCGCCTCCCATCCCCCCCCCCCCCTTCTTCCCACCCCTGAGGCCTTGGCCGAAGCCCCGTCCGCATAGACGGGCTTGGAGACCGGCGGCGAGCGGTTTGCCTGGGCCACGTTCAGGGTCTGTCTCGGAGGCGCCTCGGAGGCGCCCGTGACGTCAGGCTAGTCTGAACGGATTTAGCTGTTGGCCGCCTCGAAAATGGCGGCCTCCATAGGCGCCGGCCATTTGCAATGGTAAAGCTCTGCTGTCATTGGCTGAAAGCACTGAATGCGGCGGCCATTTTCGAGGCGCTTTTCATCTCCAGTCTGAAAAGGGAGGCGTCGCCGAGACGTCACCGATACGCACTCTGAACGCAAATAGACCAAAAAGCATCGCCGAGACGTCGCCGAGGCGCCTCCGAGACGGACCCTGAATGCGGCCCAGGTGTTCTGGTGCACTGGTACCTAGAGTGTCAACACCGAGAGATGATCACAGACACGGCAGACCCCCGCCCCTCCCTCCGCCCCTCCCTCCGCCCTCCCCCCGCCCCTCCCCCGCCCCTCACCCCGCCCCTCACCCGCCCCTCACCCCGCCCCTCACCCCGCCCCTCACCCCGCCCCTCACCCCACCCCTCACCCGCCCCTCACCCCGCCCCTCCCCCCAACACCACCCCCTCCACCACCTCCACCACGTCCATCACCTCCACTAGCCCCAGTGAGGTTCAGTCCTGTCTCCCTACCTCCCTCAACCAGACGGGATGGCCGAATGAGTTGAGCCTCCGTCTCCCGTTTTGGGAGATCGTGGGATTCGAACGCACGGTGTTGACCCCTGGTCGA
The DNA here is from genome assembly GCA_030323885.1 of Branchipolynoe longqiensis. Lineage (NCBI taxonomy): Eukaryota > Metazoa > Annelida > Polychaeta > Phyllodocida > Polynoidae > Branchipolynoe > Branchipolynoe longqiensis. The sequence goes on along the minus strand of CM059192.1, from coordinate 64,124,169 downwards.
GTCAAGCCAATGACTTAAAAAATGGATACTTGTCACTTCCTAGCCAGGCGCTTGGCATAATTAGGATAGGACAAGGACTGGTTGGCTCAGTGTCATGATGGGATATCGGGTCATGGCACTGGTGGCCTGGTCTCCCAGTGGGGCAGCACTATGAAGTTGCCATGAGTGCACACTGTGACATTCGGTACCCGTCCTGATATGACATTAGATGCTGCCAGGAGGTAGAATTCAACCAACCAACCTCCCCTCCCCACGAGTCTTAGCGTGACAAGCCCCCAGTGGGCGTGTTCCACACTTAGTCCGCCGCGTGGAAGAGCGCTACCACGGGGTACATGCCATATAGCGTGGATATAGCACGCGCAGCGCTGATTGATATAGCCAGTGTAGGTCTACTGTCGATATAGCATGTGTACTGTCGATATAGCATTGGTACTTGTGGACTACTGGTTGGAATGGAAAATAGCCCAAACTGCAAATGGGTCCGCTGAGCAGGATCGATTCGATGACCCACACCTTCACAGATGGACACTGCCTGAGCTACGTCCCTTTCCCTGTAGTGTGGATATAACACACATTCTATTGATATAGCATCTGCAGTGCTGTAGTGTGGATATATCACACTTACTATTGATATAGCATGTGCATTACTGTGCTCTGGATATATCACACTTACTATTGATATAGCATGTGCAGTGCTGTAGTGTGAATATGACACAAGCGATTTAATTAGTGTGTGTAATGATGATGCTATCGATATAGCATATATAGTGCTGATATAGCACGTCTAGAGTGGATATATCATGTGTTGTGTGGACATAGCATGTGCAAGCTGCTATGGCATGTGTACTGCGGCCATAGATATATGTAATAATAGCATGCATATACTATATCAGTATATATGTATATAACACGTATAGCATTAATTTAGTGTGTAGTGAGGTATTGTGTGCATATCACACATACTAGTGTTATAGTGTAGTAGGGGTATATCAGATACAGTGTGGATTAGCACACGTTCTATCAGACAGGCATAGTGTGGTATCACTTGGAATTAGCATGTGCAATATGGACATATGACTGTTTTTTATTAGACCGTCTAGTGTGTACATAGAGAGGATATGGCATTTCTAGTGTGAATATGTCACGTGTAGAGATGCTACATATATAGCATGTCTAGTGTGGATATATAACTTGTAGAGAGAATATGGCATGTCTATTGTGGATATATCACGTGTAGAGATGATACAGCATGTCTAGTGTGGATATATCATGTGTTGAGAGGATATACCATGCATAGTGTGGATATATCACATGTAGAGATGAAACAGCATGTCTAGTGTGGATATATCACGTGTAGATGATACAGCATCTCTAGTGTGGATATATCATGTGTGGAGAGGATATAACATGTCTAGTGTGGATATATCACGTGTAGATACGACATAGCATGCCACGTGTGGATATATCACGTGTATAGAGGATATAGCATGTCTAGTGCGGATATATCACGTGTAGGTACGACATAGCATGCCTCATGTGGATATCACGTGTAGAGAGGAAATAGCATGTCTAGTGTGGATAAATCGTGTGTAGAGAGGATATAGAATGTCTGGTGTGGATATATCACATGTCGAGAAGATATACCATGCCTAGTGTGGATATATCACGTGGGGGGTGGGTGATATAGCATGTCTAGTGTGGATATATCACCTGGAGGGGGATATAGCATGGCTAGTGTTGATATATCACGTGGAGAGGGATATAGCATGTCTAGTGTGGATATATAATGTGTAGAGAGGATATGTCATGTATAATCTAGATATATCACGTGTAGAGACGATACAGCATGTCTAGTGTGGATATATCACTTGTAGAGAGGATATAACACATGTAGAGATGCTATAGCATATCTAGTGTGGATATATCATGTGTCGAGAGGATATGTCATGTTTAGTGTGGATATGTCACATGTAGGGAGGACATAGCATTCTAGTGTGGATATATCACTAGTGAGGACATATCATGTCTAGTGTGGATATATCACATGTATAGAGATATAGCATGTCTAGTGTGGATATATCACGTGTAGAGAGGATATAGCATGTCTAGTGTGGATATATCACGTGTAAAGAGGATATAGCATGACTATTGTGTATATATCGTGTGCAGGGAGTATATAGCATGTTTATTGTGGATATAGCACGTACAGGTTGTGCCTCGGTCTGGTTCCCAATCCTCGATCTGGTTCCCGAGCTACAGTCTGGTTCTAGAACCTCGGTCTGGTCCCCGAGCCTTAGTCTGGTCCCCGAGTCTCGGTCTGGTTCCCGAGCTACAGTCCGTTTCTAGAACCTTGGTCTGGTCCCCGTGCCTCAATCTGGTCCCCGAGCCTCGGTCTGGTTCCCGAACCTCACTCTGGCTCCCGAGCTACAGTCCGGTTCTAGAACCTCGGTCTGGTCCCCGAGCCTCGGTCTGGTCTCCGAGCCTCGGTCTGGTCCCCGAGCCTCGGTCTGGTCCCCGATCCTCGGTCTGGATCTCGCCGCGCCGTCTGGTGGCCGTTCTGGATGCTTCTGCCCGGCTGCACGCTATCTCCTCCAGTAACCCTCCCCCTTTCTGCCCCTCTCTAGTTCTGATGAAGAGCGCCGCACCACCTGGCGGGCATGTCGGACATTACCCTCCAGCGCCCCCCCCCTTTCGGGCAGGCGCCATGTAGTTCCTGTGTTAGCCACCAGGGTGTTCGGGCCGCCATCGCCACACTGCTGGTTGGCCTTCATTCGCCGTTCAACCGACACTGAATAAAGAATAAAGCTTCTCTTTTTTGTTGGTAAATATTTCATTCATCTGAACACACATTTTGTAAGTGCTGAGGCACAGGTCTTCCAGAATGTTTAGCGGCATGCTCTGGAGCTCTCTAACACGGCTGCAGGATTCTATGTCCTGCTGCGTTCACATTTAAAGTTGCATGGTCCGATGCTTTTGATATTCGGTCATTTTCTGAGATAAATATATTACGTTGATCACTATAGTTTCCCTTAACTTATTTTGAAGTAACATTGCTATTAAAGTTGCATAGTCCGACGAAGCATCAAATTTTCAAAACCAAAACACTTACCTAGATTTGATTCTACATATTTATCTTCAATACTGGTACAGTTATTAAGCATTTGTTGTCACATAGAAGGACATTCTATGTAGGGGGTCAATTTAATAGAACCTGTCACTGCATAAACCTATGGCAACAGAGTTTTGGCGTGCTTGCCAAAATTAATTTGGCATGATGTCACTTCAAATATCTCCAAAGTTAGCCATTTAAACTAAAAGTTACTTCAACCTAAGGTGAAGTAGCCTATAATGACCAATTTAATGTATTTATCTCAGAAAATGACGGAAACTCAAAGCTATCGGACTATTTTTGTTTTGTTTTTTTTGTTGGTCCATTAGTTGTTTAAGCAGGGGAAATTTCAGTAATAGACAACTGGTCTTCCTCATTCCACTGCTGGTCAATAGAAAGCCCGAACCTACACTTTTATCGACCCAAGGGATTTTTAACCTCCCACACCACATAGACATGGTATGAGAGCAACCGGCCTTTGATGACGCTGTAAGTTATACACAGCGGTGGAAATCCAAATTGGCAGAGCTGGGGGCACGCAACTTTAACTATTACAATGACTAACTTAAGAGATATTTAAAGTGTAAACATGGTAATTTAATGTTGGCATGCTCATCAAAACTCAGACTCCATAGGCTTCAGCAGTTACAGGTTCTATTAAGCTGACTTCATGCACCCTTCTGCGTAGCAATACATACTTAAATCCGTCCTGAAATGACTGCTGTTGTTGCCAGGACGCAAAACTCCAACAACCAACCAACCATGCTTAATAAGTGCATCCGTGTTTGAGTTTGAGATGTAGCTTCAAACCTCGGTAAGTGTTTTACTTGTGAAAAGGTGCCGCTTTTATCGAACTGTGCAGCTTTAACTGTATTGCTGGGTTCATATAATTAGTGATGTTGTATTCTCCCTTCACTTGTAATGCTCTGTTCATATTCCGTTATGATTGTTTATTCATAAATTTAAAAAAAAGTAAAGCTTGTTTTATTTAGCGACGCCTCTAGAGTACATTGATTTTCATCATTGGCTATTGGATGTCAAACATATGGTCATTCGGCCATATTTCGTTGACGGAAACCTGATATATACTCTTTCTGACAAGCAGCAATCATCTTTTATATGCACTTTCCCACAGACAGGACAGCACATACCACAGCCTTTGATGAACCAGTTGTGGACCACTGGTTGAAGTGGAAAATAACCCAAACTGCAAAGGGGTCCACTGAGCAGGATTGATAGGATGACAGGCACCTTCACAGTTGGACACTCTACTGCCTGAGCTATGTCCCACTGTAATATCTTTGTTAGATTTCACTGTAATTAGGTATCCCAAGTCATTTTTGCAACTCAATAAAAAGTAACATATTTTGATATAGTCCCATAGCTCTCACCAGGAGAAGTAAAGAGACACAAAGTTCATTAAAATCGGATGATTAGTTAAAGAGTTGTAGGGTTTTTAATATGAACAAAAATTATGCAAAAATCAGCTATTTTTGCATTTTGCACGAAACCCACATTTCAGACATCAATAATTCTAAATATAATGGCCACATGAACTTGTCTTTCAGGAATATGTGTCATCTATATGCATATATCAAGTCGCTTCTTTTCCAGAGTAATGACATAATTATTGTCTGAGATATTGACCATTCAAAATGGCAAAAAACACAAATTGCCACTTGTCAATATAAGAAATTAAGAGGTATGAGTTACATAAATGCTTGTATTTAAAGAAATACACCACTAATATCCTTGAAACTTCAACCAGCTATCCACAACATCATGTAGTAAAAATGAGTTACGACAAATAAACCAAAATTTAACATAGTTTCAGAATAATCATGATAGTTGTTGAGGAAATTGACATAAATTATAATTTTGCTAACCAATTAAGGGGTAGGATCTACACTTTCGGCTGTACTTTGAAAAGTATTCATCCGATTTTCCCAAAATTGCAACCAACTCTTTCTAATAACATGCTTTACAACTTAGTAACTTCCAATATAACTTCCACCTGAAAACTACAAAGGTGATTTTCAACCCTAAGAACGGCACTCAAAACATGGTCGTGTGAATCGCGATTCCCTGCAACAAACTAACTTTATAAATGCTCAGTAGCACATACATTAAATTAATATACACTAATTAGATTAGTGCAGTTTAAGCTTCAAATTGGTATATTTCTTTATTTAATATGACAACAATTGTGCATATTGGAGAAGTTTGAAAACACCCTTTCTGTTGATGCACCGACCCGATTCCAGTGCCTCGGGTGACCTGTATTGGGATACCTACTGTCAACAGTTATTCAGTAGAATTAGGTATCCCAATAGAGCGAGCCAGGCTGGTGGAAATGCATCATTAAAATGTGTTTCTGGTGGAAAAGGTGTTATAGACAATTTAAATATCCAGCCTGCCCTCTGATGACAAGTGGAAGAACTAATCTTCAGCGCTTCAACGGCTGTAAGACCAGTGCCTCGCAGCTGCCAAAATATGTGCTCAGATGAATCAGATATTTACCACCAAAGAAAATGTTATGGACAGCGGCTCATTGTGCAGCATGCTCTGTGGAAAAGGTCTTGTAGAGGATTTCCACCACCAACCTGCCCTCTGGTGTCGGTGGCATGAACTAATGTTGTGAGCTCACTGCGTAGCATGCACTGTGCAAAAGTTGTACAGAGGACAACAAAGCCACACGCTGATGTCAGCGTAAATAAACAATGTGGTCGTAGTGCAGATTGCAGAGTGCAGAGTGCAGAGTGCAGAGTGCAGCGTGCTGTGTGGAAAAGGTGCAAAGCAGACATGTTGAGTCACAAGGCCTCGTTTTCGATCATGTGAGAATGAGATGATTAGCGGACTTTGTACTTGAGTAGACCCGGCGTTGTGAGGAGGTGAGGAGTGAAGGGGGACAGTACTGTTGATCCTGGCCTCATGTTCCACATACATGTGAAGGTGTTCACCATCTTGTAAGTGATAAGAACACGGCTGAATGCGACTGAGTGCGATATCGGTTCATGGTGTCAGTGGCTGTCTCCCAATGCATCAGCACTAAAAAGTACCCTATCAGCATGCGTTGTCACTTGTCGCTACCCGTCTGGATATGGCATTAAATGTTGCTAGGACGTAAAACTATCTGCTATGTTCATCCCCCGAGTCTATGTTTATCGTGCAGGATTCGACCTCCAAAGAACAGTTAGTTATTTACGGAAAATATCTTTAAAAAAATATCTTTTGAAGAAAATCAACAACAACAAAAGTTTTCACAACATTGCTAAAGAGTTGCAATCCTAAAATACTGTACCTAATATATCCCTTTACTTATTGTACCACGCGTTTAATAATTATACTTTAAGAATAATGTAAATCTTTGTGTAAATAACTGCACCCTCACCGCCCCAAGACACTGCTCCTGCGCTGAGAAATGACATATGAATCAAGTTTATTTGCAACAATAAAAAATCCAGAAATTTAGGATTTAGTGTCTTATACCCCTGTCACACTACGACGTAACGAGCCAACGTGAGCCTGACGTGATCACTTTACGTCATTACGTTGCCGTACGTTTGGTTACGTTATGATGACGTCATAATGACGTTAGACTGACGTCGAGCTACGTCACATTACGTCGTGTTACGTCGGCGCGCGTCAATGTTTTGAACCTGTTCAAAACTTTCGACGTGACGCAAATGTAAGGGTTTACGTTTGCCGTACGTTCTGTACACGTTCGGCGAACGTCAATGACATTAAACGGACGTTAGTCAAACATTCCTCACTACTTTCCACTCGTTGACCCATATTAAAGCCGGTGGAAACGTCCATGCAGCGTAATGGGAACGTCAGGAGAACGTCAGGAGAACGTCAGGAGAACGTCAGGAGAACGTCAGGAGAACGTCAGGAGAACGTCAGGAGAACGTCAGGAGAACATACGTTCAGCATTTCGCCAATGTTTAATGACGTAAGTAGCGTAAGGTAACGTAAAGCAATGTAGTTCTGGTGATGGAATAACGTTCATAACGTTCCGTGAGCGTAATTATATTGTCCTCTCTCGTTGAATGACGCTATCACTACGCTTTACCGCCGTTACTCTCTCGTCCACTACGCTGCATCCACGTTCAACTTGTGCCCAAATTTGCATACCACGCCGAGAAGTTCAACGTTCTTCACGTTCTCCCTACGCCGACGTCGTTACGTCGTAGTGTGACAGGGCCATTACCCTCACTCTTACTCATACAACGGGTCATTCACATTAGTTTGCTTTCAACATTGCAGTGCGGGGTAGTGACATTTGTGTTTTTTTGTTTGTTGGAGCTTTATGCCCTGGTAACATCTAAGGTCATATTAGGATGGGTACCGAATGGTGACAGTGAATATTCACGGCGACTTTATAGTGCTGCCCTACTGGGAAATCAGGCCACCGGCAACATAACCCGATAGCCCACTCAGTCACATTATCCTGACACTGAGCTAACCAGTCCTTGCCATACCCTATTAACGCCAAGCCCCAGACTAGGAAGAGACAAGTATCAATTTAACAAGACTCGACCAGGAACCAAACTCCCGATCTCCAGCACTCGAGGCCAATGCTCTGCTGATTTTTTTCCTAAACCGGCTGTCACACATCACCAGATAGGGGAAACAGAAAGAAACCGAACAAAGTCCGTTGATATCTGGCAAGGTCCAGTTTGTGTCCGTTGCATATCCCTTGATATATGTTGATATCCGGCCTGATCCGGTACAGGTTTTGAACATGCACAAAACTTGGAACAGATGCCGCCGGATTGACATCTATGGTTCTTGTCCAGTTGGAGTTAATTTAATCCGCTTACCGTCCATTGGTTATCTGTTCATGTCTGTTTCATGTCTGTTTCATGTCCATTTCATGTCCATTTGTCCAGCGCCCTTTGACCCAATATCGCAACATTTTGACACATTTTAATACATTTTGATACTTATCACACCCGAACACCGCCGGACTAGACAATTCTGTCTGTTGCTCAATCCAGTGATGTGTGACAGCTGCTTTAGTAATAAGTAGTAATGAACCAGGCATGAAGCAGAGGAGTAATCTGTGGTTAATCTAAATCTAATCTACTTTTTCAATGGGTGGTTGGATTGTGGTGTAATTACACAGCTTATTTGCTTTAATTAAACTTGTGTCATTAATCATATCACATTACGTGTTATAATGTCACATTAAGTGATATCATTAATGATGATGCAATAATTCCTATCTTTAATAAAGAGTGAATGCTTGTCTAGATCGTCAGACATCCTAATCATAAAGGCACTGCCCTTTGATGTTATATTATCTCAAATAATATTTCTGAAAACTCACTATTGTTAATTAAGCAGGAAGAGCTTCAATTATGGGATCAATAGTTGTTTTAAAATGCACGAGAGAGAAGGAGTCGGGCTGATTAATGTCTTTGCCAGTTGGGAAAATACATGTCGATAACATTTGTTTGTTGCTAGTCATTTTACCAATGGGTTAAATATTCTGCAGCGGTGCATTTCATTGTTCATATTCCAAATTGTGCACTGGTTTTCTCTTTACAATTGGCTGTAGGATATTGTCAATGATGTTGCTTGTTACTTGTCATTTAAATGTAATATAGCCAAATAGAAGTTTTATTAGTGATAACAGGTAAGATAAAGAATAGCGTAAATGCCAGGTATGATACACCCAGGAGGTACACTTTGAACTTGGAAACGAAGAACTAATGACCGCTAACACAATGGGGTGAAGGCACCAGGGAAAGTAACTAGAGGCAACCAAACAACTAACCAATTGTATAATTAGCAAGCTCCAATTTATGTGTTCAGAGGGATGTGATAATCTGCATCGCTTCTGATTCGGTTTCAGACATTTCATCTTTTTCTGTTTCAAATGAGGCTTAAGACAAAGCTGACCACTCTTCGTCTATGACTTTATTATCTTTTCGTTGAGATGGCTTCAGTGGTGGCTTCATCAAATTCCACTCTCGTTTGCATCTCAAACATGGCTTTGCAGACATGACGTTGGTATTGCCCTCAGAGATGGCTTCACAGACTTCGATGTTGGCTTCATCTAATTCAACGCTCCTGGCTTCATCTAATTCAATGTTCCTGGCTTCATCTAATTCAACGCTCCTGTGCAACACAGAGATGGCTCCGTAGACATGACTTCGGTGTTTACTTCATCTAATTGTATTTCCGTTCTACTCAGAGATGATTTCATAAAATTGACTTTGGTCATGACCTTGTCTAATTTGATTCCCTTTTCCTTCTCAGAAATCACTTTCGAGTCTAACTTTGGTGGTCGCTTTATGGCATTTAGCCATTCTGTCCTTCACATACATGATTTTAAACTGTTCTCTTTTAGACATGCTCAACCTGTTCTTTGGGACTTGCTTGGTCACGTGACCACCATCAGCCTGAATAACTGTGACGGTTGCAGGTACACTTCTGTTCCGTGTTAGCTTTTCTAAGCTGCCTATGTAGTTGTGGTTTTCTTAGGTTTATTTAGTTAAAAGATGGCAAATATTCGTCTCAGGAAGGCATGTTAGTATCATGTGACTGTATCTTTCAGACGTAACATATTGGTGTATCTAATCGATGGATAAATCGCAATAGCAGGTCTTTAAAGGCTCCTTGTTAAGTCAGGGAGTGGAATTAAATCGGTATAGCAGGTCTATAAAGGCTGTCTATTGAGTTAGAGAGTGTAGTTAAATCAATGTAGTGGGTCTTTAAATGAAATCTACTGAGTCAAGGAGTGATGCTAGATCACTATAGCAGGTCTTTAAAGGATCTCTATTGAGTGAGGGAGTGTTGTTAGATCACTATAGCAGGTCTTTAATGGATCTCTATTGAGTGAGGGAGTGTTGTTAGATCACCATAGCAGGTCTTTAAAGGATCTCTATTGAGTGAGGGAGTGTTGTTAGATCACTAGAGCAGGTCTTTAAGGGATCTCTACTGAGTCAAGGAGTGATGCTAGATCACTATAGCAGGTCTTTAAAGGATCTCTATTGAGTGAGGGAGTGTTGTTAGATCACTAGAGCAGGTCTTTAAAGGATCTCTATTGAGTGAGGGAGTGTTGTTAGATCACCATAGCAGGTCTTTAAAGGATCTCTATTGAGTGAGGGAGTGTTGTTAGATCACCATAGCAGGTCTCTAAAGGATCTCTATTGAGTGAGGGAGTGTTGTTAGATCACCATAGCAGGTCTTTAAAGGATCTCTATTGAGTGAGGGAGTGTTGTTAGATCACCATAGCAGGTCTTTAAAGGATCTCTATTGAGTGAGGGAGTGTTGTTAGATCACCATAGCAGGTCTTTAAAGGATCTCTATTGAGTGAGGGAGTGTTGTTAGATCACTAGAGCAGGTCTTTAAAGGATCTCTACTGAGTCAAGGAGTGATGCTAGATCACTATAGCAGGTCTTTAAAGGATCTCTATTGAGTGAGGGAGTGTTGTTAGATCACTATAGCAGGTCTTTAAAGGATCTCTATTGAGTGAGGGAGTGTTGTTAGATCACTAGAGCAGGTCTTTAAAGGATCTCTACTGAGTCAAGGAGTGATGCTAGATCACTATAGCAGGTCTTTAAAGGATCTCTATTGAGTGAGGGAGTGTTGTTAGATCACTAGAGCAGGTCTTTAAAGGATCTCTATTGAGTGAGGGAGTGTTGTTAGATCACTAGAGCAGGTCTTTAAAGGATCTCTATTGAGTGAGGGAGTGTTGTTAGATCACCATAGCAGGTCTTTAAAGGATCTCTATTGAGTGAGGGAGTGTAGATACATCGCTATAGCAGGTCTTTAAAGGATCTCTATTGACTCAGGGAGTGTAGATACATCGTTATAGCAGGTCTTTAAAGGATCTCTATTGAGTCAGGGAGTGTAGATACATCGCTATAGCAGGTCTTTAAAGGATCTCTATTGAGTGAGGGAGTGTAGATACATCGCTATAGCAGGTCTTTAAAGGATCTCTATTGAGTCAGGGAGTGTAGATACATCGCTATAGCAGGTCTTTAAAGGATCTCTATTGAGTCAGGGAGTGTAGATACATCGCTATAGCAGGTCTTTAAAGGATCTCTATTGAGTCAGGGAGTGTAGATACATCGTTATAGCAGGTCTTTAAAGGATCTCTATTGAGTCAGGGAGTGTAGATACATCGCGATAGCAGGTCTTTAAAGGATCTCTATTGATCAGGAGTGAGTACATCGATAGCAGGTCTTTAAAGGATCTCTATTGAGTCAGGGAGTGTAGATACATCGCTATAGCAGGTCTTTAAAGGATCTCTATTGAGTCAGGGAGTGTAGATACATCGCTATAGCAGGTCTTTAAAGGATCTCTATTGAGTCAGGGAGTGTAGGTACATCGTTATAGCAGGTCTTTAAAGGATCTCTATTGAGTAAGAGAGTGTTGTTTGATCAGTATAGCAGGTCTGTAGAGGATCTCTATTGAGTCAGGGAGTGTAGGTAAATTGCTATAGCAGGCCTTTAAGAATTCTTTATTGAGTCAGGGAGTATAGTTAAATCACTATAGCGGATCCTGAAAGGATCTTCATTGAGTTATTGAGTGTAGTTAAATCGCTATAGTAGGTCGTTAAAACTTCTTGACTGAATCCGGGGTGTTGTTCAATCGCTATATCGAGTCTTTAAAGTTCCCTGTTGAGTCAGGAAGTTTTTAAATCATGATAGCGGATATTGAGTAACGACGGATTAAATTGCTATAACGGATCTTTAACGGATCTGTGTTGAGTCGGGGAGCGAATAATGGCATGAACAGGTGGACCCATGCCGTGATAAACTGGCAGTTTCTTATCTGAAACAGCTGACTTCAGGTTCCAGTCACACGACGTAGTTCCACTGCGCATGTCAAGAAGAGAGAAGCATCGACAGCAATCGATCGGTTGTTTTTTTGTTGGTAAATATTAGATTTTTGTGGATTATATTACATCAATGACAAGGTCCTGGTCTTCGGCCCACCCTGTTGTGTTAGTGGTCATTAGTTCTTCATTTCAAAGTTCAAAGTGTACCATACCTGGCATTTACACTATTCTTTATTTTGGTCGTAATGCTTGCATTGCGTTTGATTCCCGGCGGAGGAGGACTCCCCCCCCCCCCCTGCTCTCCCCCCTTACGTCATCCCCCCCCCCCCCCCTGTCCTCCCTTTATAATGCAGCCCGCCCCTGCCTCCAGCCACTCCGCCTCCTGCCCACTCACTTTTTGTTGGCCTACTCCTCACGACCTACCATGCCGTCTATCGCCGGAGGCCGAGGTCACGCTGCCGGCCGCCGCAGCACCAGGAGAGCACCGGACACTACCGTCCCAGACTCTGCCTCCGCAATGTCCTCCTCCTCATGCCACCCCTATGAGGCTGCCCAGTAGATCGCCACCACTCAGGCGATTATGGACGCCAATGCGTGCACCATGGAGCGCCTCGCCAGGATCGTTGAGGTGATGGTTGTCACCCACACCTCTACCCAACCACCTCCAGCCACCATACAGCAGCCCCTGGCCACTGCTCTGGCGGTCTCCACAGCCTACACTGTGCCACCGGCACTGTCCTACCAGCCCACCGCTCCGGCCGCTCTTCACCCGCAGTTTCAGCGCCTCGCCCGATACTGGAAGCCAGCCGCCCCTGCCCCCACCCATGCCCCCGGGACGGCCACACCCTACAACCTGGTCACCGACGACATCCTCAAATCCTCCGAGGCGCAACACAGCGGAAAACGGAAAGGTATACCGGCTGGCTATGTTTTCCCGCACGACTTGGTGGAGAGGGGGGGGGGGGGGGGGGCTGAGGGGAAGGCGGTGAAGAAGGGGGAAGCATCCAGGGAGGAGTACAGCCTCGCCCTCCGGATGCTCGAGACCCACCCTTCTTTCCCTTCCGACTCCATCTCCTCTCTCACCCATCACACGATCACCATTCTGACAGCTGGCACGACCTGGTTGCTATCAACACCATCCACCTCGAGGCCCTCACCTGCACCGCGACGACTGTGGCGGGCATGACCGCCACCTCCCGGGCCGCGGAGTCGGCCTGCAGCAAAAGCCAGCACCGTGCCTCGCAGGCCGACGAGTGGGCCCCATACACCAGGGAGGCCTACGATATGCCCTGCACCGCCTGGAACCGCGACCCCACCTCCTGTGACCGCGTGGCGGCCGGCGAGGCGCACTGTGACCAGCCCGCCAGGCAGCGTCATGCCTGCCCGTATTGCACCAATGTGAAGCAGATCCTCACCACTCACAGTGAACCTGTTTGCTGCACAAAAAAGAACCGTGAGCACCTGATGGCGAGGGGCCCCTCGGCGGATTTGTTATCTGTCGGCTATCCCCTGTGCCGCCCAAACCGCAGCCAGCCCCCCCCCCCCCCCCCCCCGACACCCAAGTTCTGTCGCCCCGGCCGCCGGCCTGGCCCCCCGCGGCCGTGCGCACGCAGATTGGTGCTGCTCCTGCAGCGCCCCATGACCGCAGTCTCCTTCCAGTCGATACCAGCACCCCTGCCAACCCCGGCCCTGATGTGGTTAGCCGTTGCCACCACCACGCCGCCGACGACCCCCAGGGCGCTATCATGGCCGCCGCAGCACCTCATGGCCGTCGCGCACTACCTCGACTCCGCCGGATCATCGGGCGTCGTGCCTTAGGCTGCCCTCCTCCTAGGGTACTACACGATGCTCAGGCAATCCAGCCTGCTGTCGCCCTCCATGGGGGAGTGGCGCGTCCCCCACACCATCGCAAATGGTGATGTCGCCCTGGCCCCGAGTGGCCACGCTTGACCCTCCGGAACACCGAGACCCTCGCGGGGCCCTCGGTTGCCATCACCCTCTTGGTCCCGGCCTCCCCGGGCTCCGAGCTTTGCCCCATAGCTGCTTGGTCGGTGGCTGTCGCCCTCATCCCGGCCACCCCCGATGACCTAGCTTTCATCATGCCCTAGGGCCGCACGCTCGACTCTCAGACTCCCACCACGATCCTCCTCGCGGTCCTCCATGCCCTCTCGGTGCTGGCCCTGGACTCCTTCACCCTGCACAGCCTCTCCCATGGTGCTGCCCAGGTATGCGAGGACATCAAGGCCCAGAGGACCTGCACTTCCGGTGCAGTGTACACCTACCTATCCCACCTCCCCTTGGCACCCTTCGAGCCCTCTCCTCCCTTTTTGTGGAGGGCTCTTCGAGGCTATTCCCATCCCAGTGACTCTCCCCCTGATGACCTCACACATACCCAACTGGTCCTGACATTTACTGACATTGTTCCGACATTTCTCTTAACATTACCTTCATTGTCATTGCATTTACATTTACCTGATATTTACCATCATTGTTCTGCCTATTGTTTACTTCTCATTTTATCCTGAATAAAATGTTTTTTCTCCATCCCTGCCTCTGTCACTCCTTCATTGCGTATCGGTCGTAATGCTTGCATTGCGTTTGATATGCGGCAAAGGAGGACCCTCCCCTCTCTCCCCTTACGTCATACCCCCTGTCCTCCCTTTATAATGAGTACCGCCACTGCCTCCAGCCACTCTGCCTCCTGCTTACCTGTTATCACTATTAAAACTTAGAGATATCAACTTCTATTCGGCTATATTATATTTAAATGGCACAACTTACAAGACTAGCAACATCATTGACAATATCCTGCAAACAATTGTAGAGAGAAAACCAGGGCACAGTTTTTAATATGCAATGCGCTGCTGTGGACTATTTAACCCATTGGTAACATTACTACCAACAAACAAATGTTATTGACGTGTATCGATCGCAGCTATTGCCCATAATACGGTGTTGTACTGAAATGACAATTAAACAATTGCGAAGTGAAATATACAAAAGTACAGCCAGATATTAGTGAATAGCTCACGACCATATTGTCACACATCACCGGATTGGGGAAACGGAAAGAAACCGAACAAAGTCTGTTACTATTCTATTCTTGTCACTATCTACTTTGTTACCATTCTATTCTTGTCACTATCTACTTTGTTACTATTCTATTCTTGTTGCTATCTACTTTGTTACTATTCAATTATTGTCGCTATCTACTATCTAACTGTTCTATTCTTGTCACTATCTACTTTATTACTATTCTATTCTTGTCACTAACCACTTTGTTACTATTCTATTCTTGTCACTATCTACTTTGTTACTTTTCGATTCTTGTCACTAACCACTTTGTTACTGTTCTATTCTTGTCACTATCTACTTTGTTACAGTTGTATTCTTGTCACTATCTACTTTGTTACTTTTCTATTCCTGTCACCATCTACTTTGTTACATTTCTAATCCTGTCACCATCTACTTTGTTACTATTCTCTTGTCGCTATCTACTTTCTTACTGTTGTATTCTTGTCACTATCTACTTTGTTACTATTCTATTCTTGTCAGTATCTACTTTCTTACTATTCTATTCTTGTCACTATCTACTTTATTACTATTCTATTCTTGTCACTAGCCACTTTGTTACTATTCTATTCTTGCCACTATCTACTTTGTTACTATTCTATTCTTGTCACCATCTACTTTGTTACTATTGTAGTAGTCTGCACTGACCTCTCAGGCAAGTAACCACATAGACAGGTAGGCGTGGGGAGTGTGTTGATATCAGGGAGCCTAGGTGGTGTAATGGTTAGCACACTGGCCCGGAATGCAAAGAGATGTGGGTTCGAGTCCCGCTCTAGGCGCAATATTTCCCATTTTCATCACCCCCATGACACGGGCTGCCGTGATCAGGATCCTGTACAAGCTTTGCGCTGTATGGTTGTTGAACCTACCCTGTGTATGTATGTGTTAGTGCATTGCCTGTTTGTATGTAATTGTAAGCATTACAAGACTTACAATTCCAGGGGGACGAGTGTAGTGGTCTGCACTGACCTCTCAGGCAAGTAACCACATAGACAGGAAGGCGTGGGGAGTGTATTGATATCAGGGAGCCTAGGTGGTGTAATGGTTAGCACACTGGCCCGGAATGCAAAGAGATGTGGGTTCGAGTCCCGCTCTAGGCACAATATTTCCCATTTTCATCACCCCCACGACACTGGTTGCCGTGATCAGGATCCTGTACAAGCTTTGCGCTGTATGGTTGTTGAACCTACCCTGTATGTATGTGTTAGTGCATTGGCTGTATGTATGTAATTGTAAGCATTAAAAGACTTACGATTCCAGGGGGACGAGTGTAGTGGTCTGCACTCACCTCTCAGGCAAGTAACCACATAGACAGGTAGGCGTGGGGAGTGTGTTGATATCAGGGAGCCTAGGTGGTGTAATGGTTAGCACACTGGCCCGGAATGCAAAGAGATGTGGGTTCGAGTCCCGCTCTAGGCGCAATATTTCCCATTTTCATCACCCCCATGACACTATTCTATTCTTGTCACTATCTACTTTGTCACTTTTCTATTGTTGTCACCATCTACTTTGTTACTATTCTATTCTTGTCACTATCTACTTTGTTACTTTTCTATTCTTGTCACCATCTACTTTGTTACTATTCTATTCTTGTCACTATCTCCTTTGTTACTTTTCTATTCTTGTCACCATCTACTTTGTTACTTTTCTATTCTTGTCACTATCTACTTTGTTACTATTCTATTCTTGTCACTATCTACTTTGTTACTTTTCTATTCTTGTCACCATCTACTTTGTTACTATTCTATTCTTGTCACTATCTCCTTTGTTACTTTTCTATTCTTGTCACCATCTACTTTGTTACTTTTCTATTCTTGTCACTATCTACTTTGTTACTATTCTATCCTTGTCGCTAACTACTTTGTTACTTTTCTATTCTTGTCGCTATCTATTCCTTTGTAGTTTGGGTTATTGGAGGTTGGGGTGCAGTTTGAGGAGTCGGAGGTCTGCTATCTTTAGTATCAAGCATCAATGAACCAAAAACAATTAGTTGGAGCAGCCCTATTGACTTCAGCAAAGCATTCGATACAGTAGACCATAACATACTACTGGAAAAACTAGAATCCATGGGCATAAAATCCAACACTATGGACTGGATAAAATGCTACCTGAACAACAGGCAACAGAAAAAACCCCAAAAACAATACACTATCAGACAACCAACCTGTCACATGTGGTGTAACCTAAGGGTCAGTGTTAGGGCCACTGCTCTTTATAATCTACATAAACGATCTTGAAAAATGCTTGCAAACTGAATGCCTCCAACTTTATGCAGATTTCACAGTCATATATGCAAATGGCACCACAGAAGAGGAGGTAATAACTAAACTAAACAAGCTTCTACTAAAACTGGATGAGTGGTTGTTAGTCCAACAAAATAACCATCAACACAAGCAAGTCAAAAACAAAATGCATAAACAAATGCCTGAAAGAAAACTACACTGTAAGCTAGGAAAGAAAACTACACTGTAAGCTAGGAAACCAAACACTAGAAAATGTAGACCATTACAAATACCTAGGCCTTGAGTTGGACAGCCAACTAAACTACAACCTATGTATAAACAAAATTGTCCACAAAATTGTCCATAAACCACAAACTGTGGCTATTTGCAAAGCTAAGAGACTACATGACACAAGAAATGTCAATAAAAATCTTCAAGGGCATGGTGCTCCCCTATTTTGACTATGGAGATGTAAACTACATGGGTGCGAAAAAAGAACTTCTAAAGAAACTTCTAAAAACACTACAGAACAGAGCCCTGGAAATCTGCCTCAGAGTAGACAAGCTGCACCCCACCTATGACATACACAAAAGAACCAAAGTGAAATTGCTAGAAAATAGGAGAATAATTCATCTGAAAACATACAGCTATAGTCAAAACAATAAACTCCTAACAAAACCACAAAGAGCTACTAGAGCAAATAATGTCCCACTACTAAAGCAGACCAGAAGCCAAATAAAAGCTCACGAGAGAAGCACGCTGGAAATGGCTGCCAAGGTGTGGAATGCCCAAACAGTAAAGGAATGACAAATTCCTGACCTAAAAACATACAAAAAATAGCTGTGCAAAATAAGGCTAGGAAACCCCCACTAAACTGCACTGCAAAGGGGCATGTGATATGTCACGGCCCACCAGCGGGACACCCAATGGAAGGTAACCATGCCAAAAGTAGCCAGATAGCACACCACACAGCTACGTACAAGCCTATGATATGTAAATAGGAGTAGGCTAGTCTAGTAGTAAGAGTAGAAAAAATAAAACAGATATATGCCAAGAAAATCAAAAAAAATTAACATAGACTACTAACCAGACCAACCAACTATCTATCTGCTGCTGAAATGCAGGCAATCAAATAACTTATCAGCAGCTACCGTGTGATAAGATAGCACCAACACTACAGGTGGCCAGCATTGAAAACAAGCCTGAATACCCTATGGACAGTATAAATACAGCCTCAATAAAAAATCAACAGCAACAAAATTCAAGCAGCTCCCCTAATTCCCTCCTGCCCTTCAGGTGGCGGCTCATCCCCTAGTATCGGCTCATTCCGCCTCCGATTTTGCTCAATAAAATGTAGCGGTATTTGTTACTGTTCTATTCTTGTCACTCAACGAGTAGAACATTATTTATGGCTGACTCTGTCATGTTTATTTTGGTAAATAAAAGTATTCTTCTGAACACTTCTTCTTTTCAGTACTCGGGTCTTCAGGCCGTTGTACATTCATGGTTATTTAAAAAGGGAGTAATTTATACTGTATACAGTACACATAATCCAACATATGCATACCAGGTGTACACAGGTATATAGCAAATCAAAACAAATATAAATATACATGGTTTTTAGTTTCTTAATTTTCTCAGGCAAATATAGTAGGTTGATCATTATACGCTGTGTACCTTTTTTTTTAGTTTCATGTTTGTTTGTTTTCTTGTTGCTCCAGTATCTTCTGTGTTTATTATGGGCTATTTGTAGCCAAAACAGACACCCATAGAATGCCAATTTCAAATTGGATAATCTACTGGTCCCGTGTTCATTTTCATTACGGTACTCTGCTGGTCTCCTATCCATTCATAATCATAATGCCTATGTACTGGTCCCATGTTCATTCATCACGTTAATCTTCTGGTACCATGTGAATTCACCAGGTTACTTTACTGGCCCCACGTTCAATATTACATTATTTTACTGGGCCCATGTTAATCTATCAGGCTAATATCCTGGTCCCATGTTCATTCATCATGTTCCTTTGTTGATCCCATTTTAATACATCCGGGTAATCTGGTCTTACATTACTTTATCATGTTAACCTACTGGTCCCATGTTCATCTACCAGGCTATTCCTGGTCATGTTAATCTACTGGTCCCATGTTCATCTACCCGACTAACCTTGGCCATGTCAATCTACTAATTCCATTTTCAGTCATCAGTCAATAGCTACTGCTTCCATGTGATACTGTCGTCCTATTGTAAAATAGTCCGACTTTTTAGGTCTGGTTCATAAATAAATAATAGTTAAAATATATTCTAAAATATCTCCTTTTCATAAAACTCATATGTGAAGCATTGAGAAAACTGTTTTAATCATATTTAAATCATCCAGTTATTTCTATAAAGTCATTATAATAATATTAAAATTATATAAGTACCACTATAAAACCTCTCTAATAATACCTAATTCATTCTATCATGTTGCTAAATACATGTGCATAATATTCAAACCAAGTTGTGAAACCATGGTAGATTATGTATATTAAGTGAAAGGATAATTAATATCAGATTGTTCTAAGGTTCTACATCAAATATAACCACTGGAGATAAGAACTCTGGAAAATTATTACTGCATTGGTTTATTTACATGTATTCCTGAATTGAAGTCTGTTGGTATTATATATTGTATGAAAGGAGGTAAATGCTGAAACTAAGGGCAGCATATACAGTTGATGCAGACTGGTTTCTTCACCCAGACAAATAGTCTGTGAAGAATGCCACAGAATGGGTATAATAATTAAGTCAAGAATTTCTGTGTGCTTGTTATTGTTATGGTATGACTTACAGATGCCAGTATCTGAGGGAGTGTTAGGACACAGGTGACAATGCATGGGGGTTGTGTGTGTGTGTGTGTGAGTGTTTGCAGGACCTGCCAAAGCCAGGTGTCAGGCTGGAGGTGGGAGGAGTGTGTGTGTGTGTGTGTGTGTGTGTGTGTGTGTGTGTGTGGTGAGCCCTCCCTGCCCCACCTGGTGGCAGTTTGCTGAACTAAAAGATTATAAAATATCTAATTCTCAAAGTAAGGCATGTAGAAACTCCTACTATTTTGGAGTTGTCCCAATCTAAGGGACTGGTGACCACGGGTGTTATGTAAATATAAACAGAGTTGATATTCCCATATAAGTGTAATTGGTGAACTTGATGGGAAAATATGTATCTGACTTGGGGTGGGTGGGTTGGCCCCCCACCCCACCCCCCACCACTGACTGGAGGGGTTCAGCCAATGAAATGCCATGTGACACTCTCTGACTGAGGAGACTCCCAGCAACTGTACCTGTATTTTGAATGTTGAATCTGAATAAAAGAGCTGGGCAGGGGGTGTGGCAGGCAGATGACCTGGAGACAGCACAGCAGGAGGAGCCAGCCACCCCTCCCTACTAGACTTTACCACACTTAAATTCTGTTGGTTTGATATTTCTTGGAACAGATATAGTAAGCAGATATAGTAAGCAGATATAGTAAGCAGATACAGTAAGCGGATCATCGCTTGAGTAATATAATACATTAGTGCTTTCCGGCCTCCACACACAGAAGTTAGGGTTATATTTCCTATAAAGATTCTAGTGTGAAAAATACCGCTAGTTAACACTATGTTCCATTAATATACGGGTACCCTGTGCATTCACCGGGCTAATCTACTGGTCCCATGACCGGATGCGGAGGTCCAGTCGGTAGAGCGCCGGCCTCCCGTGCGGGAGATTGGGAGTTCAATTCCCAGTTGAGTCAAACCAATGACTTACAAAGTTGATACTTGTCGCTTCCTAGCCTGGCGCTCAGCATTAATAGGATATAGCAAGGACTGGTTAGCTCAGTGTCAGGATAATGTGACTGAGTGGGATATTGGGTCATGGTGCTGGCGGCCTGATTTCCGAGTGGGGCAGCACTATTAAGTCGTCATGAGTGTGCCCTGTCACAAGTCGATACCTGTCCTGATATGACCTTAGATGTGGCCAGGATGTAAAACTCCAACAACCAACAAACGAACCGGTAGGTACCATGTTCAATTATCACATTAATCTACTGGTCTCATGTGCATCCATTAGGCTGATATCCTGGTCCCATGTTCACTCATCACGTTAATATACTGGTACGCTGTGCATCCGTCAGGCTAATCTCCTGGGCCCATATGTATGAGCGCGGGTTAGCGGTCGTAACCCTCCGTCGTGCGGATTTCCCAGGTTAGCGGCGAAAACTGCATATGTATGTGTCCGGATTAAACTAAATCAGCGAGTTTAAAGTCACCTGCGCTAACCCCATGTGAAAGGAGGGTTAAAGGTGGGGTTAGGCACCGATTATGGCCAAATCTATTCAATGCGATCATATTTAACAGAATTACATATGCAATAAGTGAAATTTTATCAATTTAACCCTAAATTCGAACCCTTCTTAAGGCTACCGCCGCATTGGCGGCGATATTAATAGTTATATTTTCGAATCGACGAACGTAAAGTAAACAAATCGCCACCGCCGCCGCCGCATCGACGGCGCTTTCCATACTGGCGGCGGCAGTGGTTTGTTGACTGTACCTTCATCGATTCGAAAATATAACTATTAATATCGCCGCCAATGCAGCGGTAGCCTTAAGGAGGGTTCAAATTTAGGGTTAAATTGATAAAATTTCACTTATTGTGTATGTAATTCTGTTAAATATGATAGCATTTAATATATTTGAGCCTAATATATGGCTACAAACGCAAAGGGATTGCCCAAATCTATAAATAACTGAAAGGTTAGCTAACTCGGGCGCGTTTTGGTCACATACATCCCCCGTGACACATTTGGAACTCTGCGGTTGGCTAACCCGGCACCCTCCTTTAACCCTGGTCCGGTTAAAAATTGGCTCATACATATGGGCCCTGGTTCCATGTTCATTTATCACGTTGTTTTACTGGTCGCATGTTCATTGACCAGGATAATCTCCTGGTCCCTGCAGCAATCACTGTGTCTGGTACATTATCACTGAATCACTATGCATGTCTTGTGAACAAACAAATTCTGTTTGAACCAATATAAGAAAAAGCAACGGATTTATTTAGTAAATTAATTATTTTGGCGACGCTTGATGAATATACAAAGAGCTATTTTTGTTGGCTTTATTTTATTTCTGTAGTTGATCACAAAAACCAGCCCAATGGTGCGGCTTAGCGCATTGTCATGGTTTCAAAACATGCTGGGTATAAGAAACAGGCCGTAAGAGACACCAGGGTGTATACAACGCATAATATAAACATAGGAACAGGTAAATAGTAGATACAGATTGCATGTTATATCAAAGCTGAACAACACGAACGACAGCGGGTTACACATGTGTACCAAAGTGATACATGTACTCAGATACAGCGGGTTACACAGGTGTACCAAAGTGATACATGTACTTAGATACAGCGGGTCACCCACATGTACCAAAGTGATACATGTACTTAGATACAGCGGGTCACACACGCATACCAAAGTGATACATGTACTTAGACACAGTGGGTTACACATGTGTACCAAAGTGATACATGTACTCAGATACAGCAGGTCACACACATGTACCAAAGTGATACATGTACTTAGATACAGCGGGTCTCACACATGTACCAAAGTGATACATGTACTTAGATACAGGGGGTCACACATGTGTACCAAAGTGATACATGTACTCAGATACAGCGGGTTACACATGTGTACCAAAGTGATACATGTACTCAGATACAGCGGGTTACACACATGTACCAAAGTGATACATGTACTTAGATACAGCAGGTCAAACACATGTACCAAAGTGATACATGTACTTAGACACAGCGGGTTACACACGTGTACCAAAGTGATACATATACTTAGACACAGCGGGTTACACACGTGTACCAAAGTGATACATGTACTTAGATACAGCGGGTTACACACATATACCAAAGTGATACATGTACTTAGCAAGTTAGTGCCCAATATGGCATTTGAGACCTGATCCGCGAGCTTCAACCTCCATATTATGGTATATAAACATTTATTGAATGACGAGAAGTGTGTAAGCTTCAAATGTTAATGCATTTCAACACAAAGTCCACCTACAGCTAAACTAAAGTTGCCCAGTATAGACTATTGAGATGACAAACAAGCTTGGAATGGAATGTGTGTGAATGACGTCATGGGTGGGATTCCCTCATCGTGACCACATATGGTTGCCTACAGATGGGGAAACACCGGGGAACACCTTCAGGTTGCCTTTGTACAATAGCCAGTTTGGCACTCATCCTCCACATAATCAATTATGCGAACTGAAAAGGTGTGGTTGGAGACCATTTGTTTTAGTACAGTTCCAGTCTTAGCGGCCTATATCGGGTCCCTTTAAACAAAAGTAAAATAGATCAAACTAGGCCAGTTTGCTATCAGTTTGATCGGACTGGGAGGTCAAGAGGGCACGGCAATGGACATCAAAATAGACACTACTTTATCAACCATATTAAGACATGGCTTTGAATCCATCTAACATGACAAAGAACCATTCACTATGACAATGTTATGATAAATTCCATAGAGTTCCATATTTTAAATACTAAAGTTGTATGGTTTAAAAATATAATAGCATTATAAGATAGATACAATCGAGTCAGTCATGTTCGCCATATTTAGAAGCAGTCTCAATTATCACAGACAGTGCCTTTGAATAATCAGGCAGAGAGGTCAGAGGTCAGAGGTCAGAGGTCACACTCTGCGAGCAGTCGCGTGTTGGGTGAGTTACTAACGTACCGTTAACCGGTGTATGCTGAGTCAGGTCCCAGCACAACACAGCACTAAAAAGTGTTGGCCGTAAGTGCAAGTGTAGGAACTGCGGGCAGCGTGGGAGCACTCCGTTACTGAACCTGTGGTGGAAGTTGCATTGCAGCCGTAACCAGCATCGCTCTTCTTGACCTTGACCTTGTTCTTCACCCCACCCCTGGAACATTCTGCTACACGCGCACATCCGGGTCACACCGTTAGCCGTTAGTCCCGAGTTCAGTGCAATGATGGAACACACTGTGGGACTGATCAGGTCACGCTTTAAAGGTCACCAAGTCAAGTACTGGAGGTCATCAGGTCACGGGTTGGGCATCATCAGGTCACGTCTTCGAGGTCATCAGGTAAGGTCTTGGATGTCATCGTGTCCAGGTCATCGGGACACCGCAACCAGCAGAACATCATACCAATGGTTGCTGTAACCAGCACAGCACCATCTAGGATCAGTTCGCTGAACACTGCATTCCCGCCACCCGGCATGATTTAATTTACTCAACCATGTCTATTTCACACCAGGTGGCGCTACAGGTCCTACACGAGCCCTTCACTCTGCGCGAGCATGTAGACCTGGACGCCCATGTGGACCAGCTGCATCAGGGAGGCGACCACCTGACGCTGCGGTCTGACGGCGGCCTCAGGCCCTGTCACCGCTGCTGTCACCGACCCTCTCCTCCGGTCGAAGTCGTTACCAATCTGAACCAAGGTCCTGCCGATCTCCTCGTGCAACATGACGGCCGGACAACTGTTCTTCCGACAGCGTCTCGGGGCTGGCGAGCCATCGACCGATACTCGTAGCGGCGGGCCGGGCGCGTGGAGCGGCGGGCCGGGGGCTTGAAGCGGCGGGCCGGGGGCTTGAAGCGGCGGGCCAGTGGCTTGAAGCGGCAGGCCGGGGGCTTGAAGCAGCAGGCCGGGGGCTTGAAGCGGCGGGCCGGGGTCTTGAAGCGGCGGGCCGGGGGCTTGAAGTGGCAGGCCGGGGGCTTGAAGCGGCAGGGCAGACAACAAGGGCGATTCAGTCAGGGTGTACATCACGCTGTGGCTCCGGCCACGAGTTGGTCGTTTGGGTTCCATCGTCCTTCGCTGTTTATCAGAATTGAGACGCGTACAAGTTGTGTAGTGTTGAGGAGTGCTCAAGCGGTGCAGTGTTCACTATGAGTGTGCAGTGTGTACAAGCGCTGTTGTGCACAAGCGGTGCAGGGCTCACCGGAGTTTGCAGTGTGTACAATCGCGGCTATGAACTATCGTTTCAACGAAGAAGCCAACTGTTGCAGTCCTTATCCGAATTGCGGTGTGTCGTCTGCCAGAAGTTGACTGAGGCGTTTAACTGCGACCCATGTTTCCCGCGCTCTTATATAGAAAGTGAGTAATTAGCGCGCAGATCTGTCAGCTCCAGAAAACCATATCGTGGTTAAAGCGAGAAGTGACAAGATTAGATCACCCCCCCCAAGCTTATCTTATCAACACGTGAAACAATTATCTTGTTGGTTAGCTCAGCTTTGTGAAGCCAACCTCCAAGGTACGTGACCAGAGCATAAGGCACCACTGACATTATAAGGCGTTCTTTTGAGTTTCGCGTTTTCTCCGCTAAAAGTCATCTGCTTTCCACTCAATAATACTCCATAGTGGGTGGGGAGGGGGGTGGGGGTGCCACTATCGCTTGGAGTTTCAGAATACGAAGATCTTGACTCTCTGCCATTTATCTTGAAGAGAAATAATGTTGTTGATCATTATAATCTACTTTATTTTAGTTTTAGTTTTACAGGGTTAACTTTGCAGGAACAGAGATGCATGGAATAGGCTTGGTTGACGTGTTTTCAAACATTTCAGCATGGCAGCATGGCAGCATGGCAGCATGGCAGCATGGCAGCAGGGCAGCATGGCAGCATGGCAGCATGGCAGCATGACAGCATGGCACCATGGTACCATGGAGGCATGTCAGTATTGAAGCATGGCAGCATGGCAGCAGTGCAGCATTGCAGCATGGCAGCACAGCAGCATGGCAGCATTGCAAAATGGCAGCACGGTAGCATGGTGGCATGGCAGCATTGCAGCATGGCAGCATGGCAGCGGGACAGCATGGCACCATGGCACCATGGCGGCATGTCAGAACGGCACCAGGGCAGCATGGCAAAATAGCATGGCCATTGCAACCTAGCAGCATGGTAGCATGGCAAGATGGCAGCATGGCAAGATGGCAAAATGGCAAGATGGCAGCATGGCAGTATGGCAGCATTGCAGAATGGCACCATGGCACCATGGCGGCATGGGAGCATGGGAGCATTTCAGCATAGCAGCATTGCAGCATGGCAGCACGGCACCATGGCACCATGGGAGCATGGGAGCATGGGAGCATGACAGCATTGCAGCATGGCTGCATGGAAGTATGGCAGCAAAGCACCATGGCACCATGCCAGCTTGGCACAATTGTGGGATGGCAGCAGGGCAGCATGTCAGCATAGCAGCATTGCAGCATGGCACCATGGCGGCATGGGAGCATGGGAGCATGGGAGCATGGGAGCATGACAGCATGGCATCATGACAGCATTGCAGCATAGCACCATGGCGGCATGGCAGCATGGCAGCATGGCAGCATGGCAGCATGGCAGCATGGCAGCACGGCACCATGGCACCATTGCGGCATGGCAGCATGTCAGGATAGCAGCATTGCAGCATAGCAGCATGGCACCATGGCAGCATGGCAGCATGGCAGCATTGCAGCATGGCAGTATGGCAGCATGGCAGTATGGCAACATTGCAGCATGGCAGCATGGTGGCATGGCGGCATGGCACCATGGCACCATCGCGGCATGGCAGCATGTCAGCATAGCAGCATTGCAGCATGGCACCATGGCAGCATGGCAGCATGGCAGTATGGCAGCATGGCAGCATTGCAGCATGGCAGCATGGTGGTATGGCGGCATGGCAGCATGGCAGCAAAGCACCATGGCACCATGCGAGCTTGGCATAATGGCAGGATGGCAGCAGGGCAGCATGTCAGCATAGCAGCATTGCAGCATGGCACCATGGCACCATGGCACCATGGCACAATGGCAGCGTGGCAGCATGGCAGCACGGCACCATGGCACCATCGCGGCATGGCAGCATGTCAGCATAGCAGCATTGCAGCATGGCAGCATGGCATCATGACAGCATTGCAGCATAGCACCATGGTGGCATGGCAGCATGGCAGCATGGCAGCATGGCAGCATGGCAGCATGGCAACATTGCAGCATGGCAGCATGGCAACATTGCAGCATGGTACCATGGCACCATGGCAGCATTGCAGCATGACACCATGGCAGAATGACAGCATGGCAGCATGGCACCATGGCACCATGGCTGCATAGCACCATGGCAGCATGGCAGCATGACAGCATGGCACCATGGCACCATGGCAGCATGGCAGCCTGGCAGAATGGCAGAATGGCAGCATGGCGGCATGGCAGCATGGCGGCATGGCAGCATTGCAGCATGACACCATGGCAGCATGGCAGCCTGGCAGCATGGCAGAATGGCAACATGGTGGCATGGCAGCATTGCAGCATGACACCATGGCAGCATGGCAGCATGGCACCATGGCAGCATGGCACCATGGCAGCATGGTAGTATGGCAAAATGGCAGCATGGCAGCATGGCAGCATGACCGCATGGCAGCATGGCAGCATGGCAGCATGGCAACATGGCAGCATGGCAGCATGGCAGCATGGCAACATGGCAGCATGGCAACATGGCAGCATGGCAGTATGACAGCATGGCAGCATGGCAGCATGGACGCCTTGGCCGAATTGTTAGAGTGCAGGCTTCCTGTGCGGAATGTCGGGAGTTCAAATCCCAGCCGAGTCAAACCAATGACTTATCAAATTGATGCTTGTCACTACCTAGTCTGGCGCTCGGCATTAATAGGACAGGACAAGGACTGGTTAGCACAGTATCTGGATAATGTGACTGTGTGGGATATCAGGTCATGGTGTCGGTGCCATTGTCTTCCAGTGGGGCAGCACTATAAAGTCAGTATGGGTGGACACTATCACAAGTCAATGCCCACCATGATATGACCTTAGAAGTTGCCAGGATGTAAAACCCGAACAAACAAACAAATTTACACAAATGTTCATTTTATCACATGACACAAGAAATGTCGATAAAAATCTTCAAGGGCACGATGCTCCCCTATTTTTAACTATTGAGATGTAAACTACATGGGTGTGAAAACAGAACTTCTAAAAATACTGCAATTACTACAGAACAGAGCCCTAAAAATCTGACTAAGAGTAGACAAGCTGCACCACACCTATGACATACACAAAAGAACCAAAGTAAAATTACTAGAAAATAGGAGAATAAATCATTTGAAAACATTAGCATATAGCTATAGTCAATGCAATAAACTAACAAAACCACAAAGGACTACTAGATCAAATAACGCGCCACTATTAAAGCAGACCATAAGCCAAATAAAAGCTCATAAGAGAAGCACGCTGGAAATGGCTGCCAAGGTGTGGAATGCCCAAACGGTAAAGGAACGACACATTCCTGACCTAAAAACCTACAACAAATATCTGTGCAAAATAAGGCTAGGAAACCCCCACTAAGCTTTACTGCAAAGGGGCATGTGATATGTCATGGCCCACCAGCGGGACGCCCAATGGAAGGTAACCATGTCACATGTAGCCAGATAGCACACCACACAGCTATGTACAAGCCTATGATATGTAAATAGGAGTAGGTTAGTCTAGTAGTAAGAGTAGAAAAAAATGAAACACATATATGCCAAGAAATTGTTATTTAAACTAGCATAGGCTACTAACCTGCCAACCAACTATCTATCCTCTACTGAAATGCAGGCGATCAAATACCTTATCAGCAGCTACTGTGTGATGAGATAGCACCAACACTACAGCTAGCCAGCATTGAAAACAAGCCTGAACACCCGGGCTTATATGCTATGGACAGTATAAATACAGCCTCAACAAAAAACAAACAAATTTGTAATTTAAAAAAAAGGCAAAAAAAGGGAATAAATTATTCTCATTCTATAATTTCCAAAGGCATTGAGTTTGTCATTACTAAGCATAACCACGGGGTTTTCTGTATAATACTCCTATGGGGTTTTCTGTATAATACTCCTATGGGGTTTCTGGATAAAACTCCTATGGGGTTTTCTATATAATACTCCTATGTGGTTTATGTATAATACTCCTATGGGGTGTTCTGTATAATACTCCTATGTGGTTTCTGCGTAATACTCCTATGGGGTTTTCTGTATACTACTCCTATGGGGTTTTCTGTATACTACTCCTATGGGGTTTTCTGTATAATAATCCTATGTGGTTCTGTATACTCCAAAGCGGTTTTCTGTATTATATTCCTATGGGGTTTTCTGTATAATACTCATGTGGTTTCTGTATAATACTCCTATAGGGTTTTCTGTATAATACTCCTATGGGTTTTCTGTATAATACTCATATGGGGTTTTCTGTATAATACTCCTATGGGGTTTTCTGTACAATACTCCTATGAGGATTTCTGTATAATACTCCTAGTAATTTTAAACCGTACTTACTGTGTATATACCCATATTATAACATAAAATGGGGGGGGCTTCTAATTAAATTAACTTTAGCCATAACATTTGATTGGGGTAGAGGGGCTGACCTATGGATCTTGCTGGATGTCCACCCAAAAGAATCACTGCAAATGAACACACGGACCAGGTGACAAGCGTAAGGCTTATCTCGATAATTAACAGGTGTAGCTCAACAATTTAGCAGCTGAACAAATCATTTCAAGATAAAGAACATAAGAATCAAGTGAGAAGGCTACATGACAGGCGCATTGTTGTAGTGTTGGCTATTATGGAGTAAACAGATAATTGTGGTCAGGGACATTAGGTCACCACTCTTTTCTTGTTTTTGGTGATTGTTTATTTATTCTGCTCATAATGGTTAAGGGCATGCACTTGTTTTCACTGCTGTGCAGTAGTGGTCATAATCCATATGGATTGATTTCCTTTATCAATAATTTCTGTAAACTGACTACTGGCATTGCAAAACAAAGGTATACTTATATAGCGTATAAAGAATAACCTACAAGTATTATTAGACATACATAGCAGTATATAGTGTAATCAATGTCATAGCTAGAAGGGGAGCAGGGTAGTGACTGCCCCCACCCCCGAGTAGCTACACCTAGTGGTGATCATAATAACAACACCTAGTGACAACCCCAGTAACTACACCTAGTGTAGATAAAGGATTCACCCGGTACTCGCAGTACACGGGTGAAGATCAGCCCTATATAAAAACGGGAGAAAAGGCGGGTTAATGAGAGCCTAATTTCACAATCTAAGAAGCAACATTTATTCTTTTTAGATCTCTTCATATTTCCCCGCTACCTTTGAGTTGAAAAATATAATAAAATATCTAGTTTAATAAGATTTAAAAGTGAAATCGACGGCGTTCTATGGCCGCCATCTTGTCTTTTTGCATTCTCTTCCATTTCACCAACTCTGTGCCGATATAACTATTATAAGTATCCATTTGATACTGGAGGCAGGCATTCTACTACCGTACAGGGTGAATCTTTTATCTACACCTAGTGGTGATCATAATAACAACACATAATGGCAACCCCAGTAAATACACCTAGTGGTGACCATAATAACAACACCGAGTGGCAACCCATGTAACTACACCTAGTGGTGCCCATAATAAGAGCACATAGTGATTGATGACTCCAGTAATTGCATCTAGTGGTAGCTCCCAGTAACTACACCTAGTGGCAACCCCAGTAACTACACCTAGTGGTAATCACAATAACATCACCTAGTGGCAACACCACTAACTACACCTAGTAGCAACCCCAGCAGATATACCTAGTGGTGACCCCCAATAACTGCACCCAGTGTTGAACCAGAGAGCGTGTATATAAACAGATGAGAGGGACAACTCCCGCGAAAAACGGTAACACAGGCTACAGTGGCGTTCCTGGCGGTTAGTGTTGAACAAGCCATGAGTTTGCCGGTACGCTCAATGCAAAACATTTGTTTTTATTCAAAATTAATAGAAATCCAGAAGCCTAACCTTATCAATTTAATATAATCCTTTTGGTAAACATGTTTTCTATATGTCTTCCAAGCGGTTTGTTTCTATGTGGTGTAGTTTTAGAGATATTTAACGTTTTCTGTATGAAGATTGCTCACCGCCATTGACAATGCCTTGAGTTTGCCGTACGTGTAGTGCAAAACGTGTATTTTATTCAAAATTAATAGAAATTCAGAACCCTAGCCATGTAAATTTAATATAGTCTCATTGTTAAATATGTTTTCTATATGTGTTCCAAACAGTTTGTTTCTATGTAGTGTAGTTTTAGAGATATTTCACTTTTTCTGTACGAAGACTGCTCAAGGCCATTGACAATGCCTTGAGTTTGCCGTACGCGTCGTGAAAAACGTCAGTTTTATTCAAAATTAATAGAAATCCAGAAGCCTAACCATATCAATTTAATATAATCTCGTTGGTAAACATGTTTTCTATGTGTATTCCAATCAGTTTGTTTCTAGGTGTTGTAGTTTTAGAGATATTTAATGTTTTCTGTATGAAGATTGCTCACTGCCATTGAAAATGCCTTGAGGTTTGCCCATATGCTTAAGCTGTTCAACAACCACCACTTGGAGCGCCACAGTCGGCAGCTGTTACATGCTCTAGTATGGGAGTTGTCCCTCTCATCTGTTTATATACACGCTCTCTGGTTGAACCCAGTAATTGCATCTAGTAGTAACTCACAATAACTAACTGGACCTAGTGGCAACCCCAGTAACTACACCTAGTGGAAACCCCAGTCCCCATGCCCCCAGCTCTGCCAATTTGGATTTCCACCGCTGTGTATAACTTACAGCGTCATCAAAGGCCGGTTGCTCTCATACCATGTCTATGTGGTGTGGGAGGTTAAAAATCCCTTGGGTCGGTAAAAGTGTAGGCTCGGGCTTTCTATCGACCAGCAGTGGAATGACTGAAATTTCCCCTGCTTAAACAACTAATGGACAAAAAAAAAAAGAACTACACCTAGGGGTGAACCCAGACATGAACCCAGTAATTGCATCTCGTGGTAACTAATGTAGTGGTCTGCACTGACCTCTCAGGCAAGGAGCCGCATAGACAGGTAGGCGTGGATAGTGTGTTGATATCACGGAGCCTAGGTGGTGTAATGGTTAGCCCGGAATGCAAAGAGATGTGGGTTTGAGTCCCGCTCTAGGCACAATGTTTCCCATTTTCATCACCCCCACGACACTAACAATAACTGCACCTAGTGGCAACCCCAATAACTACATCTATTGGCAACCCCAGTAACTACACCTAGTGTTGAACCCAGTGATAAACCCATTAATTGCATCTAGTGGTAACTTCCAATAATTGCACCTAGTGGCAAACCCAGTAACTACACCTTGTAGTGCCCCCCCGCCACGGGATGGCCGGATGAGTTAGAGCGTCCGTCTCCCGTATTGGTAGATCGTGGGGTCGTGGGTTCGAACACTGGTCGAGTCAAACCAATGACCTAAACATTGATACTTGTCACTTCCTAGTCAGGCACTCAGCATTAGTAGGATAGGGGAAGGACTGGGTGGCTCAGTGTCAGGATAATGTGACTGAGTGGGATATCGAGTCATGGTGCTGGTGGCCTCGTCTTCCAGTGGGGAAGCACTATAAAGTCGCCATGAGTGCACACTGTCACAAGTCGGTACCCGTCCTGATATGACCTTAGATGTTGCTAGGACGTAAAACAACAACAAACACAAGTGCCCCTGAATAATTACACTTCGTGGTGGTCCCAATAATTCCATCCAGTGGTGACCTTAAGAAGCGCGCCATACCGTGACCTCAATAACTCCACCTAGTGGTGACCACAAGAACCACTCAATAACTAGATAGTACCGAGCCCATTAACCATTCATGGTAGTGATCCTGCTAACTTCACCTACTCCAAAAATTGTGCCAAGGCAACCAAAATACATAAGGGTTATTCTCTAAAACTGGGTACCATATATTTGGTTTCGACGTTACGATGGTGATAATTAATTCTTTCTGTTACTGGTAGCAAGTTAAATAATCATTGTTGCCTCTGTGTATTAAGTATGCTAGCATTATATAGCAATACTGCATATAATTATCTATCCCACAGAATATATCAAAGGTATACACATATGATTCTGTGGTAAAGTGGAAAGGTGAACATTTACAGATAAACACCATGCATTTACCCAAAATATATATTTTTTAATTCTTCTAAGACATAACCTTGTTTTCTTAACTGTAGTCAATGAGATATTGTTTGACTTTGTTGTATATGGTAAAATGATGTTCTGGATGTGTGTTCGATTTCCATGTTACACGAGTGATATTAAAGTATTTTCCATTTGTATAAGATCTAAATAAAAAAGTAAGATGTTTTTGTTCAACTCTTACACATGTACTACATGCAAACCTTTATAGGAACATGGATTCTGTTATTATTTGGAATGGTTTTTTTTGCTATTACTTGGAAGGTGTTCACTTTTGGGTTCACACATTAGTGCCCATTAAGGGCGGTGGCTGCATCAATAAGAGTGGTGGCTGAATCATTAAGGGCGGTGGCTGAATCAGTGAGAGTGGTGGCTGAATCAGTAAGGGCGGTGGCTGAATCAGTAAGGGCGGTGGATGAATCAGTAAGGGCGGTGGCTGAATCAGTAAGGGCAGTGGCGGCATCAGTAAGGGCGGTGGTGGCATCAGTAAGGGCGGTGGCTGTATCACTAAGGGTGGTGGCTGCATCAGTAAGAGTGGTGGGTGAATCAGTATGGGCGGTGGCTGCATCAGTAAGGGCGGTGGCTCATCAGTAAGAGTGGTGGCTGAATCAGTAAGGGCTGTGGCTGCATCAGTAAGAGTGGTGGCTGAATCAGTAAGAGTGGTGGCTGAATCAGTAAGGGTGGTGGCTGAATCAGTAAGGGCGGTGGCTGAATCAGTAAGGGCGGTGGCTGAATCAGTAAGGGCGGTGGCTGAATCAGTAAGGGCGGTGGCTGAATCAGTAAGGGCGGTGGCTGAATCAGTAAGGGCGGTGGCTGAATCAGTAAGGGCGGTGGCTGAATCAGTAAGGGCTGCGTGTGGCTGAATCAGTAAGGGCGGTGGCTGAATCAGTAAGGGCTGTGGCTGCATCAGTAAGGGCGGTGGCTGCATCAGTAAGGGCGGTGGCTGAATCAGTAAGGGCGGTGGCTGAATCAGTAAGGGCGGTGGCTGAATCAGTAAGGGCGGTGGCTGAATCAGTAAGGGCGGTGGCTGAATCAGTAAGGGCGGTGGCTGCATCAGTAAGGGCGGTGGCTGCATCAGTAAGGGCGGTGGCTGCATCAGTAAGGGTGGTGGCTGCATCAGTAAGGGCGGTGGCTGCATCAGTAAGGGCGGTGGCTGCATCAGTAAGGGCGGTGGCTGAATCAGTAAGGGCGGTGGCTGCATCAGTAAGGGCGGTGGCTGAATCAGTAAGGGCGGTGGCTGAATCAGTAAGGGCGGTGGCTGAATCAGTAAGGGCGGTGGCTGAATCAGTAAGGGCGGTGGCTGAATCAGTAAGGGCGGTGGCTGCATCAGTAAGGGCGGTGGCTGCATCAGTAAGGGCGGTGGCTGCATCAGTAAGGGCGGTGGCTGCATCAGTAAGGGCGGTAGCTGCATCAGTAAGGGCGGTGGCTGCATCAGTAAGGGCGGTGGCTGCATCAGTAAGGGCGGTGGCTGCATCAGTAAGGGCTGTGGCTGCATCAGTAAGGGCGGTGGCTGCATCAGTAAGGGCTGTGGCTGCATCAGTAAGGGCGGTGGCTGCATCAGTAAGGGCGGTGGCTGCATCAGTAAGGGCGATGGCTGAATCAGTAAGGGCGGTTGCTGCATCAATAAGAGTGGTGTGAATCAGTAAGGTCGGTTGCTGAATCAGTAAGAGTGGTGGCTGAATCAGTAAGGGCGGTGGCTGAATCAGTAAGGGCGGTGGCTGCATCACTAAGGGTGGTGGCTGAATCAGTAAGGGCTGTGGCTGCATCACTAAGAGTGGTGGCTGAATCAGTAAGGGCGATGGCTGAATCAGTAAGAGTGGTGGCTGGCTTCTCATGGAATATCAGGGCCAACTGAGTCAGACCAATGAGTTACAAAAGTGATTTGTGTCCCTACCTAACCTGGTGCTCTGCTATCTATCCTGGAGCTCGGAATTACTAGGATAGGGCAAGCACTGCATGGTTTCCTCAGTGTCAGGATCAGGTGACCGAGTGGGATATCAGGGCCTGGTACTATTGGCCCAGTATTGCAGTGGGACAGCACTATAAAGTCATGTGTGTGCACTATCAAAAGTCAGTAACCTTCCTGATATGATCTTAAATAGTGCTTTAAACTTTAAAACCAAAAAACTAATTAGCACAAAGACAACAAGATGAAGACCAGGCAGGGAAAGTAACGATAACCAAAGACTGTCACACTGACCCATTGTAGAACTAGCACGCTCACAGAGGGTAGGCAGACGTGGAAGAATACTGACAAACAGAGAAAGAATGCGTGCAGTAGATAGCTACACAACAACTCAAAGTGACAAAACAAGGGGAACCATGAGACTATTACTGTCTACCTGCGAAAACAAGTCATTAGACCTAAGAGTTATGGGCAGCGTAAATACACCGTCACACACAAAAAAAAGAAGGAAAGACCAAACAAACAAACGATGCCATAACAAATACTTTATAAGTGCACCCGTATCTAAGGTGAATATGTAGGATTAAATGTAGGTCAGTGTTTTGGTTTTGGAAATGTCTTGCCTTTATCGAACTATGCAGACTTAAGCTTGTCAGATTGCGACATTACATGTCATTGCATCTTCCTTTCTGAACCAGACGATATTCCGGGGGAAACTCCACACAAAAGCACACACAAACTGCCCCAGAGTTGTTGGTGGTGAGATTAGCTGAGCCGGGGACTGTCCAGGTCGTGTTGCAACGGTTGATGGTGAGATCACTACCACTGTGCCAGGGGCCATATGCAGGAGTCAGTGTTAGCAGGGTTTGGTGTTAGAGCCTATTACCGTTTAGCTATCACCGATGTCGGGAACTGTCTCAAGTCGTATGCAGGAGCGCGTAACACTTACATGTTAGCTAAACGTGAATTTATTTATAGATTTGGGAAATCCCTCTGCGTCTGTACCCATATATTAGGCCTAATTCTATTAAATGCTATCATATTTAACATAATTAAATACACAATAAGTGAACTTTGAGGAAATTAACCCTAAATTCGAAGCAATATTAACGCTGCCGCCGTAACGGCGGCGATATTAATAGTTATATTTTCGAATCGACGAACGTACAGTAAACAAACCGTCCCCGCTGCCAGTGTGGAAAGTGGTGGCGGCGGCGATTTGTTTACTTTACGTTCGTCGATTCGAAAATATAAGTATTAATATCTCCGCCGTTATGGCAGCAGCGTTAATATTGCTTCGAATTTAGGGTTAATTTAATCATATTTCACTTATTGCGTATCTAATTCTGTTAAATATGATAGCATTTAATAGATTTGGCCATAACCTTACGCTAACACCGCCCGTAAACGTCATATGAAACGGGGTTAGTGTGGCGGACCTTAAACGCGTGGTGTTACTGTAACACCGCTTCCTGCATACCAACTTTTCGGCGCTAAACCAGAAATCCCGTTTAAACGCGTTTTGGCTCGCTAACACTGACTCCTGCATATGGCCCCTGGTGGTTATTGAGTTAATAACCACCCAAGTGTGTGTCCATTCTTATCATCCACCCGCAGCCTCTGTATATTTGCTTACAAGGCACTCGACTCACGGTCACGTGACCAGGCAGAATGTTCTCGCGTGAGCCTGACAAGATTTGTTTGTTTTTCTATCACTGGCTAATGACTAATGCTTGCTAGCTGATACAGTGATAGGGAATAATCGATAATCGATCAACCCCGCTGATGAGATCTTCTAACTACGCTGAGGAGCTGAACGTATTTCTTAGCTGAATGGGATTCTTTACGGAAGTGAATAAGACGCTTCTTTGTTTGTTTGTTGTTTTACGTCCGAGCTACATCTAAGGTCACATCAGGACGAGATAAAACGCTTAGGGCAGGGGCCTAGGTTGGACTTGTTCAGGTGGTACACAGATTGAATCAAATGCTATTGGAATAAGATGCGATAAAACATCATGTATATTTAATTTTTGCTTAAATATAATTGTAATCTCATGTAGTACGCAGCTGAGTACCTGCGTTTATGGAAGCTACGCCCCTGCACGGCCAGGCGGAAGAGCGGCCATCTTGTCGGAAGTGTAAACACAGGGTTCTAGGACGGAGTGTGTGAGAGGCAAACGTGTGGTTCCATGGCTCTATGGGATAAGACTGTGTCAGGATAATGTGACTGAATGGGATATCAGGGCATGGTGCCGGCGGCTTGGTCTCCCAGTGCGGAAGCACTATAAAGTCGCCATGAGTACGCACTGTCACAAGTCGGCACCCGTCATGATATGACAGTAGATGTTGCTAGGACGTTAAGCCCCAGCAAACAAATAATCTGATATTGCCTTTGTACTAATACTAAGGTGTAGATGTCGGCATATATGCATGCTAAATCATATCCTTTGATTAGTGTAGTCGTCTGCACTGACCTCTAAGTCAAGGAGCCACCTAGAAAGGTAGGCAGGGATAGGGTTGTTGTTGAAGATTTATACTGCCTATCATGGATAAGCCTGAATAGGCTTGTTTTCACCATTAGACAGTTTGTCGATAGAAAGCCCGAGCCTACACTTTTACCGACCCAAGGGATTTTTAACCTCCCACACCACATAGACATGGTATGAGAGCAACTGGCCTTTGATGTCGCTGTAAGTTATACACAGCAGTGGAAATCCAAATAGGCAGAGGTGGGGGCACAGGGAATCGAACCACTGAGCTTCAGATTAGGAGTCTGACCTAGAAAAAAGTCAGACACTCTAACCACTCCGCTACGGAGAACACCACAAGGGTGTTGACATCAGAGAGCCTAGGTGGTGTAACGTTAGCACACTAGCCTGGAATGCAAGAGGTGTGGGTTCGAATCCTGCTTTAGGTGCAGTATTTCCTATTTTCATCAACCCCCATGACAATAGCGAAACACTGAATAAAGTTGCATAATCCGATGAACCAATAAAATAGTTGAAAGTGTACATGAGCTCCACCACCACGTGGTGGTTGCATGAACTACGCCATCTACTGTTGCAGTTCTTCTTCATCAGGTGGCGGCATGCTAGGCGGACGGCAGGTCCCCATGTGGACTGCCCATACTGCGTCTGATTAGTGGCTCGCCCTACCGAGAGAGGTTACCTGTGACCTGGCTGGTGAGGGGCGGGATACTTGGTCTTGTGACACCATGGTGAGCAGAGAACTGAATAAACAGTGGAAGCGTGCGTTCCTGTCTTATTTGTCATTTTGCCACATGTGACTTCAAGAGAGACCAGGGAGGAACCGGCCGCAGGAGGCCTGGGACAAAAGCAAATCACTTATCTTGGATTGTACATTTTCAACTCCGATACTGATGAATGTGTAAAAGTGTATTGCTGGATACAAGGACCACTCAATGTATTTTCTAGAAGATGCTGCTGCAAGACATACAGACCCACGGTGTCGGGCATTTCGGTGTGCACACCAATATTACTTTCAATATCTTCACTTGAAATAACAGTATTCAGGTTAGCCATTACTAATCAAAAGTTATTCCAAACTAACGTAAAGTGGATTATACCAATCAAATTAACATATACTAATTTATCTAATATGACAGAAATTCAAAAGCATCAGATTATGTAACATTCAGCATAACAAACACCTTATAAACTTCCCAACAAACAAACATGCAAACAAACACACAAACAAACACACACAAACAAACACAACAAACACACACACAACAAACAAACACAACAAGCAAACAAACACAACATACAAACACACAACAAACAAACACAACAAACAAACACAACAAACAAACACAACAAACAAACACACAAACACAATAAACGCAGACACAAACAACAAACACAACCAAACAAACACACAATACATGCACCCACAAACAAACACACATACAAACACACACAACCAAATACACAGCAAACAAACAAACAAACGAACAAACACAGGCGGAGTCTGAATCATCACTTTTATTGTAACTAACTACAAAGGAGCTCAGCTCCGCGGGAGGCACTAGCTGTAGAAGGGACGGTGGGGGTACGGGAGGGGGGTCTGATGGCACTTTGATTGGACTGTCAGATATCAGTCATTCCTTCTTGCGAATAAATACAACGTGTTCTGCTGCTGAAGGGGGTCACGTGACTAGATGTGAACATAGAGGTAAGGTGGACCAGTTATGTGCAGAGGCGGCCTGGAGAGATGAGGTCAAGGTCACAGTGATGACCAGTGTGACCTTCATCGGGCGTTGTGTTGTGTTGCAAGCTTCTTGCTCCTAAAAACCAATCAATTCCCAGGACAATTCCAAACTTTTACTGGGATGTCATGTCATTTGTTAAAGTTGCATAGTTTGATGATTTTAGGTTTGTTCTCATTTCCTGAGATAAATATATTAGGTTCATTGTTATAATTCATAGTACTTTAGTTTGATTGATTGATTGGTGGTTGCTTTACGCCGTGTCGACTTTAGTGTGAAGTAATTTTTACTTTAAATGACTAACTTTTGGGATATTGATTTTGAAGTGCAAACATCCTAAATTAATTTTGGAAAGCACACCAAAACTCTTGACACCACAGGCTTCTGCAATAACAGGTTCTGTTAAATTGACTTAGTACTTCTTTCTATGTGGCAACAAATGCTTAATAAGTGCATCACTGTCTTAGTTAGATATGTAGAATCAAATCTAGGTCAGTGTTTTCGTTTTGAAAATGTGATTGTTTCATCGGACTATGCACTCAAATTGTTTTGGGCTGCAAGTTTGTAGCTCTCCGGAGTATATCTCAAATCTTCTTTTTTTTTCGTCAGGTAGCAATTCCACAAACTGTTAATACATATTTATATCTTGGAAACCAAGGAAGGGTGAAACCATGACATATTAGTTTTATTGCTGTTGGTTAAATTCAAGTACTTTTCCAGGATATAAATATATTGCGTTGCTTCTCCAGGACATTTACATGCATGCATTTTAAAATAATGAAATTCAAGGATTTTCTAAGGTTGCTGGTATGCCCTACGGACCACGTGTTTGATAATAGGTAGCTTCCCTGTTTTACACACCAAACTAAATGATTGAATGAAATGATTGAACAAGACGATTCAACAAAATGATTAAACAAAATGACTAAACAAAATGATTAAGCAAAATGATTAAACAAAATGATTAAACAAAATGATTAAACAAAACGATTAAACAAAATCATTAAACAAAATCATTAAACAAAATGATTAAACAAAATCATTAAGCAAAATGACTAAACAAAATGATTAAACAAATTGATTGAACAAAATGATTAAACAAAATGATTAAACAAGATGATTAAACAAGATTCTTAAACAAGATTATTAAACAAAATGATTAGACAACATGATTAGACAAAATGATTAAGCAAAATGATTAAACAAAATAATTCAACAAAATGATTAAACAAATTGATTAAGCAAAATGATTAAACAAAATGATTAAACAAGATGATTAACCAAGATGATTAAACAACACGATTAAACAAAATGATTAAATGAAATGATTGAACAAGATGATTGAACAAGATGATTAAACAATATGATTAAGCAAGATGGTTAAGCAAAATGATTAAACAAAATGATTAAGCAAAATGATTAAACAAAATGATTAAGCAAAATGATTAAACAAAATGATTGGTCGTAATGCTTCAAGCATCGCCTCCGGAATATCAGCCAGCTGATCGGGCTGCGAAGGAGGCTCTGAACTATGATGTTGAGCAGTGTCTGATATCCCACTCTGATCTGAAACCACTAATAGCCACCCACATCCAAATGGCAACATGAGTGGGATGAAAACATTAATAAACTTAAAGAAATTGAACCATCTGTGGGAAAACCACCAGATTCTCATGTGGGGGGTCGGCGGGACCAAGTGGTCCTTAGCCGCTGCCGTATTGGCCACTCATGGCTAACACATGTTTTCCTGCTCAAGGGGGACCTTCCCCCTGAATGTATTGGATGTCAGTCCCTACTGACAGTCAAGCACATTTGACTAAA
The DNA here is from genome assembly GCA_030323885.1 of Branchipolynoe longqiensis. Taxonomy (NCBI): domain Eukaryota; kingdom Metazoa; phylum Annelida; class Polychaeta; order Phyllodocida; family Polynoidae; genus Branchipolynoe; species Branchipolynoe longqiensis. The sequence goes on along the minus strand of CM059192.1, from coordinate 64,082,929 downwards.
CTGTGTTGATTTTATGGCACTGCACCAACAATGTTACACTGCAAACAGCATGCATGACCTTTTTGCTAAAGTAAAACAAGAAGACATTTTAGCCTTTTTGAGGGCAGCTGGTCTGTACAACCTCATATAGTTCATTAAAACAATTTTTATTAATAAATTCTTTCATCTATCTTATTTAATTATATGATTCTGACCTTTTAAAAATTTCATAAGTGTCAATTGACACATAATTGATTGTATGCTTTTACATTATATGTAAAGGCGATGGTTGAATAAAAAACAAACAATTCTCGCCGTGAATATGGCCTATGCTGCCGACACGGCGTAAAGAAACCACCAATCAATCAATCAATCACCCCACGGTTGCACCTGGTGGAGGGCGTGAGGGCAGCGACATGCCAACCATTCCGCGACCAGCCGCCTCCTTCTCCACGTCTCTTCTTTCTTGGCCTTCCCCTCCCGGACCTCAGCGATCGTCATGCCTTTCGCCCTGCTGGCCGCCCCGCTGGCCGCAGAAGCAGCAGAAAGGCGCCCAGGAGTACAGCCAACTCCGCCTCCACGACGCCGATCTTGGCCTCGACCCGCCGATCATCGGTGGAAACTGCAGAGAGATGGGCCGCCTCCACCTCAGCGTCACTCGACTCACACGACCACATGCTCGACCGGCTCGAAAGCCTTATGGAGAACCTCATCATCGCCCAGACACCGGCCACGGTCACAGGGGGCCTCAGCGGATATTTGATCCGCCAGTGGTACCCCACCTCCTGCCACAAGAACAAGACACAGCAGCCCCCCCTCGCCGGCGGCACCTCCCATTGGGCCACCAGGATGATGCGCAACAGCACCCCCGACACCCCAGTGACGTCAGAGCCGGTGACGCGGCCTGCAGCCACCCATCCACCCAAACGTCATCACCCAAGCACCAGCCCACGATCGAGCCCGGCCCCGGGAGACCGCCAGTAGACACCCTGGCATCCACTGATCCAGACCCCCACGGATCTCCCACACTATGGACGGCCATCAGGCCCATTTTGAGCCCAGCGCCGCCCCCAGTGACGTCAGCAGCGACACTCTCTACAAGCCCCCCGAGACACTAGCACGCACCTGGCTTCCTGGACACATACAAGATCCTCCGGGATGTGGGCCTCCCTAATTGTTTGGCCGCCTGCATCCCCCTCCGCTTCCGCCTCAAAGTTCCCAAGTGGCGAGCCCGCCTCCATGACTACCCGGACCACATCTTTGGTTCATCAACGCCTTGCCCCAGCTGGCGTCCCTCGAGCCCTCTCCTCTCTTTTGGTGGAGGGTTCTTCGGGGCTCCCTTACTTAACTTCTCACCTCGGACACTCACGATCTCACTTCACTTCGATTATATACCATGTTTGTATCCTCGTGTGACTCATGCCTTGATCTTCTTTGTTCTCCCTGTTTTGTGCTTGCCTCATTTCTCTCGATTCCTGTAAACATTTCATTCTTCCTGTAATAAAGTTGTAGAGTGGATGTTTGAGTCTGTGGCTATGTAGGCAGGCTAAAGTGAAAAACAATAGAGACGGAGAGAAAGAGTGAGTAAAGCAAAAGTAAGAGTGTAAGAGAGAGTCCAAGCCCCTCTGGTTTATTATATATAGTACATGGATTCTTGGTATAGGATCATGCCATTCACTCCAACCAATAAAGACGCAGCATTTCTGGTTACCATGACCACCAGTGGTCTCCCCACCACCTGAGCTGGTTGACCTGTGGCCACCACCAACCTTGACCCCTACCTCAGCAGAGAGCCAGGCCCTGAGTGCACTCACCCAGACCTGCCAATTATCCCTATGTCTATAATTACCTGCCCTCAAGCACGGGTCAAGCCATATATATACACACAACATACATATACACACACTCTTGGTCGGCCACACAGAATAATAATAGAGGATTTCAATTTCCCCCCTCTGCTGATTATCGGAATATTTTACATGTTTCTTCTTCCACCCCCGCCTCCTCTTCTTCTTCCGTTGCGTATCGGTCATAATGCTTGGATTACGGTTGATTCGGGGCGGGAGAAGAGGCCCTCCCCCCATCCGCTCACACCTCACCGCTCCCTCCCCGCAGCTGACACCTGACCGCAGCTGCTCGCCCCTGGCCTCGCTGAATAACTCCTCACCGCTGGTCAACCCCCCATCCTGGGGCTTTGTCGCCTCCCCTCTCTCTCCCCCTTATAACCCTGGCCATTGCTGCTTCCAACCATTCTGCCTCCAGCCGCCTCCTGCTCCACGTCTCTTCTTTCCACCCACCCGCCCTTGCTCTTCCCTTCTCTTTTTCCCCTCTCCTTCCTTCTCCTCACCCTTTCTCCTCTAAGGTGGAGAGCTCTCCCGGGATCTTTTACTTAACTTCTCACCTCGGACACTCATGATCTCACTTCACCTCGATTATATACCTAATCTTCTTTGTCCTCCCTGTTTTGTTCTCCCCTCATTTCTCTCAATTCCTGTAATAAAGTGTTTCTTCTTCCACCCCCGCCTCCTCTTCTTATTCCATTGCATATCAAACAAAATGATTAAGCAAAATGATTAAACAAAAAGACTGAACAAAATGATAAAACAAAATGATTAAACAAAATGATTAAACAAGATGATTAAACAAGATGATTAATCAAAATGATTGAACAAAATGATAAACAAAATGATTGAATGAAATGATTGAACAAGACGATTAAACAAGATGATTAAGCAAAATGATTAAACAAAATGATTAAGCAAAATGATTAAACAAAATGATTAAACAAAATGATTAAGCAAAATGATTAAACAAGATGAATATACAAAATGATTAAACAAAATGATTAAACGAAATGATTAAACTAAATGATTAAACAAAATGATTAAACAAAATGATTAAGCAAAATGATTAAGCAAAATGATTAACCAATATGATTAAACAAAACGATTAAGCAAAATGATTAAACAAAATGATTAAACAAAATGATTAAGCAAAATGATTAAACAAAATGATTAAACAAAATGAATATACAAAATGATTAAACAAACTGATTAAACAAAATGATTAAACTAAATTATTAAACAAAATGATTAAGCAAAATGATTCAACAAAATGATTCAACAAAATTATGTACTTCCGCCTGGGACATGCCGCTTATCCGGGAACATTTAAATAACCTCAGGACAATTTACACAAGTACAAATACAAAATTAAACCACATCCAGAACAGTAGTTCTTGCCACCTGCGTCAGAGGGCAGGTTGGCAGTGAACATCCTCAAACTAAACCTTTCCAGCGGAGTATCCTGCACAGTGAGCTGCTTCCCACATTGGTGTTTACCCCTACCGTCAGAGGGCGGGATGGTGGTGGAAATCCTCTATCAGTAGCAGGTTGGAGAGCTTGCCTCGTTTGGGCTACGGGGGTTATTTGATGTCCGGTTGAATTAGGAAGGTCGAATTTTATATAAGATTAATGTGCAGTTTAACAAATCTAGTGGTGGTGCAGTGAGTTTCGGGATGTTTTCATAATGGAATACATCATCAGAAAGGGAAAGAATGATATCTAAGTACCTGAATACACACAACCGATTTAGTTAGGGAACGAATTAGTACATTAGCAATGAATATTAAGAAGTGTTTAATTACTTTGCATCAAATGACTAGAGACTTAAAACTGCCCATGCTACTACTGTGTTGGTGTAGCACTAAATCTCAAACAATGGGGGTATATATATGCTGGTCTGTGACACACTGCATACTTCCACCTGCTATTGGAGGGAGGGGGTTCTGTGTGGACTGCTGTATATCATCTAGATATACTTTTTGTATACCAATATACAGTGAATAAACATAATATATAACACAGCGCCACTTAAAGGCCCTGTCACGCTACAACGCTTCTCCTGGTGACCCGTCAGCGTTGAAAATAAAATCTTGCACATTGAGAAACGTCCAACTTTTCAGGGGTTTGGGGAAAAAGATTGGCGTCAGCGCGCCGCATTATTCGCGCGCGGCCAATGTGTGGCGATGCATTGGGGGAAAAAAAAGAAGTTTGGCGCGACGTCTTCATATAACCTTAAACGTTGCTAGGGCATAAAACAAAAATGCCCCATTTTGCCGCAACGTGTGGACACGACCCGCCCGTACGCACGCCGTCTGCCTAGCATTCCCATAACGTTATTCGGGCACATCCAACGGAACTCGACGTCAGCGTAACGTCCTTACCCATATATTTGCACGCGCTGCCGGTCGTTGGTTTTTTTTTTACATGGTTAAAACCTTGGGTGACCAATAGCGCGCGCCTGCGTTCTGCGCCAACCATCAACGTCAAGGATAGTGTACGGACGTGTACGGACGTGTACCGATGCGCGCTTAACGCGCCACCAGCGTGTCTCGATATTTCACTAATTATCGCCCAACATCAACACACGTTGACGGGTCGCCGGCGAGAAGCGTCGTAGTGTGACAGGGCCTTTAGTGTGACAGGCAAGCGGGGCCAATTTCCCAGTGCGTATATATATATATATATATATATATATATATATATATGCATATATATATATATATATATATATATATATATATATATGCATGAATATATTATGTATATGCGCATATATATGTATATCTTTGTTTCTTTTTGTTTTATGTCCTAGCAACATCTAAGGTCTATTCGTGTCGACATTTCTTACCATTTTCCCAGTAACACTAACAGTACTTATTCATCCGCCATCGCGTCCGCCATCAGAGTGAATTAACACAATCTAATCGCAGCGCCATTTTCTGCATCGCATTAAACCCTGGCGTCAGAATGCGGTAGCATTTAGCGCAGTTCGTCCACTGGGTGGCGCCACCATGGCTTTAGGAATCAGCGAATAAGGCTGGCACAACAAGGTGACATTCAATACAAATAACTTAAATTAAATACTATTTCAGTGGACAGTCATTGCCTCCACTTTGATTGGTTGTAGGCCCACCAGCACGACAGCCCATGGGAGGGAACCTAGCCCACACTAGCCAGATACCTGCACTTCCCAATTATGTACAGGCTATGACACGTAAATAGAATAGGCTAGTCTAGAACTAAGAGTAGAACGAAAAAAATATTATCAAAAAAAACCAAAAAAACTGACATAGATTACTAACCGCAAAGTATAACAATAAGAATTACAAAACAATAACTGCCCAGTATTGAAAACAAGCCCGAACACTCGAGCTTATATGCTATGAACAGCATAAACTCACATCACAAAAAGAAAACCACAAAAAGAGGCAACAGCAAATACGGAACCCCCAACAACCTGGTATGAACAACTTCCGGTATGCAGAACTTCCAGTATGCAGAACTTCCGGTATGCAGAACTTCTAGTATTATACCTTATCATCATCATCATCATCATGCTGTCAGTCGCGATGCGACAAAGACTGCTTTCATTACTTGACTGCCGCTCTCCATTTAGCTCTCTGCTGTGAGAGTGATGTCCATGAGTCGGTAGTAATGTCTCTCAGCTTCAGGTTTCTCTTGATGGTATCCTTGAACCGGAGACGAGGGCACCCTCTCTGTAACCAGAAGACAGTTGAGAATAGAGAATCTGCTTTGGTAGCCTGTCTGATGACATCCTCATGAGGTGTCCAGTCCATCGGAGATTCTTTTTGATCAGAAGATCTTCCATAGAGGGCAGCCCCGTCCTTTCGAGTATTTCCTTATTTGACATTTCATGAAAGCTGCCTGCAAAAGTGTTGAAGTGCTGCTGGCTTTTGCAAGTTACCAGCCGCACTCTCTCGGGGAGCAAATAGAGGTTTCACACCGGTAAGAACATCTCAAGACAGGCGCAAAACTATTTGTCCCTGCAGTGGCTGGTCTGGAGATGTTGGGAGTTCCATATATCAACGATATACCATATACAGATCTTAAATTTCACATTGACAAATACATCATGTTTAACTGGCAGGATGAATGGAACGATGCGGGATCGAACAAACTTTGTTCTGTGAAACCAGTCTTGGGAGATTGGCAATCCTCTCCTACAGACGGTCAAGATGGGATGAGGTTATCCTTTGTCGCACCCGTATTGGTCATACCTTCATGACGCATAGTTTTATTTTGGTTGGGGACCATCCACCTCAGTGTGAGCACTGCCAGTGCATACTGGCAGTGTGTTACATTTTGGTGAGATGTCCTCACCTACAACCAGTCAGAGATGATGTCTTTGCAAATGAGGGTGTGTTGGGGTCATTCCAATTCCATCCGCAACTCATTATTAAATTCTTGAGGGAAACTGGTTTTTACCAAAAATTAATTTTCCATTTTTAACTTGAAAAGTTGTTGACTGCTGATTTTATTTATCGCATACCACTTCTGATTTTACCACAGTTGTATGCACTTTGGAATCCATTTCTGAGCTCTATTTTACTATTTTGAATTTTCTTTTTTAAGTCAGGTATGTTTAACCACTGTTTGATCCCCAATAGCCGATGTTTACTTTTTACGCTGGGGGATCGTTAAACAAACAAACAAAAAACGTGTAGTACGTAGGCCCCGTACCACTTCTGGTACACCACGGTACTGTCCATTGTGTCTCCACTATGAGTAGAAAGAAACCAAGCCTCGTTCTGAGTACATCTGGCCCCGTCAATAGTTGACAGTTGAATACACAGGAAGAAAGCGGAAACTTGACAGGAATTCAGGCAGTTTTTGATTAGGTTAGAACCCACGCCGACTAAGTTAAAGCGGCATAGTCCTATAAAAGCATCAGATTTTCAAAAGCAAAATACTTCTCTAGATTTGAACCTACATACATTATCCAACTCGCAGTTATTAAGCATGTGTTGCTACATAGGGGAGTGTACTAAGACAATTTACTAGAACCTGTTGCTGTTGAAACCCTATGGGGACAGAGTTTTGACAAGCACAGCAAAATTAATTTGGCATGTTTATACTTCAAATTTATGCACAAAGTTAGCCTAAATTAGCCTAGTTGTAAATCAAAGTCACTTCAACCTAAAGCAAAGTAGATTATAGCGATCAACCTAATAATAGATACATCGCAGAAAAGGACAAAGACTCAAAACCATCGGACTATGCAATGTCAACAGAGAACCGGAAGTAGACTGCGCGTGTGCAGTGGTGACGTCACCGGGAGGGGACGCAGCAAGTGCATCACGTGAGAGTTAGGTGAAGGCAACAAGAAAACAACACGTGACGCGATCAGCGCCAAGTCGGCGGAAGAACAGCTCGAATCACAGGAGTTCCGGTATGCAGCATGTCCGGATTGCACCACTTCCGGTGAACAGTACTTCTGGCACACCGTACAGTTCGCCCGTTACACCGGCACTTCCGACATGTAACACTTCCGACATGCAGCACTTCCGGAATGTGGCAGTTCCGGTGTGCAGAACTTCCGGTGTGCAACATTTCCGGTATGCAACACTTCCGGAATGCAGCAGTTCCGGTGCGTGGCACTTCCGTTATGCAGCACTTCCGGTATGCAGCACTTCCAGTATCTAGCATTTCCGGTGCACTCACCACGGTACTTCCGGTATGTAGCACTTCCGGTATGGGAAGCACATCTGAAGTTTGTGGGACGGATGGAGGAGTGTGCGACTGATTGGGAACCAGTGTCAACTGGCGACAACCAGGATGGGACTAGATCATAGGTGATGGACGGGCAGAGCGTGAGTATGAAAGAAGAGCACGGCGGTATCGGTTGATATGGTGATCTGGCAGTGAGGTGAGCGAAAGGCAAATTTCACTCCCTGAAGGCTATAAAAATATATCCCATTATACATATATAAATATATATATATATATATATATAAAGGCGTTACTAAATGTATTATATATGTTATACATGTAATATACAATATATTTATATTTTACCATATATTATATATTATATATATGGTATATAATCCATTATGTGAATATAAATAACAACGGTGATTGTCATATTTCTTATTTTGCCGAACTGCCTGTTCTGGCAAATCACACTCCTGGCACCGCCTGAGGTCTTCTGCCTGTATTACCACCGATTTGCAAGCGTTCCACTCACGCTAAATATAAAATTAACAAAAGTAGAGTTATTGTGTTACTTGGTACATATATGATACATATTGTATATGATATATAACACTATGTGGTCGATAGCATATATACTATCCACATTATATGTATACAATATATACATATAATAACACAGAATTGCATATATTATATATTATACATAGTATATATTATATATATTATACGTATTATATATATTATATATTAAATATCTTATATAAATTATTTACATTACATATATTATATATATAAATTATATATATATATTATATATATTATATATATTATATAATATATATATAATATATATATATAATATATATAATATATATTTGATATACTATATATATATTATATTTATTATATATATTATATATACTATATATATTATATACATTTTATATATATATATATTTGATATATTATATATATTATATTTATTATATATAATATATATTACATAAATATATATTATCTAAATATGCAGATTTAAATATATTTGACTTGGTTACATTAAAGCTGGTGATTAGCTGGTGCATCTAATCTGACTAATACTGCTCATACATATAGCGTCTTGGGTACCACTAATGTTCTGATACCATTGTGCCAGTTCAGCAGTGCTACTCGATACCATGCACGTGCTACCTTGATCCTAATGAATGGTAATAGTACCATACGAAACACACCAGAAGCTAGTTCCAGTGTGCAATAGGAAAATAGCTCTGTACTTGCGCAACGCAGAATGAACGATGTGATTGTGTATACTTGTAGGCAGCATAGTAGTCCTTATGGGTGGCTGCAGTAATTTAGCTCACTCACTCAGCCTTTGGCTTCAGTTCATTTGAAATCACTCCGCCCACCCACTACACTGCCTCATATGTAGGATCATGTCTTTCGATTATACAATGGTATGGCCTATGTGACTCTTCCAAGATGGATAGAGAAATATATTTGCAGTTACTGGAGAAAATATGGTCCTTGTTGGATTAGCTAATTCTGGCGAGTCAGCAAAATGGCTGCTCTTTGTAAGCTAGGTGAACCTGGTGGAATGTTTGCACGACGCCATAGAGCTAACAAAGAAATGGTGCTGGTTTGTGCTGCCTGCACTGCAGGAATGGACATGATCGGTGAGACTGAGCCTAGTGGAGGGTTCTGGTACTAAAAGTCTGCGATTATATTGTATCTAGTCACATGCTATGGTCACGTGATAAATTCTCTCTGTGTATTTCGCTATGCCGCATTAGCGAATGAGGCAGAGCGATGGTTATTTGTTACAACATGTACATCACACAGTCACAGTGCCGCTGTCAAGTGACTTGTCAGCTGTCAATTCACATAAACATTGACAACAGCCGTTGGCTTTAGTGCTTATAAGTTACATGCAGCCATTCCGAAAGGTTTCTCTCATTGTCCGAGTGGAGTCTTCCACATATGGTTAAAAGAGCCGAAAGCAGTTCCATTTATTGAATCCTGTGTATTTAGGTCAGCGGTTTTCTTCCCTGCAGATGCAGTCATGCCTGCGTGACGCTGTCATACTTATGCAGTGACAGCGTTGTCTGTGGCAATGATGAAGCGGATTATCAGCAGATGCTATGCGACAGATCAGCACTCCGCAGGGAATTGACAGCAGTATGCAGTGTGCACTCGAATAACATATGCAGGAGGACTTCACACAGCGAATAGCTTAGCATGACCAGCATGCCGTCACAGCACCATGCTTGTTTCCGCAGTGTTGACAGTGTATCAGTCATCTCTGCAGCTGTGCTAACTGCCAGATTGGCCTACTGTCACAGCACAATGCTTTTTACCACATGGTTGACAGTATCACAGTGCCTTTCCACAACTGCTCTAATTGTGACACCAGCCTGCTGTCACTGCACCATGCCTTTATACCATATGGTGGACAGTGTCACAATCACCTCTCAACAACTGCCCTAACTGTGACACCAGCCTGGTCACAGCATCATGCTTTATTCCCACATGGCTGACAGTGTCACAAACACCTCTCCAAAACTGCTCTAACTGTGACACCAGCGTGCTGTCACCCACCACGCCTGATTCCATACGGTTGACAGTGTCATAATGACCCCCCCCTCCGCGACTGCTCTAACCAACTGTGACACCAGCCTGCTGTCACATCACCCCACCATGCTTTATCGCCACATGGTTGAGAGTGTGACAGTCCTCTCCGCGCGCATCCTCTACCACCCCCTGACCCCAGCACCGGCGTGATGTCACAGTTCCATATTTAGCGGGGCCTCACTAAGCCTCTTCTGCATCGTCCTGTCGTCTGGCTTCTCGCCGTCAGTCACGTGACCCGTCAGGTCGACGAGGCTGGTGCTGTGCGCATGGTGCATGGCCCATGTGCCTGCGCTGTTGTCCAGGTCGGCTGCCTGGCTGTCCCGGTCGATCATGTCGAGGCTGTCCGAGCTGAGGCTCAGGTTTTCCACCCGGGATTCCAGGGCTGACTCTGCGTGGAGAGTGGAAGGCAAGGTCAGGCAGGGTCACTGAGACTTACCCATCATCCACGGCGACTACCCAATTATGTTTTACACTACCAACATCTTTTGTTTTTATCATTATACATGTTCGAATGGGGACCTTTCAGTTTGCATGATTCTCTCGTCAGATGGCGCACCATGCCGGTTTCATGTAATGCTTTGGTTGGATAGAAGCAGTTCCTTCTACTATCAAGTGTGTGTAAATAAGAGGGGGTTGAGGGTGTGTAGTTGGGTTGAGGGGTGTAGGTGTGTATGGTGGGTGTATGGTGGGGGTGTATGTTTGTGTGGTGGGTGTGTAGGGGTGTGGTGAGGATTTTGGTGTGGGTGGTTGGGGGGGGGGATTTAGGGGATGGGTGGTGGTGAGTGCGTATGGTGGATGTGTGGTGGGGACATATGTTTGTGTGGTGGAGGTGTAGGGGTGTGGTGAGGAATTTGGTGTGTGTTGTGGGGGGGTGTGGATTTAGGGGTGTGTGGTAGGGGTGTGTGGTGAGTTGGTATTGTGTGGTGGGTGTGATTGGGGTGTAGGTGTGTATGGTGGGTGTGTGGTGGGTGTGTATGTTTGTGTGGTGGGTGTGTTGTGGAGGTGGAAAGGTGTGGTGAGGATTATGGTGTGTGTGGTGGGGGTGTATGGGGATGTAGGGGGGTGTGGTGGGGGTGTAGGGGGTGTGGTGACTGGGTATGGTGGGGTGGGTGTGGTGGGGTGTAGGGGTGTGGTGGGCGTTTAGGGTTGTGGTGGGGGTGTAGGGATGTGTTGGGGGTGTATATGTGTGTGGTGGGGGTCGATGGTGTGTGTGGTTGGGGTGTAGGTGGCTTGTGGTGGAGGTGCAGGGGTATCTTGCAGAGCACCACCTAACAATCTTTAGCATCCCTAAACCCCCACCACACGTACACCCTCACCACACACACACCACACCTACACCACACACACCTACACCCTCACCACACACAGACCTACACCCTCACCACACACAGCTACACCTCAATTACACACACCAAACCCCCACCACACACCACCACCACACACCTACACCACCACACACACAAACCACACACCTCCACCTCCACCACACTCCTACACCCTCACCGCACACCTACACCCCACCACACACATACCTACACCCCCACCAAATCCCTAATCCCCCACCACACACCACCACCACACACCTACACCCCCACCACAAAGCTACACCCCCACCACATCCCTAAACCCCCACCACATGACACCACCCCCACCAGACACCTACACCCCCACCACACACCTACACCCCCCACCACACACCTCCACCCCACCACACACCTACACCCCCACCACACACCTACACCCCACCACATCCCTAAGCACCCACCACACACCTACACCCCCACCACACACATACCTACACCCCCACCACATCCCTAAACCCCCACCACACACCTACACCCCCACCACATCACTAAACCCCACTACACATCTACACCTCCACCACATCCCTAAACCCCCACCACACACCTACACCATCACCACACACCTACACTCCCACCACACACACCCAACACACACCTACACCCCCACCAGACACATACCTACACCCCAACCACATCCCTAAACCCCCACCACACACCCACCCCCACCACACACCTACACCACCAACACACACACCTACACCCTTCTATCCAACCATGATGGCCAACTTGGACTGGGAACGGGTGCTGCCACCAAGTGTATAGTGAGAGAACTGGGTCATGAAACGTGCCCATTGTGTTAGTATATTTTGCATGCGTTATTTATAGTTAAAAGTGTTAAAGAAAGGCAGATAATGTTGGCTCACAATCGGAGACGCAATATTACTATACAACACAGTGTTGAGCACCAAGTTCCCGAATTCTTGTTCAAATTAAAGTTTTGTTCTGTTTGTTTGTTGTTCTTTTACGTCCGAGCAACATTAAAGTTGCATAGTCCGATGGTTTTGAGTTTTCTATCATTTTTCTGAGAAAAATATATTAAATATCTTGTTATAATCTACCTTACTTTAGTTTGAAGTAACTTTGATTTAAATGGCTAACTTTTAAGATATTTGAAGTCCAAACATGTACAAATTAGTTTTGGCAAGCACACCAACACTCTGACATCATAGGCTTCTGCAATAACAGGTTCTATTAAATTGACTCAATATGAGGCAACAAATGCTTAATAAGTGCATCAGTATCTAAGTTAGATATGTAGAATCAAATCTAGATAATTGCTTTGGCTTTGTAAATTTGATGCTTCATCGGACCACGCAGCTGTAAGGATTATTCCAAAACTGAATTCTTGTTTTAGGTGCAGCTATTGAAACCCTGTCTCACTGTTAATCAATCAAGCACTAGTGATTACCTATGTCATCTATCTCCTCGAACTTGGATAGGTCCTTGCCGCCGTCCCCGCCGGTCCCATTGCGCAGGTCCGTGATCGACTTGCGTTGCTCTATTTCAGTGGCGACCAGGTCGATGCGTGCGAAAGCGTCCTTGTATGCCTCCTTGGCAGCAGCCACCCGACACCCGGAGTCCTTCACATCCTGAAGCTGGGTCTGTGAGCAGAGGTCAATGGGAGGTCAGCAATAGATCAGCAGAAGGTCAACAAGTCGTCATCATAATGTCGGCAGGAAGTCAACAGGAAGACAACAGGAGGTCAACAGGAAGTCAACAGGTCAGCATCAGGTTAGTAGGAAGTCATACGGAGGTCAGCATCAGGTCAGCAACCCGTTAGCAAGAGGTTAGCATGAGAAGAACGAGGTCAACAAGAGGTCAACAAGAGGTCAACAAGATGTCAACAGATCAGTATCAGGTTAGCAGTGGGAGGCCAACGGGAAGTCAACAGGAGGCCAACAGGAGGTCAACATGGGGCAACAGGTGGGGGGGAAGGGGCAACATCAGATTACCAGGTAACAGGAAGTCAGTGGAAGATCAGAACGAGGTCAGAAGCGAGTCAGCAACAGGTCAACAGGTCAACAGGGGGTTAGCTCAGCAGGAGGTCAACAAGAGGTCATCAGGTCAATATGAGGTCACCAGGAGGTTAAAAGGTCGGCAGAAGATAAATAAGAGGTCAGCAACAGGTCAGAAAGCAAGTTATCAGGTCAGCAGGTTGGTAGGTCAGCTGATCAGCAGGAGGTCTGCGGGCACACCAGTCTGACAGTGCACACTAGTGTGGTCATCATTCTGCTCTACGAATAAAAATCACTTTACAGGCTAGAATGGCATGAAAGGACTTATATACCAGTTCTATGTCCATTACTGGCAATGATCGAATCTTTGACATCACCTTAACACAGGATCCAAAGTTCTAACAGCTCATGTGAAGACTCAGTCAGCGCTATGGAGCTCTATGGCAATGGTTTCTGTGGGAATTAGGTCAAGTGAATTAAGCCCCGTTAGCAATAAAGCTGGAATACTATTCAACATGAAGATGAATGCCAGGAAGACCAAAACAATGGTTGTAAGTAAAAAGACAGATAAACCAAACGTCAATATAATCATAGATGGCACAAACATAGAACAAGTATCCGAATTCATATATCTCGGACAAAAGATTACAAATGATGGGAGATGTGAGGAAGAAATTAAAAGAAGGATAACAATAGCCCGAACAACATTCTCCAAAATGTATAGAGTGTTAACATCAAGTAAGATATTAATACAAACAAGGAAGCGTATTCTTCAGTGTTATGTGTGGTCTACTCTAATGTATGCGGCAGAGACATGGACAATCTCTAAGAAAATGTACAAACGTTTAGCAGCATTTGAGATGTGGACTTATCGAAGGATGATGAAAATATCATGGACAAAGAAGATCACCAACAAAGAAGTTCTCAGAAAAATTAAAAATAAGAAAAGCTTGTTTGCCACTATACAGACAAAGAAACTTATTTATTTTGGCCACATCATTCGTCAGAGTTCAATATACCGTACATTGTTGGAAGGGAAGGTGAATGGCAGCAGAGGGAGAGGGAGACCAAGAACATCATGGTTTACAAATATTTCACAGTGGACAGGCTTGAATTATTCACAGTCTATCAGAACAGCACAACATCGGGACAAGTGGAGAACCATTGCATCCAACCCTCGACTAGAGGATGGAACTATTGATTGATTGATTGAGCAGAGTTTAGTCAAGATGCACCCCTGCTAATTTTACAACGTGCAATCCCATTGGCCATGGACATTAGATATGCGAATAATGCTTTCAGAACATCCAACATTATCGCTAATTCTGATTTTCATAGAGAGTGCTTAATATGAGCTGATATACCTTTTAAACGCGTTCTTGCGCCACACATTTGGGTTAATACTCACATACAGCTGTTCTTCTAATGAGTCACGCATCTTGTAGTATGGGCTGCAAGTACACCACATAAGTTAAGTCGTGGCTTATATCATTCATTGGTTTATTGGGGTTTTCATCTAGCAACATCTCAAGGCAAACAAGGACTGGAACCAACTTGTGTAAATGTGTACTCTGAGCACCTTCATTGTGCTGCCAAACTGGGATACCGTACTAGTGGCAACATTTTTGTGATGCACTGCATATTGTAAAATATTCTGATTTTCGACGTTAGGGGGAATGCAAATGTTCTATTACTAAAAAGGTATATGTGACCAAGGCGCATGTATGTATATATATATATAGTATAGTTATACGAGTCTTACCTGGGTATAGATGATGGATAACTGTTGTTTTCCCGAGGTATAAGCCTCGGGTAGACGTGGGCTAGGGAGAAGGAAGCACATCCGGGTCCAGCAATCTTTACCTACTTATTCAGGATAAAAATGATCTTTCAATACAATGAATACTATGATTTTCCCGTAATGGTACACCAACGGAATAGACGTGGTAGGGTGTGGTGGGCGGGCCCTAGCCCACGTCTACCCGAGGCTTATACCTCGGGAAAACAACAGTGATCCATCATCTATACCCAGGTAAGACTCGTATAACTATACTATTTTACCTCGGTATACAGCCTCAGGCTAGCCTCAGGCTAGGGAGACTTTTACATAATTAATTTGTATCCTTAATACCATTCATTCTTATTATAACATGTTTATGTGTCATTGTATTAGTAATTGTATCATTCAAAGTTTTTGTTCTCACCTATTCTTGTTAGTTGGTGAGCAGGCGCTTTGCAATGCCGGTAGGCTTTTCTAGTCGTTTGTTGTAATTTTTGCAAACGACTTAGCTGTCTTCCAGCCTGCATGCGCTAGTATTCTTTTTACAGAAATACCGAGCAACCGTGCCTTGGAAACCATGGCACCTCTGGTTGAGTGGGAAGAGTATTTGCCCGTATCCACTCCAGCCAATTTCAACACCCTGATTGTCCATCTGGCAAGGGTGTCTCTTGAAATTGCATTATGTGGCTTTATGAAGCTCACTAATAGTTGTTGTGATGCACGTAAGTCCTTTGTCTTGGATATATAAGCCCGAATGGCTGACACAACACATAATTTACGATCATTTGGGAAGTAGTCTAAGTGAACCGTAGATAAAGGGTCACCCAGCGTGTTCGATTTGAGCAATTGTGCTAAATCAAACGTAGCTTGTTTCTTGTCTATTTCTAATCCAGTTAAGGATAAAGCAACAATCGTCTGTCCTCTGTGTCCCGTTACTAATAGTAACAAGACCGCGACCTTAAAACATAATTGTTTTATATCTAACCAAGAGTTGTGAGGCCAAGCCTGGAACAACTTAAATACTATAGAAACATCCCAAAAGCGACTATACTTTGGTTTTGGAGGATTCCTTTGATAAATTGACCGAAGTATATAATGAAGGACATAATGTTTACCAACTGTTTTGCCGTCAATTCTAGGTAATATAATTGATAATGCGCATCTTGCCGCATTGACAGCCCCAAACCCTAGTCCCTCATCCTCTAGAGAACGAAGAAAACGGGCTACTTGTGCAATCGTTGGATTTGTTGGCTTAACTTTCATTAGCAAACAATGTACACCCCATTTCTTTAAATAAGTTGTGTACATTTTAACAGTTCCTGGCCTCCATGCATCAGCTACTATCCTGTCTTCCGTAATTTTGTCTAAACCAAATTGCTGCAGCTGTTTTCTTAGAAAAGGAATGCCAATAGGGGTGTCGCTGACACGTCGCCGTGAACCACTAGCGGTCCGTGGTGCGTTAGGTTCCCGGGTTTTCTTGGGAATCGTACATGTTGTTTTGCCAGTTGTGTAACTGCTGGCAGCCAAGGTTGCGTGTCCCAATCGGGCACAATCAGTATGGCGTGTGTCCCCTCCATGCTGATTTTTCTCACTACTCGGCTGATAACGCTAAACGGTGGGAAAATATAGAACAAATTATTTTCCCAGGTAATAGTAAATGCATCAACTTTCCAAGCATCCGGTTCGGGATGCCAAGAAACATAACAGGGTAACTTATTATTATTTCGTGATGCAAACAAGTCAACTTTAGGTGTCCCCCATTTTGCACAAATGAAGTTAAACAATGGTGTTGATAGGGACCATTCTAAATGGTCGTGGAATTTTCTACTCTTATGGTCTGCAAGTGTATTTTGTGACCCTGGAATATGCGCTACAGTCAGCCAGACTTGTTAAGCCTGTGCCCAGTTCCAAATCAGTTTAGATAACTGATTGCAAGGCTTTGATTTCGTTCCACCCATGTTACGGATATATGCCATAGCAGTAGTGTTATCAGTTAGTATTCTAACTTGTGATTTAGGTATCTTTACTAAGCTACGCAGACCCAAATAAATAGCACACAACTCGAGCGCATTAATGTGATCTGACTCTTCATCATGTAGCCATCTACCTCCTGTTGCCACCCCCTCGCGATGGGCTCCCCACCCTTCTAACGCAGCATCAGAGGTAATTACTGTATTTGGTTCCGCCATGCGGATTGGATTGGGTGAATTTGCGATATGTTGCATCCACCATTGAATATCCTGTAACCCTTCTTCAGAAATAAATATCTTTCGTTCAAAATTACCTTTAGTTTGTGCTAATCCCAAATTTGTATCTATTTCTAGAGATTTAATATGGGCTTTCCCATATAGAATAGCGGGTGCATACGATATCATTATCCCGATAAGAACTGCGACCTGTCTAATCTTAGGTTTCGGTAACTTAAGAAGCTGGGTCACTGTGGTCATAAACTTAGTTAATTTCTGTTCTGTTATCGACACTGTGAGGGACTGTGTATCAAGAATAAACCCTAAACATTTGAGTTGTTTTGTTGGTTGAAGCACTGACTTATGCGGATGTACATAAAACCCCAATTTAGTGAGTAATGCACATAAATCCAAAACAGCGTTTACCCAACCAATGTGTGTTGACGCCATTATAAAGGAATCACCTATGTGACCATTCCGTGCCATAAGTGAGAAAACAGGTTTAAGCAGTTTAGTGAATAAACGAGGGGCACAAGCTAAACCATTCGGCATACAGGTAAACTCATAGAGTTGGTTATCCCAAAGAAAACGGAGAAATTTCCGATGTTGTTCCGCTATGGGAACTGTGTAATATGCATCTTGTAGGTCAACACTAGCCATCCACGCATTTGGTGTAATGAGGTCTCGTGCAGTATCTAGTGAAAACATTTTAAAATGTCGATATTCTATCATTTTATTAAGGGTTGTTAAATCCAGGATCATTCGAACGTCCCCATTAGGTTTCGGTCTCGAGAAAATGTTTGAAATAAACTCTCCAGGGCAGTGTGTAACCTTTTGTATAATGCATTTGTCAAAAAATGTTTGTACCTGTTCAGTTAGTGCCTCTCGTTCAATTGGTTCAATTTGATAGGGAAACGGAACTCTCCCTTGTACGGGTATTTGTATGAAGGGAATTTGAACACCTTTAACTATTTGTAAAATATCCTGGTCACTGGTAATTTTGTCCCATTCAGAAATATGATTATGAATATTCCCAGCCACAAAGTTGCTTACAGTTTGTGTGGTTTTAGAGGCCGCGGGGACTTGTAAAGTCTGTGTTTGGGCCTCTACTTGGACCCGCCCCTTTGGAAGGGTCTCGGGGAGTTGAAGCCTCGGCCCAGTGGCCGTGCAGTGTTGTCGGTCCAGCCTGGGCGGGTGCCCCGGCCCCGGAAAGACTGGCTGAAGTGTGAGCCTGGTCTGGCACCCCTGCCGAGCCTTCGTGGGCGAAAATCCCCTCGTGACCTTTTGAAACGTGGGGCTTCCTGCTTCTTCTTGCCATCCATATTTTTGCCACTTTTCGCTGCGGTTTCTACCTCTTTATAGAGGTATTGTAGTTGGCCGCCAAACATTTTCGTTTTGTCCAAAGGCTTCCCTTTGATCGGCTCTGGGGCCAGAAAGAGCGTATACTCTTTCCCATCATTGTCCGTGACCTTCTTTGAGCGGGCCACCTCTTTGCCAGTGTCTGTGCAAACCGACTTAAAGACATTCTCATATCTTCGGTAGGACAAATAATTACCTGCCGCTGTTAACAGTGCAATGCCTTTGTCCATGGTTTTTGCCATGGATGAGAACTTGTTTTCTCTTTGCATTCGATTTGCCACCGGGGTGATGGCCGTTAGAGTACCGAGCACCGCCTTATGTGCTAGGTGTAACACGCTCTCAAATTTCTTACGGTCTTCCGTCATGTTGACATCTCGATCCATCTCTTTAATGATGGAGTTGGGGACACCTTTAATGCCCGTCAATTCATCTCCTAGCTTGGAGATGATTTCCGCCGGTTTGAAGGTACGGAAATGACCATTTATGGTCTCGCGCATAGGCGTGGTAGTTTTAACCCGCTTAGCTTTCGGCTTCTCCACCTTCTTAGACACTTTGCCACCAATGGCAGCATAGACACCTTCATATTGTGTGTCTGAGTCTGATTCCGTGGAATCAGAAGAAGAAGAATCTTTCCTCTTCTTCTTCTTCTTCTTCTTGGACTTGGTCTTTCGCTTCTTGCGAAGTCCGGACTTGTTACGTTCCTTGGTGAACTCATCACCAGAAGAAGTAACGTGTTTCTTCTTCTTACTCCGTTTAGGAGGAGGAGGAGGAGGAGCCCTCGGCTCGATCGCCGAGTCTGTCTCTGAGAAGTCTTCCCAGTCCGACTCGTCTTGGAACCCCGGCCTATGCCGTTTAAGAGACGGCGGTGGTTTGAGAGACAGGATATGACTCTCCATAGCCATCCACCGAGCCTCCCAGTCAGGAACTGTGGGGCCATCAGGCACTGTCTCTTCCTCCGGCTCGGAGATTATATGTGCCCCGGGCTGTGGTGAGGGCATAGCCAACAACACCGGCGAGGAGTCGTACTCCTCGTCCGAGGCCCTGGGAGCACGTCCCTCGGCTGCTGCTGCAACGCGCTTACTCCGCTTCGTGGCCATCGGGATCTGAAACCAAACATGTTGGTCAGTCTCGGTATTTATAAATGTCACAATGTTGTTGTTTAAAACGTAATTGGACATCTAGTGGTGTTAGAGAACGTGTTTAGACCATTATAACACAGGCGTAATAAGCTAAATTTGTGCGTGGATTGTGGGTCAAGCCCAAATCTTACGCGGGGTCGGGACCAGTGTATCGGCTTGCCCATCCCTCTGTTCCGCACACTTCTCCCCCCTGCGACTACTACGCCAGCAGGTTGGAGAAAATGCTACGAAACTCGGAGAAATGCCTGAAAATATTGTGGGGAGTCTATAAAAGAAACCCAGGAGCAGCTCCAACATCACTCTCTATTAGAGTCCGAGAGAATTTCCACAGGAGATGAGGCAAAGCCCACATCTCTACCCATGGTCACACGGGTGTTGACAGAACTGCTAAGAATCGGTTTCGTTCCTTCGAGAAGGAATCTAGAGCGTTCTATCCTTGGTTTTTTATAACCGAAGAACTAGTCCAAAAAGGACCAAAGAAAGTTCTGAACTTTCTATAGCGATGCTATAATGCATCATAATTAAGCTAACCACAGTTTTTATTATACTTACTGCGTATTTGCTTGTGTGTAGACTAAATTTGCAGGAGCAACTCCACGAAACGTAATCCAATCGTGAGTTGTTTATGCTAATTGCTGGACCCGGATGTGCTTCCTTCTCCCTAGCCTGAGGCTAGCCTGAGGCTGTATACCGAGGTAAAATATATATATATATATGTAGGTGCTGGTGGTGCCTGAGTGGAACGTAACTAGACATAGTGGTGCTGGCTGGGCTGTGTGTAAGGGGACACTACCCGATGACTTAAACCTGCTATATCGCCGCCTATGAGGCAGCGGGCGGCGGCGGCGGGGACTTGTTTTGTTTGCATTCGACAGTATGAATATCGCCGCTGATGTAGCGGCGGCGTTAATATCGCTTCGATTTTGTGGTTAATTTGACCAAATTTCACTTTTTTATTATGGTATTCTGTTAAATATGATAGGATTGAATAGATTTGGGCCTAATCGGTACCTAACATCGCCCTTAAACCTTCTAAGGAGTGGTGTTAGTGTACCCGGTCTTAAACATGCATACTGACTTTTCGCCACTAACCTAGAAATCCCGTCCAAAACCAGTTTTGGCTCGCTAACACCACCCCATGCATACGGCCCCAGGACTAGAGCAACTGCTCTGCACCCACTAGATGACAACACGTCACAATATTCAGGCCCTGACAGACGCCACTGCATTACGAAGAGCTCCTGGTTACATATCCCATTTACTGCATTTTGAAAACAAACAAAGAAATAGGTATTTTCAGGTCAATATTATAATATCCTACAAATGCAGGGCGGAACCAAACATGAACGCAATTTTGGTAGGTTGTAGGATTCGAACCCATGGGTTCAATCCCTGGCCAAGTCAAACCAATGACTTAAAAATGAACACTTGTTGCTACCTAGCCTGGTGTTCAATATTACTAGGATAGGGCAAGGATAAGTGGTCTGAGAAGCACCTATATGTGACTGAAATGACTGTTCCTCGGACAACTAATGTACCCTTTCCCCCTCCCCACGCAAACAAAATGGTATCAACTTGCCTCATTTCTTCAGTTCCGGCAAATGTATCCCAAAAAGGTGTTAGACACCTGACCCAAGAGCGGGCATGGTCTGGGGAACATGTAGATAAAAGATTCACCCGGTACTTGTAGTATACGGGTGAAGGACAACGTACTGTAAATACGGGCGAAAATAGCTTTAGTATGGAGCAGGAAGTACAATGCCTGACTCCAGTATCAAATGGTTACTTATATCGGCACAGAGTTGGTGAAATGGGAGAGAATGCAAAAAGACAAGATGGTGATTTCACTTTGAAATCTTATTAAACCAAATGTTTTATTATATTTTTCAACTCAAAGGTTGCAGGGAAATATTAAGACATATACAAAGAATAAATGTTGCTTCTTAGATTGTGAAATTAGGCTCTCATAAAGACTCATTTCATTAACCCGATTTTTCTACCGTTTTTGTATAAGGATGGTCTTCACCTGTGTACTGCGAGTACCCGGTGAATCCTTTATCTAAGGACCATGGTGACCACGCTCTGCGCTTCACTCCTCTGTACGTGGCGACCTCTTGTGTCTAATTTAGAATGACACGGTATTATTAACTCCACAGTTTTCCGCTGGGTGGCGCCACTACGGTCTAACGCGCCTCGAGTGGGCGATGTGCGTGTTGGGAGGTGTGGCTGGGAGCTGAGTGAACGTGGTGTAAAATATTCCGATAAAATACATTGGTGGGGAATGTGAACTGGTCTATAAGGGATTACAAATGGTCTATAAAGGTAAATGATGTATAGGGCCGGGTGCATGAATGTAATTATGTAGTGCTGGTGATCCTTTACTTGTATTAAATAATCATTGTGTATTCTATAGATAGTGTGAAAGGGGCACTACTGTTAGTGTGGAAGGAGCTCAAGAGATCTACTCACAACCTCCTCCCCCCGAACTGTTGGTCACGGATCACACACACAGACACAACAGGGCAGGTGAGGCCAAATCAGCCACAAGGCATGGTGGTGGTGGGTAGATCACAGTTGCCATGGTGACACAGAAATGCTTACTGTTGATTGGTGGATCTAGAAATGCTTACTGTTCATTGGAGAACATGGTCAGGTGGTATGCCAAGTCAGGTCCAGAAACCCCTATACAATAATAAACCTGAGGGTGCAAGCTCTCACTTACTTTACTTTCACTCTATACTCTGCCTTTCTTATCCTTGCCTGTATTGATTTCCTATTAGCCTGCCTACACAATTACAGCCGCCAGACGACGACTTTACAGTGGGGTGACCAGGTGAGGGTTTAACTGAGACTACCCGATGACTTACCCAGCATCCACTGACACTACCCGATGACTTACCCAGGATCCACTGATACTACCCGATGACTTACCCAACATCCACTGACACTATACCCAATGACTTAGCCAGAATCTACTCAGATTACCCAATAACTTACCCAGCATCAGCTGACACTACCCGATGACTCACCCAGCATCCACTGATACCACCTGATGACCTACCCAGCATCCACTGACACTACCCGATGACTCACCCAGCATCCACTGATACCACCTGATGACCTACCCAGCATCCACTGGCACTACCCGATGACTTACCCAGCATGCACTGGCACTACCTAATGACTTACCCAGCATCCACTGACACTACCCGATGACGTACCCAGCATCCACTGACACTACCCGATGACTTACCCAGCATCCACTGACACTACCTGATGACTTACCCAGCATCCACTGACACTACCCGATGACTTACTCAGAATCCACTGACACTACCCGATGACTTACCCAGCATCCACTGACACTACCCGATAACTTACCGAGCATCCACTGACACTACCCGATGACTTACCCAGCATCCACTGACACTACCAGATGACTTACCCAGCATCCACTGACACTATCTGATGACTTACCCAGCATCCACTGGCACTTCCCGATGACTTACCCAGTATCCACTGACACTACCTGATGACTTACCCAGCATCCACTGTCACTACCCGATGACTTACCCAGCATCCACTGACACTACCCGATGACTTACCCAGCATCCACTGATACTACCCGATGACTTACCCAGCATCTACTGATACTACCCGATGACTTACCCAGCATCCACTGACACTACCCAATGACTTACCCAGCATCCACTGAGAATACCTGATGACTTACCTAACATCCATGAGACTATCCAATGACTCACCCAGCACTCACTGACATATCCAATGACTCACCCAGCACTCACTGACATACCCAATGACTTACCCAGCATCCACTGAGACTACCCAATGACTTATCGACAATCTACTCAGACTACCCGATGACTTACCTGCCTTCCTGAAGAGCCTTCTTGGTGTCACGTTCCAACTGGTCGAGGTCCATCTGTATTTTGTGCATGGTCTCCTTGGTTGACAAGTATTGCACCTCTGCGTCACCCTTCTCTTTACTCGACCGCAAAACCTGCACAAGAACAGACAAGACCACAGTTAGCAAAGTACTTAGCATCATTGCCATCTCAATATGGATATTAATATAGCGCATTGAGGACAATGGACCTCTTCTAATATTACAGCAGTATTATAAGCATCTCTTATGGTGTGCTTACATGATGCAACAAGTTGCGCAACTTGTTGCGTCCAACACTGCCACAACAAATCACACAAATTACCACAGGAAAAGCTTGTTGAGCACAACAGAATAGGATTTACTCTATTTTGCTGATCCGCTGTTGATATATTAAGCACAATGACCAATGAAGACTGCCTCTCTCATCACGTGACACAACGTAGCATGCCAAAATGGTTTGACCTGTCTATGGCATAGTAGTTGTGTCCTGGATCCCTGTGTAAAAATATACGGATTTTCGGTTTGGAATAATATATTGGCAGAGAGTATTATTATCCTCGGGCGACGGAGTGGGGACCAAGGTTATGTAATCTAAAAGCAGTGGGTGCCCCACTCGCTGTGTGACATATTAAGCTATGGGAAATATATGTTCATACATAGTGACCAAGATTGTGATGAGATGTTCCTATATAAGAGACAGTGAATCTTTGGTAGAATGTTCCCTCTATGCACCAGTAAGTGGAGGAAAAGGACATTTTTAATATATATATATTTATTGTAACTGTTCGCAACTACCTGTTACCACAGAGCCGATGGGCAAGCACACCAGCCATACTGCATACATTATGGACACCACCTACAGCTGGGTTGAGTGACTGCTGCCCATATGGGGGGGGGGGGGGGGGGGGGGCGTCGCCTCCCGGGCTGTGGAGGGTGCCTGATTGGCTGGCTGTGGGAGGCCCAGTCCCCTGCACCCCCTTGCCCACCTGACCACACTTGCCTCACTTTGATATTGATTATATTTGATATTGATTATTACTGCTCCAGATACACTGGGCAGGACACTCTACTCCTGACTCTTGTGTGAGACACACTCTCTCTCTGGCAGTTACCCAGACACTCTGTCCGATGCTCCACCTTTCATATATACAAACTGAGCTGTGTGCAACAACCATGGGACTCCGGTTCAATGGACTGTTAGCACTGATTCATAGACATACTAAACAGGTAATGAGACTCTGTGTGGACAGAAGGTAAGGGGTCAAGGTGATAGGTCACTAGTAGGTGAACAAGAGTTGATGCCAATAAAGCACAACACCTTAACTGTCAATCTTGCGTGACTTGCCTTCCCTTTCTTCCTTATGAGTTTGTTTAAGAGGGGCATCAGGTGTGAACTGACAGACAGTTGTCAGAACGCATCTGGGAAGAGCTTGTAGTATTATCTGGGCCTCTGACGGCCGGGGCATCCAGTAATATTATACATGGATCTTTTCGTAGATGGCACAATTAGAGAAGTAGACCCACCCAAACACCACCTAGAAGCACTCAACAAGTTGCGTGACTTGTTGTGCTGCGTAAAGTCACCATTAATGTTGGAAATGTACAAATATCTCAACCTTTGATGCTAGACTAGACATTTATGTTTGTTTGTTGGGGTTTTACGTGCCTAAATGACTATCGTAAGTGCTTCAGGTGGGTGCTGCCTAAGCCCCAGTCACACCTACCCAGACGAGCCCCGGGTTTTTAGCCGGACCACCCCCAGACCAGTCGCCCAGACTGTCCCGGACAGCCCTGGATAAAATCACTATTTGGTCGTTTTTGGCCTCGTGGTCACAAACGAGCCATGGACTACAAGCCATGGACTACAAGCCCAGATCACCCTGGATGAGCCCCAGACAACCCCCGGACTACCCGGATTAGTCCCGGACAACCCCCGGACGAGCTCTGGACAACCCCCGGATGATAACCTGAAATGCGGGACTCATCCTGGGGTAGTCCGTGAGTAATACATGGTCATCCATGGCTATCTGTGGCTATCCGTGGTTAATCTGTGGTCATCCGGTGTGTCTGGGTCTTATCCGGGCCTTATCCGGGCCTTATCCGGGCAGTCCGGGGGTGGTCCGGGTTAAACCGTGGCTAAAACGTGGCTCATCCGGGCCAAAACAGCCCCGGACTGGCCCGGACGTGGCACAAACTACTCCCGGTCCACCCCCAGACTACCCGGACCACCCCCGGATTACCCCCGTATCATCCCGGATGATGCCGGATCGAGCCCGGATCGAGCCCGGATCGCAAAATGCCCCGGACCGCCCCGGATGTTTTAAACATCTTAAAACATCTGGGACGCATCCTGGACGAGGCCGGACCAGCCACAGATCACGCCGGATCACGCTGGATCACAAAGGACCAGCCATGGATGAGCCACGGATCACCCCGGATCATACCGGACCTCGCCGGATCACGGTCCGGGGCTCATCCGGCCCCTGATCCAGGTAGGTGTGATTGGGGCTCTAACAGAGTGTCATGCAGCACACACATGGGTCTGGGCCAGCCAGGTTTGCTCTAGGGAACTGCCGTTTCGGTGTCAGTTTCGGTTTCGGAATCGGGATCGGGGTCCGGATCGGCTTCGGGTTTGGGTTTGGGTTTGGGTTCCGGTTCCGATGCCGGTGAGGGGCTCACCCGCTGAGTTGCCTTGTTCCAGTTGTCGAGCGCTTCGCACGCCGCGCCGCCATACCCGATGAGCGCGTTGCACTCCGTGTTCGCCTCCAGCGCCTTCTGCGCCACAGCCTCGTTCTCACGCGCGTCTTCGAACTCCATCATGGCCGTCTGGAAGCGGGCCGTCGCCACGTCCAGCTCCGTCCGGATCTGCGGGTCGAGGTGGGCGGGATTAGTGAGTCTAGAAGGCCGCGACATCACACAGTTATACTTATAGCACACAGTGCTTATCATGACTCACCTCACACATCATGACTCACACCTCACACAGCATGACTCACACCTCACGTGTCATGATTAACACCTCACACATCATGACTCACACCTCACATATCATGACTCACACCTCATACATCATGGCTCACACCTCACCCATCATGACTCACACCTCCCATATCATGACTCACACCTCATACATCATGACTCACACCTCACACATCATGACTCACACATTACACATCATGACTCACACCTCACACCTCACACCTCACACCTCATGACTCACCCCTCACATATCATGACTCACTCCTCATACATCATGACTCACACATCACACATCATGACTCACACCTCACCCATCATGAATCACACCTCACGCGTCATGACTAGAGATCGGGCTGTACCGAGTCAGGTTGAGGTGGCAACAATCAATCAATCAATCAAGGTTATTGGGGTCAAAGAGGTTGACATTTTCATCGCTGCCTCGGTAAGTTATGATTGGATGTTGCTTAAGGACATTACTACTGATTTGGTCATCTAACTTTGTGGATATATATATAAATAGAACAGGAGTTGAGTGTCTGTCTCCCGTTGTGGTAGATCGTGGGATCCGAACCCATGAGTTTGAACCATGGTCGATGTGTTAAAAATTGATACTAGTCACTTCCAAGCCAGGCACTTGGCATCATTAGGATAGGGCAAAGACTGGTTTGCTCAGTGTCAGGATATTCTGACTGAGTGGGATATCAAGTCACGGTGCTGGCAGCCTAGTCTCCCCTTGGGGCAGCATTATGAAGTCGCCATGAGTGGGCACCGTCAGAATGTGGTCCCCGTCCTGATATGACCTCAGATGTTGCCAGGATGTAAAACTCCAACAACCATCAACAGGAGTTTCTGAATCCCTGATGACAGGTGGTGGAGAACCATTGTGCATTCTGCTTGTCCGCTACCAGAGGCAGACGCTGGTCCCTGAGGTGGCCGTGACATTGAGGAGGGTCGTCTGGCTTCAAGATGTTTCATTGATTTGTTGGTCATACATGTGAGGATGGCAGCTGCTAAGGTAAACAAAGTGTCTCATTGTCTCTACCTGTAAGCGCGCTGAGCTGTATTACCACTATAGGAAACTCTGCAAACCCGTCTGTAGCTGCTGGGGAAAATAATGGATTTGTGTTGGGTTTGTGTATTGTGTCTGTGTTTTGTTTTACTTTGTATTTGTCTTTTGCTTTGTGTTTGGGTGCTATCTCTGTGTGTTGTCTTTATGATGTGTTTGTGCATTGTGATTTTGTGTTATGCTTGCCATGAGTTTGTGTTGTGCTTGTGTTGTGGTTGGATTTTGTTTGCATTGTGTTTGCGTTGTGGTTGCATTGTGGTTGAATTGTGTTTGTCCTGTGATTGTGTTGTACTTGGATTGTGGTTTTGTTGTGTTTGTGTTGTGTTTGCATTGTGCTTGCATAGTGGTTGTGATGCCTTTGTGTTGGGTTTGTATTGTTCTGTGGTGTGTCTATTGTGTACTTGTGTTGTATTTGCATTGTGTTTGTGTTGTGTTTGTGTAGTGTTTGTGTAATGCTTGTATGGTGTTTATGTTGTGTTTGTGTAGTGTTTGTCTAGTGTTTGGGTAGTGTTTGTGTTTGTGTGTGTTGTGCTGGTGTTGTATTTGTGTTGCATTTGTGTTGTATTTGTGTTGTATCTGTGTTGTATTTGTGTTGTGTTTGGGTTGTGTTTGGGTTGTGTTTGTGTTGTGTTTTTGCTGTGTTCGTGTTGTGTTTCTGTTGGGTGTGTTGTGTTTGTGTTGTGTTTGTGGCATGCTGTGTTTGTGTTGTGTCTGTGTAGTGTGTGTGTTTGTGTAGTGTGTGTGTTTGTGTAGTGTGTGTGTTTGTGTGTGTTGTGTTTGTGTTGTATTGGTGTTGTGTTTGTGGTGTATTTGTGTCGTGTTGTGCTTGTGTGGTGTTTATGTTGTGTGTGTTGTGTTTGTGTGGTGTTGGTGCTGTGTATATATGGTTGTGCTGTGTGTGTTGTGGTTGTGTTGTATTTGTGTCATGGTTGTGTTGTGTTGTTTCTGTGCTGTGCCTGTGGTGTGTTTTTGTTGTGTCTGTGTTGTTTGTTTCATGTTGTGTTGTGTCTGTGTTGTGTCTGTGTTGAGTTTGTGTTGTGTTTGTGTTGTGTTTGTGTTGCATTTGTGTTGTGTTGTGTTTGTGTTGTGTTTGTGTTGTGTGTGTTGTGTTTGTGTGGTGGCTGTGCTGTTATGTTGTGTTTGTGTTGTGTTTGTGTTGTGTTTGTGTTGTGTTTGTGTTGTGTTTGTCTTGCCTTTGTGTGATTTGCTTATGTTTGTATTGAGCTTGTGTACTGTGTTTATGTGTCGTATATATTCTGTTTGTGTGTTTTGTCTGCATGCTATGATTGAGTATTGTGTTTGTGTGATTTCTTTATATGGTGCATGTTGCCTGTCCAGTTTATGCTGTGTTTGTGCGTTGTTTGTTGTTGGTATGTTAACTGTGGTCAATAATAGTTTGAACATTCTGTGCTCATATTTTGCTGTGTATAGTCGCAGCCTTCGTTGCGGCAAGTTTGTTATGATCAAGATAAGTTTACAGGGTAAAAAGAAAAAGCCACAAAAGGATGTCTTTACCAACTTCCAGAACCAGCAAGCAAACATAAGCACCTAAGGCCGCCTCACACTGCGCGAGTATTCCAATTGGTCCTTGCCAATTGTCGCGCAGTGTCCGGCGGTCGTGGCGCGTGGATACAGCGCATGCGCACTGACCTTCTCCAGCCGCGTCTTGCCCTTGTAGTAAGGCCGCACCTTCTCGATCGACTTCCGGTGCGACTTGTAGAACTTGTCCAGCTTCTGCTTCGCCTCGTTCAGCGCCTGGCAGAAGCGCATCTTGGCTTCCTGTGGCAGCGACAAGTTAGAGATTAGGGTCTGAGCAGCTGTAGTGAACATTGCCTTTCGGCCCCTTGAAGACATGAGCAATAAAGGTAAGCTTCCATATATGTGGCATGTTGCATGCGGCATGTGGCATGCAGCATCTGGCATGTGAATGCGAATGCGGCATGAAATACCTATGCGATTTCCTGTCTTTCTTGCCACAAATTTGTGAAGGACTGTGAAAGTTGCTGGTTTCTCTATGGGAAATGGAGCCGCATTCACATTCACATTCGCAGTCACATTCGCATTCGCGATCACACCGATCGGTCTATGGACCGATCTACTTTCCACATTTGCATTTGCATTCACATTTGCATTTCATTTGCATTCACATTTGTATTCGCATTCGCATTTGGACATATGGAAGCACCAGTGTGCATTTAAATGCTTTTCATTTTTAGTGGCATTCACTTTCGCATTCACATACTGCATACTGCTTAGCTTGAGGCAATTAAAAAATATATGCGGTTCCTTTGCAAGGCAGTGCCACTTCTGAAATGACTAATTAGTGCTAGCTTCAAGAGCTGTGCCCCTGAAATGTCCACGATCGTGAAATTGGAGCAGCTGCTGCTTCGACTGCAGTTTACCAGACACCGGTCGAGTGCAGGCTTCCCGTGTGGAAGGTCAGGGGTTCGAATCCCAGCCGAGTCAAGCCGATGACTTATAGAATTGATACTTTGCACTACCTAGCCTGGCGCTCTGCATTAATAGGATAGGATGAAGGCCTGGTTAACACAGTGTCAGGATTATGTGACTGTGTGGGATATCGGGTCATGGTGCCGACGGCCTGGTCTTCCAATGTGAGAACACTATTAGGACACTGAGTGGCACCATATAGCTTCTAAGCATGCGGTTGATGTTTAGCAAAAAAAAATCAAGTGCGCAGTTGAAGGGCATATTGAGTAGAGCATTACATGGGGCATATTGACTAGAGCGCGTTAAATAGGGGAAATGGCATCTTGTACGAAAAACTGATTGATTATCGAATTGATGCCAGTTTCTGCTCAAACCTGGAAACGTGGTAGTCATGGTTTCATTTCGGCCCAGATGGCGCGTGTCAGTTGATGTGCCTGAATCCTCCAGTTGCTATGATGATTCACCTATCAATCACAGATTCTAATGGTTTTGGCATGAAATAATGCACAATCATGATGTATACTTAGTACACAACATATTATTCCTAATTACACAGCTATGTGTATGTACTGAATCTTATTAAATACATGGAGCTAATAATAACATAAGGATGAATAGTCAGTTATTTCATGGGTAATTTTCAATATATATAATGGAATGTGTGGCAGAGACCAGTTGAGCTTGAGGTGAAGCGAGAGTGTCAGACTGCTTCCATGGGCTCTTTACATATATTATATAGTCAAAGTCCGGCCATTAGTTAGAGAGTAATGTGGACTACCTAATGGACATAACTCAAGCCCCGGTCACATACACGTTAGTGGATGTAGTGATCCGTAGACAGATTAACGTGGGTGAAACGTGCTATCACTATGTTAAACTACATTAAGGTATGACAGGTTTTGGTTGATCACCCACCTAATAGTACGGGTAAATATGTTACGGTACGGATCCCGGTATGTTACGGTACAGATCCCAGCATGTCCAACTATTTTGAACTATGCTGAACTACGTTGAACTACATTGAACTTCATTGAACTATGTTGAACTATGTTACCCTCCACCACGTTCAACTACATTCAACTTCGTCCACTAACGGACCATGGCAGAACGGCCAAGGTTTTGTGCAGGTCAAAGTATGCTAGGGTACGCTAGAGTATGCAGAGTATGGTAGAGTATGTTAGAGTATGCTAGAGTACATTAAGAAGTACGCTAGAGTACACTAGAGTATGCTAGAGTATGTTATCATCATGGAGGCTATGTCTGCCTCAAACATACCTGTCTTTTGAACATGTCCAAAGCTTAAATCGGAACTCACGGCCCACGCACATTCTTATCACTTTCTCATCACAAAGAAGTATGGATGCCAGTATGTTGCACTATGTTGAACTACGTTAGCCTCCACTACGTTCAACTAGGTCCACTAACGTGTATGTGACCGGGCCTTCAGATCGCACTGGCCTCTGTTCGTGGTAGTGAATAAGTAAGGCGTACTTACGAATAACTGTCCGTCCAGTTCGTTCACGTCCGCTATGGACTGGTTCAGTAGCTTCATGTCGGTCTGGTGAAAATAGAACACAGCATATGGTGTCAACTGCTAATGTATACGACTGTATATGACAGTCCACTTCTGTCATATATACCTCTGTATGTGACAGTCTCCTATTGTCATATATACCACTGTATATGACAGTCTCCTACTGTGATATATACCACTGTATGTGACAGTGTCCTAATGTGATATATAGCACTGTATGTGACAGTCTCTTACTGTGATATATACCACTATATGTAACAGTCTCCTACTGTGATGTATACCATTGTATGAGCAAGTGTCCTACTGTGATATATACTACTGTATGTGACAGTCCTCTACTGTGATATATACCACTGTATGTGAGAGTGTCCTAATGTGATATATAGCACTGTATGTGACATTCTCTTACTGTGATATATACCACTATATGTAACAGTCTCCTACTGTGATGTATACCATTGTATGAGCAAGTGTCCTACTGTATATATACCACTGTATGTGACAATCTCCTACTGTGATATATAGACTGTATGTGACAGTCTCCTGCTGTGATATATACCACTGCATATGACAGTTACTACTGTGATATATACTACTATATATCACAGTTTCCTACTGTGATATATACCACTGCATGTGACAGTCTACTACTGTGATATATACCACTGTTTTGACAGTTACTACTGTGATATATACCACTGTATATGACAATCTCCTACTGTGATATATACCACTGTATATGACAGTCTCCTACTGCGATATATACCACTGTATATGACAGTCTCATACAGTGATATAAACTACTGTATATGACAGTCTCCTACTGTGATATATACCATTGTAGGTTACAGTCTCCTACTGAGATATATACCACTGTATATGACAATTCCTACTGTGATATATACCACTGTATATAACCCCGTCCTGATATGACGTTAGATGTTGCTAGGACGTAAAACAACAACAACCAAACAAGCAACCTACTGTGATATATACCACTGTGTAAAGTATTCCTATTTACTGGATTGGTGGGGGAATGCAAATGCTCTATTACTGTCTGTATAACTTTGGAGATATTTGAGGTATAAACATGTTAAATTCATCTTGGCGTGTTTGGCAAATCTCTGACCCCTGTAGATTTGAGCAGTAACAGGTTCTATTGCATTGACTTAGTGTACCATGCAGCAACACATACTGAATAAGGTGACTGGTATCTATCTTAAATAAATAGGTTCAAATCTAAATAAGTGTCTTGTTTTTGACAAATTGATGCTTTTGCCTGACTATGCAGCACAGTGCGCGGTAACCACGAGCAGCCGTCAACACTCTCTATTTCAGAGCAGGCGGGCCGACATTTTTATGTCCATGAATTTCAAATGAACCAACATTTCATGACATCTAATGGCAATATTCGACACATTCTTATGTCCATGAATTTCAAATGAAAATTTTGTTTTATACTACAACATCCCCACAGTTCGTAGTATTTTATAGTATTTCTTGGCAGAATCCAAGCAAAACATTTTATATGCAAAATTAGTAATATTAGTAATACCCATCAGTTATGTAGTTGTCAATCTACTGTATATTACTATCGGTCAACAGGTTTGTAGTTTAATATAGTTTTGTAGTTTAATATAGTTTTGTAGTTGTGGGAGTTTAATAGTTTGGAGATGAATTGTTCTGTAGATGTGTAAATAATTTCAACACCTTTTAGCTGAGCTGTCACCACACACTTGGTTTTGGAAAGTGATTATGACTATCAAGAAAAATGTCATCACCTTTTAGCTGAGCTGTCACCAAACAATCACTTTTGTAAAGTGATTATAAAAAGAAACCGAAATCCTTCTAATCATTTGAGCTGAGCTACCAACATACACTTGCTTTTGGAAAAATGATTAGAGTTCATTCAATGCCATAGGCATTACCTATGCCTCCCCAGGCATTATCTCTGCCAAAAAGCAGT
This sequence comes from Branchipolynoe longqiensis, assembly GCA_030323885.1. NCBI lineage: Eukaryota > Metazoa > Annelida > Polychaeta > Phyllodocida > Polynoidae > Branchipolynoe > Branchipolynoe longqiensis. The sequence continues at coordinate 64,049,119 of CM059192.1, read as the reverse complement.
GGAAAGAACCTCATGCAATCGCCTAGTGAACAATAGAGAAAGAAAAAGGAAGAATCTTTCTGATCATTTGAGCTGAGCTCCCAACAGACACTTGCTTTTGACAAATGATTAAGACTTCTTCAATGCCCTAGGCATTACCTATGCCTCCCCATGCATTATCTATTGCCATCACCATGCGAAAACAGATAAGAGTATTTCTGAAAAATATGATCACTATTTTTGTATTTATTTTTATTAAATAATTCTTTTTTTAATATATATAATTATATTATTATAATATTTATTATGTAATATCAGTATGTAGAATCATTCTTTACAGAAATGGAAAGTGATTTAAGAAAGTTAACTTAATTAGTATCATATTTCATATGTTAATATTTGTTTTGTAATACATATAGTAATTTAGAATAGATTCTCTGGATATCATAGTTATTTTATTTCATGTTTCTAAATGTTGTTGGTATTTAGTTATGCTTTTCAAACAAAATAAACATTTGTATGGAACTCTATCATAGTTTCGACCGATGATGTCATGCCCACGCTGATCTTTTGTCATACACAACAAAAAGAATCTTATGTGTGATAAAACTCTCATGTACATCGTGTTTTGTCTAATTTTGTTCGCCCGTGAATTAATTGTAAATGCAGCTTCAGTCAAGCTTGATGAAAACGGTAGTTGCTTCCCGCATGCGGCCATCGACACCTGATAAGAATAGACTCCCACGCCAAGCGTCTGATTATTTATAAACCGGTTACCGTATATTCGCGAAAAAGTTACCCCTTCCCGAATAGAAGAACTGTATCTGCTATTCGCATTCACTTTACCACAAGTGAGTACGATGAGAATCAAAAGAGTACATAGATTAGCAGTCTGAAATAAATTGTCAGGATTGAGAAATTACTATGATTATTACGGTAATGCATGAATCAAGGTGCTCTGTCATGCAGCCTTGGTCCTCCACACACCTGCTGAGTAAGATTTTTGGAACTAGAAAAGTTAATACATACTCAATGCTGTCTCTCAAGCACTAGCATGCACATCTTTGAGTTCTTGCATTCGTCTCCACCTGCTTGGTCTACCCGGAAAACGAATCCAGAGCTCATCTAATAATTGTTAGTGTGATGTCATGCTCACCCTCGGTGTACATTTTACCATATATGTCATGATAAAATAATAAGATTTATTTGGTACATGGATGTACATGACAATGTCTATACAACTCCGTCCATGTTTATACCATTTCTCCATTTTATACAAATCGTCCATCCTGAAATGTAAGTAGAAGCATCAGTAAGCAAAAGTGTCAATAATCTTACTATAGCAATGCTACTGTGGAGTCTATCACATCTCCAACATCACTGTAACTCCCTTGAATTAGTAATGTTTATTAGTGGTGAAACTTACATCACTATGCGCAAACTACGGTGCAAGTTTGGTTAGGAACATAAGCATTTCCTATGACTAAACCTTGTAAACCCTGTCGATCAGTTCGAAAGCTGTTGACTTGCACTAATTTTAGTTCATGCTTCATATTAGCGCAATGGTTAGGTATGGCGCAATCATTCCCAATTAGTGGTGCCGAACAAAGAATTTTACCGCCCGGCAGAGCCAAAGGACTAAGCCGTCCACGCTGGCGTCGATCATTCCACGGCATTCTTTGCTGTGATTGGTCAATTCTGTGGATTACAGTACAACTAGTAACATGCAGTTCTCTTCTACGTGCCTGCTGACGTGTAAACGCTCAAGTACCAATATCACGAGGATCTATTATTTTAGGTTTTTGTTTTGTTTTATCAACCAAAAATACATTAGTTTGTTTATTCTGGCCAGAAACAATTGGATCAATTGGCAAAGGTTGCCTACTACCTGTTAACCTCTCTCTACGCGTTAATCTAGGTGCCAAATCATCCCAATTAATATTAGAATCAACTATTCAAACCTTTTCTCCATTAACAATTTTTCGATCATTCTTCGGCCCTACCATGGTCACTACCAAACCCAGTGCTCTAACTGTATCCTGGATCATATTTTCACTCTAAAGGTCCAGATTCATTCACGATGATATCACAACATCATCTAAATATAACAAACAATACTTTCGCAAAAACCCTGAGAAATTAACATTCATCATTCTTTGGAAAACAGCTGGCGCATTAGTTAATCCAAATTGCATGCGACACACCCTGAACATCCATGCCCACACCCTGCCCACACCCTGCCCACACCCTGCCCACACCAGCACACACCCTGGACACACCCTGCAGACACCCTGCACACACAGCACACACCCTGTACACACCATGCGCACACCCTGCACACACCCTGCACACACAGTACACACCCTTACACACCCTGCACACACCCTGTACACACCCTGCAAACAACATGCACACACCCTGCACACACGCTGCACACACCTAGCACACACCCTGCACACACCCTGCACACACCCTGCGCACACCCTGCACACACCCTGCACACACCCTGCGCACAGCATGCACACACCCTGCACACACACAGCACACACCCTGTACACACCCTTCACGCGCCCTGCCCACACCCTGTACACACCCTGTACACACCCTGCAAACAGCATGCACACACCGTGCACACACCCTGCACACACCCTGCACACACCCTGCACAGACCCTGCAAACAGCATGCACACACCCTGCACACACACCAGCACACTAGCACACACACAGCACACACTCTGCACACATCCCGACACACACAGCACACACCATGCACCCACCATGCCCACACACTACACACACTCTGCACACACGATGCACACACCATGCACACACAGCACACACCCTCAAGGACACCATGCACACACATCACACACCCTGCACACACCCTGCACACAGCACACACCCTGCACACACCCTGCACGTGCACACTGGCACACACCATGCACCCACCATGCACACACAGCACACACCATGCACACACCCTGTACACACCCTCACGGACACCCTGCGCACACATCACACACCCTGCACACACCCTGCACACACCCTGCACACACCCTGCATGTGCACACTGGCACCCACCATGCACCCACCATGCACACACACTACACACACTCTGCACACACCATGCACACACCCTGCACACACAGCACACACCCTCACGGACACCTTGCACACACAGCACACACCCTACACACCCTGCACACACATCACACACCCTGCACACACAGCACACACCCTGCACACACCTTGCACATGCACAGTGGCACACACTGGCACACACAGGCATACTTAGCCCCACGCATCCCCACACCGACCCCACCCCCAGACACAGGCTGGGAAGCAACGACATCCTTTGTCATTTTAATCATATCATTCAAGTTATGGTCTTAGATATCAAATCTATTTCCTGTTAAGCGCGTGGTAGCATTTATAGTGGTGTCAGTGCTCTCACTGGTCGAGAGTCTCAGTTGTATCAGTAGGTTGCACTGGCTGTCAGTGGGTGGCTGTGGGTGTCATGGGGATTATGGGTGTCTGGGTGTGTATGGGTGTCATTGGTTTCTGTGAGTGTCATGGGTGCATGTGTTTATTTGTGGGTGTCAGTGGGTTTCTGTAGGTCACTGGATGTATGTGGGTGTTTGTGGGTGTATGTGGGTGTCTGTGGGTGCATATGGGTGTCTGTGGGTGTCATTGGTTTCTGTGAGTGTCATGGGTGTATGTGGTTATTTGTGGGTGTCAGTGGGTTTTTGTAGGTCATTGGATGTATGTGGGTGTTCGTGGGTGTATGTGGGTATGATGGGTGTCTGTGGGTTCTGTGTGGGTGTCATTGGGTGTCTTTGGGTGTGTGTTGGTGTATGTGGGTGTATGTGTGTCTCTATGAGTGTATGTAGATATGTGTGGGTGGGTGTGGGTGTCTGTGTGTCTCTAGGAGTGTATGTGACTATGTGTGAGTGTGTGGGTGTCTGGTGGTTTCCGTAGATGTCATGGATGTGTGTGGGTGTCTGTGGTTATGTGTGGGTGTCTATGGGTGTCAGCGGGAGGATATGTTTCCTACACAAAAGTAAGTATTGGTGTTTGGTTAGTGATGTATAGAAACTGCCAACTGATTAGGAGATGCCATGGGACAATTATAGTAGCTAAATAATTGATTAAATTTTTTTTTTTTAATTGTATCCGGTGATTAAGCAGCCGAAATATCAATCTTTGACAATTGGTCTTTCTCATTCCACTACTCCTTGCCCTATCCTAGTAATGCCAAATGCCAGGTTAGATACTGACAAGTATAATATTTTAAGTAATTGGTTTGACGAGAGCACAAGTGTAATATCACAAGTCTTTTTTTATGGCGGTCCGTTGTTAGTAGTGTATTGAAAGTGAATTGTGAAAATTGCCTGAACCTTTTTGTTTGTTTGTTTATTTAACGCTCCGCGCCCCCCCCCCCCAGTACAAAAATTAAACATCGATGATTGGGGGTCAAATAGTGGCTAAACACAAAATAATGACAACATTATTACATTTAATGTAGGTACAATAGAGCATTAACCAGCATAAATAATGAAGACATAAATAAGAGAAGACAAATGGACCGGCAACATGCGATATTGGCTTTTTGATTAGAAATATTGATACGGCTGTACCAGTTACAGGAGCAATTCTCTTGATATATCTAGATCTAAGTCTAGATGTATCGGAATCTCCATCTTGATAACTGTATATAATCTAGATTTATCCAGATCTGAATCTACATTTATCCAAATCCAAATCTAGACTTATATAGATCTAATTCTAAATAATAAAGTATATAACCATTTCAAAATTGCATCAGAGAGGTTCTTGCTTGACAGACAAAGGGGCCAATGGGGGGCGGGGGGAGGAGAAAATGGGGAGGGTGGAGGAGGTGGAGAGGGAGAGGGACAGAGAGATATGGTGAGAAAGGGGAGGAGGGGTTGGGAGGGGGAGAGGGGGGGAGGAGTGGGGAGGGGGGGGAGTAGGTAGCCAGAGAGAGAAGGAGGGAGGAGAGGGAAGGAGGGAGGGTGTAGGAGGAGGTGGGAAGAAGGAAAGAAGGAAGGGTAAGAGGGAAGGAGAAGAAAGAAGGGGGAGAGGGAAGGGGAGGGAAGGAGGAGGGAGGAGAGCATGGAGAACGAGGGTCTGACATTCTGCCTACCGTATGTATCCCAATAGACACGCAAACACATGGATGCGCGTCTATTCAAAGTTAAAGAATTTCATGGATTTGTTTTTGTTGTGCCTCTGAAATAAAGTGGGATTATTTTATGTGCATTCAGTGTGAATATGATCGTAAATTTGTGTGTGCTTTCAATCTTGAAATGTGCTTTTATTGGGTATCATGTTTCTATTGGGACATATACGGTAGATGTTATGCCATGTTATATTCAGTGTGGTATTCTATGACATTCTACAGTGTGTACCCGGTAATCTGAACACGCGCATCAAGTGAATCACGTCCACAATAACAAATAAAACAAAGCAAAACCATAATGAAATGTCACTTACTCCCTTCCCTGTACCCCACCTCGACTTACACACACACATACAGGCAACCACACCCAGACACACACCCAGACACACACAGGGGGGGGGGGTGAGCTGCACTCACCCCCCTGTGTGTGTGACCCATTGCCCCATCCACCCACCCACACACCCACACACGCTCCTCCTGTGTGTCACCCACTCACGCTCCTCCTGTGTGTCACCCACTCACGCTCCACCTGTGTTACCACAGACACCCCAGACACAGTAGTACTCACCCCTTGTAGAGACACACATACACCCACACCCACCCACACATATCTACAGACACTCTGAGAGACACAGAGACACCCACAGACACCAACACACACCCGAAGACACCCAATGACACCCACACAGAACCCACAGACACCCATGATACCCACATACACCCACATACATCCACTGACCTACATAAACCCACTGACACCCACAAACACCCACAATGTGTGTGCAGGGTGTGTGCAGGGTGTACAGGGTGTGTGCAGGGTGTGTGCAGGGTGTGTGTTGTGTGTGGGCAGGGTGTGGGCTTGGTGTGGGAAGGGTGTGTGCAGGGTGTGCGCAGGGTGTGTGCAGGGTGTGTGCAGGGTGTGTGTAGGTGTGTGCAGGGTGTGTGCAGGGTGTGTGTAGTGTGTTGGCAGGGTGTGTGCAGAGTGTATGTTGTGTGTGGGAAGGGTGTGGGCAGGGTGTGGGCTAGGTGTGGGCTAGGTGTGTGCAGGGTGTGTGCAGGGTGTGTGCAGGGTTTGTGCACGGTGTGGGCTGGGTGTGTGTTGATGTCGGCTGGTGTGGGCAGGGTGTGTACAGGGTATGTGCAGGGTGTTGGCGAGGTGTGTACAGGGTGTGTGCAGGGTGTGTGCAGGGCGTGTGCAGGGTGTGTGTTGTGTGTGTGTGCAGGGTGCGTACAGGGTATGTGCAGGGTGTGTGCAGGGTATGTGTTGTGTGTGGGCAGGGTGTGGGCTAGGTGTGTGCAGGGTGTGTGCAGTGCGTGTGCAGGGCGTGTGCAGGGCGTGTGCAGGGAGTGTGCCGCCCCATCCTTGTTGACCTGGCGAGGTGAGGGGTGCCACCTGGTGGACTAACTGACATTACGCACCTCGTTCAAAAACCACTGACGTCACGCAAAGAACACACACCCCTCCACCCTCCGCACCACTCAACCCGTCCCTGGCCGACCAGACGGGTCACGTCTGTGCGCATCGCTGAGTGCGCGTGTCCGCGCGTCCTTTGCGCGTGTCTGTGATCTCGGTGTGTTGTCTGTTTGTGCCGTGTGTGTGTATATGTGCGTGTGTACGTGAGTGCGTGCCTTGATGTGTGTAGGTAGTTTGAATGTGTGCGAACCAGGAACCCTATCTTGAAGATAAAACTTATGTTATAAGGCCTACGGATAACAGTGTAGGTTGCTAGAGGTTGTGCGAGGCTGGTGGAGGCTGGTGGAGGCTGGTGGACACTTGTGGAGGCTGGTGGAGGCTGGTGGAGGCTGGTAGAGGCTGGTGGAGGCTGGTGGCGCTGGTGGAGGCTGGTGGTGCTGGTGCAGGCTGGTGGAGGCTGGTGGAGGCTGGTGCATGCCCTGGGAGGGTCTTGGGGGCTGTGGGAGGCCGTGTAGGATGTGGGAGGCCTGTGGAGGCTGTGAGAGGCTAGTGAATGCTGTGGGAGGCTTGTGGAGGCTGTGGGAGGCCGGTGGAGGCTGGTGAGGGATGCGACAGGCTGCGGGAGGCTGGCGGAGACTTGTGGAGGCTGTTGAAGGCTGGATGCTTGGGGAGGGTGGGGGAGGCTGTGGGAGGCTGGTGGAAGCTAGTGAATGCCTGTGGATGCTGTGGATGCTGTGGATGCTTGTGGATGCTGTGGATGCTGTGGGAGGCTGTAGGAAACTGGTGAAAGCTGGTCGAGGTTGTCTGACTTCCGTCGTTGCCCCCTCCGCACCCCACTTCACCCCCCCCCCACCCACACCTCACGACACCCCTCACTTCACACACCCCACACCTCACGCGCCCCCTCACTTCACCCCCCACCTCACGCCCCCACACCACACGCCCCCTACACCTCACGCCCCCACACACACCTCACGCCCCCCCCACACCTCACGCCACCCCACACCTCACGCCACCCACACCTCACGACCCCCCCACACCTCACGACCCCCCACACCTCACCCCCACACCTCACGCCCCCCCACACCTCACGCCCCCCACACCTCACGCCCCCCACACCTCACGCCCCCCCACACCTCACCCCCCCCTTCACTTCAACCCCCACACCTCACGCCCCCCCCCCCTGCCACACGGACCCAGGCAGCAGGTGAAGTGACAAACAGCCGCAGTGAATGCCGTTGATGGCCGTTAATGCACACAGCAGGACTTACATTAAATGTCTGCGGACAAAGCAACCAGCAGAACCAGGACTGGTAAAGGTGATGGGGGTGGGAGGTGCAACTACGCACCCCTCACAGCCTGCAACTACGCACCCCTCACAGCCTGAAACTACCCACTCCTCACAGCCTGCAACTACGCACCCCTCACAGCCTGTAACTACGCACCCCTCACAGCCTGCAACTACGCACCCCTCACAGCCTGAAACTACCCACTCCTCACAGCCTGCAACTACCCACTCCTTACAGCCTGCAACTACGCATTCCTCACACAGCCTGCCGCTACGCACCCCTCACACATCCTGCAACTACGCATCCCCACACAGCCTGCCGCTACGCACTCCTCACACAGCCTGCCGCTACACACACCCACACAACCTGCCGCTAAGCACTCCTAACATAGCCTGCAACTACGCAACCCTCACAGCCTGCCGCTATGCACTCCTCACACAGCCTGCAATTACGCACCCCCACACAGCCTGCCGCTACGCACTCCTCACAGCCTGCAACTATGCACCCCCACACAGCCCGCCGCTACAGACCCCTCTCACAGCCTGCAACTACGTACCTCCACACAGCCTGCCGCTACGCACCCCTCACACAGACTTCCACTACGCACTCCTCACACAGCCTGCCACAGCCTGCCGCTACCACAACAGTCTTCCGCTACCACAACACAGCCTGCCGCTACCACAACACAGCCTGCTGCTACCCACTCACACACAGCCTGCCTCTACCACAGCACAGCCTGCCTCTATCACAGCACAGCCTGCCTCTACCACAGCACAACCTGCCGCTACCCACCCCTCACACAACCTGCCACTACCCATCTATCACACAGCCTGCCTCGACCCACCTGCATCTTGGGACACTGCATGTAGTCCCTCCAGTGGGTCTTCATGGCGGCCGCGTCCCGCAGTCCGGGCCTACTGCCGACCGAAGACCGCCGCTGACGGAGGCAGGGCTGCTATGGCAGGGTGCAGCGGGGCGTGCAGGGAGGCTGGGCCGCCGGCCGCCTTCCACTGCCGGGCGGGGCGAGGCGGGTGTTGGCGGGATGGGGGGAGGGCGGGGCCGGCGTGGAGCCGCAGGCACCTATCGATTTACCTGAGCCTGCGGCCCGGCGATTGTCTGCAGGTAGCGGCAGGTAACTCAGTCCTGCACACCCACCCACCGCCTCGCACTGCCACCTAGCGGCTCCCACACCCACCCACCGCCTCGCACTGCCACCTAGCGGCTCCCACTGTCACCCACCGCCTCGCACTGCCACCTAGAGGCTCCCACTGCCACCCACCACCTCGCAGTGCCACCGAGCCGCTCCCACTACCACCCACTGGCTCGCACTGCCACCTAGCGGCTCCCACTGCCACCCACCGCCTCGCACTGCCACCTAGCGGCTCCCACTGCCACCCACAGCCTCGCACTGCCACCTAGCGGCTCCCACTGCCACCCACCGCCTCGCACTGCCGCCTAGCAGCTCCCACTGCCACCCACCACCTCGCACTGCCACCTAGCGGCTCCCAATGCCACCCACTGCCTCGCACTGCCACCTAGCAGCTCCCACTGCCACCCACCGCCTCGCACTGCCACCTAGCGGCTCCCACTGCCACCCACCGCCTCGCACTGCCACCTAGCAGCTCCCATTGCCACCCACCGCCTCGCACTGCCACCTAGCGGCTCCCACTGCCACCCACCGCCTCGCACTGCCTCCTAGTGGCTCCCACTGCCACCCACCGCCTCGCACTGCCTCCTAGCGGCTCCCACTGCCACCCACCGCCTCGCACTGCCTCCTAGCGGCTCCCACTGCCACCCACCACCTCGCACTGCAGCTCCCACTACCGCTGTGCACTGCCACCTAGCGGCCTCTACTCCCACCCACTACCTCGCACTGCCACCTAGCGGCTCCCACTGCCACCCACTGCCTCGCACTGCCACCTAGCAGCTCCCACTGCCACCCACCGCCTCGCACTACCACCTGGTGGCTCCCACTGCCACCCACCGCCTCACACTGCCACCTAGCGGCTCCCACTGCCACCCACTGCCTCGCACTGCCACCTAGCAGCTCCCACTGCCACCCACCGCCTCGCACTACCACCTGGTGGCTCCCACTGCCACCCACCACCTCGCACTGCCACCTAGCGGCTCCCACTGCCACCCACCGCCTCACACTGCCTCCTAGCGTCTCCCACTGCCACCTACCACCTCGCACTGCGGCTCCCACTACCGCTGTGCACTGCCACCTAGCGGCCTCTACTCCCACCCACTACCTCGCACTGCCACCTAGCGGCTCCCACTGCCACCCACTGACTTCCACTGCCACCTAGCGGCTCCCACTGTCACCCACTGACTCCCACTGCCATCATGCATAGTTACACCACTGTAGTTAGACATCGTGCATAGTTACACCACTGTAGTTACACCACCATGCATAGTTACATCACTATAGTTACACCACCATGCATTGTTACACCACTGTAGTTACACCACCATGTATGTCACACCACTGTAGTTACACCACCATGTATAGGTACAGCACCATGTGTTGCTACATCTCTGTAGTTACACCACCATGTATAGTTACACCACCATGAATAGTTACATCACTGTAGTTACACACCATGCATAGCTACACAACTGTAGTTACACCACCATGTATAGTGACACCACCATGAATAGTTACATCACTGTAGTTAAACCAGTAGTTACACACCATGCATAGATACACAACTGTAGTTACACCACCATGTATAGTTACACCACTGTAGTTACACCACCATGTATAGCTACACCACCATGTATAGTTACATCACTGTAATTACATCACTGTAGTTACACAACCATGTACAGTTACACCACCATGTATAGCTACACCACCATGTATAGTTACACCACCATATATAATCACACCACCATGTATAGCGACATCACTGTAGTTACATCACTGTAGTTACACCACCATGTATAGTTACACCACCATGTATAGTTGCACCACCATGCATAGTTACACCACTGTGGTTACACCACCATGTATAGTTACACCACTGTGGTTACACCACCATGTATAATTAAACCACTGTAGTCACACCACCATGTATAGTTACACACCTGTAGTTACACCACCATGTATAGTTACACCACTGTAGGTACACCACCATATATAGTTACCCCACCATGCATAGTTAAACCACTGTGGCTACACCACCATGTATAATTAAACCACCATGTATAGCGACATCACTGTAGTTACATCACTGTAGTTACACCACCATGTATAGTTACACCACCATGTATAGTTACACCACCATGCATAGTTAAACCACTGTGGTTACACCACCATGTATAGTTACATCACTGTAGTTACACCACCATGTATAGGTACACCACTGTAGTTACCCCACCATGTATAGTTAAACCACTGTGGTTACACCACCATGTATAATTAAACCACTGTAGTCACACCACCATGTATAGTTACACACCTGTAGTTACACCACCATGTATAGGTACACCACTGTAGTTACACCACCATATATAGTTACCCCACCATGCATAGTTAAACCACTGTGGTTACACCACCATGTATAATTAAACCACCATGTATAGCGACATCACTGTAGTTACATCACTGTAGTTACACCACCATGTATAGTTACACCACCATGTATAGTTACCCCACCATGCATAGTTAAACCACTATGGTTACAGCACCATGTATAATTACACCACCACGTATAGCGACATCACTGTAGTTACACCACCATGTACCCCAACAAACAAAACATATAAAGTATATGACAAACTACCATTTGTGACTCACCCCTCCTCCCCCATACCAACCACTGTCACAGGTCGATAACCGTACTGATATGACCTTAGATGTTGCTTGGACATAACACCCCAACAAAAAGAACTTACAAAGTATATGACTAAACTACCATGAATAGCTAACGCCGCCTTGTGTAGTTAACTGGGCGCGGCGGCCTATTCGGTTGAGCGCGGGCCTCGCGTGCGGAAGGTCGGGAGTTCAGTTCCCTGTCGAGTCAAACCAAAGACTTTAAAATTGATACTTGCCGCTTCCTTGCCAGGTGCTCGGAATTATTGGGATAGGGCAATGGCTGGTTAGCTCAGTGTCAAAATAATGTAACTGAGTGGGATATCGGGTCATAGTGCCGGCAGCCTGATTTGCCAGTCGGGCATCACTATAAAGTCGCCATGAGTGCGCACCGTCAGAAGTCGGTGCCCATCCTGATATAACCTTAGATGTTGCCAGGACGTAAAACTCCAACAACTAACCTTTTGTAGTTAGTTACAGTGCCATGTTTAGTGCACCTTCACCGTCCCCATCCCCTTCCCCCTCCCAATCCCCATCCCCCTCCCAATCCCCTCACCATCCCCCTCCCGCATCCCCATCCCCCTCCCCCTCCCCATTCCCCTCCCCTCCCCCTCCCCATCCCCTCTCCCACTACCTGAGGCAACAACAGCAGCTGAACGCGCACCTGGCAAGGTAGGTGAATACAAGGCCTCCCGCCTCCATCACCCTCTCCCTCCATCACCCCCTCTCCACCTCCCCCTCCCTCCTCTCCCCTTTCCCACGGGGCGCACTGTGCTAACAGTTCGCCGTTTACACCAGGGAGCCAGGTGAAGTGACGCATTCACTTATTTAGCTTGGCCGGCCCGCACCCGCGGTTACCAGAAGTTGGTACTTGATAGGGTCCGAGAGTTGGTACGAGAGTTGGTACGAGAGGTGGTACGAGAGTTGGTACGAGAGATAATACGAGAGTTGGTACGAGAAATAGAGTCACATTCATGGAGTCACATTCACATATGCACACACGGAGTCACATTCACATAGACACACATGGAGTCACATTCACATATGCACACACGGAGTCACATTCACATACGCACACACGTAGTCACATTCACATACGCACACACATAGTCACATTCACATGGACACACATGGAGTCACATTCACATAGATACACTCAGAGTCACATTCACATAGACACACATGGAGTCACATTTACATAGACACACACGGAGTCACATTCACATACGCACACATGGAGTCACATTCACATGGACACACACACATGGAGTCACATTCACATAGACACACTCAGAGTCACATTCACATAGACACACATGGAGTCACATTCACATAGACACACACGGAGTCACATTCACATACGCACACATGGAGTCACATTCACATGGACACACACGGAGTCACATTCACATAGACACACACGGAGTCACATTCACATAGACACACACGGAGTCACATTCACATAGACACACATGGAGTCACATTCACACACACAAACATATTGAGACACAGACACACTGACACATCTACAGATACACACTGACACAAGAACAGACGCGCTCACCCAGTCACCCACACATCCACACTGATACACACACATATAGACACACACAGACACACACTGAGTCACATACAATGACTTACAAAATTGATACTTGTCACTACATAGCCTCGGCATTAGTAGGATAGAGCAAGGACTGGTTAGCTCAGTGCCAGGATAATGTGACTGCCTGCTGTCGACATGAGTGCGCACTGTCACAAGTCGGTACCCGTCGTGATATGACATAGATGTTGCCAGGACGTAAAATTCCAACAAACCTATTTACGACATATACACTTATTAAGTTATTGTTAGATGAGTTACTCTGACTTACTTAGTACATACTCACTTACTGCAGAACACAGTAAAAGTGCAAGTTAAATATGCCAGTCTTAGCTATTTAATACACAGATACTTACGGACTAAAATTACATACTAACTTATTTAGTACCTATACAGTTATTGTATGTGCATAGCGAAAGACTGTATGTGCATAGCGAAATATGCTCTTACTGTAGTATAGATTGCAAGTGCATAGCTAAAAGAGTCAGCCTAACTTACTTACACATGCACTTACTACATCACAGACTATAAGTGTCAGTTACATTAGATATTGGTGCATTAACTAGTAGTTTGGGACAGCATATACAGAATAATCAGTGAATTTACTATTTTGAGGAAGTCATGAGGCAGGGAGGCCACACTTGCTATCCAGACCGCACTCTGTCCACACCTCTCTCTATCTCCTCTCCGCCGGCCTTGCTCCTCCTTGATATGTCTGAAAAGAGTTCCAGGAGGGGGAGCCCACTGGCATTTCACTTGCTACTCTTACTCTGTCCGTGTCTATGGCTCGCTGGTTGGTCGCCATAGAGCAGATACACACGGTCCTTTGACTCAACTCTCCTCATTTCTCTTTCCTATACTCTACCTTTTTTTTCTTTTTTCTCCCAGGCATACTCCTCTCCCTGACCAGGGGAGTTGTTTGCTTGGGTGGGGCACTGTACCTTTACGTTTTCTCTCGCTTTGTTCTCGTTGCTGGAACCACCGCTGTACCCATCTTTACCCGCCCTTCCTCGAAACCCTTGCTGCTGTCGACTGGATACAAGTGCCAACTACCGCTCAACTACCGCCGGACAGAAGAGATTCGGGGCCGCCTCAACGCTTCGCCGTTACAACATTGTAAAGATGTCCCCAGGTTCTACAACACTCCCTACTGAAGTTAAGTCTTCAACCAAAGATTGGGCCGATTTATCTGAGCCTCTCTATGAATGTTGCAGTTCTGCAACCAGTAACCATCGTAAGGTTACAAACCACCCTCAAAGCAAGCAAGGGAGGCCACAATTAAATTAGGTCAATCTCGTGACCTGATTTGTCTTGTTGTCAAACCAGATACCATATATAGCATTAGTTAGGTTCTAAGACATATACTCATTACTACGTCAGCTTACATTACATGACCATCACGAGATGGGTCGTAATGCGAGCATTGCGCTTGATGCGTGGAGAGGAAGAGACCCTCCCCCCACCTCCCCGGTCGTCGCGCAGCATTCGCACCTCGCGCGACGTCCGCCTCTCACCCCTCTGCCCTCCCCCTCCCCCGGCCTGCTGCTTTCGCACCTCACCTGCCACCGCCTCCTGCCTCCCTTATAAGGCCGCCCGCCGGCCTCCCTCAGCCACTCGCCTTCCAGCCCTCCTCCGCGCTCTGCCTTTTTCCTCCACCCACCCACCCAACTATCTTCATCTCTCCTCTACCTCCTCGCTGGTGGAGGGCTCCTCGGCCCCCCCCCCCCTCACCTGAACTCTTTTACCTCTGACATTGCTCCTTATGAGCCCCTGTTTTAATTATCCTTGTTTCTGCTCCTCAGGAACCTTACTTGCCTCTGTCCTTACTGTATTCCGCTTTTTTCTCACTGTTGCTATGTATCCCCTGTTGCCAGAGGTGTCAATAAACGCCTCTTTTTTCCCACCTCCGCCTTACTTTCTTCCTTTTCGCGCATCATAATCTGTGTCATAGCGAGAGGACTTTTGGAAAGCTTGTCCAAAGTATTTTTGCTTATTTGAGCTCAAATAACTTCAAAACTAGCCATGTTTCATCAAAATGAGCCCGGACTAATGATTATTAGTAGGTCATGATGATCAATTTGATATATTTATCTACAAAATAAGACAACAATTCAAACGTGATCGGACTATGCAACTTAAACTGTGTCAGTCTAACTTACTTAGTACACATGCACTTACTACAGTATAAACTATAAGTGTCAGTTAACTATGTCAGCCTAACTTACTTAGTACACATGCACTTACTACAGTATAAACTAGTATAAGTCTCAGTCAACTGTGTCAGTCTAACTTACTTCGTACACATGCACTTACTACAGTATAGACTATAAGTGTCAGCTAACTAATTCAGTCTAACTAATTTAGTCTAACTTAATTAGTACACATGCACTTACTACTGTACAGACTGTAAGTGTCAGTTAACTATGTCAGCCTAACTTACTTAGTACACATGCACTTACTACAGTACAGACTGTAAGTGTCAGTTAACTATGTCAGCCTAACTTACTTAGTACACATGCACTTACTACAGTACAGACTGTAAGTGTCAGTTAACTATGTCAACCTAACTTACTTAGTACACATGCACTTACTACAGTACAGACTGTAAGTGTCAGTTAACTATGTCAACCTAACTTACTTATGCACTTACTACAGTACATACTGTAAGTGTCAGTTAACTATGTCAGCCTAACTTACTTAGTACACATGCACTTACTACAGTATATCCTATAAGTATCAGCTAACTATGTCAGTCTACTTACTGAGTTTCTGTCATTTTCTCAAATAAAAATATTAGGTTGCACGTTATAATCTACCTTACCTTAGTTTGAAGTAACTTTTATTTGAAATGGCTAACTTTTGAGATATTTAAATTGCAAACATGCCAAATTAATTTTGCCAAGCTTGCCAAACTTTGACACTAAAGGCTTCTGCCGTAACAGGTTCTATTGAATTGGCTCAGTATTCCCTTCTATGTGGCAACAACTGTTTAATAAGTGCATCAGTATCTAAGTTAAACATGTAGATTTAAATCGAGATGATTGTTTTGATTTGAAAATTTGATGGACTATGCAGCTTAAACTGACTCTTATATTCTGTGCTGTAGTAAGTGCATGTGCACTCTGTCAGTTTACCTTATTTAGTACACATGCACTTAGTGCCAGCACCCTCCCCCTGACCTTGTTTCTTGCCCTCATTCCCAACATCACCCCCCCTCCACCCACCTCTGACCTTGTTTCTTGCCCTCACCCCCTTCACCCCCCTCCAACTGCACCTGACTTTATTGCTACCCTTCACTCCCCACATCACTCCCCCTCACCCCCCTCCACCCGCACCTGACCTTGTTGCTTGCCTTCACTCCCTACATCACTCCCCTTCACCCCCTTCCACCCGCACCTGACCTTGTTGCTTGCCTTCACTCCCCACATCACTCCCTTTCACCCCCTTCCAGCCGCACCTGACCTTGTTGCTTGCATTCACTCTCCACATCACTCCCCCTCCACCCGCAACTGACCTTGTTGCTTCATTTCACTCCCCACATCACTCCCCCTCCACCCGCACCTGACCTTGTTGCTTCCCTTCACTCCCCACATCACTCCCCCTGCACCCGTACCTGACCTTGTTGCTTCATTTCACTCCCCACATCACTCCCCCTCCACCTGCATCTGACCTTGTTGCTTCCCTTCACTCCCCACATCACTCCCCCTGCACCCGTACCTGACCTTGTTGCTTCCCTTCACTCCCCACATCACTCCCCCTGCACCCGCACCTGACCTTGTTGTTTCCCTTCACTCCCCACATCACTCCCCCTCCACCTGCACCTGACCTTGTTGCTTCATTTCACTCCCCACATCACTCCCCCTCCACCCGTACCTGACCTTGTTGCTTCCCTTCACTCCCCACATCACTCCCCCTGCACCCGCACCTGACCTTGTTGCTTCCATTTCACTCCCCACATCCACTCCCACCTCCACCCATACCTGACCTTGTTGCTTCCCTTCACTCCCCACATCACTCCCCCTGCACCCGCACCTGACCTTGTTGCTTCATTTCACTCCCCACATCACTCCCCCTCCACCGACCTGACCTTGTTGCTTCCCTTCACTCCCCACATCAACCCCCTGCACCCGCACCTGACCTTGTTGCTTCCCTTCACTCCCCACATCACTCCCCCTCCACCCGTACCTGACCTTGTTGCTTCACTTCACTCCCCACATCACTCCCCCTGCACCCATCACTGACCTTGTTGCTTCCCTTCACTCCCCACATCACTCCCCCTGCACCCGCACCTGACCTTGTTGCTTCCCTTCACTCCCACATCACTCCCCCTGCACCCGTACTGACCTTGTTGCTTCCTTTCACTCCCCACATCACTCCCCCTCCACCCGCACCTGACCTTGTTGCTTCCCTTCACTCCCCACATCACTCCCCCTGCACCCGCACCTGACCTTGTTGCTTCATTTCACTCCCCACATCACTCCCCCTCCACCCGCACCTGACCTTGTTGCTTCCCTTCACTCCCCACATCACTCCCCCTGCACCCGCACCTGACCTTGTTGCTTCGCTTCAATCCCCACATCACTCCCCCTCCACCCGCACCTGACCTTGTTGTTTCCCTTCACTCCCCACATCACTCCCCCTGCACCCGTACCTGACCTTGTTGCTTCATTTCACTCCCCACATCACTCCCCCTCCACCCGTACCTGACCTTGTTGCTTCATTTCACTCCCCGCATCACTCCCCCTCCACCCGCACCTGACCTTGTTGCTTCCCTTCACTCCCCACATCACTCCCCCTGCACCCGTACCTGACCTTGTTGCTTCCCTTCACTCCCCACATCACTCCCCCTGCACCCGCCCCTGACCTTGTTGCTTCCCTTCACCCCCACATCACTCCCCCTGCACCCGTACCTGACCTTGTTGCTTCCCTTCACTCCCCACATCACTCCCCCTGCACCCGCACCTGACCTTGTTGCTTCCCTTCACTCCCCACATCACTCCCCCTGCACCCGCACCTGACCTTGTTGCTTCACTTCACTCCCCACATCACTCCCCCTGCACCCGCACCTGAACTTGTTGCTTCACTTCACTCCCCACCTCACTCCCCTGCACCCGTACCTGACCTTGTTGCTTCCCTTCACTCCCCACATCACTCCCCCTGCACCCGTACCTGACCTTGTTGCTTCCCTTCACTCCCCACATCACTCCCCCTCCACCCGCACCTGACCTTGTTGCTTCCCTTCACTCCCCACATCACTCCCCCTGCACCCTCACCTGACCTTGTTGCTTCCCTTCACTCCCCACATCACTCCCCCTGCACCCGTACCTGACCTTGTTGCTTCATTTCACTCCCCACATCACCCTCCCTCCACCCGCACCTGACCTTGTTGCTTCCCTTCACTCCCCACATCACTCCCCCTGCACCCATACCTGACCTTGTTGCTTCCCTTCACTCCCCACATCACTCCCCCTCCACCCGTACCTGACCTTGTTGCTTCCCTTCACTCCCCACATCACTCCCCCTTCCACCTGCACCTGACCTTGTTGCTTCCCTTCACTACCCACATCACTCCCCCTCACCCCCCTCTCCCCGCACCTGACCTTGTTGCTTGCCCTCACTCCCCACATCACTCCCCCTCACCCCCGTCCACCCACACCTGACTTTATTGCTTGCCTTCACTCTCCACATCACTCCCCCTCAACCCCCTCTCCCCATGCACCTGACCTTGTTGCTTTCCTCACTCCTCTGCCCCCCCCCCCCCCCCCCCCCACACACACACCTTTAAATCCTCGGTCGCCTGCCCCGTCCACACCACGTGATATGGGTGGCTGCCAGGTCCTCGTTCACTAACAATTCGACTCAGCTATTTTAATGCGCTGCCAAGATAGCAATCTCCCAGCACAGTAGTTTATGCACAAATATGGCGGAGGAGTGTGAGAGCGTAGAGGGAATGGCGGAGAATGTGAAGGAGAGTGTAGAGTGAGCGTGTGAAGCGTGTAGCCTGGAGAATGAGGCTGAAAAGAGGAAAGTGCAGACTGATGGTAAAGAGCGGAGAATGGAGAGTGAGGGTGGAGAGTTGAGGTGAAGAATGGAAAATGGAGCGTGAGAGAGGAGACTGAGGTTGAAAAGATGAGAGTTGAGAGTGTGGCTGAAAAGATGAGAGTTGAAAGTGAGGCTGAAGAGCAGAGAATGGAGAGTGAGAGCGGAGAGTGAGGGTGAAGAGTTGAGAATGGAGAGTGAGAGTAAAGAGAGTCAGGGTACCGAGTTGAGAATGGAGAGTGAGAGGGGAGAGTGAGGATGAAGAGTGAAGAATGGAGTGTGAGAATGGAGACTGAGGCTGAAAAGAGGAGATTGGAGAGTGAGAGTGGAGAGTTTAGAGCAGAGTGGAGAGTGTAGAATGGAGGGTGCTGGGAGTCCATAGGTCGGCTCCTTGTTCCCGCTCTAGGTGGAACGCTCAGATCTGAACCCCCTTACCCCACCCCCTCCCCCACACCCCTCCCCTCCACACCCCCTTCCACCGCACCCCGCCCGCACACCCCCTCCCCCCGCACCCCCGCATCCCGCCCCCACACCCCGTACCCCCGCAACCCCTCCCCCCGCACCCCACACCCCCTCCCCCCCCGCCACCCCGCTCCCCGTCCCCCACACCCCGTCCCCCGCACACCCTCCCCCCGCACACCCTCCCCCCGCACACCCACGCCTGTAAGGAGAACTTCAGTCGATGTATAGGAAGTGGTTTATTTATGGAACTCCCGGTACACGTTCCGCCCGGGTGCGCGCGCAGGCACGGGCGTTCCGCACATATATTTCCTCCAGAGTGTGACGCGAGGGAGCGCCCGCCCGGCAATTACCCGACAGCTGGGGGGGGGGGGGGGGGGCTCCACCAATGCGCACGAGGAAATAAAGGATGTACATGTTACCCTTGCATTTATACTCGCATAATGTGTTATACATCACATATGACATCTCCCTTCCGACATCTGATCATATTGATTTTTCATTTATGACTTGAGCACTTGCTCTGGTATCATTGCATCTTCATACATCGTCAATGCTATTCTCCTTCTTTTTTTTTTAAACTTAAACTTAAACTTAAACCTAGGCTTATTCTAACATTGTATGTCTTGATTTATTTGACATATTATCTGATACTTATGCATGATATATTGCTTAATTCTAACAATGTAACAATTCTTTAAATTCTTGATTTTGATTTAGTTTTTAATGTTGTATAGATACTCTAGTTTGGGTATGCAGGTATTGCAATACCTCAGGGAGTTTGATGCCCCTGCCCTGCAGAGTTGACAGAACCGAAGGCTAAGGGAGCAAACCCCAAACAGAAAACCATCTCACTGTGGCAGCATAAAGGGTGGTTGATGTATGGAACTCCCAACATCTCCCGACCAGCCACTGCAGGGATAAATAGTGTTGCGCCTGTCTGGACATGTTCTTGCCGGTGTGAAACCTCTATTTGCTCCCGAGAGAGTGCTGCTGGTAACTTGCAAAAGCCAGCAGCACTTTGACACTTTTAGAGGCAGCTTTCATGATGATGATGATGATGATAGATACTCTATCAAGTTATTGTCAACTTAAATCTAGGCTTATTCTAACATTGTATTGTACTATTTGATTTGTTTGACCAATTATCTGATAGTATTGCTTAACACTAACAATATTATCTGATAGTAAAGTTCATGCCCTTGTGCATGTTTTCACTTAATTCTAACAATGTTGTAACAATTTAATTCTTGATTTTATTTTAATTTTTAATGATCTCATAGATAATCCACTCAGATGCTCGTTATTTTGAATGATTCAACATCTTCTGTGTTGCTTATAGATCTAGTCGTATTACCGGTTTTATCACCCGTCTGAAGCTGGACACTTTGAATGGTGGTGGTTTAGGTGGGTCAGCTATTTCTGGTTGTTGTTGTATGGCCGGTTGTGGCGTGTCTATTCATGGTGCTTCTTGTGGTGGAGGTGGTGTGTTTGCATCTGCATCTGGCGCTATATCAGTCAAGTATTCCACGGCTGGGGTTTTCATTATGTGTATGCAGTTACGGTTGATGGTGATTACTTCTCTATTTTGTATTTTGTACTCTCGTCCGGTACATACTTATGTACATACCCAACTATGCCAAGAAATCGCTGTACACTGGGCTTTTCGTGTGGCACGGGCAAGTCGACTATTGCTTGTACTTGAGCAGGGTGTGGTCGCACTCCCTCTTGAGTGAGGAGATGACACCTGTTTTTTTGCAGATTTTCAATTTGTCTACATTTAATTTCAAATTTACTGCTCTTGCGCGTTCCAGTACTGACTGTCTGTGGTCATGTTCCTTGACTATGGCCCCATATATTAGTACGTCATCTGTTACTGTTACAGATCCATATTATTTGCATTTCTTCGATAACGATATCCCCAGCTGTCTTAATGCCAAAAGGCAGCCGAGTATATTTATACCGACCCCATGGGGTGTTGAAAGTGCAGAGATGTGAGCTTTGTTCATCTACCTGGATCTGCCAGTACCCTGACTTGGCGTCTCACACAGAGAAATATTTAGCGTGAGCGGTGTTTGCTTTTATTTCATCTATAGTCTGGGTAGGGTACAGGACTCTCATGATTGCGTTGTTGAGTATTGTGGGGTCTAAACATATGCATAATTTGTGCGCCTTATGGACAATTGTTATTGAGTTGACCCACTTGCTTGGCTCATTCTGTTCAGTAATGACCCTTAAATTAATTATTTGTTTTATTTCATCGTGAACTTGACCCTGAATAGCATATGGGATATGTCTTGGTGGATCTACAACTGGCATTACACGTGGATCGGAATAGATTACAGCTTTTGTTTTGATCAGGCCAAGGCCACAGAATACATCCGAATATTGGCTCACCAGTTCATCTGCTCATTTGCTGCAGGATCCTGTCGACTGTGTCCCAGTGACCATTGTTTTTTACACCTAACCAATCCTGGCGGGGATTCCCAGTTGGATACACGCCATTTGTCCTAATATGGGGTGCCCTCTTTGAACGATCTGGAACTTGATCTTGTGCCCATTTGTGTTTAGGATCGCCTTGCCATCCAGGACAATTCGATGCCCCGAATAGGTGATCAGTCGACATTTTGATTTCATTAGTGTTGTCTCCTTCAACTTGTTGAAGATCTCGCATGGGATCAGGTTGGCCTGCAATCCGAAGTCCACCTTGAAACGTATGTCCTGGTCCTCCACACAAGCATTTTGTGCCACAGTCTGGTGCGATTGTCATGATCGTCATTGATTGCGCCGATGAATAAGTCGCCTCCAGACAGGCACCCTCAACGCCACTGCTGCTCCTTTGTATCACATGTCGCTCGTGGTGTCTGGGTGACCTGTAGATATTTCATTCACTGGTGTAGACTTGCTTCTGCATACACTCTCGAAGTGTCCTAGCTTGCGGCAGTAATTACATGTTTTGCCATGGGCCACACACACTCCCCTACGGTGATTATAAACGCAGTTGCCAAACGTGGTGTTGCCGGCCCTGTTGTTGTTGTTGTTCGGACCATGTGGCTTCCAAGATGGCATCGTTGTGGGCCTGCCAGCACGTGCGCATACTCGCACTCAGGCACTTTGTCATGGAGAGCAGTGATATACATAGTGGTGTCTTCGGAAGTTTGGTTATGAGTGTTGAATCGAAATCAGGTTATAATGATGTTTCCCCGACTGATACAGTACCTTCGAAATGCATCAGCGGTTCTATCTTGTCTTCGTCCTCAGGTGGCAAGCCCAACTTGTCATACACTTTGTGGGCTTCATGGCCTGCCACGTGCAGGAACACACAGCACTGAAAATCTCCTGGTTTTGTTTTTACTCCTGCGGTCGTCGGATATATTATGTAGGCCCTGTACCAGGTTTTCCAGTTACTGCTTGCATTTGCATCTAATATTAGTGGTCCGGGAGGCTTTAGGCCTGTCAGTGCCATATCGGTAGTTGACATCTGACACCATGTAAGGAGAACGTCTGTACGCTTCAGTCGATGTACAGCACACCATCACCCGCACACCCTCCCCCTGCACACCCTCCCCCGCACACCCTCCCCACGCACACCCTCCCGCGCACACCCTCCCACACACACCCTCCCCCACACACCCTCCCCCACACACCCTCCCCTGCACATCCTCCCCCGCACACCCTCCCCCACACACCCTCCCCCGCACACCCTCCCCCACACACCCTCCCCTGCACACCCTCCCCCACAGACCCTCCCCCGCACACCCTCCCCCGCACACCCTCCCCCACACTCCTCCCCACCCTGGCGGTCACACAGACCAAATATACGGCAAGCCTCGAGTCTGGTTAGGTGGGGGAGGGGGTTCTTTCTTTCTTTTTTTTTTGTTAAAAAAAAAGAAAAAAGTATTGTCGGGTGTGTGTGAGTGTGTGTTTTGTTGTTGTCTAAAAGGGAGGGAGAAAGGAACGGAACGTAGCTCAGGCGATACAGTGTCCACCTATGAAGGTGTTGGTCATCCTATCGGTCCTGCTTAGTGGACACATTTGCAGTTTGGGCTATTTTCCGTTCCAACCAGTCGTCCACAACTGGTTCATCAAAGGCTGTGGTATGTGCTGTCCTGTCTGTGGGAAGGGCATATAATATACCCCTTGCTGCTTATCGGAAAGAGTAGCCTATGTGGCGGCAGCAGGTTTCCTCCAAAGAAATATGTCAGAATGACCATATGTTTGACATCCAATAGCCAATGATAAAAATCAATGTGCTCCAGAAGCATCGTTAAATACAACAAACTTTCGAACGGGGGGTGGGGGGGGGGGGGGGGGAAAGGTTGGCTTCATTTGTTTATAATGATTTTAGCTTATTATCGAGAAGCCTGTTCTGTTGAAAAACTGTAGAGTTGTATAAACTGGTGGTTCGAGCTTTTTCCATATGTCGTGGTGACGAGACCAGGTCTCGTGGTGACGAGACCAGGTCTCGTGGTGACGAGATCCGGTCATGTGGTGACGAGATCAGGTCTCGTGGTGATGAGACCAGGTCTCGTGGTGACGAGACCAGGTCTTCTGGTGATGAGACCAGGTCTCCTGGTGATGAGACCAGGTCTCCTGGTGACGGGACCAGGTCTTGAAGTGATGAGACCAGGTCTCAAGGTGACAAGACCAGGTCTCGTGGTGACGATACCAGGTCTGGTGGTGATGAGACCAGGTCTCGTGGTGACTAGACCAGGTCTCGTGGTGATGAGACTAGGTCTCATGGTGATGAGACCAGGTCTCGAGGTGACAAGACCAGGTCTTGAGGTGACGAGACCAGGTCTCGTGGTGACGAGAAGCTAACAGTGGCTAACTTTACATTACCTGCCTCCGAACACCCATTTGCTACACTACTAGTTCCATTACGGGCCACTCCCTCCTCTTACACTTAGTTCCTGTAAGCGCCCTAGGTCGCGTGAGCAGCGCACAACCGGCGGGCGGCGCACGCAGGAAGGGTTTCCTTTCTTAGATAAACCGGAAATAGTAAGAGTCTGGTGCACATGCACTCCTTAGTAGGAGACGGCAGCTGTCCGATGGCCCGATTTCAAATTTGCTGACACTTTAATACACTGGGTCCGCACTCGACTTACTAAGCAACTGCTTGGATGAAATACTAGACTTAAACAAAATGGAGACACTGGCCATGGGAGGTTCTAATGAAGACACAGCAGATCCATGCACAAAAAACAACTACAGAAATTAACCTTTTTTGTTGTTGCAATTTTAAAGGCATTAGAATGCATCAAATGAGACATCTAAGGAACTGGAAAAAAGTAGTTTTCAACTCTAGACCAAGGCTTCACAGACTTGAGTTATTATCCACAGGAGAGTTTTGTAACTACAGTATAAGTGATCATGAACCCATCTGTGCAATCAAGAAAAGAAAGTATTATATGGAATGTGTAGGTACAATTTGGCCTGCCTGTTGGTTGCCTCAAAGACACTATAATACTAAGACGGCTCACTCCCTGTCTCTCCAATGGTAATGTAAATTTCGCAGTGCCACCTTGTGGTGGGTTTGATCAACCCAGCTGCTGGTTGGTGTTTCACATGTCAACACATACAACTATGTTATATATGGGATAGGTAAGTATGAATACGCATCAATATGAAATTGCTATGAACAAACACACATCATCATCAGATTCATCATCATCGCCATCATCACACATCTTTCACATTCATATATGCATTCATACATATAATATAGCATCTATTTAACCAAAAGAACAGCCAGCGCACCAAGTGGTGGGTTTGATCATTTTGATTACACAGTACAGGCTGAGTGAGCTGTCTTAGTATTATAGGGTCTTTGGTTGCTGGTAGTTTTGTGTGTGGTGGTGATGGTGGGTGGAGTGGTGTGTGGCGATATGTGTGGTGGTATATGTATGCGTGTGCGGGTGTGTGGTGTGGTGTGTGGTGATATATGTACATGGGTAGTGGTATGCAGTGGTGTGTGGTACTGGTAGTGATGTGTGGTGGTCTGAGTATTTGTGTGGGTGGTGTGTGATGTGATGTGTGGTGGTGTATGGTGGTATGTGTATTTGTGTGGATGGTGTGTGATGCGTGGTCGTGTTTGATGTGTTGTGGTGTGTGGTTTGGTGATGGCATGCACGGTATGGTGAGGGTGGTGAGTGCAGTAGTGGTGTGTGTATGTGTGAGTGTGGGGTGGTGGTATACAGTACTGTGTGTGGTGGTGGTATGCCAGTGGTGGTATGCCAGGGGGAATGCTGGTGGTGGTATGCTGGTGGCAGTATGCCAGTGATGGTATGCCTGTGGTGGTATTCCAGTGGTGGTATGCCAATGGTGGTATGCCGATGGCAATATGCTGGTGGTGGTATGCCAGTAGGGGTATGTCAGTGGTGGTATGCCAGTGGCAGTATGCCAGTGGTGGTGTGCCGGTGGCAGTATGCCAGTGGTGGTATGCCGGTGGCAGTATGCCAGCGGTGGTATGGCTGAGGTGGTATGCCCATGCCTATATCGCCGTGGCGGTATGCCCGTGGTGGTATGCCCGTGATGTTATGCTGGTGATGGTATGCTGGTGGTGATATGCCAGTGGTGGTATGCTGGTGGTGGTATGCCAATGGGGGTATGCCTGTGGCAGTATGATGGTGGCGGCATGCCCATGGTGGCATGCCTGTGGCGGTATGCCCGTGGCAGTTTGCCCGTGGTGGTATGCCCGTGGTAATATTCTCATGGCGTTATCCCTTTGGTGGTATGCCAGTATGACAGTGGTGGTATACCGGTGGCGATATGCCGGTGGTGGTATGCCAGTGATGGTATGCCAGTGGTGGTATGATGGTGTCAGTATGCTGGTGGCGGTATGGCTGAGGTGGTATGCCCATGGCTGTATGCCTGTCGCTGTATGCCCGTGGCAGTATGCCCATGGTGGTACGCCCATGGCAGTATGCCCATGATGGTATGCCCATGAGTGTATGCCCATGGTGGTATGCCCATGGTGGTATGCCCATGGCGGTATGCTGATGGCGGTATGCCTGTGGTGGTATGCCCCTGGTGGCATACCCATGGCGGTATGCCCATGGCGGTATGCCTGTGGCAGTATGCCTCTGGTGGTATGCCCGTGGTAGTATGCCCATGGCGGTATGCCCGTGGCAATATGCCCGTGGCAGCATGCTGGTGGCGGGTGTGTTTTGCATTGATGTGTTGATATGTTAGTAGGATAAGTTAGGGAGAGAGACTTGCCAGCATTAACACCGAGCACCGTTCCTACCGTACTGAGCAGCTGAAGGCAGGTGGGCGGGCTATTTATAGAAAAGCGCTGTCTCAAGGGCGGACGCCACACTGAGTGAGGCTGAGCAACGTGCTCTGTCCACCTCCACAGCCACAGCTACGTCAGTGATCGCACAGAGCGAACACAATACACCATCGTAAAGGGCATGACACGTCATCGTAGTAGTTATTGATTGATTGATTGATTGATTTGTGGTTTCTTTAAGCCGTGTCGGCAGCATAGGCCATATTCACGGTGAGAATTGTTTGTTTTTTATTCAACCATCACTTTTATAGAATGCAAAAGCACAGAATCAATGTTGTGTCAGTACACTGTGGATTTGAAAAGCTCACAGCTACATAATTTGTGGCTAAAGGAAATAGAATTAAGATAAAAGTTAAAGGTTGTTAATTGATCTAATTTGTTTAAGGGAGTATATGTGATGATATAGACCAGCTGCACTTGAGAAGGCTAAAATGTTTTCTTGCTTGTTTGTTTTTGTTTGGTTTGGTTTGGTTTGGTTTGGAAGGTAGTAGTTATTAGTTACACATCATCGTAATAACCGTTAGATACACACCATCATATTAGTTATTAGTGACACACCATGGTAATATGTATTAATGACACTGTCGTAATAGGTATTGGTGACACAGCTTTGTAATTGGTATTAGTGACACCATTGTAATAGGCAGTAGTGACACACCATCGTAATAGATATTAGTGACACACCATCATGATAGGTATCAGTGACACGCCACTCCCTCCTCTGAGGCGGAGTGGTTAGAGTGTGGATGCTGGTCAAGCATTACGTATATCTTTGAGCCAGTGACAGTTGCTACAATCCAACACATCTGAAGAACTGTCTCCATTTCTATTAATTAAGAGTGGCTAACAGGTCCAAGGCCTATTATAGCTGTACCCTATTGATTGATTGATTCTTCGTAATAGGTATTAGAGACACCATCATAATAGTTATTAATGATACGCCAGTGTAATAGGTGTTAGAGACACCATCATAATAGTTATTAATGATACACCAGTGTAATAGGTGTTAGAGACACCATCGTAATAGTTATTAATGATATGCCAGTGTAATAGGTGTTAGAGACACCATCGTAATAGTTATTAATGATATGCCAGTGTAAAATGTGTTAGAGACACCATCGTAATAGTTATTAATGATACGCCAGTGTAATAGGTGCTAGAGACACCATCGTAATAGTTATTAATGATACGCCAGTGTAATAGGTGTTAGAGACACCATCGTAATAGTTATTAATGATACGCCAGTGTAATATGTGTTAGAGACACCATCGTAATAGTTATTAATGATACACCAGTGTAATAGGTGTTAGAGACACCATCGTAATAGTTATTAATGATACGCCAGTGTAATAGGTTTTAGAGACACCATTGTAATAGTTATTAATGATACGCCAGTGTAATAGGTACTAGAGACATGCCATAATAGTAGGCATTAGTGACACACCATTATAATAGGTATTAGTGACACACCACTGTAATAATTAGTAGTGACACATCATCGTAATCAGGTAATATGTATGAGTGATAGGTATTAGTGACACACCACTGTAATAATTAGTAGTGACACACCTTTGTAATATGTATGAGTGATAGTTATTAGTGACACACCACTGTAATAAGTAGTTGTGACACACCTTTGTAATATGTATGAGTGATAGTTATTAGTGACACCACTGTAATAATTAGTAGTTACACACCTTTGTAATATGTATGAGTGATAGTTATTAGTGACACACCACTGTAATAATTAGTAGTGACACACCTTTGTAATATGTATGAGTGATAGTTATTAGTGACACACCACTTTAATAATTAGTAGTGACACACCTTTGTAATATGTATGAGTGATAGTTATTAGTGACACACCACTCTAATAATTAGTAGTGACACACCTTTGTAATATGTATGAGTGATAGTTATTAGTGACACACCACTGTAATAATTAGTAGTGACACACCATCATAATCAGGTAATATGTATGAGTGATATTTATTAGTGACACACCACTGTAATAATTAGTAGTGACACACCTTTGTAATATGTAAGAGTGATACATCATCATGATAGTTATTAGTGACACATCCTCGTGATAGTTATTAATGACACATCCTCGTGATAGGCAACCAGACGCGGTGGCCGAATCGGTAGAGCGCAGGCCACCTGTGTGGAAAGTCAGGAGTTCAATTCCCGGTCGAGTCAAACCAATAACTTAAAAATCCATACTTGTTGCTTCCTAGCCAGGCCCTCGGCATTAGGATAGGATAAGGACTAGATAAAAGAATCACCCTGTACTTGTAGTACACAGGTGAATGACAACATTGTGTAAATACGAGCGAAAATAGCTTTAGTATGGAACAGGAAGTAGAATGCCTGCTTCCAGTATCAAATGGGTACTTATATCGGCACAGAATTGGTGAAATGGGAGAGGATGCAAAAATACAAGATGGCGGCATTGGAACACCATCGATTTCACCTTTAAATTCTATTAAACTATCAATCAATCAATGGGTGCCGTCTTCTCGAAGAAGGTTGGCTGCAATGGACCTGCATCTCTTCCTGTCATTCGTTCCTCTCATGCATTCCGCATAGCTCATTGCTGTCCACTCAGTGATGTTGTCCATCCATGTTGTTCTCCTTCTCCCTCTTGGTCTTTTCCCTTCTATCTTCCCTTCCAGTATTCTTCTCTGTGATTCCTGGTGTCGTATCATGTGGCCAAAGTATTTAATTTTTCTGTTTTTGATCATTTGTATTATCTGTCTCTTTATTTTCATTCTTGTTAGGACCTCCACGTTGCTTATCATTGCTGTCCATGGAATTTTTAACATTCTTCTGTATTGCCACATTTCAAATGCCTCGAGCTTTGTTGTTATTGCTTTCTTCAAAGTCCATGTCTCGCAGCAATATATAAGTGTAGACCACACATAGCATTTTAGCAGTCGGAGTCTTGTTTTTATATTCATGTCTCTAGATGTTAGTACTTTCTGCATCTTTAGAAATGTTGTTTTGGCAATGTTTATTCTCCGTTTAATCTCTCTTTCACATCCGCCATCACTAGTAATTAAATGGCCCAGATACACAAATGACTCTACCTGCTCCAAGATTACACCATTAACTTTTATCTCTGCTCTTGGTTTGTATTCCTTTCTGCTGACAACCATGGATTTTGTCTTCTTTACATTCATTTTGAGGCCACATCTCTCACTTTTTTCTTTTACTTCATCCACTATATCTTGTAGTCGATTTGACGTTAAGGCTAGCAGTGCTGTATCATCTGTGTATCTTGTGTTATTGATATTTCCACCTCCAACATTTATTCCTATGATGTCATCTATTTCTCTGAAAATCATTTCCGTATAAATGTTGAAAAGACTAGGTGATAGAACACATCCTTGTCGCACTCCACATTTGATCTTCACTTCTGGTGTCAATGAGTCTCCAATTCTTACAGCAGCATACTGTTCCCAGTAGAGGTTGGCCACAAGCCGAACGTCCTTACCATCTAGACCGATTTTTTGTAGAGCTTCTATGAGTTTCTTATGATGTACTTTGTCAAATGCTTTAGAGTAGTCTATATAACATATGCATATATCCATATCTACTTCTAGGTGTCTCTCAATTATTGTTCTCATGTTAAAAATGGCTTCCCTTGTTCCACTGTTTGGTCTGAATCCAAATTGCTCTTCTGATACCTCTCGATTAATTTTTTTTTAAATCCTTTCTAGTAGTATTTTGAGTAAAGCTTTAATAACATGACTCATGAGGCTTATTGTTCTGAAATCCGAGCATTCCACCGCTTTTGGTTTCTTAGGAAGGGCAATAAATATAGATTTTCTTAAGTCTGATGGAATATATCCGGTGTTATATATGTCATTAAAAAGAGCAGTTATCCTTGTGATGCTAGCTCCCTCCAAAGCTTTTAACATTTCAGAAGAGATATCGTCTGTTCCTACTGCTTTCCCCATTCCGAAGTTGCCCAATGGCTCTTATTACTTCACTCTCCAGAATAGGAAGCCCATCAGTATTCCTCATCTCAGGTATTTCCCTCTCTCTGCCCATCAAAAAGTTCTTCGATATATTCAGACCATCTATGAGAGACTTCCTCTTCATCAAAAAGTAGTTGTCCTTTCTTATTCTTGATACATCCTCTTTGTTTCGAAGACTGCTTATTATTTGTCATTTCTCTGACCCTTTCGTACATATCCCTTGTCTGATGATTGTTTTCAAGGGTTTCTATTTCCTCACATTTCGATCTCAGCCATCTTTCTTTTTCTTGGGAGCACTTGTTCTTTACTTCCCTGTCCATTCCATGGTATTTCATTGTATTCTTATGTATCTTTCTCTCTTTCATTAGTTGTAGGATTTCATCTGTCATCCATGCCTTCTGTGTTACCCTTTTTTTCAGTGGGAGCAATATTTCATTTGTTTTTTTTCGGCTTTCCTTGAAACACTTCCAGTTATTCTCCATTTTTGATTCTTTATTTTCATTTTGTTCGCTTAGTTCCATGAGTAAAGATTCGTATTTATTGTTCACCTCCACTGCATAGGTTTTCCTCAGTTCTGGTTGTTTAAGTGCTGTGATGTCATAGTATGGCCTCTTTATCTGTGAGGATTTCGACTTCCTCAGTTTGACTTCTATGGTGGCAATGAGTGGGTTATGATCCAAACCTATATCTGCACCTGGGTATGTTTTTATTCTATTTATACTGTTTTTAAATCTATCTTTAATCATGATGTAATCGATCTGGTTCCTGCAGACATCTCCTGGGCTTTCCCATGTGTATAGTCTTCTATTTGGCTGTTGGAAGAAGGTATTAGTTATGACCAGTTTGTTTTTTACGCAGAATTGTAACAGGCGTTCTCTGTCATTTCGGGTTCCCAGTCCATAGTGTCCAGTCACCTTAAACTATATATGTTTTATTATATTTTTCAACTCAAAAGTGGTGGGGAAATATGAATATATATATATATAAAGAATAAATGTTGCTTCTTAGATTTTGAATTTAGGCTCTCATTTCATTTCCCCTATTTTCGACTGCTGTTATATAGGGCTGGTATTCACCCGTGTACTGCGAGTACAGGGTGAATCCTTTATATAGGTAAGGACTGGTTTGCTCAGTGTCAGAATAATGTGACTGAGTGGAATATCAGCTCATGGTGCTGGCGGCCTGGTCTCCCAGTGGGGCAGCACTATAAAAATCGCCGTGAGTGCGCACTGTCACAAGTCGGTACCACCCTGATATGACCTTAGATGTTGCCAGGACAAAACTCCTACAACCAATCATACTTACAATCAGAAATATCCAGGTAGTATTCGATTTGATTGAAAATAATACAAATACATATTTGTTTTGCTTTCGACGCCGTTTTCATCGCATGCGCAGTTGGAATTACGAACTCGCCTATGGCTGAATACCTGTGCTTACTCTTATGCAGTGGGACTATGACTTTGTTTACCCACACTTATACAGTCGGTCAGCAGGGGGCGGGGCCAGTCAGAAGTATGCTGACATCATGACTATGCACAGCACCTTGCCTCGGTAATCAGCCGACTGGCGACACCAAGGTTGTCAAGTGACTAAATTCGTCAGCATGGATCAGGTGTCATTGCCCGGTCTCAAGTAGATAAAAGATTCACCCCATACTGACAGTACGGGGGTGAAAACCAACCCATTAGAAAAGCTGGCGAAGAATTTCGACATGCTGGGGAAATTAATTGAGTGAATAATGTCTTAATTTAAGAAGCAAAATATATTCTTTATATATGTTTTTTATATTTACCCGCTACCTTTGAGTTGAAAAATATAATAAAACATCTAGTTTAATAAGATTTAAAAGTGAAATCGACGGCGTTCTATGGCCGCCATCTTGTCTTTTTGCATTCTCTCCCATTTCATCAACTCTGTGCCGCTATAAGTATTCATTTGATACTGGAGGCAGGCATTCTACTTCCTGTTCCATACTAAAGCTATTTTCGCCCGTATTTACACTACGTTGTCGTTCACCCATGTACTACTACAAGTACAGGGTGAATCTTTTATCTAGGTCTCAAGGTGCCCTGGTAGCACTGGCCACTCACTCTTAATTGGTTGCTTGGTTGTTGGAGTTTTACGTCCTGGCAACATCTAAGGTCATATATCAGGACATGTACTGACTTGTGACAGTGCGCACTCATGGCGACTTTATAATGCATGACCTGATATCCCACTCAGTCACATTATCCTGACACTGAGCCAACCAGTCCTTGTGTAAAATATTTCGACTTTCTACACATAGTTACATTATAAAATAGATTCCATTTAAAGTACCCATTTGTTTTATTTAATAGATAGAAGAATGTGTAACTCATTGCTGAACGCAGACTGATAGGGTGGGAGACACTCATGTTTGGTATTTAATGTTTAATGTGTATTGGATCTGGATTGAATTTGTGTGGAGTGCATCGGATATGATGGGGGTGTCTGTTCAAGTTGCCGTGACCTGGTGGTAGCTGGGATGTGTGAATGAGGGGTGCACCTGAGCTGCACCCATCTCTACTCTCCTGGCATCTCAAGATGGCCGACATACAGAGTAAAATGACAATATGCCATGGATCAATGACATCATGCATCTTCAATAATATCATGTACCTCCAATAATATCATGTACCTTCAATAACATCACATACCTTCAATGACATGCCTGTAGGAGTGTTGGAGAGATTAAAAGACTGGGAGAGCTGGCAGTCACCACTGGGCCTTTCATGTGACAAGAGGTACTTTTGTGTCCATCCTCTATTCTGTGCTCTACCCACTGTAGCCACGTCACTATTATAGACAGGCAACTATAGAACTCAGCTACACCACACCATTTCCTATACTACACCCTCTGGTACTTTATGGTATTTTATATATATTTAACTTGCATTTCATTATAGTTCACTTCCATTTATAAAGATCTGCCGACCACTTTTTAAAAGGGATTAGACCATAGATTACACTTGCCCTAACCAAATCATGCAGAGCGCCTGGCGAGGAACTGACAAGTATCGATTTTTAAGTCATTGATTTGACGAATCCCACGATCTACCAAAACGGGAGACGGACATTCAACTCATTCAGCCATCCTGTCTGGTTAAGCCACTCACCCTTGTTGGAAATGCAGTGTTTCCAACTCTCACGAAATTCCCGTGAAGTCACAGAAATTGAAGGTTCTGCTCAGTTACCTCAGAGTCACGGATCTTTTTTTTAACTTAGAAAAAAATAACCTTAATTTTGAATTTAAAAGAAATACCAAGAATTGAGGCGGCTGACCTGTTTCGGGAGGTCACGTGGTGCTGCCTCCAGTGCTGATGATGATCATGACCATCATCTGTGCGCACCAACCAGGACACTTACCAGGTAGAGGTCACCGCTGGTTTTTCAAGCTGTCTCAGTTTCTCATTGCTGTTTTACAAATGAGTTTTTTGTGTGTTTTTTTTGTTCAAACTTTTTTCTTCCTTTGAATAACATGTTGTCAGTGCTAATGCACTGGTCTTCCAGCCCTAATGACAATTGCCACTACACAGTAAGCAAATCTACAACAATATAGATAGACAATTATAGGAAAATAAGCAAAACATCGGTACATGAATGATCGGTAAAGAACAAGATAAGAGTAAAAAGAAACATATGGGGAGGGCCTATGTTAGACTGGTATGATAAGCGTTAGTAGGGGGAGGGGCGTAACTGATTATCTTTCTAGCGGTGACATACTCATTGAAAGGTGTAGGGTGGGCCTTTGTGTTTGAACAGGTCTTCATGATAATCTCAGGTGGGGCATATTGAATTAGTATGTAGGTTAATATTGATTAATCATGTACCTCAGTAGGATCCAAATAGAATCATTTCCAGGCTCATTCCGTTGTAGGAGGGTTTTTGGGTATAGTTGGCCACTACTGGTTGAGTTTTCAGTGTATGTTAGTTCCCAAATTAAATATATCCTAATTATATTCAGGTATCTACACCCCATGTCGTTCACAGAGAGGTGGTGAATATACCACACACAGTGGTTCCACCCCACACCCACACCTACCTCCTGTGGTAATCCTTGTGTAGACTGCTAAAGCAACAAGCCATCTGCCTGTGTGTATATTAGAGTAATGGTTTATATGATGCCATATAAACCATTACTCTAATCCCAGTTATTTTTCATTAATGTCTGGGATTTTGATTCGAAGAAAAGTAATTATTAGAATTGACCATGGTGGTTCCCCAATTAAAATTACTAATTCCAGAATACAACCTACACTCTTATAGGCAAACTAATATTATCTCTTTATTTTAATGTAATTACAAATGCATATTACATATATGTTTTTAATAAGAGCATTTCCTTCATAGAAACTGCAAAAAAAGCTACTTAAAAGGCTCATTCTAATCATTTATTTTGTAAGGTTCCCTATTCAATATTAAAGAAGTTGTAGACTGACAGCTCACCCCTATTTGTTTTCAATACACCTTAAAACTGCATAGTCCGATGAAGCGTCAACATTTCAAAACCAAAACAATTACCTAGATTTGATTCCACATATCTAACTTAGACACTGATGCGCTCATTAAACATTTGGTTCGGCATAGCAGGGAATACTGATTTCAATTTAATAGAACCTGTCAAAGGCCTTATCAGGACGGGTACCAACTTGTGACAGTGCGCACTGATGGCGACATTATAGTGCTGCCCCACTGGGAAATCAGGTCACCAGCACCATGATCCAATATCCCACTCAGTCACATTATCCTGACACTGAGCTAACCAGTCCCTGTCCTATCCTTTTAATGCCGAGTGCCAGGCTAGGAAACAACACATACTTAGCAAATTTTAAATAATTGGTTTGACTCGACCCGGAACTGAACTCCCAATCTCCCGCACGCAAGGCCCGCACTCTACTGATTCGCTACCGTATCCAGTCAGTAATTATAGTGAAAGCTCTCAAGAAGTAGTTCACTGCATAACATTCCCCGAGGAAAATAACGCAAACCCTTCTTTGATGAAAAGTGAATTTGTAAAGCCTCTTGATGCCTTGCTTCTCTGGTTGGTTGTTGGAGCTTTACATCCTGGCAACATCTAAGGTCATATCAGGATGGGTACCGACTTGTGACAGTGTGCACTCATGGCGACTTTATAATGCTGCCCTACTGGGAAATCAGGCCACCAGCACCATGACCCGATATCCCACTTAGTCACATTATCCTGACACTGAGCCAACCAGTCCTTGCCTTATCCTATTAATGCTGAGCGCCAACTATGCCTTGTAACCTATGCAATTCCACCTGTCTCTTCCCTGTGTGACGTCACAGAATGGGATATTTTAAAACCAATTCAGTAAGTAGGGATTGATTTGTAGAGGATCATTAGACCGAGTATTCCATGGTATTCTTTACACGCTTAAATGCAGCACAGTTTATATTTCTAGAATATGAATATTATAGTAAGATATGGCGAATATTCAACACAAGTTAAAATCACGTGACCTGACCTTTAATCAGATTGTTATGGGGTTTGTGTGATTGTATTTAGTTGCTTTTCTGTCGTGCTTGCTACAGCACTGTCTGATCAACATGTGAACTTTGGGAGTTGCCACCTTTCGGTGGGAGTGCCACACAGACTTCCGGTCAGTAAGTGCGCAACTTGAACACAGGGTGCGCTGTGGAGTCAAAGTCCACCACACACCACGCGGCAATCTGTTCTGACTCGAATCGATAGGGAACCAAGGTTCGCAATGCTAAGCGCCACGTGTGGCACCAGCATGACTAGAAACCTTCTCAAACACGCCCCGCGCCCCCCCCCCCCCCACCCCCCTAAAAATATATATAATAAAATAAAATGATGCATTTGCGGGTGCACTTTAGTTTATGTTGTTATATAGAAGGGCACACTAAGTTAATTTTTTAGAACCCGTTACTGCTGAAGTCTTTGGGGGTCAGAGTTTTGAAAAGCATGACAACATTAATTTTGTATGTTTACTCTTCAAATATCTCCGATGTTAGCCATTTTACATCGAAGTTACATCAAGCTAAAGTAAGGTACATTATAACAATCAACCTAATATATTTATCAAATAATAAAATGACAGAAACTAAAAACGATCGGACTCTGCAACTTTACATCTAATCCCATATGTTACCAGGACGTAAATTATCAGTCAATCAATCATATCGAATGTGTGTACAACTTTGTGCAGCAGGAAGAGTGCAGAGGTTAGCACAGATTAGAAGTGGGTGGAGGAGGTGGGGGCGTGTGGGGGCGTGTGGGGGCGTGTGGGGGCGTGTGGGGGCGTGTGGGGGCGTGTGGGGGCGTGTGGGGGCGTGTGGGGGCGTGTGGGGCGTGTGGGGGCGTGTGGGGGCGTGTGGGGGCGTGTGGGGCGTGTGGGGGCGTGTGGGGGCGTGTGGGGGCGTGTGGGGGCGTGTGGGGGCGTGTGGGGCGTGTGGGGGCGCGTGGGGGCGTGTGGGGGCGTGTGGGGGTGGGGAGGGGTGAGTCATGAATAAAGCAGGAGTGTACATGGGGCGGGCACAGTGTGTGTTGGGGGGAGGGTGAGTGCGTGTGGATGTGTGGGTGGGTGGGTGTGGGTGGGTGTGTGGATGTGTGAGTATGTGTGTGAGTGCGTGTGGGTGGGTGGGTGTGGGTGGGTGTGTGGGTGTGTGAGTATGTGTGTGGGTGCGTGTGGGTGTGTGGGTGTGTGGGTGTGGGTGGGTGGGTGTGTGAGTATGTGTGTGGGTGCGTGTGGGTGGGTGTGCGTGTGGGCGTGTGGGTGTGGGTGGGTGGGTGTGGGTGGGTGGGTGGATATGGTGTGGGTGTGTATGTGGGTAGGTGTGGGTGGGTGTGTGGGTGTGTGAGTGTCTTTGTACAAGCTGAATAACGCAGTGTGTGTATGGGGTAGGTGTAGGTATATGTGGGTATGTGTATGTGGGTGTGTGTGGGTATGTGTGGGTGTGTGTGGGTGAGTGTGGTGTTTGGGTGCTAGTTGTACTCGTACTAGTATTATTGGTATGTGGTATGTAGGTGGGTGGATGTGTGGGTGTGGACGTGTGGACGTGTGGGCGTGTGGATGTGTGGGTGGGTGTATGGGGTTGTGTGGGGTGTGTGTGGGTGGGTGTGTGCGGGATGTGCCAGCTGAATAACACTGTGGGGGGCACCCCTCAGAAACAAGCCACTCACAAACCTGTCACCTACATAACGAACCTGACCTACATACAGACGTGTTCTGCCCAGTCGCTGTCATTCGATACCACACAACGCTTTGTTTGTTTGTGGTTTATATATGTCCTACCAATATCAATGGTCATATCAAGACAGGTACCGACTTGTGACAGTGTGCACTCATGGCGGCTTTATAGTCGCTGCCCCACTGGGACGCCAGGCTGCCAGCACCATGGCCCGATATCCCACACGGTCACAGAGCTAACCAGTCCTTGCCCTATCCTATTCATACCGCGTGCCAGGCTAGGTAGCGACAAGTATCAATTTTGTAAGTCATTGGTTTGATGTGATCAGGATTCCAATTCCCGACCTTCCGCATGGTAAACATGCGCTCTACCGATTCGGCCTCTGCATCTGGTCTATGCAAGTATGCGTGTACGTATCAAAATATAAGCGCATTTGTATGCATGTGTATATTTATATATATTTTTTTTTTGGGGGGTAAATATTTTTATTCATCTGAATACATATTTTGTCAGTGCCGGGGCACTGGTCTTCCAGCCGTCGGAGTGGTCGCATTTCATCTGTACATAGTGGAAGTGGAATGTGCTGCATTGTGTGCAGCACAACCCATTCTGAACATAAAAGAAAGTGGGGGAGCAGCCTGTGCTGCATAGTGTACAGCATATGTACTGAACATAGTGCAAGGTATATGCATCAAGATTGAGTGTGCAGTAATGTACACTAGTGGTTAAATCATGTGCTGTGTTTGTATATCAGTTAGATTTGGTTTTAATAACGGTTAGTCTTTAAATAGTGCCATGTCGTGCATGTATAGTGGGTTATATTGTGTGCATTGCTGGTTGAAGATGTAGTTATTGAGTGGTGGTAATGGGTCTAAAGTAGGGGTAGTGGGTCTCGAGTCATTGAGTTATAATAGTTGTTTTGTCAAATGTTTTGTTAATGTATTACACGAACTGCGGGCCGTCCTCGCTGCCCTGTGTGGTACTCTGTGTGGCGATGAACCATTCCCTCCTAATGGTGCTCGTAACATTTCACTCGTACTACTTGAAAGTAGACCAGTTGGGACAAGAAACAACAGAAATCGAGAATAAAGCAGTGCTTGTATTAAAAAAAGAAATTCAATTTAAATATTCGATTAAAAAAACTAATTATCACACACTTGATATTTCTAGCTAATAATAAGCACAATATCAGTTGTGTAGCAAATAATTTATGTTATCTTTCCACGATTAGGATTACAGGACTTACTTATGCCTCGTCACAAATGCGTTACGGCATGCTTGTGGCGACCGTAACTCGCCGCATCGGCCAGACTACGGTGACCGCACGGTGAGTTACGGTTGCCATACGGTGACCGTACTTTTTTTTGCTCGCTGCAAGTTTTTTTTACGTTGTAGTTATCTTAACGGATTTTCGGTTCGGATTTATATATTGTCAGAGAACATTACTATTCTCAGGCGACGGAGTGGGGACCCGGGTTATGTAACAGAGAAGCAATGGGTGCCCCCCTCGCTGTGTGACATAAGAGACTATGTGGAAAATGTGATAACACATAGTGCCCAAGATTGTGATGTGATGTTCATATTTAGGAGACAGTTAATGTTTAGTGAAATGTTCCCTCCATGCACCAGAAAGAGTGCAAGTGGAGGGGAAGGACATTTTTAATATATGTTTATTGTAACTGTCTGCAACTACCTGTTGTGAAAGTACAACGTCTGAACACTTTAACTTCTGGATACTGAATGGTTTATTCCCATCCAGGGCTCACTGAACCGCCGGCTAAACTTTCCATGACGTCATCTCATTTACATACTCCTTTGTTTCACTCACTGTCTAGAACATTCTGCATCTCATTAACATATATTACCATTGTGTCTGACGTCTATTATGCATATATCACATCCCCCCCTTAATGTATTTCTGAAACATGCAATGTTTTAAAATGACCATCACCATACATAAATATATCCAGAAAATTAAAGTAATAATAAACATATACGCATACTTAGCTTAAACACAGGTTCTAGTGAATGTCTGAGCGCACTATGGCACTGAAGTCCTCTGAATGTCCGGCATCGTAGCCTCCATATTATATATTGTCAGTAAACACAACACACACACCAAATGCAGCTGAAACACAACTTAATCCTGTCATGCACATGTGTTCGTGTGTATACACCCAGCATGACTGACTCACTACAGGTCTAACCTGCTCGCCGGCCTAATCACCCGACCTGACCTACTTAGATTAGCCGCACTGTTTACATTTGGCAACGACGCTGACCTACTCTGCGTCTGCCCGACTGGTTCGGGCTGCCCCCCTGCTCAGGTGCCCTTATAATCTGAACCCGATTCCTATACACCATATTACCCGTCTCATTTAAAATTTGATATTCTCTCCCTGAGATACCTGTACGACCTAAAATTACCCCTTTTTTTCCATTCCCCTCCATGATTTTTGTACTTTATTTTGTCCCCAACTTTCATAGGCTTGTGCGGCTTACCAAATTTTTTGTCATGAAACACTTTCTGGCTTTGTTGTCTTTTCGCTGTCTGTACTTTCTTCGGATTTTGTGTTTCGGGTATCAACATTTCTTCCACCATCGGCAACCTCCCTCTCAGCCTTCTGCTCATGAGCAGCTGAGCCAGAGATGCGTTCAAGATGGGCAATGGAGTGTTCCGATAGTTCAACAAAGCTAACTGAAAGTCTGTATTAGTTTTTTCGCACTTCTTCAACATGTCTTTTACCGTTTGCGCAAATCTTTCTACCTGGCCATTGCTTCGTGGATACTGCGGACTGGAATACACAGCTTTAAAACCATAGTGTTATGCGAACTCCCTGTACTCATGGCTCTTAAATTGTGGACCATTGTTCAAAATGACCTGACTAGGAATACCATGCCTTGCAAAATTATCCTTCAACACCTCAATGACTGTGACAGATGACGTATCACCCAACAATGTTACCTCTGGATACTTTGTGTAATAATCCACTGTTATCAGGTAATTTTTATGGTTTAACTCAAACAAGTCTGCTCCTACTTTTTCATACGGCTGACAGGCTATCGCGTGATTTATCAATGGCTCATTATGCAAACTTTTGTGGTTGTTTTGGCAAGTGTCACACCAACTGACTTTTTCCTCAATTTGTTTGTTTATGTTAGGCCAAAACATGCAGTCTCGCGCCAGCTGCTTGGATTTTGTCACGCCTAAATGTGTTTCGTGCAATGCCTCAATCATTTCACCGCGGAGACCTAGAGGAACCACCACCTGATTGCCTTTCATGACCAGATTGTTTTCTACTGTTAACTCGTCTTTGTGTGGGATGTACTGTCTAAGACATGGCGGTGTCTGTATGCGTGTAGTGTCCCACCCATCCTCAATGTGGATGATTAACATGGACATGGACACATCTTTTTCATACTCTCTGACAATTTTACTTAACAAACTTGATGATTGCATGTCCACTGCGGCAATGCAGTACGTGTCATCGAACAGGCTACCATGACCTACATTAGCAGTATGTGCCCTGGACAACATGTCTGCAAAAAACATCAAAGAACCCTTCACATTACATAGTTGAATATTGTAGTTTTGCAAACGCATTCGCATTCTCTGCATTTTGTGAATTGGTTTTGGCATTATCGCCACCAACGGCTTGTGGTCCGTTTGAATTTGAACCTCCTTGCCAAAGATATAGTCATGAAACCTCTGGCATCCGAAACATATGGCGAGCACTTCTTTTTCGATAGTGGCGTAGCCACACTGCGATGAATTAAGCGCATGGGATGCGAGTGCGATGGACATATTGGCGAAAACTTTTTGCGCTTCCTCGCCAGTGACGTGAAGGAAGATGCAGCATTGCACCCGTTCCGCCTTCAATATGACACCTGCAGCAATGGCGTATATATGTCATATGCTCTGATCCATGTTTTCCAGTTTGATCTCGCGTTGTTGCTGAGGACAAGCTGACCACGCGGCTGCAAACCCGGCAGTGTATTAGCGGGCGGCATTCTTCCTCATCTGACACCATGTGAAAGTACAATGTCTGAACACTTTAACTTCTGGATAGTGAATGGTTTATTCCCATCCAGGGCTCACTGAACCGCCGGCTAAACTTTCCATGACATCATCTCATTTACATACTCCTTTGTTTCACTCACTGTCTAGAACATCCTGCATCTCATTAACATATATTACCCATGTGTCTGGACGTCTCATCATGCTGTCGGTCGCGATGCGACAAAGCCTGCTTTCATTACTTGACTGCTGTTCTCCTAAACCCGGGCGACGACCGGGCTGGTATGGTGTTTTGTGTGGTTGTACATTTCATGAAAGCTGCCTGCAAAAGTGTTGAAGTGCTGCTGGCTTTTGCAAGTTACCAGCGGCCCTCTCTCGGGGAGTAAATAGAGGTTTCACACCGGCAAGAACATGTCAAGACAGGCGCAAAACTATTTGTCCCTGCAGTGGCTGGTCGGGAGATGTTGGGAGTTCCGTGGAAGATTAACGTGGAAGAAAGAGTGTTTCTGGTAATGGCCCTGTCACATTACGATGCATCGTGCAAGCGCGTGGCCAATGGCTAAAATCACTTTCAAACTTTGAGATGCATCAAACTTTTCGGCGCTGGGGGCAAAGTTTGACGTATACATACCGTATGCACAATGTAGCAGAGTGTGTGGCCAACATATTGCCAACCTAGGGGTAATGTGTCTCCCAGCGAATAATGCTCACAATAGGCTCATGGTAGGCTCGCAGAACGCCGGTGAACGTTATATACGTAATTTGATGGCCAGAAGTATGCCTTATATGTTACATATGTCAAGACATGGTGGAGAAATGCAAAACATACGTTAGACGTATGTTAGACATAGGTTATCCATACATTGTCAATACATTGTCAATACGCGAACTGTATGTTTCCGCTGGCTCTCCGTCGCAGTGAACAACAAACATTGACATATATCAACGTATACCAACATACGCATAACGAATGCATAACATTTGAGTAACACATATCAACGTACACTGACCTATTGGCACAAAATCACCTACATTGGGGCATGCTTGTGCGATGCATCGTAGTGTGACAGGGCTATGACATGCAAGATATATGGCTTGAAAAGCAAGAAAATCAGTGATCAATTTTTTTATGAATTTTCGTAAGAATGGTCCAAGGGACAAGGCTGGCGAAGTGTAATCATGAGATCGCTCAGTTAGCACCCACCATGAGGCAGGTGGTGCCAACGTCGACAGTCCGCAACAAATGAATCCGTCTGTTGCTATTTGTCCATAATAAATACACATCTAGTACAGATTTGTGCATGATGACAGCAGAACTGGACGGGTTAAGCTCTGTAGAGACACTGATAGTCACAATGTGGATCAATAATGCCTTGAACTTTGAAATTATTATATTTTTAATCTTGTGAATGAGATTTTCATAATCGCAATTAATTTGTCAAAACAGATAGTCATTTTTGAGACACCCTGTACATATAAATAGAGATAATCTATGGTCATGCAATCCTCGCTACAGGCTACCACCAGGGCCGCGTTCAAGGCATGCCTCGGAGGCACCTCGGAGATATTCTGGATGTCACGCTAGTCTGAATGACTCTAGCTGGTGGGTGCCTCATAAATGGCAGCCCCCCCCCCCCCATAGGGGGCTGTTATTTGCAATTGAAAAGAAAAGCTCTGATTGGCTGAAACCACTGAATTGTGTGGCCATTTTGGAGGCGCTTTTTGCTTCCTACCTGAAAAGCAAGATGTCTTCGAGTCGACTCTGAGGTGCTGAATGAAAATTGGCCAAAAATACGTTGCGGAGCCAACCCAGAGTCGACTCTGAGGCGTTCCCTGAACACGGCCCTAGTAGATGAAGCAAACAGGCTCCTCCTGTATGGTAGAAACTTTGGATGAAGTTTGCCTAATGTTGTCCTTTGAATCAGTACGATCTATGGACTCAGAAGTCACTGGACGTCTATTACGCATATATCACACCTGTTACCACAGAGCTGATCACCAACAAAGAAGTTCTCAGAAAAATTAAAAATAAGAAAAGCTTGTTTGCCACTATACAGACAAAGAAACTTATTTATTTTGGCCACATTATTCGTCAGAGTTCAATATACCGTACATTGTTGGAAGGGAAGGTGAATGGCAGCAGAGGGAGAGGGAGACCAAGAACATCATGGTTTACAAATATTTCACAGTGGACAGGCTTGAATTATTCACAGTCTATCAGAACAGCACACCATCGGGACAAGTGGAGAACCATTGCATCCATCCCTCGACTAGAGGACGGAACTATTGATTGATTGAGTATTAGTGCTAGTTGTACTAGTAGTATCAGTATTTGTACTAGTATGGGTAGTAGGTGTACCAGTATTCGTGCTAGTTGTACTAGTATTAGTGGTATTTGTACTAGTATGGGCAGTAATTGTACTGGTATTGGTGCTAGTTGTACTAGTATTAGTGGTATGTGTACTGGTATGGGCAGTAGTTGTACTAGTATTGGTGCTAGTTGTACTAGTTTTAGTGGTATTTGTATGAGTATGGGGAGTAGTTACACTTGTATTGGTGTTAGTTGTACTAGTATTAGCTGTAGTTGTACTAGTATTGGGT
Source organism: Branchipolynoe longqiensis (assembly GCA_030323885.1). Taxonomy (NCBI): domain Eukaryota; kingdom Metazoa; phylum Annelida; class Polychaeta; order Phyllodocida; family Polynoidae; genus Branchipolynoe; species Branchipolynoe longqiensis. Next base: position 64,004,226 of record CM059192.1, on the reverse strand, counting down.
GTAGTTGTACAAGTATTGGATGTAGTTGTCCTAGTATTGGGAGTAGTTGTAGTAGTATCAGATGTAGTTGTACTAGTATTGGATGTAGTTGTACTAGTATTGGGAGTAGTTGTACTAATATTGGAAATAGTTGTACTAGTAGTGGAAGTAGTCGTACTAGTATTGGTGTTAGTTGTACTAGTATTTGCTGTAGTTGTACTAGTATTGGGAGTAGTTGTACTAGTATTGGTGTTAGCTGTACTTTTAATTTATTATTGGTGTTAGTCGTACTGTTATTGGTAGTAATTGTAGTAGTTTTGAGAGAAGTTGAAGTAGTATTTGTGTAAGTTGTACTAGTATTGACAGTAGTTATACTAGTATTGGTGTTAGCTGGACTAGTATTGGTAGTAGGTGTACTAGTATTGGAAGTAGTTGCACTTATGTTGGTAGTAGATATACCAGTATTTCTGCTAGTTGTTCTAGTATTGATAATAGTCATACTAGTATTGGTATTAGTTTACTATGATTAGGAGTAGTTGTACTAGTATTAGAAGTAGTGTTAGTCGGACTGCTTATTTGTTTGTGGGGCTTAGTCACATGGTGCTATAAAACGTACACAACCGCACACACACTTGGCCGAATTGAAAGGTCATGGGTTCGAATCTCGACCAAGCTCGATAACGGCAGGTATTGATTTTTAAGTCATTAGTTTGACTCGGCCAACATTTGAGCCCCATGACCTGCGGAAACGGGAAGCGGCTGCTTAAGTCACATTGACGTTAGATGTTGCCCAGACATAAAATCCCCACAAACATTGCACGCACACATGCGCACACCACGCAGGCTGTGGCCGGCCACTTACCTCCATCTTGTAGTTCGCCCGCAGCTCCTTACTGTCCGCCTCTGCCCCCTCAGCTCCAGGGTCCAGCGTGCCCTCGGGAGACTCCTCCATGGCGGCCTCTCCTCCCGCCGCCTCCGCCATCGCAGCGCACTCACGCGGACGTCACTACGTCACGACGTCACGACGTCACGACGTCACGACGTCACGACGTCACGACGTCCGGCGGGAAACCGGAAACCAGTGGCGAAGGAGTTGGCTTTCACTTTCGGAGTCACCGGATGGAGTGGCCGAATCGATAGAGCGCAGGCTTCCCGTGCGGAAGGTCGGGAGTGACTTACAAAATTGATACTTGTCACTCGCTAGCTTGACGCTTTGCAATACCGGGATGGGGCAAGGGCTGGCTTGTTCGGTGTCATGGTGTCGGTGGCCTGGTCTCTTAAAGGGGCAGCACTATAAAGTTGCCTTGAGCGTGCACTGTCCTAAGACGGTACCCATCCTGATATGACCCTATATCTTTCCAAGATGTAAAACTCCAAAAAACAAACTATCGGGAGTCTGTCAACCCCGCCCTCTGTGAACAGAGCCGGTGTAACAAATGGTCTTGGGGCCTCGTTTTGAGGGAAGGTCACGGGGTGAAGAAGAAGCTGGTGGGTGGAGACTGGTCCCCAGGCCTCCGGTGAAGGGTGTGTGTGGTGGTGGGGGCGGGGGGTGTTCCAGGGGACCGGGAGAGCCTACCAACCCTCAGCCGAGCTTTGCATCATGTTAACATCCATGTAAACAAAGCGCCTTTTGCTCTGCTTTCTACCTGCACAAACTGACCTTCTAAGCAGGTGGCCGCCTGGCCAATATCGCCATCACAAAGCCAGCTATCAATAGATAATAAGCTCCGGGTTATCCGAGTGCCGTAAAGCACACTGGTCGCCGTGTGTATGTGTGTGTGCGGAGGCCACTTGCCTCCGCCTCCGCGTCGCGTAAAGAAAAGCATAGGATGAGGTTTGATGGCAGCCAACACTGGGCCGCGTTCAGGGTCCGTCTCCGAGACGTCTCCGAGACGTCTCCGCGATGCTTTTTGGCTTAGTTCCGTTCAAGGTGCGTCTCCGAGGCGTCTCCGGGACATCTCCCTTTTCAGATGGGAGACAAAAAGCGCTTCGAAAATGGTCGACGTATTCAGTCAGTGGTTTCAGCCAATCAGAGCTTTTTCATTGCAGGGGTGGCCATTTTCGAGGCGACCAACTGCTTTTGCTGTTCAGACTAGCGTGACGTCATGGATTTCCCAGAGACGTCTCAGAGACGTACCCTGAACACGGCCCTGATCGGCACACCAGCGAGCGGTGGGCTGAGTGGAGCTGGACGAGGAGGTAAATACACACACTTTGCACTGTGTCTAGGTAACGGTGTCAATACTGATAAGGCGATGCCGGTGGGTGGCCGGCCACTCCTTCACGCATCCCCGGCAGTGTCGCGTCGGTCAGCGGGCCGTGGTGCACACAAGCCGACGCCAGGGTTACTTACTTACTTACTTTTCCCTGGCCGTGACTGCCCAACCACACCGGCCGTCGCTCCCTGAATATGCTGGCTGCTGCAGACAATCTCCCCCAGTCACCTCGACCAGCACGACTGCAGGCGGCGCGGCGCGGACAACAATAGGCGGTCTCTCCTTATCGCGTCCGCTGTACACACTGCCGGCGGCGCGACGCAGACAACAATAGGTGGTCTCTATCGATGACTTCTGCTGCGCACACTGTCCATGCAGCGCGAAGCAACACTGTGGGCGTAATCGATTAATCGACTCGGGTCACCCGAGCCACTTTTTGGCGCATGCGCACATCCTGCATACTCGGCCCTTTTTTTTTTTTTTTTTAATAGCCAATATAATTACAACAAAATAGGATTTAAATTGTTTTATGATGGCATAGTTTAGTGATATTTCCATTTCATTAATCTATGTTATTACCAACAAAAAACATGTATGACTGGTACCGGTGGCTGTTATCCTGCAGGATGGTACCAGCGCAAATGTGACGTCATCACTCCTAGCCACCCCAGCCAAGAGGTGGGTTACTGGGGTCGGGTTGTTTTGCACATGGCACATGTATTTGTCGACTCCACTCATGGTGTTCTATTTGAAATTCTGATGACTCGGGTGACCCGAGTCGCCTGGGTCGTGTTAATCGATTACGGCCAATAGGGCTTGCCGGCCAAGATGATGCTAGGTGGCGCTCGTGTACTCGATGACTGCCTGCCTAACTATATGATTACAAGTATGCCTGTATGACTGTCTGTATGACTGCCTGCCTGCCTGTATGACTGCCTACCTCCCAGCTTGCATGCCTGCCTATATTTATGTTTGCCTGCTTGCCTGCATGATTGCCTGCCTGCATGTATGTCTCTTTGCCTGCCTGTGTCATTGTATGACTGCCTGCCTGCCTGCATGCCTGCCTGTATGTTTGCCTGTATGGCTGTCTGCCTGCATGCATGCCTGCCTGATTGTCTGCCAGCCTACCTGCCTACCTGCCTACCTGCTTGCCTGTGTGACTGCATGTATGTTTGCCAGCATATATGATTGCCTGCCTGCATACATACATACGGCGAATGTGTGCCTGCCTGTACGTATGTATGTATGTATGCCTGCGTGCATGTATGCCTGTATGTCTGTGTTTACCTGCATGTATGCTTATTTGCCTCCCTGCCTGCCTACCTCGCTCACTCCTTTCTTCTATGTATGCCTGTCTCCTTCCACCCACTCCTCCCCTCCCTCCCTCCCTCCCTCACACTCTCTCTCTCCCCTTCCCCCCCTCTCTCTCCCCTTTCCCTCCCTCTCTCTCTCCATCCCTCCCTCTCCCTCTCTCCCTCTCTCCCTCTCTCCATCCCTCCCTCTCTCCCTCTCTCCCTCTCTCCCTATCTCCCTCTCTCCCTCTCTCCCTCTCTCCCTATCTCCCTCCCTCTCTCCCTCTCTGCCTCTCTCCCTCTCTCCCTCTCTGCCTCTCTCCCTCCCTCCCTCTCTCCCTATCTCTCCCTATCTCCCTCTCTCCCTCTCTGCCTCTCTGCCTCTCTGCCTCTCTCCTCCTCTCCCCCTCCATCCCTGTTTGCAGCGCCTCACATGATTGATAGGCCTACTGCTTTATCCATTTTGTTTGAGCCTACCTATCCTAGCGCTCAGCATTACTAGGATAGGGCTGGTTAGCTCAGTATCAGGATCATGTGACCGGATGTGAAATCAGATCATAGTGACAGTGGCCTGGTATCTCAGTGGGGAAGCACTATAAATTTGCCAGTGTACACTGTCACAAGTCGGTACCCATCTTGATATGAGAAAGAGTAGGGACTGATAGTATACGAGTGCCACTTAGTGTTATCGGCCGGCCACAAGCCCTATATGTAGTCTATCTCGATGACTTCTGCAGCGCATACTGTTCCATCCTCATGACGCGTCGCGACGGTATGGGCAGTCTCTCCCGGTGACCATAGACGAGTTCGTAATTCCAGCCGTGCGGTGCATTGTGGTATGCACATGAGCAAAGCAAACCCACGCGAGGAAACATGGTTCATGTTCAATCAGTTAGTGCAGCTATGGAGTGTGTCAGTTTGTTACAGTGCATTTCAGCTGCAGTTTGAAAGATAGAATACTAGATTATTAAAACCTCCCAGTGGGGCAGCACTATAAATTGGCCATGAGTGCGCACTGTCACAAATCGATACCCATCCTGACATGACCTTAGATGTTGCTAGGACATAAAACAACAGCAACAACAAACAAAAATCCTGGGCCCTCTCTAAAGACGTGTTTACACAGGCAATTGTAAAGCGAATTAGACAAAGCGATTTATATGAAACGAAGTAGTGGCGCGTTTACACACGGAGCGGTTTAAGGCGGAAATCGATATCTGCGCATGAGCAAGTTCAGACTAACCAGTGCCAGTTTGGGTTTGTCGATGTCACCACGAGAGAGTGTGGGTTCGACCTAGATATGTATTGATTGAATCGTATTGTTTTGGAACGGTCAAAGCTTCTGCTGGGTAGTGAAACCCTAAAAATAAATGATGAAAAAATATCTGTGCACCTCTAGCCAGTTCATAGACCAAATGATATAATATGCGCTTTTGATCGACCAGAAAGTCAACAAACTAAGGTCTCGACTGCGCATGCGTGTTACGTGCTTAAGCTAGTTCGCTTCATATAAACTACCTCGCCAGGTGGTTTACATAAAGTGAATCATATGAATCGAATCAGCCCTAATCCGCCTCAGAGTCGCGTTTACACGGCGAATGTGAGGCGAACTAGGCAAGGCGCATTATTTGAGCCGTTTTAACTCGCCCGTGTAAACAATTTATTTTCAAATCAAAATGGCAACAGGAACGGGACGAACATCCAACCAAGTTGTATAACATCACCTCCATTCATTGAAGAACACCCACAGAGCACACAACACAGTCGTACTGGGTCTTGGTAGCACCAAGTGATCCCCACTCACTGCCGTATTGGCCATTCTTGGATGACCACTGTATTTTACTCAGCATACACTCAATACACTGTCAACCCCCATAGACATTTGGCAATACAATCAGACACACAGTGCTGACTGCATCGACCAATGTCTAAATAGTGGCAGGTCAGTCAATCTTCATCTAATGGTGCTGTCACATTATGACGCTTCTCGCCAATGTGCATCGATGTATGTGATTTTTTGGTGCAACGTCGGGATACGTCAGGAAGTGTTACACACGCGTTATGCGTGCGTTGGTATTCGTTGATCTACGGTGACGGTCGGCGGCGCACGTCAGGGTATCGGCGAAGTTTTGTGCTTGCACAAAACTTTTGACGTGCAAGAACCCACGGGTGCCAACATTATGGTGATGTTAGGGGCGCATCGAGATACGTTGGATGCGCTGGAATAATGGTATGCAAACGCAAAGCACCCGTCACACGTGTTACTGTTAGGGTCGCGCCCGCACGTTGGGCCAAACTGTTGCTTTGTTGTTTTATGTCCTAGCCAAAACTCTTTTTTTTTTCTCATGCGTCGATATACGTTACCACAACGTCGGCCGTATGCTACCAATACATTGCACTGACGCCGAAATGTTTTATGTGTCCTGATGGTTAAAAGTGATTTTGCGCATTGGCAACGCGCCGGCGAGAAGCGTCGTAATGTGACAGGGGCATTATGTCCAGCAGGTGGCAGCTAAGGTACACTCTTCCCTAACCTAGTTCATGTTATATCCAATAGGTGGCAGTTCAGTAAGTCTTCGTCATTTAATGTCCAACAGGTGGCAGCTCAGTACACTCTTCCCGAACCTAGTTCACTTTATACCCACCAGGGGGCAAATCAGTAAGTCTTCTTCATTTAATGTCCAACAGGTGGCAGCTCAGTACACTCTTCCCTAACCTAGTTCATGGTATACCCACCAGGGGGCAGTTCATTAATTCTTCTTCATATAATGTCCATTCTTGCCTCATCTTACGAACCAGCGAACAGGGGAGAGTTATAGATAGACTCGGCCAGCTAGTTTCTGATCAATCTGAATCGGCAGCTTGATCAGACAGGTTGCACGTGTACACGTGACCACACAGTGATCAGGTAAGTCGGCACTACGTAGCACATATTAGACTTAGAGACTTATTATTTGCTAGGATATTTCCCAAGTGGCGTGGCTTTGGCTCAACCTTGGAATTAAAATTGTTTTCATATTATTAGCCGAGTTATAAAGCACTGAACGTGTGTGTTTGATTCAGGTGCTACGCATTACCCACATTACCCAGGGTGCTGTTACAGTGTTAGAGTGTGGTGCTATAGAACCCGGACGAACTGGGGTAGTCTAGTATAATATACACGAAGGTTTTAATTGGTGACAAGTGGTATTCTAGTGGTCAAGTCCCCTGATATCCCGACCTGACTCGGTCTGATTTTTAATTACACAGATCTCTACATTCAGTTGTCGACTGAAAATAATACACACGGAATGCTAAGAGTTCAAATCTTACTCAAGTCTACATGCTGTAATAGTGCTTCTGATACAATATTGTCTACGAACACCTCAAATTTGCCACTACTTCGTATGAAAAGAGAATTGCTCGAAATGAGAGATATGATTAAGAAATTAAATACATTAAATTTGGCTATTCTTCTTTTAATAGTTTTATTCACACATGCTGTTCATTCATGCGATACCAATTCGAGTACGACTAATACAACCAATACACGCCAATTAGTGGGAGGGGGTAACAAATTGGGGGCAGTTGAACCAATTGTTGAATTACAGTGACTGGTGTAATACACACTCCTACAGGGTAGATAATGGCTACCGCTACTATGTTAGGCCAAGACTTTAAATATGTGGTTCTCACCCAGGTTCAAAATGGTTCTGAACACTGGCTACTCTTTTACTCCCGACATTATTTTTTAGTCCGTTTTTGAAGATGATTATTTTAATATTTGTGATGGTTGAACTGTTCCAGGTGTTAGTGAGGGAAGAGACCCCCATATCTGTTTAAATCTTCCTATAATAATTATTTTTTCAAATTTGAAACCACATTATTCCAGAAGCTTTCATTGCATCAACTCAGCCAGCTCCGGTGCATGCTGCGACTGGAAACGAGAGAGAACCTGCCGATAGCTTCAGCATTGCTTAAAACAAGTAGATCTTCCTGTACGAAAAGAGTTAACAATTTCGATTAATATTCCAGAAAAGGCCTAGATAAAGGATTCACTCAGTACTCGCAGTACACGGGTGAATACCAACCCTATATAAAAACGGTCGATAAAGCGGGTTAAGGAAATGAGAGCCTAATTTCACAATCTAAGAAGCCACATTTATTCTTTCCATACGTCTTATTGATAGCCCGCTACCTTTGAGTTGAAAAATATAATATAATATCTAGTTTAATCAGATTTATAAGTGAAATCGACGGCGTTCTCTGGCCACCATCTTGTCTTTTTGCATTCTCTCTCATTCACCAACTCTGTTCTGATATAAGTAACCATTTGACACTGGTGCCAGGTATTCTACTTCTTGTTCCATACTAATGCTATTTTCGCCCGTATTTATATCAGGCTGGTCTTCACCCGTGTACTACAAGTACCGGGCGAATCTTTTATTTAGAAAGGTCCTTGCTTCTGAGCTCCGGTAAATATTCAAGAAATTTAGTATGCCTTTGGCCCAATGAATAGAAATTAATGATACGATAGTGGATGTTTGGCCGATATTTTGAACAATATTGGTAGACATAATATGTGTGTGAAGACTGTCCGTACAGTTATATTTCCAAGGGAGTTATTGCTGCATTTACTGCTGTTATTCCTAAAGGCCGTAATCGATTAACACGACCCGGGCGACTCGGGTCACTTGAGTCGTCAGAATTTCAAATAGAACACCGCGAGTGGAGTCGACAAATACACGTGCCATGTGCAAAACAACCCGACCCCAGTAACCCACCTCTTGGCTGGGGTTTGCAAGAAGCGATGATGTCACATTTGCGCTGGTACCGTCCTGCAGGATAACAGCCACCGGTACCAGTCATACATTTTTTTTGTTCGTAATAACATAGATTAATGAAATGGAAATATCACTAAACTATGCCATCATAAAAATATTTAAATCATATTTTGCTGTAATTATATCGGCTATTAAAAAACAAATAAAAGGGCCACCATTTTTCCCAACCCGAGCATGGAGAAGCGTATTCGATTATTCGACCCTAGTCTGCAGGATGTGCGCATGCGCCAAAAAGTGGCTCGGGTGACCACAGTCGATTAATCGATTACACCCACTGTGAATGTCATCACAAAAGGCCTGCAGGTGAGGCCAAGACTATGAATGTGTGGGTTTTCGCCAGGCTCAAATGTTGCGAACGCTGACTTCTTTCCTATTCAGATATTAATTATGAATATATGATTATTGTGATCATTAAAATTATAGTATATTTTACCTCGGTAAACAGCCTCAGGCTAGCCTCAGGCTAGGGAGAGGTAAGCACGTCCGGTACCAGCAATTAGCATATACAACTCACGACTGGATAACGTGTCGTTGGGTTGCTCCGGCAAAATTAGTCTACATACAAGCAAATACGCAGTAAGTATATAAAAACTGTGGTTAGCTTAATTATGATGCATTAGAGCATCATTATGGAAAGTTTAGACTTTCGTTGGTCCAATTTGGACGAGTTATTTGGTTATAAACAACCAAGGATAGAACACTCGAGTGGGTTTCTCGAAGGAACCAAACCGGTCATTAGCGGTTATGTCAACACCCGGGTCACCGTGTGACTATGGGTAGAGATGTGGGTTTCGCCCTATCTCATGTGGAAATTCTCTCGTACTCTAATAGAGAGTAATGTTGGAGATGCTCCTGGGTTTCTTTTATAGACTCCCCTAGACAAAACTTTTTCAGGCGTTTCTCCGAGTTTCGTAGCATTTTCTCCAACTTGTTGACGTAGTAGTCACAGGTGGGAGAAGTGTGCGGAACAGAGGGATGGGCGGGCCGATACACTGGTCCCGACCCCGCGTAAGGTTTGGGCTTGACCCACAACCCACGCACAAATTTAGCTTATTACGCCTGTGTTATAACGGTATAAACACGTTCTCTAACACCAATAGATGTCCAAATGAGTTTGAAACAACCATATTGTGACATATATATATACCGGGACTGACCAAAAAATATTTGTTTCAGCTCCCGATGGCCACGAAGCGGAGTAAGCGCGGTGCAGCAGCAGCCGAGGGGCGTGTTCCGAGTGGAGTGGACGAGGAGTACGACTCCTCACCTGTGTTGTCGGCAGGGCCGTCGACACAGCCCCGGGCGCATATCCTCTCCGACCCGGACGAGGACGCAGTGCCTGATGTGCCTGCGCCTCCAGATTGGGAGGCTCGCTTTGCACGATTGGAAAGCCACATCTTGACTGCCAAATCGCCTGTGTCTCGGAAGCGGCGTAGGCCGAGTGTCCAAGAGGATTCGTATGAGGATTTCTTGGACACAGACTCGGCGGTGGAGCTTAAGGCTCCTCCTCCTCCTTCTCCTAAACGGAGGAAGAAGAAGAAACAGGTGATTTCTTCGGGTGATGAATTCACCAAGGAGCGGGCAGAGACTGGTTTTCGCAAAAAGCGGAAGACTAAGTCCAAAAAGAAGAAGAGGAAGAGGAAATATTCTTCTTCTGATTCGTCCACTGAGTCTACTTCTACGGAATCAGACTCAGACACCATATATGAAGGTGTCTATGCGGACATTGGCACTAAAGTGGCTAAGAAGGTGGAGAAGCCAAAGGCTAAGCGGGTTAAAACCACTACGCTTATGCACGAGACCGTGAATGGTCATTTCCGCACGTTCAAACCGGCGGAGGTAATCTCCAAGTTAGGAGATGAGTTAACAGGCATAAAGGGTGTTCCCAACTCCATCATTAAAGAAATGGATCGGGATGTCAATATGACGGATGACCGTAAGAAGTTTGAGGATGTGTTGCACACAGTGCATAAGGCAGTGTTGGCTACCCTAACAGCTATTGTTCCTGTGGCTAATAGGATGCAGAGTGAAAATAAGTTCTCGTCTTTGGCTAAGACAATGGACAAAGGCATTGCAGTGTTAGCGGCGGCAGGTAATTACCTGTCGTATCGAAGATATGAAAATGTCTTCAAGTCAGTTTGCACAGATGCTGGCAAGGAAGTGGCTCGCTCTAAGAAGGTTACCGATAATGAGGGGAAGGAGTTTACGCTTTATCTTGCTCCAGAGCCGATTAAAGGGAAACCCTTAGATAACACCAAGATGTTTGGCGGTCAACTACAATACCTCTATAAAGAGGTAGAGACTGCAGCCAAGAGTGGCAAAAACATGGATGGCAAGAAGAAACAGGAAGCTCCTCGTTTCAAAAAGTCACGAGGGGATTTTCGTCCACGACGGTTCACCAGAGGAACCAGACCGAGTTCAAGCTTCGGTCAAGGGTTTCGGGGCCGGGGCGCTCGCCCAGGCTGGACCGACAACACCGCACGGCCAATAGGCCGAGGGTTCAACTCGTCGAGACCTTTCCCCAGGGGCGGGTCCAAGTAGAGGTCCAAACACAAACTTTACAAGTCCCTGAAGCCTCTAAAAACACACAAACTGTAAGCAACTTTGTGGCTGGTAATATTAGTAATCATATTTCTGAGTGGCACAAAATTACTAGTGACCAAGAAATTTTAAAAATAGTTAGGGGTGTTCACATTCCCTTTACACAAATTCCTGTACAAAGTATAATACCTTTTCCATATAACATTCAACCAGTTGAACGAGAGGCACTAACTAAACAGGTACATAAATTCTTTGAGAAAGGAATTATACAAAAAGTGACACACTGTTCAGGACAGTTTATTTCAAACATTTTCTCGAGACCGAAGCCTAATGGTGATGTTCGAATGATCCTGGATTTAACAATCCTTAATAAAAGGGTGGAATATCGACATTTTAAAATGTTCTCTCTAGATACGGCACGAGATCTGATTACACCAGATGCGTGGATGGCTAGTGTTGATTTACAGGATGCATATTATACGCTTCCCATAATGGAACAATACCGAAAATTTCTTCGATTTATTTGGGATAACCAACTCTATGAGTTTACCTGCATGCCGAATGGCTTAGCTTGTGCGCCTCGTTTATTTACTAAATTGCTTAAACCGGTTTTCTCGGTAATGGCGAGGAAGGGTCACATAATGTTTCCATACATAGATGATTCTTTTATAATAGCATCAACACAAATTGGTTGTGTGAATGCAGTTTTGGATTTATGTGCATTACTCACTAAATTGGGGTTTTATGTACATCAACAAAAGTCAGTGTTTAAACCAACAAAACAACTCAAATGTTTAGGGTTTATTCTGGATACACAGTCCCTTACAGTGTCGATAACAGAACAAAAACTAATTAAGTTTATGACTACAGCGACTCAGCTTATTAAGTTATCAAAGCCAAAAATTAGACAGGTTGCTGTTCTTATTGGCATAATGACATCATATGCACCTGCTGTGTTATATGGGAAGGCCCATATTAAGTCGCTAGAAATAGATAAAAATTTAGCGTTAACACAAACTAAAGGCAATTTTGAGCGAAAGATGTTTATTTCGCAAGAAGGGTTACAGGATATTGGATGGTGGATGCAACATATAGCAAGTTCACCAAATCCAATCCGCATGGCGGAACCTAATACAGTAATTACTACTGATGCTTCGTTAGAAGGTTGGGGAGCTCATCGAGATGGGGTCACAACAGGAGGTAGATGGCTTGATGATGAAAAATCAGACTATATTAATGCACTAGAATTGCGTGCTATTTATCTGGGCTTACGTAGTTTAGTAAAGATAAATAAATCACAGGTTAGAATACTAACTGATAATACTACTGCCATGGCATATATTCGTAACATGGGTGGAACCAAATCAAAGTCTTGCAATCAGTTATCTAAACTGATTTGGAACTGGGCACAGGCTCAACAAGTCTGGCTGACTGTAGCGCATATTCCAGGGTCACAAAATACACTTGCAGATTATAAAAGTAGAAATTTCCATGACCATTTAGAGTGGTCTCTCTCTACACCTTTGTTTAACTTTGTTTGTGAAAAATGGGGTACACCTGAAGTTGACTTATTTGCATCACGAAATAATAACAAGTTACCCTGTTATGTTTCTTGGCATCCTGAACCGGATGCTTGGAAAGTAGATGCGTTTGCTATTACCTTAATTATTTTTATATTTTCCCACCATTTAGCATTATCAGCCGAGTAGTGAGAAAAATCGGCTTGGAAGGGACACATGCGATACTGGTGGTGCCCGATTGGGACACGCAACCTTGGCTGCCAGTAGTTTCACAACTGGCAAAAGAACATATACGATTCCCAAGAAAACTCGGGAATCTGACGCACCACGGACCGCTAGTGGTTCACGGCGACGTGTCAACGACGCCCCTATTGGCATTCCTTTTCTAAGGAAGCAGCTACAGCAATTTGGATTGGACAGAATTACTGAGGATAGGATAGTATCGGATGCCTGGAGGCCAGGAACTGTCAAAATGTATACAACCTATTTAAAGAAATGGGGTGTACATTGTTTGTTAATGAAAGTTAAGCCAACAAATCCAAAGATTTCACAAGTAGCTCGGTTTCTTCGTTCTCTAGAGGATGAAGGACTTTCCTTTGGATCGATTAATGCGGCGAGGTGTGCGTTATCAATTATATTACCTAGAATTGATGGCGAAACAGTTGGAAAACATTATGTTATTTGTTATTTACTTCGTTCAATTTATCAAAGGAATCCTCCAAAACCAAAGTATAGTCGGTTTTGGGATGTTTCTATAGTATTTAAGTTGTTTCAGGCTTGGCCTCACAACTCGTGGTTAGATATAAAACAGTTAGGTTTTAAGGTCGCGGTCCTGTTATTGTTAGTAACCGGACACAGAGGACAGACGATTGTTGCTTTATCCTTAACTGGATTAGAAATAGACAAGGAACAAGCTACGTTTGATTTAGAAAAAATTGCTTAAATCGAACACGTTAGGTGACCCTTTATCAACGGTTCACTTAGACTGTTTTCCGAATGATCGGAAATTATGTGTTGTGTCGGCCATACGGGCTTATATATACAAGACAAAGGATTTACGTGCATCACAACAACTATTAGTGAGCTTTATAAAGCCACATAAGGCGATTTCACGAGACACACTTGCCAGATGGACAATTACGGTGTTGAAATTGGCTGGAGTGGATACGAGTAAATACTCTTCCCACTCAACTAGAGGAGCCATGGTCTCCAAGGCACGGGTGCTTGGTATTTCTGTGAAAAGAATACTAGCGCATGCAGGCTGGAAGACGGCTAAGTCGTTTGCAAAACATTATAATAAACGACTAGAAAAGCCTACCGGCGTTGCAAAGCGTCTTCTCGCCAACTAACAAGAATAGGTGAGAACAAAAATTTAGAATGGTATAATAATAAGAAAGAATGATATTAAGGATAAAAATGAATTATGTAAAGGTCTCCCTAGCCTGAGGCTAGCCTGAGGCTGTTTACCGAGGTAAAATAGTATAGTTATTCGAGTCTTACCTTGGTACAGATGATGGATAACTGTTGTTTTACCGAGGTATAAGCCTCGGATAGATGTGGGCTAGGGCCCTCCCGCCACACCCTGCCACATCTATTCCGTTGGTGTACCTTTTCGGTAAAGTAATAGTATCCATTGTTTGAAAGTCATTTTTATCCTCAATAAGTAGGTTAAGATTGCTGGTACCGGATGTGCTTACCTCTCCCTAGCCCACATCTATCCGAGGCTTATACCTCGGTAAAACAACAGTTATCCATCATCTGTACCAAGGTAAGACTCGTATAACTATACTATATATATATAATTAATAAAATATGAATAAAAAGTAATAAATTAAATGAATATAAGAGATTGATGTGATCGTGAAGCAAAACACCTAAATGGGCAAACAAAGGCTGGAGGTGGACTAGGAATTTACTATAGAAGCTCTTTACAAGTAGACCCTAATAAATATGCGGATAAAAACATTTCAAATGCTATGCTAGAACTGCAGTGGGGGTTGTCACAAGGCCTTATACAAAGAAGATCCTGATTGGGAATGTGTACAGACCACCAGACGGAAGTGTTAAGCAGGCCTTTGAGCTCTTGACCAATGTGATTAGTGAAATACAGGATATAGACAAATATGAAATCCTCATGATAGGTGACTTAAATGCAGATTATAGTGCTAAGAGAAAGCTACCAGCCATAACCATAAATCAATTTGCTTCGGAACATGAGCTCCAACAGCTGATAGACAAGCCAACCAGATCAACTAGAAATACCACAACAATAATTGATTTAGCCTTTACTAACATCAAGTATTGCACTCAAGCAGGAGTCCTTAACTACAACATCAGTGACCACAAGCCAGTCTATATTGTCAAAGAGAAACCCAGAAACAACCAAAGAATCACAACATACTGGGGCAGAACATATAGAAACTTTACAACTGAGGCACTAACAACAATCTTACAGAGTTATAACTACACCACAAAACTTGAAGAGAAAAATTCAAATAAATGTTGGGACCTTTTAGAAGATATAATCAACCAGGCAGCAGATAGACTTTGTCCAATGACTGAACTAACAATAAAAGTGAGCACAGCTGCATACATCACCAGTGAACTGATAGAACTACAAAAGGACAGAGATTATTTTAAGGAAAAGGCTGACCTGACGAAAGACCCAGGAGAACAGTTCATAGCAAAATGCTTGATAAGCAAAGCCAGGACAGAGGTGAGGAAAGCAAAATCTATGTACTACATTGATCAAGCCATAAAGCACAACCAGAATCCTAAGAAATTCTGGTATGAACTAAGTCAAATTCAACCAGAATCCAAACCACAGATCAACAACATAATAGATGACAGCACAGGAGAGAGAGTGCCTGATGGCCAGGTAGCCGAAGTAATAAACAATTATTTTGTAGATATTGGGGCAAACCTTGCAACAAAATTCAAACAAAACACCAATGATCAAAAAACATACCAGCCAGTCACAAATCGATACAAATACAATCTTGAAAAAACAACAAGAGAAGAAGTACTTGCCAAGGTTGATAAACTTTCATCATATAAATCATCTGGTATGATGAACATAAATTCTGCCTTGGTTAAGACAGCCATTATCATCCTAATAGACAAATTTACACATCTATACAACCTTGTCATTGAAACAGGTTTATTCCTGGATAAATGGAAAATAGCTACTGTCACACCAATACCAAAGATAAGGAATCCTAAATCATGTAATGAACTGCGACCAATATCAATACTACCCCTTTCTGGCAAGGTCATTGAACAAATAATCCACGACCAAATAAAAACCTTTCTAGAAGACACCAACTACCTTACCAAACAGCAAAATGGCTTCAGAAAAGAGAAATCAACCACAATAGCATTAGCCAGTCTGTTGGATGAACTGCTGATTAACATGGATAGAGGAGAACTGACAATAACCGTCTTTCTTGATTTCAAGAAAGCTTTTGACACCATAGACCATGAAATTTTACTCTGGAAAATTGAAAGAGCAGGACTGTGTCCTAAATCTTGTACATTTATAGCCAACTATTTATCAAATAGGCAACAAGTTACAAATATAAATGACACTAAATCAACAGAGAGATCAATTACAACTGGAGTACCCCAGGGTTCTACACTTGGGCCACTACTCTTCCTCATATTTATTAATGACTTGCCCTTGGTAATGAAGGAGGCAATGTTTACACTTTTCACTGATGATACTTCCCTCACAGTCCATGGACAAAACATTGAATCTGCAGCAGAGATAGCTGAGGATGTGCTAGCTAAGGTTAACATCTGGTGTAAGGAAAATAAACTGACAATAAATGCAAAGAAATTTGAATACGTAATTTTTGCAGCCAAAGCAAAGAAATCAAGAGCACAACCTATCACTCTACATTTGGGTGATACAGCACTGAATGAGGTAGACACATACAAATATTTAGGGACCACACTCGATTCAATGGTAATCGACAACTGTCAAAACTCAATCAAATGATAGCTGTAAAAATGCCAACTTTTAGGAAAATTAGATACTATATGAGTGAGAACACAGCTCTTTTGCTATATAAAGCCACTATTCTTCCAATAATTGACTACAATGATTTGATCTATGGACTACTGACGAAACAGCAGGAAACCAAATTACAGAGGATTCAAAACAGGGCACTTAGAACTCTCTACAGAGGTAAAAACCTGTCTGTAAAGGAAATGCATACCAAAGCACAAATCAGCTACCTTAGCCGAAGGAGGGACTCGCATCTCCTCACTCTCATGTATAAAAGATCGAATGATGAGCAATATGTTGACCATACAAACAGAGTCACCAGACAGAGTGATGCTACACTCCTAAAAATGCCCAAGCCACGAACAAACAAGCTGACTAAAGCACCGATTTATGGAATAAACTCCCAGTGAGGACAAGACTGTCCACAAGTCTCCTTGAATTCAAAAACTTAATAAAAATACAACAGGCCTGTCAGACCCCTACACAGTTGCAGGTATCCTAAAGGCCACCCTTGCCCTGACCCCTGTACACACATACATACAAATGGTCTCAAATTCACTACATGGCCCAGTGAGTGAAGCCCCTACCCACCCGTGCTACAACGTCCAGTACGTACCTAGTACCTTTTTATCCCCAATACAATCTCAGACCCCCATTCCATTCATCAAATCATACAATACAGAGAACTAACAATTACTAATTAAATGACAGTATTGCAAAATTAACATCATACACATTGACATCTAGTGTTCTTGTCACCATCATACCATATCTTTCGACCAGACGGGATGGCCGAATGAGTTAGAGCGTCCGTCTCCCGTGCTGGTAGATCGTGGGGTCGTGGGTTCGAGTCCCGGTCGAGTCAAACCAATGACTTTAAAATTGATACTTGTCGCTTCCTAGCCAGGCGCTCGGCATTATTAGGATAGGGCAAGGACTGGCGTGCTCAGTGTCAGGATAATGTGACTGAGTGGGATACCAGGTCATGGTGCCGGCGGCCTGGTTTCCCAGTGGGACAGCACTATAAAGTCGCCATGAGTGCGCACTGTCACAAGTCGGTACCCAACCTGATATGACCTTAGATGTTGCTAGGACGTAAAACAACAACAAACAAACAAACCATATCTTTCAGGAGATGATGACTTACATTTATGGGCAAATCAGTGTAGGTATTTGCTGGATACCAACATATTATTTGTGATCGGATCCACTGATTGCATATATACTGTGCATGTATTTCAAAATAGGTATATATATTTTGATATATTTCTTTCTATACCCTTGTAATGCATATTGTTGACTGAATTTGCATAATACTTTGTTGGACTGAATCTGTACACAGTACTACTACAGCTGATAATTCATTTATAAAATGTATAATACTTCTAGTAACAAACAGGATTTGCATGCAGTCACTATTAAAACTGATAGTAGTTTCATTTATGCATGATACTTATTGGACTGGACTTGTACACAGCTGATACTTCATTTATAAAATGTATAATACTTTTAGTACGCAGTTACTACTACAGCTGATACTTCATTTATAAAATGTTTAATACTTTTAATAAAACAGGATTTGCGCACAGTCGCTATTACGACTGATAGTAGTTTCATTTACGTATTAAGGAATTGTACTGTACGGCCGGAAGACCGGAAGACCATTGCTCTGGCGCTGACAAAAGATATTATTCGATGAATAAATACTTGAACCAAAAAATATATATATAACTGCAACAACCCCCTCCCCCATATTATATATAATATATACATAATATTGCAATATCAGTTGAAAAATAACTTAGCAGTGTTCCTAAATGTAGGGATGACTGTGTCAAATCCATCACAATAGTAATCCATTTGCAAGTAACAAGTTGACTGTTGTGTAGTGTGTGCCTTCAGAAATATGTGTGTGCAGTGCACTGTGGCACAGACCCTTATAAACCAAATCCAATCCACTCTCACACCTAGTCCAAGGGCATAAGCTGTAACACATTCATAGTAAGTGAGTGAAGCTGTCAGTGGATGTGCCACCCAGAGCACCATTAGGCAACCTGAGGTGTGAAAGCTTTCTTTGCCAGTTTTTTTGGTAAAATCTGAGTCTTAAAGTGTCAGAGCTTAGGCCTCTTGCAATAAGTCTGAGAGTGAAACAGACTACACATGTGTTAACTTACCAGTGACAAATGGAGGACCACTCTACAATATGTAATGCAGTCATCTCTAAATACAGTATGTATTAACATATATATATATTTATGTAGTCATATATATAGGTCTCCATATGTATATATGTGTACATATATGTAGATGTGAATGCATGTATATATATACATATATATACATAAGTGCATATGTCATATTTATATATGTATATACACATAGGTATATTTATATGTATACACGTATGTATGTGTACATGTATATTTATATCTATATCCATATATATATATGTATATTACATATGTATATACTACATGTATATGTAAATCTAAAAATAATGCCAATAATAATTATAAAGTAGAGTCGGGTAAAGTAGAGTGGGTTAAAGTAGAGTCGGAGAAAGTTGACTTTGAGTAAAAGTGTATTGCACATTTAATATACAATGTATCTGCACACTTTGATTTTTTTTTTTTATGTATATACAGTATAACCCCGTTAAATCAAGCTCAGTTAAACCAAACGATCGTTTAATCCAAACAAATTTCTAGGGTCCCTTCAAAATACTAAAAGTCGGTGGGATCTCAGGTGACATTATAAACACATGAAAGTTTGGTTTAACTGTACCGGAAGTGGCCTGGGCATGACATTCTGTTTGATTAACTGATAATTTGCATTAAACGACTGTTCTTTAACCAACTTTTTTATATGATAAATGGTAGTATTTTGCGGGCTGCCAACAAAAGTTAGGATTAACCGATCGTTTGGTTTAACCGAGCTTGGTTTAACGGGGTTGTACTGTATCCATATATAAACATATATTTGGTGAGTGGTTGGCATTTTTATTTGATTTATTTTACTTTTGTTTATTACTTTTTACTTCTATTCAAATATTTGGGATGTGGTGGAGGGAGGCTCGGAACCGGGAAGCTGGGAGGCTATATATACCGTTTTAAATGCGATAAAGTGTTTATTAATGTATGTATATGTGTGTATATGTATATGTGTATATATGTATATAAGCTGTCACAACAATAAAATAAATCAAATACAATAATATTTAAGGTAGGTTTTTCTTAATGTTGTACCAGCAAGACAAGTCATCTTTGTGGTGACTATGCATCAGATGCATAATCACAGTGAATTATTTATTATTCATATATATATTGGTATGCAAAAAAGATATCTAGATGATGCACAACAGTCCCCACAGGACCTCCCCCAGTGGCAAGTGGAAGTATAAGAGTGGGCCACAGACCAGCATATACCCCATGGTTGGCTGGAGGTTCCTCTATTGTTTGGGATTTATGGCTATAGCAACACAGTTCTATCATGGGCAGTTCTGTCCTGTAGCCATGTGTTGTAACTCTGAATTATTTCCTAATATTCACTGTTAAAATACTCAATTCGGTCCCAACTAAATGTCCGAGGAAGATCCAGGAAATTAGATATAATTTTTTGCTTTTCTAGTGATGTATTCCAATATGAAAACTTCCCAAAACTCAGTGTGCCATAACCATATTTTTGAACCTGCTAACTAATCCTATATAAAATTCGACCTTGGAAATAGAACCGGTGTCATGGTATAAAACCCCGGCCCGATCGCAGCCCCTGCCGTGAAGACAGTTGACTAAGCATTTATTTTTGTAAAATAAATTTAAAAGCTTTCATTGGATCGATTAAAAATATCTTAATGCGCGATTGAAGAGGAAGATCTGAAGTATTTAATGTAACCTAAGAGCAATTTATGCTGAAAGTATTAAAAACAGAGATAATAGTGAAAGTTGGGATATTCTGAGTGTCAGTGCAATCTTCATACAGAAAAAGTGAAATATCTCTAAAGCTACACCACTTAGAAACAAGCAGCTTGGTACACATATAGAAAACATATTCGACGGATAGATTATATTAAATTTATATGGTTAGGGTTGTGCATTTCTATTAATCTTTAATAGACACTGGCAGTGTGTATTCGTTCTGCAGCCAAGCTGTGCCTGTTTACAAACTCTGCTCATGCGCAGAAGCCACGGCAGGGGCTGCGATCGGGCCGGGGTTTTATACCATGACACCGGGGGTCGAATGAAGTATTTAACCACCATAGCCCGATCGAGGTAAGCTCTCCAACCTGTTTACCCGACCTGACTTTATCCGACCTGACTTTACCCGACCTGACTTTCGCCGACCCGTCTTTACCCGACCCCACTTTACCCGACCCCACTTTACCCGACCCCACTTTACCTGAACCGAGTTTACCCGACCGAGCCAAAGTCAAGTCGGCCAAAATGAGGTCGGGCCAAGTCGAGTCGAGTAAAGTCGAGTAAAGTCGAGTCGGGTAAAGTCGAGTCGGGTAAAGTCGAGTCGGGTAAAGTCGAGTCGGGTATGGTCGAGTCGGGTATGGTCTGGTCGGGTATGGTCTGGTCGAGTCGGGTAAGGTCTGGTCGAGTCGGGTAAAGTCGAGTCGGGTATGGTCGAGTCGGGTATGGTCTGGTCGAGTCGGGTAAGGTCTGGTCGAGTCGGGTATGGTCTGGTCGAGTCAGGTATGGTCTGGTTGAGTCGGGTATGGTCTGGTCGAGTCGGGTATGGTCTGGTCGAGTCGGGTATGGTCTGGTCGAGTCGGGTATGGTCTGGTCGAGTCGGGTCTGGTCTAGTCGAGTCTGGTATGGTCTGGTCGAGTCGGGTATGGTCTGGTCGAGTCGGGTATGGTCTGGTTGAGTCGGGTATGGTCTGGTCGAGTCGGGTATGGTCTGGTCGAGTCGGGTATGGTCTGGTCGAGTCGGGTATGGTCTGGTCGAGTCGGGTATGGTCTGGTCGAGTCGGGTATGGTCTGGTCGAGTCGGGTATGGTCTGGTCGAGTCGGGTATGGTCTGGTCGAGTCGGGTATGGTCTGGTCGAGTCGGATATAGTCTGGTCGAGTCGGGTATGGTATGGTCGAGTCGGGTATGGTATGGTATGGTCGAGTCGGGTATGGTATGGTCGAGTCGGGTATGGTATGGTCGGGTATGGTATGGTCGAGTCGGGTATGGCATGGTCGAGTCGGGTATGGCATGGTCGAGTCAGGTATGGCATGGTCGAGTCGGATATGGTATGGTCGAGCGGGGTATGGTATGGTCGAGCGGGGTATGGTATGGTTGGGTATAGTATGGTCGGGTATGGTATGGTATGCCCGGGTCGGGTATGGTCGAGTCGGGTATGGTATGGTATGGTCGAGTCGGGTATGGTATGGTCGAGTTGGGTATGGTATGGTCAGGTATGGTATTGTAGAGTTGGGTATGGTATGGTTGAGTCGGGTATGGTATGGTATGGTCGAGTCGGGTATGGTATCGTATGGTCGAGTCCGGTATGGTATGGTATGGTATGGTATGGTCGGGTATGGTATGGTATGGCCGAGTCGGGTATGGTATGGCCGAGTCGGGTATGGTATGGTATGGTATGGCCGAGTCGGGTATGGTATGGTATGGTATGGCCGAGTCGGGTATGGTATGGTATGGCCAAGTCGGGTATGGTATGGTATGGCCGAGTCAGGTATGGTATGGTCGAGTCGGGTATGGTATGGTCGAGTCGGGTATGGTCGAGTCGGATATGGTCGAGTTGGGTATGGTCGAGTCGGGTATGGTCGAGTCGGGTATGGTCGAGTCGGGTATGGTCGAGTCGGGTATGGTCGAGTCGGGTATGGTCGAGTCGGGTCAGGTATGGTCGGGTCAGGTCAGGTATGGTATGCTCGAGTTGAGTCAGGTCGGGTATGGTATGGTCGAGTTGGGTCGGGTATGGTATGGTCCAGTCGAGTCGGGTATGGTATGGTCCAGTCGGTTATGGTATGGTCGAGTCGACTATGGTATGGTATGGTCGAGTCGAGTCGAGTCGGGTATGGTATGGTCAAGTCGAGTCGGGTATGGTATGGTCGAGTCGAGTCGGGTATGGTATGGTCGAGTCGAGTCAGGTATGGTATGGTCGAGTCGAGTCGGGTATGGTATGGTCGAGTCGAGTTGGGTATGGTATGGTCGAGTCGAGTCAGGTATGGTATGGTCGAGTCGAGTCGGGTAGGGTATGGTATGGTCGAGTCAAGTCGGGTATGGTATGGTCGAGTCGAGTCGGGTATGGTATGGTCGAGTCGAGTCGGGTATGGTATGGTTGAGTTGAGTCGGGTATGGTATGGTATGGTCAAGTCGAGTTGGGTATGGTATGGTTGAGTCGAGTCAGGTATGGTATGGTCGAGTCGGGTATGCTATGGTCGGGTATGGTATGGTATGGTATGGTCGAGTCGAGTCAGATATGGTATGGTATGGTATGGTATGGTATGGTCGAGTCGGGTATGGTGTGGTGGTGTGGTGTGGCGTGGTGTGGCGTGCCATGGCGGGGCAGGGCCAGGGCCAGGGCCATTGATTAATATCGATATAATTATGCATTTAAACAAATTTATTAAGACATTCCTTTTTTTTTAAGTATTCCGGTTCCAAGATTCGAACAAGTTACCCTCTGATCTGGAGCCCAACACGTTGCCATCTGAGCTGTAGAGGAACCGCTAAACCCAGAGTGGTCCAATTGGTGGCAGAATGCTGGGAGGTTCTGACAGCATGTGAATAATGAGCCAACAATATGGATAGAAATAATCTGGAAAAAAATAAATAGTAAGGATAATAAATAAATCAATTTAAATATAAATAAAACAAAATTTAAATATAAATAAAATAAAATTTAAATAAATATCACCACCATCATTGACCAGAATGGTGTGGCTAGAGGTGGGTGGTAGGGGTGTGGGTTGCAGACCAGTGTTGCTGTGTGGCTGTTGTCTTACTTTGTGTGTGTGGGTGGGTGGGGGGAGGGTTCAGGTGGGGCAACCATGCATGACTACCTCGAACTTGGTCTATATGGCTGGCAGGCCAACTGAAACTTAAGGTGGATGTGGGTCATGGTCTTTGAGCCATGACTGCTGTGAAACCTAGGTTTTAAGTTTGAGGGGTACTACCAGTACCAGTATATCAATACATCCATACATATATGCATATGTATGCACATATCGATGTGCATATATACACTATGTGTGTATATACATATCTCCATGTATACATGTGCATATATGCGCATATATACACATATATACATATATATATATACAGATATGTACACATATACACATATATACACATATATACACATATATACACATATATACACATATATATACACATATATACACATATATACGCATATATACGCATATCTACGCATATCTACGCATATATATGTATATATGTATATATGTATATGAGACTGTCTCAAAAGGTGCTAAGCAATATGGGACAAAACTTAGTCCATTGTAACGATCAACACACTATCTGCTTATGCATTTGCTCAGGATAAACTGATTTGTTTTTTACATGGTGTTCCAGAATCCCAATAGAATACATATTGATTTGAAGCAAATGTCCTTGTGTTTTCTGTGTATCCGTTTCTGTGCTGTTTTGTGTCAATCATGACAATGGACAAAAAAAAGAAAAGTTATCACCTTTTGAGACAGGCTCATATATATACACGTGTGTATATACACGTGTATATATATACTTATCTACATGTATATATGTGTATATATATGCGTATATATGCACGAAAATCCACATATATGCGTGTATATGTTTATAATTATGCCTATGTAGCATATATATATATATATATATATATATATATATATATATATAATATATAATATATAATATATGTAAGAATAGCCCGGCAACACAGTATTGGTGGGAACATCGTTTATTTACAGTAATGACAATAGTATGAGAATAGTAATGCACCTGGCTGGGCCTCAAATGCCCTACCTATTCACTGATTTGTCAGGTATGGTATGCTCGAGTTGAGTCAGCATGTGAATAATGAAGGATAAAGAAAAAAGTTTGAAAAGCAGTGTGGAAGCTCTGGGTGGTGGTGACACACTGCGGCGACCACCAACAACAGTAATCACGACCTGTATGCAAATCCGCACCGTTGTGCGCCCGGTGCCCGTTGGGCAGACACTGACTGTTTCCGTTCACTACACGCCAGCGTCTTCACAGCGCCGCCCACTCCCCGCCTCTGTCTACTCGTAGTCCAGCTAGAAGGAAGCACATCCGGGTCCAGCATAATCTACTCACAACGGGAGGACGTTTGTTGAGTAGCTTCGGCAGTTTTCTACATTAACTACTAAACCAACCAGGTTAGTATCGTTTTTGAATGGATACATTGGTATAGTTCATGTTAGCATTAACATACTTCGAGTTTTTAAAACTGTTGATGGAATATTAACCGATTTACAGGTTAATTGCGTTGTGTCGTAACATCGTTAGAACAATGCTGCCATTGTTCTTTGTAATGCCGCCCATATATATATAATGATTACATATACATGTATATGCATGTATATGCATGATCATATCCCTTCCTCCTATGCTGCCACACTGGTGGAGTACTACCCCCCCCCCTCCCTCCCTCAATCTCTGGGGTTTTTGTAGCGGGATGCCCCCACCTGCACCATTTATCCAGGAGGAACTTTTCATAGAGGGGCTTGGCTTATGGGGAGTGGCTGACGATGCGGAGCTGTGGCAGGTTAGCTGGCAGGGTTGGGGGGGGGGGAGGGGGGGGGTGGGGGGGGGGGGGGGGCGCTCTACTTCTAGACACAACCCGGTTAGACGAGGGGGGGGGGGGGGGTCAGGTGGGCAGTAGAGTTTCGGAACTGAGCAGAGAGAGGGGAGTGGGAAATGGAGGGTGTGTGTGGGAGAGTGGCAGCTGAGCAAGCAGTGGTGGTGGTGGTGGTGGGGGGGGGGGGAGTTATGTATGTAGAAATTAGTCAGTAATATTTATTTATTTATACAAACGTACATCTGCGTGTAAGGGTCGGAACAAGGTGCCGGTACACTCGACTCTGGATATATATATATTTGTATGTGTATGGCCGAATGAGTTAGAGCGTCCTTCTTCCGTGCTGGTAGATCGTGGGGTCGTGGGTTCGAACCCTGGTCGAGTCAAACCAATGACTTCAAAATTGATACTTGTCGCTTCCTAGCCAGGCGCTCGGCATTATTAGGATAGGACAAGGACTGGTTGGCTCAGTGTCAGAATAATGTGACTGAGTGGGATATCAGGTCGTGGTGCTGGCAGCCTGGTCTTCCAGTGAGGAAGGACTATAAAGTGGCCATGAGTGCACACTGTCACAAGTCGGACCCGTCCTGATATGACCATAGATGTTGCTAGGACGTAAAACAAAAAATATCAGCCATCTTGAAATACACCATGTGACCTTATGGATGGAGCCACAAGACGCATTCGATTCATACGTATAGAAACCCACTTCCGGTCCCAGTCGAATAGGAATTTGAAAGAAATATTTGTATATGCGTATAGAAAGGCTCAGTCAAATACGTCCATTGACGGCAACAATACACCCCCCCCCCCCCTTGAACAGGTTCCGGGTTAGGAAACCACCACTGATAGACTAGCCATACAATCCTATCTCTTAGCGTGGGCCGTGCCATAACCTGCTCACAACTCCCTCTACTTTACTCACGTAATCGTGTATTATTATGGATGCCACAAGACCACAACTTGGCACAACAGGTGAAGGAAACATTTGTGATTCTAAATAATGTATTTTTATGTCGGATTGTAGTGTCCTTTGTGTTCAAAGTGGTGTATTTTCGCCGGGTGTGATGTGTCTACATTCTGACAAATTCTTAGCGTCGCCACCCACCCCACCTACCCCCACCCACCCACCCACCACCCACCCACACCCACCCCACCCACCCCACCCACCCCACTCACCCCCACCCCACCCCACCCCACTCTTAATACTAGACTAGCCTACTCCTATTTACATATCATATGCTTGCACGTAGCTGTGTGGTGTGTTATCTGTCTACTTTTGGCATGGTTACCTTCCATTGGGCATCCCGCTGGTGGGCCGTGACATATCACATGCCCCTTTGCAGTGCAGCTTAGTGGGGGTTTCCTAGCCTTATTTTGCACAGATATATTTTGTAAGTTTTTAGGTCAGGAATTTGTCGTTCCTTTACCGTTTGGGCATTCCACACCTTGGCAGCCATTTCCAGCGCGCTTCTCTCATGAGCTTTTATTTGGCTTCTGGTCTGCTTTAGTAGTGGCGCATTATTTGCTCTAGTAGCCCTTTGTGGTTTTGTTAGGAGTTTATTGTTGACTATAGCTATATGCTAATGTTTTCAAATGAATTATTCTCCTATTTTCTAGTAATTTCACTTTGTTTCTTTTGTGTATGTCATAGGTGGGGTGCAGCTTGTCTACTCTTAGGCAGATTTTTAGGGCTCTGTTCTGCAGTGTTTGCAGTTTTTTTAGTAGTTCTTCTCTCGCACCCATGTAGTTTACATCTCCATAGTCAAAATAGGGGAGCACCATGCCCTTGAAGATTTTTATTGACATTTCTTGTGTCATGTAGTCTCTTAGCTTTGCAAATAGCCACAGTTTGTGGTTTACTTTCTGGATAATTTTATTTATACATAGGTTGTAGTTTAGTTGGCTGTCCAACTCAAGGCCTATGTATTTGTAATGGTCTACATTTTCTAATGTTTGGTTTCCTAACTTACAGTGTAGTTTTATTTCTGGCATTTGTTTATGCCAGAAGAGTACTGTTTTTGATTTGCTTGTGTTGATGGTTATTTTGTTGGACTCACACCACTCGTCTAGTTTTAGTAGGAGTTTATTTAGTTTAGTTATTACCTCCTCTTCTGTGGTGCCATTTGCGTATATGACTGTGTCATCTGCATATAGTTGGAGGCATTCAGTTTGCAACCATTTTTCAAGATCGTTTATATAGATTATATAGATTATAAAGAGCAGTGGCCCCCAACACTTACCCTTGGGGTACACCACATGTGACATGTTGGTTGTCTGATAGTGTATTGTTTTCTGTTGCCTGTTGTTCAGGTAGCATTTTATCCAATCCATAGTATGCCTATGGTTTTTAGTTTTTCCAGTAGCATTGTATGGTCTACTGTGTCAAATGCTTTGCTCAAGTCAATGAAGGCTGCGCCAACTAATTGGTTTTGGTTCATTGATGCCAGTATGTCATTTTTTAGGTTAGCTATTGTTTTTGATGTGGAGTGCAGTTTCCTGAAGCCCCCCTTGTCTTTCGTTTAGTATATCAGTTTTTTCCAGGTGTTCATTCATTGTGTCTATGTAACACTTTTTCAATGAGCTTGCCTGGGATTTGAAGAATTGATATTGGCCTGTAGTTTCCCATGTTTTGTTTGTCTCCATTTTTTTGAATGGGGGTGATGGTTGCCATTTTCCAGGCTGAGATAAAATGCCCCTGTTCAAAGGAGATGTTGAATAGGTCTAGTATAGTGGCCGGGATGGCTTGGAGTGCCTCTTTCAGTTTTTTGGTTGGTATTTCATCTATTCTACTTGGTTTATTCGTGTCTATGTCATTTATTAATATTTTTACTTCTATCATATCTGTTTTGCAGGTGGGGATTTCATTCAGCACAGTTCCTGATCTGTTTTCCCATCTTTTTTAAAAAGATTTCTGACAGCTTTTGCCCTATTGTGGCAAAATGCGTGTTCGGGTTGTTCGCTGCATCTTTGTCTATGAGCATTGTCCCTTCGTTATCTTGGAAGTTGGTGTGCTCTTCTTTGTTATTTTTGGGCAATAATAGGTTTACATTTTCCCAGAATTTGTTTGTGTTGCTTCCCCACTCTTTGTCCTGCTTTAATATGTATTTCATTTTTTGCTGTTCTCACAGCTTTGAGAGAGTTGTTTCTGGTGATATGGTAGGCTAGTTTGTCTTCTATAGTCTCTGTGTGCTTTGCTTTATCACCCAATTTACTTTTGGTTGTGATGAGTGTTAGCAGGGCTTTCTCTACCCAGGGGTCCTGGTTTTTTTGTATTTTTATTTTCTTGATGGAACACATCTCATCAGTTAATTCTCTTATTTCTGTGATGATGTTGTCCCAATAGATATCAACATCATCTCTGTTTTGGTGCAGATGATTTTGTAATGTGTCTTCTGAGTAGTTTTTTTTAAGGGACCTGCCCATTTTGTATTCTTAGTGATTTGTGCTTTTGAGCTTTTTCCTTGTTACATATGAGACTGTCTCAAAAGGTGCTAAGCAATATGGGACAAAACTTTATCCATTGTAACAATCAACATACTATCTGCTTATGCATTTGCTCCTGATAAACTGATTTGTTCTTTACATGGTGTTTCATAATCCCAATAGAATACATATTGATTTAAAGCAAATGTCCTTGTGTTTTCAGGGTAACCGTTTCTGTGCTGTTTTGTGTCAATCGTTTCAATGGACACAAAAAAAAAGGAGTTATCACCTTTTCAGACAGGCTCATATACTAGTTTGTGGTCACTTATACCCCAGCTTCTAGTGCCCCATTTTGTGGCATGGTTTGAGTTGGTTAGTATTAGGTCTATTGTTGAGCTATTGTTGCTTAGCCTTGTGCTTTTAGTGGTGAGCTGTTGCAGGCCTAAGATTTTGATGGTAGTTTGCAGCATTAGTTTATTATTTCATTGCTGCTGTAATTCACATTGAAGTCCCCTAGCATAACAATTTCTGCATTTGTTGATCTTTTTTACAGTGTTTATGCTCTTTTCTAGTTCTTCAAGGAATACTTCAATTTCACCTGACGGTGGCCTCTAGGCTCGCTATGGCAACATTTGCTTTTCCTTTTTTTTTTTATTCGCCAATATAGTAGTTCTATGTGCTCATTTTAGAAATTTGTTGGTTTTAGCCTTTCAGTGTCTAGGTTTTTGGTGGTTTTGCAGTAAATGGCAACACCTCCACCCTTTTTTGTTTGGTATATTGCATTAATGTGTTGTCTGTCATTACATACAAGCCTATATCTGTCTATATTGAGGGTGTTGTTTTGGTGTTTGTCAGTGAACCATGTCTCTGATAATGTTAGTACATCTAGATTGTCTTTTTGTAGATGCATTTTTATTATGTCTATTTTATTGGATGCGCCCTGGCAGTTTAGGTGGGTGAAGTGTGTGCCCCTTCCCAGTTTGCATTCAATCTCTTCTACCATATTTATTTTACTTACTTTAAATAATATTTTTAGGATAGTGGTTGCTTGATTTCACAAGTTTTGATTTTGTGTTGATTATATTTTAGCTTAGTGATTGATGGATTTGGGGCGTGTGTGCTGGTGCATACAGCCCAGATGTCCCCTTTTGATAGTCATGCATACTTCCATTACTTTCACTTTTACTTGTTTGCATGGAGGAAGGCATGAGCATTACAACGTGTATTAGTTGTACCTGGTTTTACTTATGATTTAGGGTTTGGCTAGTGAAATTCATAAAAGTGTGTGATACTTATGTTTTGGAGCCCTGGTGCTCTTTCCAGTTCTCCGTGATGCTTTCTGACAGCCTGGCACTGACATATCTGGCATATTCCTCATTATAGTGTATACCATCCGTCATGCCAATGCATAGGCTGCGCATGCGTCAAAATTGATTCAAACCGTGGCCTAAGACAGTTGAGAGAACATCTATTATATCACAATAGACCTATTTCATATGACGTCAGCATAGGTATCTAGGTCAGTGTGCGCGCCTTTTGGCTGCAGGACGACACACTGTCACATTGCAAACTCAGTGGCTATGAGCAATCTTCATACAGAAAAAGTTAAATATCTCTAAAACCACATCACCTAGAGACAAACCGCTTGGAGCACATATAGAGAACATGTTTAACATGTTTAACAAAAAGATTATATTAAATTGATTAGGTTAGGGTTCTAGATTTTTATTAATTTTGAATAAAACTGACGTTTTGCACTGCGCGTATTGGCAAACTCAATGGCAGTGTGCCTCCGTTCTGCAGCCAAGCTGTGTGCGCATACACAATGTTTATAAACATTGAAAGGGGCCTATAGTGTCAGTGTCACATCCGCGTGAAACGTCCTTACATGCGAATAAGAACACTACCGTATTAGCATTGTAAAGTCCAATGCCCGTATCTGTGGCTGTGTAGGCAGGCTATAGTGAAATCAATACAGACAAAGAGAAAGGAAGAGTATAAAGTGTAAAGGAGAGAGTCCAGCCCTCTGGTTTATTATTTGTATGGTTACATGGGTTCATTGTAGCGTATCACCCCACCCCTTTCCTCCAATGAGAAACAAGCATTCTTGGCCCTACCAATAGGGATATTTTACAGCGTGTTAGATTTATATATTTTAATCTTAGTTGACCGCTAGATGCTGAAGTGACCGATGTCACCAACAGATGTGCTCAATTAAATAATCCCCCCCTCCTTCGGTAGGAAATAGCAGAGATACAAAAAGAATGATTAAAATAATCCCCCGCAGACAAGAAAAGATAAATAAAAGTACCCCCCCCCCCCTCAGAGATAACAAAAATAATTATTAAAATAATCCACTCCCCCTCCCGAGATAGGAAAAAATATAAACAAGAATTACCCCCCATCAGAGAAACAAAAATAATTATTCAAATACTCTCCTCCCCCTCCTGAGATAGTAAAAAAAAAAGGTACCCCCCCCCCCCCTTCAGCGATACAAAAAGAATCACACCCCGCCTCTCAGATACAAAAAGAATTATTAAAATAATCCCTTCCCCCCTCCCGAGATAGAAAAAAAAAAAAGTACCCCCCCCCCCTCTCCGAGATATATGAAACAATAATTAAAAGAATGTAAAAGCCCCCTCCCCCCCAAACGCCAAAGCCAGCTGCTGTGTGAATATAGGTAGGAAATAACCTCCCCCCCCCCCCCCCCCAAAAAAAAAAAAAAACCCCATCAAAAACAACAACCAAACAACCAAGCCATGAATAGATCAATAAAGTACTCCCCCCCCCCCCCCCCTTCAAGCGTTACAAAAAGAATCACCCCCCCCCCCCCCTCTCAGATACAAACAGAATTATTAAAATAATCCCCTCCCGAGATAGGAACAAAAACAAACAAGAATTACCCCCACCCCTCCCCCTCTCA
The DNA here is from genome assembly GCA_030323885.1 of Branchipolynoe longqiensis. Taxonomy (NCBI): domain Eukaryota; kingdom Metazoa; phylum Annelida; class Polychaeta; order Phyllodocida; family Polynoidae; genus Branchipolynoe; species Branchipolynoe longqiensis. The sequence goes on along the minus strand of CM059192.1, from coordinate 63,972,722 downwards.
GAGATACAAAAATAATTATTAAAATAATCTCCTCCCCCTCCCGAGATAGTAAAAAAAAGTACCCCCCTCCCCGAGATATATGAAACAATAATTAAAAAGAATGTAAAAGCCCCCCCCCCCCCCAACCAAAATTTAAATAATCTCGGCTCCCCCTGCCGAGATAGTAAAAAAAAACACATCAAGTACCCCCCCCCCCGCATCCCGAGATATATGAAACAATAATTAAAAGCCCGAGATAGTAAACACAAGAAAGAAGTAGCCCCCCCCCCCCCCAACCCCCAACCCCCCACAGAAGAGCCGGTGTGGCGGTTTCAGCGCCCGGTCAGTTTCAGCGCCCTGCCATGGCTTCTGCGCATGCGCGGATTTTAAGAGATGGTCAAAACACCCGTGGCCTCGCCGACTACAAGCTCAGCTGGTGCCCGGCAGTGTTAGGGACCGATTAGGCCAAAATCTATTGAATGCGATCATATTTAACAGAATTACGTACTCAAATAATGAAATTTAATTAAAATAACCTTAAATTCCAAGCGATATTAACGTAGCAGCTAGATCGGCGTCGAATCGCCGAGTGTAAACTAAACAAATAGCAGTGCTTGCAGGGCCTCTTAAAATCCGCACATGCGCAGAAGCCACGGCAGGGCGCTGAAACTGACCTGGCGCTGAAACCGTCACACCGGTCAAAGCGACAGCAACATTGTGCAGTTTGAAAGCGCCGGTCGGTTTTGGCACATGCGCAGAAGCGACAGCGTACAGTGTAAACCGACGGAGGACCAAACCCGCCATCCCGGAACCTAGTCAAAGGTGCGGTTCAACGGGATGGGCCGCGTATTGCGTATAGCTTGTGCGTGTGTGCATGTAATGGTGTCACGAGTGGTATGAAGTACCCCTCTATTGATGGTCATCCACCCGTATCCAATGACTCTGTACCGCTGCACTCGACAGTGGACGTTAATACTAATAGTGTTAATTCTATTACTAATCATATTGTCGACTCTGGTCTTCGGACTGCCCGTACTGATAATGTAGTTTCCTTTGCAGCTATCCCCAAATGGGTGCCGTTGAAATGCAATTTGTTGTCTGTTTCTAACGCTGAGAGTCATTTAATTGTCTCAGCAACAGATATGTTTACAGAAATTACAATTGACCGTACTGTTTGTGAGTTTAAAGTTGCATAGTCCGATGGTTTTGAATTTCTATATTTTTTCTGAAATAAATATATTAGATCGATCACTAGTATCTACTTTAAATTAGTCCAAAGTTAGTTTTATTTTAAATGGTAAACATTTGAGATATTTTGACTGCAAACATGGAAAATTAGTTTTGGCAAGCTTGCCAAAACTCTGACACCATAGACTTCTGCAGTAACAGGCTCTGTTAAATTGACTCAGTATTGCCTTCTACTCAGAAACAAATGCTTAATAAGTGCATCAGTATCTAAGTTAGATATGGAAAATCGAATCTAGATAATTGGTTTGGTTTTGAAAATTTAATATTTCATCAGACCATGCAGCTTAAATATTTCAATCGCTTGTTCTAATCGTACAGGTACTTGCACACACACTCTTGGGGGACGCGTGGCCCACTGAAGCCCTGTAGAGATTTGTGTGAATGTTTCTATAGCGGGGCTACTGCTTTATTAAGGTAGGCCACAAACTGGTTGGCTCATGGTCAGGATAATGTGGCTAAGTGGGATATCAGGTCATGGTGCTGGTGGCCTGGTCTCCCAGTGGGGCAGCACTATAAGGTTGCTATGAGTGCGCACTGTCACAAGTCAGTACATGTCCGGTATTATCTTAGATGCTGCTAGGACATAAAACAACAAACAAACAACTATCCCCACTATAAGCTAATATGGCCCCTGATGCCTTTCCCCACATTGCTGGCGTCGAACCATGATGGGATTGCAGAACTACTACCAGTACTACGCAGTAACCGTGCCTTCTCACCTCTCCACGTTCCGCCATGATGCTGGGGGCTGCTCTTCTAATCACCTTGGTGATTGCTGGGACGCCTGTTGTGGTAAGTCTGCCGTGTTACCTGTTGGCATGTAGGCTTCGTTATTCGTGTAGAGAGAAGAAAGTGGGGATGTAGGCTCCTTTATTCATGCACAGAGAACAAAGTGGGCATGTAGGCTCCTTTATTCATGTACAGAGAACAAAGTGGTGGATAACTAAGGTTGTACTATTTTGAAGTGTCGTCACCAGCTATTTACCAGGTTGGAGAGCTTACCTCGTTTGAGCTACGGTGGTTAAAGTACCTAATTCGAGCCCCGGTTCAATTTCGAAGGTCGAATTTCATATAAGATTAATGTGCAGGTTCACAAATATGGCTGTGGAACACTGAGTTTTGGGAGGTTTTCAGAGTGGAATACATCACTAGAAAGCCAAAAATTATATCTAATTTCCTGAATATTCCTAGGACATTTAGTTGGGACCGGATTGAGTAAATTAACAGTGAATAATTAGGAAATAATTCAGTAGTTACAACACATGTCTACAGGACAGAACTGCCCATGATAGTACTGTGTTGGTATAGCCATAAATCTTAAACAATAGAGGAACCTCCAGTCAACCATGGGGGTATATGCTGGTCTGTGGCCCACTCATATACTTCCACTTGCCACTGCGGGAGGTCCTGTGGGGACTGTTGTACATCACTTAGATATATTTTGTGCATACCAATATATATATATGCATAATAAATAATTAACTGTGATTATGCATCTGATGCATTACCACCACAAATATGGCTTGCCTTGCTGGTACAACATTAAGAAAAACCTACCTTAAATAATATTTTGTATTTGATTTATTTTATTGTTGGTTATCACTTTTTATTTCTATTCATATTATTTAAGGGAAGACCGGTGCCGGGAGGCCTGGCGCCGGCAGGCCGAGAGTCCCGGCGCCGGCATTGTTTATGGGTTCAAATCAGTGAAAACTATGAGTAATTGGCATTTCTTGGTGTATTTTGAAATTCATATATTAAATGATCAGTGGAAACATTTAACTGAAACACAACATAGCGATATGCCCAGAAGTGATGGTTGAATAAGATGAACGGCATTTGACGTCAGGTTATGGTGCTGTCACATTACGATGCTTCTCGCCAACAACGACCCTCAACGTGTGTCGACGTATGTGATTTTTTGGCGCTATGTCGGGATACGTCAGGAAGCATTACGCGCGCATTAGTATTCGTTGATGGACGGCGACGGTCGGCGACGGTCGGCAGCGCGCGTCAGGGAACCGGCGAAGTTTTGTGCTTGCACAAAACTTTCGACACGCGAAAATGCGCGGGTGCTAATGGGCTGTCACATTACGACGTTTCTCGCCAACGCGCGTAGACGTGTGTGATTTTTTGCTGCAATGTCAGGATACGTCAGGAAGCGTAATGGTGCTGCACATTACGATGCTTCTCGCCGGCGTGCAGCCAACGCGCAAAATCACTTTTAATCGTCGAGACCCGTCAAACTTTTCGGCGTCAGCACAACGTTTTGGTAGCGTGCGGCACGCCGTCCTGATATGACCTTAGATGTTGCTAGGACGTAAAACAACAAAAAGCAACAGTTTTGCGCAATGTGTGGGAATGACCCTCATGTGTGCGCGATGTTTGCCTAGCATTCGCATAACGTTATTCCAGCGACTGTAACGTATCTCGACACACCCCTAACGTAGCCATGACATTGGCACCCGCGCGTTGGTGCCAAAATGTAATGTGACAGCACCATTACGCGCGCGTTAGGCGGGCGTTGGTATTTGTTGATGGACGGCGACGGTCGCCGAGGATCGGCGGCACGCGTCATCGCACGACGAAAGTTTTGTGCTTGCACAAAAAAATGGACGTGCAACAACGCGCGGGTGCCAACGTTATGACTATGTTAGGGGCGCGTCGAAATACTTTAAACGCGCTGGAATAATGTTATGCGAATGTTATGCACACGTCGGCCTCGCGTGAGGGTCGTTCCCACACATTGCGCCAAACTGTTGCTTTGTTTGGTCGTTGTTGTTTTACGTCCTACCAACATCTAAGGTCATATCAGAACGGCGCGCCAAACTTTAATTTTTTTTCTCACAATGTCGGCCGCACGCTACCAATGCGTTGCGCTGACGCCGAAAAGTTTGACGTGTCTCAACGATTAAAAGTGATTTTGTGCGTTGGCGGCATGGCGAGAAGCGTCTTGATACAGCTATATGGATTATATGGCTACCATGATTAAGTTCCCGTCAAGCTCTTTCCATTGCTATATGTTTCATTGAGATCAAATACATTCTCAAAATGTTCACGCATACCTACTATAAATTCGCCCATGTGTGTGCACTGTCACAAGTCGGTGCCCACCCTAATATGACCTTAGATGTTGCTAGGACATAAAACAACAATCAACAACAACAACCCCTACTGCCCCACCTTACTATATTCTGCCCCACCTTACTGCATACTGCATCACGCTACTACAAATGAAACTGAATATGCAGCATTTATAACATATTTTTTAGTGTAGTGTTTTGAACTTAGGGGTAGTGTTTTGAACTTAATGATAGTGTTTTGAGCATGGCCACAGTAGTGTTTTGAACCTACCTTCAACTAGGTTCAAAACACTACCATAGTGTTTTGAACCTAGGTTCAAAACACTACCGCAGTGTTGTTGTGGGGTAGTGTTTTGAACTTACTACACCGGCAGGCCGAGAGTCCCGGCGCCGGCAGGTCGAGAGTCCCGGCTTTAACCGACCCGACTTTACTTGACCCGACCCTACTTGAACCGACCCTACTTGAACCGACCCGTCTTGAACCGACCCGACTTCACCTGACCTGACCTGACCCTGCCAGACTTGACCCTGCCAGACTTGATCTGACCCGACTTGTCATTATTATTACCGTATTATTTTAATTATTATTGGCATTATTTTGTTATTTTCATATACATGTATATACATATATAATATATATATATCGATATAAATATACATATATACACATACATATGTGTATACATATAAATATATATATACCTATGTGAATATATACATATATAAATATTACATATGCACCTATATATATGTCTATATATACATCCATTCACATATACATATATGTATACATATATACATATGGAGACCTATATATGTGACTACATAATTATATATATATATATATATATGTGAATACATACTGTATTTAGAGATGACTGCATCATATATTGTAGAGTGGTCCTCCATTTGTCACTGGTAAGTTAACCCATGTAGTCTGTTTCACTCTCAGACTTATTGCAAGGGGCCTAAGCTCTGACACTTTAACACTCAGATTTTAACCAAAAACTGCCAAGGAAAGCTTTCACACCTCAGGTTGCCAATGGTTCACTGGGCTGCACCTCTACTGACAGCTGAGTTCACTGAGTGTGATTGTGTCAGAGCTTATGCCCTTTGAATAGGTGTGAGAGTGGATTGGATTTGGTTTATAAGGGTCTGTGCCACAGTGCACTGCACACACATATTTCTGAAGGCACACACTACACAACAGTCAACTTGCTACTTGCAAATGGATTACCATTGTGAAGGATCTGGCACAGTCATCCTTACATTTAGGAACACTGGTAAGTTATTCTTCACCTGATATTGCAATATTATTTATATATTGTATATTATATATAATACATACATATGTATGTGCATATGCAGATGTATACATATACCTTTAAAAGTATGTGTATGTATACATGTACATGCATAATCAAAAATAAAATAAATAAAATATAAATGGAATATTATTTAGGGTAATGGCAGTGCTTGGTTAAAATCTGAGTGTGAAAGTGTCAGAGCTTAGGCCCCTTGCATTGTTGCAATAGGTCTGATAGTGACACAGACTACATATGGATTAACTTAGCAATGACAAATGTAGTACCACTCTAAGATATGTGATGCAGTCATCTCTAAATACAATACGTATTCATATGCATATATATAGAGTCATGTATATATGTCTGCATATGTATATATAGATGTATATGTATATATATGTATATGTATGTTAATATATTTGTATATGTATGTATGTGTATATATATGTATGTATGTATATGTATATCATTTATAATAGGCATAGGGGGTTTGGGTTTCGGGGGTGGAGAGAAGATGGCAGCCTATCGGTGCAGGGATTCCCGGCGCCAGGGTTCCCAGCCTCCCGGCGCCAAGACTCCTGCTACCAGGCCTCAATTCAAATAATATAAATATAAATAAAATGTGATAACCAACAATAAAATAAATGAAATAAAAATGCAATAATATACAAGGTAAGTTAATGTTGCTGTACCAGCAAGAAATGCCATATTTGTAGGGATTATGCACCAGATGCATAATTACAGTGTTATTTATGAACATAGCTTACTGGCCTCCCATCCCCAGGCCTTCCAGCACTGGCCTTCCCATAAATAATATGAATAGAAATAAAAACCAACAATCGAATAAATCAAATACAATAATACTTAAGGTAGGTTTTTCTTAATGTTGTACCAGCAAGACAAGCCATATTTGTGGTGGTAATGCATCAGATGCATAATCACAGTGAATTATTTATTATGCATATATATATATATTGGTATGCAAAAAATATATCTAAATGATGTACAACAGTCCCCACAGGACCTCCCCCAGTGGCAAGTGGAAGTATATGAGTGGGCCACAGACCAGCATATACCCCCATGGTTGACTGGAGGTTCCTCTATTGTTTAGGATTTATGGCTATACCAACACAGTCCTATCATGTGCAGTTCTGTCCTGTAGACATGTGTTGTAACTACTGAATTATTTCCTAATATTCACTGTTAATTTACTCAATCCGGTCCCAACTAAATGTCCTATGAATATCCAGGAAATTAGATATAATTTTTGGCTTTCTAGTGATGTATTCCAATATGTAAATTTCCCAAAACTCAGTGTGCCATAACCATATTTTTGAACCTGCTAACTAATCCTATATGAAATTCGACCTTGGAAATTGCACCGGGGCTCGAATGAGGTATTTAACCACCATAGCCCGATCGAGGTAAGCTCTCCAACCTGTTTACTGCCCCTTTTGTTGAAAACTTTGTTCATGTGTGTGGTTGCACACACGATGTTGTGACTTACTCCCAGACCTCCTGCTGTCTGCTTTCCCAGTCGTTCTCATTCATTTGCGTAAATTCATATACTTTCCATTTGTAGATGATGGAACAATTGAACCAAGCTCCTGAAAGGCCGTTGCTTTATGATTTTATATTTGGATTCTTAAAAGGTGAGTCAGCATTTCACATTCACCAGGAAGTGAATAAGGCAAGGAGTGGCCGAACACAGTATATAATTCCTGGGTTACTCGGCCGCTCAGAGCTCCAGAGAATACCATAAAACTCTCCCCTTCATATCAGCTGTGATGCCTCCCTTAATCCATCCATTCCTCTTGTCAAAGTGGTTTTAAAAAGACCAGAAGCACCATGGACCATTTGGTACGCCTTGAGACATTTGGGAGAGACGGTTTTATAAAGGGTGAACACGTCGTTGCACTTTTCTTTGACTTGGAGAAGGCATACAACACCACATGGAAATATGGCATTATGAAAGACATTCAGGATAGTGGATTGAGAGGCAGACTACCTCTCGTTATAGAACAATTTCTTTTAAATAGGTGTTTCCGAGTCTGTGTCGGAAGTACTCTCTCAGAAGCCTTTGACCAAGAAATGGGTGTACCCCAAGGGAGCATCTTATCGGTCACACTGTTCATAATCAAAATTAATAGCATTGTGGGTTGTGTCAGACCTGAGATTGATAAATCTCTCTTTGTAGATGATTTCCACCTTTGTTACAAGTCTAGAAACATGGCAGCTATAGAAAGAAAACTGCAACATCACTTGAACAGAGTAGCCGAATCGGCTGACGAAAATGGTTTTAAATTCTCTCTCAGCAAAACTGTGTGTGTGCATTTCTGTCAACAGTGGGGTGTACACCCAGACCCAGAGATCTATCTCAAGCAAACACAGATTCCTGTGGTTGAAGAAACCAAATTCTTGGGTGTCATTTTTGACAAGAAATTGAATTTTATTTCGCACATTAAATATGTCAAAAAGAAATGTCAAAAAGCTCTAGACCTCCTGAGAGTTGTTGGTCATACCAATTGGGGGGGGGGGGGGGGCGACCGCACCACTCTTCTTTCTCTCTATCGTGCACTGGTCTGATCAAAGCTTGATTATGGCTCCATGGTCTATGGATCAGCCAGACCGTCATACATCCAAATGTTGAAACCCATTCAAAATCAAGGACTTAGACTCTGTCTTGGAGCACTTTGAACTTCACCAGAGGAGAGTCTTAGTGTAGAAGCAGAGGAACCTCCACTTGCGCTGAGGAGAGAAAAGCTCGCTCTACAGTATGCATCCAAGATCGCAGCAAATCCCAGCAACCCTGCCTATGACTGCATTTTCAACCCAGGCAATGAAACACTCTTTGCCAATAAACCCAAGGCCATTCCAACTATCTAAGGACAGGGCATGGGTGAAAGGATGCTGTAACAAACCACTATGGGATGGGATCCTCTCCCACAGGCCTGTATGTCATTTGTGTAGATGTACATAATAGACTAAGTTATCATATACAGGTTAGGAAAAAACTTGAAAATTAAAAAAACAAACTAATATAGAAACTACTAACACCCAAAACGCAAAGGTTGGCCTGAGAAAGATCAGGGAAAGACTCCTGAGTGCGGGACCAGACCAATCCAGTATCACAGCTGTCCAGTGTTGAAAACAAGCACCCTCACTGGAGCTTATACGTTATGGGCAGAATAAAACACTTGTCACAAAAAAAAAAAAAAAACACCAGTGACACATTAATCACTAGGTGGCAGCAGTATAGTTTAGTGGTTGGTGGCCCACACATATAGCTGTCATGATATATACTACACTTATGAACCACCAGTGACACATTAATCACTAGGTGAAAGCAGTATAGTTTAGTGGTTGGTGGCCCATACATATAGATGTCATGATATATACTACACTTATAGACAACCACTGACGCATTAATCGGCCCATAATTTCGAATTGTGGTTGATCCGCCGGAGGAAGCTGAGAGGCTCACATCACCAAGCGGTGCATGCGCGCTTCTCCCCCCCCCCCCCCCCCCCCCTCCTCCTACACCTCCAGACCTGCATTCGGGCTCGGATTTCAAAGCGTATTCTTTTACACCGGCATGTCCACTTCCCCCCAAGTACACCCACATCACAAAGCTACTGAAAGCATTAAAAAAGGCACTCAGTTCAAACAGCAACATGCAGCAGACACGCCACACCATACAATGGCCGACCAGCCGACCAGCGAAGCGCGCCACAAAGAAGACACCAGCAGCGCCCGAAGCCGACCGAGTGACTCGTTCACGTCGCAATATCGCGGAACCACCCCCGCGCCAGCTCAGTCGCCGCCTCCCAGACAATCCGCCCGTACAAAGGAGCCGTCGGCAAAAGCTAAGCCAGCTGATGGGATGATAAAGATGCAGGCACCCATCGATGCCATCGAGAAGCGTTGCGATGTGCTGGAGATCCATGCCGCCCATCGGTGGAAGGAAATGGTGGTGCAGAACAAGGCGCTCCCAGAAGCCACCGCCGCCCTAGCGACCGCCACTGCCAATGTACGCCACCGTGAAGCCACCCGGTCACTGTCCGCACCCCGCACGCCACCGACATGGCGCCAGCCCATATCAACAGACCGACACTGCTCCCACCGCACCAGGACACTGTCGCCAACATCTCCAATGGCCATATCATGTAGAGGTCACACCAGCTCACAAGCAAGCCGTGATGTGCGACACGCAAGCTGAGTGAGCCTATGGTCCTCGCCCTTACCACAACACCGAAGTGAGCACCGATACGGGACACACCGAGCGGCCCGTGAAGGCTGCGCCTGGTCGCGGTGCTACAGGAGGCCAACAACATCCCACCGGAGACAGCGGACGGCAAGGCAAACACAAGAAAGGAAGGTATTCCAACTAAATATCTATTCCCATATGATTTGGTCCAGCATGGGGAATGAAGGCAAATCTATTAAAAAGGGAGAGCCGAACCGAGAGGAATACACGCTGGGCTTAAAGCGCCTCGAGTACCAGCGTGGCTTCCTGGCAAGCGTCCTGGAGGCCCTCTCCTGCCACCAATAGACAACTGTACCCTGTCATCGCCAGTCCTGAGGTGATACTCCAAGTAAATCTTTACCAGGATCATGGATGGACGCCTCCCCAACGGCTGGAACGATACGGCTGCCGTAAATGCTGTACGAATTGAAATCATCGCAATGGGAGAGTCCCATGGCACGAAGGGAGAGTCCCATGGCTCGGGTCCCCCAAAACCTCACCCACATGTGTAATTACCATGCAAATGTCAGGAGGATCATCATGAACCACAGAGAGGCCAGCTGCTACTCAAAGAAGTCCAGGGACAAGCCCGGTAAGAAGTGTCAGTTGGATTTTTAGCACTCGGGCAGGCCGATAAAACAACCCCTCCCCGCCGAGCCAGTAGAGACAACTCCCCCCACCTGTCCTCCGACTACCCTCATGGCCTGCGGCCTCCCCAGCACCCATCCACCCTTTCTTGATGTTCTGGGGAAGCTGTGTGGCTTCCCGCCGGGCAACCCCGCCGCCCGGGTGTCTCCGGGATTCCCCACGAATGACGTCACGCCCTCAGGCGGATTCCGCCACCCAAGTCCACCCCTGGTAAGCTTCCAATCATCGTCGACCTCTCCTACCCCCCCGGACCGCAGTGTCAACTCGGGCATCCGCAGGAGAGAATACCTGGGCGCCCCACGTTTACAAACTTCCGGCGGCCACCGACATTGGCAGCCAGATGGCGCATGAGGGCAGAGGCACGTTCTTCTGGTCTTGGGACGTGTCCTCGGTGGACCGCCAGCTTCGAGGGGGACCCCCTTGTCGAGCCCCCTCTTCTGCATCACCGTCAATGGCTGCCTGTACCTGGACATCGCCCTGCCATTGGCATGGCCTGCACCGCATGACCGCAGCGGTGTCCTGGATGTTACAGCAGAGCAGCTTCTTCACCCTCGTCTATGTAGATGACTTTGTGGGCTGTGAGGCGTCTTTCTTGGATGCTATGCGCGCGTTTGATGCCCTCCGCGAGATCTGCGCTGTGCTTGGGCTGGCCCTTGCGCCAGACAAGTGCTCCCCCCCCCCCCCCCCCCGACCATGAAGTTGGTCTGGCTGGGGATAGAGCTCGACACGGCGGCACTGGTCCTCCGCATTCCCGACCAGAAGCTTGAGGAGGTCATCGGCGACTGCAAGCGCTGGCTCATGTACCGACCCTCACCAGGAAGTGGCTCATGGGCCACCTCGCCACATAAGCGCCTGTGTGCCAGCGGCCAGGAAGTTTACGTGTCGTAGCCTACGGGCCGCCCCCACCAGCAGCCCCGCTGACGTGGACCTCAACTTCAGGCATGATGTTCGTTTGCCAGAGGAAATGGTGTCTGCCTCGTGTCGCCCCCATCCCGGCCCCGCTGGGTCATCGAGTGTGACTCCTGCCTCTACGACGGGGGCGTGTTCTCCCGGGACCGGTGCTTCTCAGAGGCCTATAACGAGGAGATGGTCACCGCATACCCGACCATACATGAGCTCGAGCCGGTGAACCTTGTCCTCGTGGTGCAGCTCCTCAGGACTGAGGTGCCGGGCGGGTACAAGGTCATCTTCAACACCCATAACATGGCGTCGGCCCTGGCCCTCGAGTCGGGCCGTGCTAAAGACCCAACCCTGGGTGCCTGCACCCGTGAGAGGCTGCCGGCATCCCAGAGGCCACCAGGTACACCCTACACGGCCTCCGCAGGGGCGCTGCCCAGGCCTGCTCCTCCAGGGGGGTGGACCTATCCGCCATAATGGCCCAAGGGACCTGGGAGTCTGATGCAGTGTACATGTACGTCCCCCAGGTCGTGCCCGCGGATGCCCCGAGAGTCTTGGCTTTGTGCTTTGCATCGGCTTCTCGACCTACCTCCTCTGGCTCCCAGGTTCACCCTCTACCATCAGCTGATATTGACCAAATGGACTGAACCCCCACATCAAGCATTTAAATCTACTTACCATTGTTAACCTCTTTTGTGTATTGAATAAACCTCCCTTTTTCACATATCAGTCTCAGGCTTCCTCTGTCCGAATCACTAGGTGGCAGCAGTATAGTTTAGTGGTTGGTGGTCCATACGTATAGCTGTCATGATATATATATATACTACTTATGGACCACCACTAACACATTAATCACTAGGTGGCAGCACCATAGATCAGTTGCCATAAATGTAGCTGTCATCACCTATGCTACATGTATGGGCCACCACTAACCCACTTATCTATGGTGCTGTCACCTAGTGTAGATGGGTCTCGGTTGCCCACAGACATGTGGTACAGAGCAGACTATGGCTGAATAGGTTGGAAGCTTTTCATGACCATCTCCTTGTGATAGCAACAAATGTGTTAATGGTTTGGCCTACTGTGAGGTGCTGGAGTAACTCGGTTGGGCTTATTCTTAAGATATTTATTATCTGGCACCAAACGAGTTCATGAAGCTGATTAAGCATAGTGCAGAAAACAATTAGCTTTTATGTTTTATATATAATAAGTGGCGTTTCTATGATTGTGTGCACCTAGCCGATAAAATATGAAGTTTGTTCGATATGCTTATTGCCAGAGCTCAATAAATTGAGTACCCCTAAATATAAGTGCCAATTAAACTGGCAGGGGATCAGTTTGGTTTTGTATTGCTAACAAGTCTTTTTCTTTTGTTAACAAGTCAATTTCTTTTTTAGTACGCCTTGAGGCTTAACAAATTCGGTTCAGCGAAGTGATAGGGGAAGGGTGCAAAATGGCTCTATCTGGCTCAGCAACTCTGCTGGCTATTCTACAAAAGGCACTGCATATTATTCAGAGTTCAAGACCTAACTTAAATCCATGCCACCAATCGAATGGACCGAACTTCAAGTATGCCACTGCAAAAACTGAGAACCCAGAGAGACCAACGAATAGTATTAATTAACATTTAAATTACAGTACTGTCCACTAACTTGACCTGTTACACGTGTGTTTCGATTCTAGGTGTTTCAAATAGACCGGGCAGGGTGGCCTAAGCGGTAGAGTGCGGGCTTCGCGTGTGGAAGGTCGGGAGTTCGGTTCCCGGTTGAGTCAAACCAATGACTTTTAAATAAATAATACTTGTCGCTTCCTAGCCTGGCGCTTGGCATTATTAGGATAGGACAAGGAGTGGTTGGCTCAGTGTCAGGATAATGTGACTGAGTGGAATATCGGGTCATGGTGCCGGTGGCCTGATTTCCCAGTGGGGCAGCACTAAAAAGTCACCATGAGTGCACATTGTGACAAGTCAGTACCCGTCTTGATATGGCCTTAGATGTTGCCAGGACATCAAACTTCAACAAACAAGCAAGTTCTTTAATATAGTTTCAAGCATGAGTGCACATCATGCTGCTGTCCTCTTGCCTCATTGCTGTCTTTTCGATGAAAGGAGGATACCCAACCAGCTCTTGCATGACCACTGGATCTACTTAGCAAACCCTTCATTGAGCATACATCCAAACAGTAATTCTCCCATTCCTTAAACTGCTGATACGTGATTTAAACGTAGGTGGAATCATAGTACATTTCAAATATAATTTAAACACTTTAATCTGTGCTATTCATGAATAACATTTTTTATCATGTTTGAATACGAAACTAATACTACTAGTACTATATTGGATTTACACAGAAAAGAGCCCACTGGTTTGGTTCTTTTTCTGGAAGTTGCATTCACTCGGTGGACCTAGCAAGTGCTGTGCACACTGTTTGGGTCTTCCTCGTTGCTGTCCTTATTATACAATTAATATAATATTATGCAATATTATGCTTCTGATCCTTTCTCATTGCTTCCAGATTTCCTGCCATGCCACGGTCCATGTATTGTCAACGCTGCTGCTGTGGAATCCTTTCTTTTATATGGAAACATTTCAAGATCCTCCAATATCAGTCAGTGCATCAATGATTTCCCAAGACTCAAGGCTTTTGAGATTCTAGATTTTATAAGCTCTCCAAAAAGGATTTGTCCGTAAGTAAAAATTACACTTTTTCTAGTTACTCCCACAGCCCTATCTCTGTGACAACCCATTAGAAAAAGTGTCGGTTATAAAATAACCGCATGACTTTGCAATCAAATGTGCTAAGTATATGGTTTAAATACTTATCTAGCATAGCGCCTTTTCGTTGGAGTGAAGAATTGATGAAACCTTATAGATTATTGTATTTGTAAGGAGTAATGGAGAGTAAGGGCCACCATTTTGGTTTCTTTGTATTCTCTCTGAGTTACTCCACTATATGCCAATATAGATAAACACTGAGTACTGGAACAGGACATTCACAGCTTGTTAATAGTTGATTCATACCAAAGCAGTGTTTGCTGGGATTTAGGCCGGGTTGTCATTCAGCCATACTGCTTTATCTAGTCTTGTTGCAGATGCCCTGCAGTGACTGAATGCAGCATATTCAGACCCCTCCTATTTACTAGCTCTGGTAGTGTTTGAGTGGTAGTGGTTTGAGCGGTAGTGGTTTGAGCGGTAGTGGTTTGAGCGGTAGTGGTTTGAGCGGTAGTGGTTTGAGTGGGAGTGGTTTGAGTGGGAGTGGTTTGAGTGGTAGTTGTTTGAGTGGTAGTGGTTTGAGTGGTAGTGGTTTGAGTGGTAGTGGTTTGAGTGGTAGTGGTTTGAGCAGTAGTGGTTTGAGTGGTAGTGGTTTGAGCTGTAGTGGTTTGAGTGGTAGTGGTTTGAGCGGTAGTGGTTTGAGTGGTAGTGGTTTGAGTGGTAGTGGTTTGAGCGGCAGTGGTTTGAGCGGCAGTGGTTTGCGTGGTAGTGGTTTGAGTGGTAGTGGTTTGAGTGGTAGTGGTTTGAGCGGTAGTGGTTTGAGTGGTAGTGGTTTGAGCGGTAGTGGTTTGAGTGGTAGTGGGCTGAGTGGTAGTGGGCTGAGTGGTAGTGGGCTGAGTGGTAGTGGGCTGAGTGGTAGTGGGCTGAGTGGTAGTGGGCTGAGTGGTAGTGGGCTGAGTGGTAGTGGGCTGAGTGGTAGTGGGCTGAGTGGTAGTGGGCTGAGTGGTAGTGGGCTGAGTGGTAGTGGGCTGAGTGGTAGTGGGCTGAGTGGTAGTGGGCTGAGTGGTAGTGGGCTGAGTGGGAGTGGGCTGAGTGGGAGTGGGCTGAGTGGGAGTGGGCTGAGTGGTAGTGGGCTGAGTGGTAGTGGGCTGAGTGGTAGTGGGCTGAGTGGTAGTGGGCTGAGTGGTAGTGGGCTGAGTGGGCTGAGTGGTAGTGGATTGCGCGGTAGTGGTTTGAGTGAATGTTGAAGATGCTTTAAACAGGTTGACGCTGGAGACTAAATACCAACGATCCTTCTGTCTACATACAAAATTTTGCTGTCTCAGTACACTTAAAGTACTCTAGCATGCTTTGAATTTGAACTTGAAACCATTATGGTGGTGTTTTGGACATCATACACTGGCCTGATCGACGCAGAGGGTCTTGTAGAAGACAGCTGTGAAGGCTAGGTTACTTGGCTCTAGCTGTTATTGGTATCGGTAATGTTTTCTGTATTAATAGAATCACTAGAATCATGATCATTCGTGTCATTAACATCACAAATAGCATAGGTATAATTAGTATCCATAATACAACTAGGATCATTATGGTCATTAGCATCAATATTATAATCAACAAAATAATTATCTGTTTAATTGTTGTCATTAATATGACTTCTGTCAGTAGAATCATAATATTATTAACATGGTCATCATTACCAGGAGTCGTATTTGTCTCACTACTAATCTCATTACTAATCATAATGTAATTTGTATCATTATTATTACTAATACCATTTGTACCACTAACAGTATGATGGTGATTTACACCATTACTATCATCAGCCTCATTAATGCCTTTAGTACTATCAGTGTACCTAGTACCAGAAGTGTTTATGTGGTCCACTGTACCACCCAGTACTCACGTCACCATCACTCACCACTCACCACCACAACTCACCATGTCACAACCACTCACCACATCAACACCACGTCAACACCACTACAACTCACCATGTCACAACCACTCATTACTAACCCTCACCACGTCAACACCACGTCAACACCACTACAACTCACCATGTCACAACCACTCATTACTAACCCTCACCACATCAACACCACGTCAACACCACTACAACTCACCATGTCACAACCACTCATTACTAACCCTCACCACGTCAACACCACGTCAACACCACTACAACTCACCATGTCACAACCACTCATTACTAACCCTCACCATGTCAACACCAGTCAACACCACTACAACTCATCCCATCGCAACCACTCATTACTAACCCTCACCACATCAACACCACGTCAACACCACTACAACTCACTATGTCACAACCACTCATTACTACCCCTCACCACATCAACACCACTACAACTCACCATGTCACAACCACTCATTACTACCCCTCACCACATCAACACCATGTCAACACCACCACAACTCACCATGTCACAACCACTCATCACTACTCCTCACCACATCAACACCACGTCAACACCACCACAACTCACCATGTCACAACCACTCATTACTACCCCTCACCACATCAACACCATGTCAACACCACCACAACTCACCATGTCACAACCACTCATCACTACTCCTCACCACATCAACACCACGTCAACACCACCACAACTCACCATGTCACAACCACTCATCACTACTCCTCACCACGTCAACACCACGTCAACACCACTACAACTCACCATGTCACAACCACTCATTACTAACCCTCACCATGTCAACACCAGTCAACACCACTACAACTCATCCCATCGCAACCACTCATTACTAACCCTCACCACATCAACACCACGTCAACACCACTACAACTCACTATGTCACAACCACTCATTACTACCCCTCACCACATCAACACCACGTCAACACCACTACAACTCACCATGTCACAACCACTCATTACTACCCCTCACCACATCAACACCATGTCAACACCACCACAACTCACCATGTCACAACCACTCATCACTACTCCTCACCACATCAACACCACGTCAACACCACTACAACTCACCATGTCACAACCACTCATTACTACCCCTCACCACATCAACACCACTACAACTCACCATCTCACAACCACTCATCAGTGCCCCACACCACGTCAACACCACCACAACTCACCATGTCACAACCACTCATCAGTGCCCCTCACCACGTCAACACCACCACAACTCACCCCATCACAACCACTCATCACTACCCCTCACCATGTCAACACCACTACAACTCACCATGTCACAACCACTCTTCACTCACCACCACCACTCACCACCACACCTCACCACCACCACTCACCACCACCAATTCTTAACCTCTCACTACCATTACCACTCTCCAATCACTACCACCACCACTCAGCACTCACCACCACTGCCACTCACCACCACTCACCACCACCGCCTCACCATCCCTACTCTACTCATGACCACCACCACCACCATTCACCATTCACCATTCACCACCACCATTCACCATTCACCACGACCATTCACCACCTCCACCACCATTCACCACCACCATTCACCACCGCCATTCACCACCGCCACCATTCACCACCATTCACCACCACCATTCACCACCACCACCATTCACCACCACCACCACCATTCACCAACACCACCACCATTCATTACCATCACCACCACAACCATTCACCATTCACCACCACCACCACCACCATTCACCACCACCATTCACCACCACCATTCACCATCACCACCATTCACCATCACCACCATTCACCATCACCACCATTCACCACCACCACTCACCACCATCACCATCACCACCATTCTGCACTCACCAGCACTGTCCACCTCACTTCCCCACACCCACAATCACCCTGAACACCACCACACCACTCACCCCCAGTCTCCACTCACCCCCCAGTCTCCACTCTCCACTCACCACCCGTCACCACCTCACATACCTACAGCTGAACAATCACAACCACACACCACTGTAATCACTCACCACTGTAATCACTCACCACCATAATCACACACCACCATAATCACACACCACTATAATCACTCACCACCACCATTCACCACGGACCACCACTTCTCAACCACTACATATCACTCTCTTTGGCCTAACCGTGTTCGCTGCTGCTGACTTCAGTGCTGTGAGGTCCTTCGTGAGCTGCTTTTTCTCAAGGCCGTCAGCTCTCCCATGCGAGAGATACCTGGAAGCCAAGTTTACCCCCCTCCTTGACCAACTCCTCTCCTTCCTCGACTGTGATGTCAGTGATTCACGATACAAATTAGGTAAGCACATATACACTTGCATATCCCAAGTCTTAGTCTCTGTCATGCAGGTTTGGTTCAGCCGAACTTTATGTTCAAAGAAAATCTAAGGAGCTCTCAAGACAGGTATCGACTTGTTGCACTATTTGTTGTTGTCTTTATAGTGTTGTTACACAGGAAAACCCCAAGCCCGGGAAAGGTTATGGAATCGAACTTGAAGTTGCATGGTCGGACCGTTTTGAGTTTCTATCATTTTCTGAGATAAATACATTAGGTTGAGTTATAATCTACTTTAGATTAACTTGAAGTAACGTTAATTTAAAATGGTTAACTTTGGAGATATTTGTAACAATTCTAAGTTAATATTGGCGTGCTTACCAAAACTGTGATTCCATAGACTTCAGCAGTAACAGGCTCAATTAAATAAACTTAGTATGACATTCTATATAGCAACACATACTTAATAGATGCCCCAGTATTAAAGTTGAATATATGGGTTCAAACCTAGATAGGTGCTTTGCTTTAGAAAAGCTGAGGCTTTTATCGGCTGTTTATCGGTCTATATAGCTTTAATGGTTATTCTCTTAAACTAGGCACTAAAGTGTGACACGGAAACCAAAGTGTAAACCCTCAAATAATAGCATAAAACATAGGAAATAATAGCAGTATCCATGTTCATATGAAGAATTATGTTTTCTATATGGTAGAGTTGAAAAAAAGGATATTTCACACTTTGACTTTGATCTTATTTGTGTAACATAGAAATTAAGCATGTCTCCAGATCATCAGTTTAATATAGGCCTACACAACAAATTCAAACAAGATTTTATTGATTACAGTTAAGAAAACTAAATTATGTCTTACACAAAAAAAAGTTGAAAAAATATTGAAAAGAATTTAGGGTATATGCATGTTGTCGATGTGTACATTTTCGCATTGGCCATGTTAGCACTAACATGGGTAATTTGCGGTGGGATGTGGGGTGGTAGACCCTTCAAGCATTTTTTACGACACTGCCACGCCATCTGCCGGATTACGGACTAACAAACTTTCGGGTACTTGTGTTGCCGCCGCCTAGCATCAATTCCCCTCCTGCTCCAGGGCGCTCTGCCGCCGGTGCCGCCATCTACTGGCTTAACTTAGCATGATACGAAACCGAATGCTCGCCATCTAGTGGTTAGTCCACCGGCACTTCTTCTTCTTCTCCATCATGTCCTTCCACCAGTTATCTCAAGGGATTTTCGAGCAGAGGTATGATCTTTATTTGTGGGACGTGCTCTTGGTGGCGGATGGTGGTAGCAGGATTTGCAATCAGATAGCTGATTCCCAGGGCCACGATGTGGATGCTCCTGCTGTGGCCAGTTTGTCGATAGAAAGCCCGGGCCTACACGTTTACCGACCCAAGAGATTTTTAACCTCCCACACCACATAGACATGGTATGAGAGCAACCGGCCTTTGATGACGCTGTAAGTTATACACAGTGGTGGAAATCCAAATTGGCAGAGGTGGGGGGGGGGGCAAGGGGACTCAAACCGCCGACCCTCAGATCAGGCATCCGACCTAGAAAAAAGTCAGACACTCTAACCACTCCGCCACAGAGAACACCACGGTTGTGGTGACACCGGCACTGACGTCACAGTCGCCACTTGGACACGAACCCGCAAACTACAGCGAACCTGATTTTGTAGAGGACCCGACACTGCAAGAAGAAGAAACATGGCGAAACACACCAGTAAGTCTAATGTTCGTCTCTACCCCGAAAGGACCTAAAAATAGAGAAAACCTTCATGGACAGACTGGACATGGTGACAAACGCCATCATGACCACCTTCGATCGCCCAGCCACCCGAAAGCGCGACAACCGGTGCATGTGATGCACACCATGGCAGAGCCTGTGCCAGCCCAAGGAGGAGTCGGTGCACCAGGAGTCGCTCAGGCAGTAGGACTGTCACACTCTCGCCAGACAGACACAACCACTATGATCGCTGAGATGACAGCCACTGCAGCTGCAGGAGACACACCCGGAAAAGATTCCCATCGACTACCGACTCGGACTCGGACCACAGGGGCTCCATCGATGATCTGTTCAAAGACAGACGCTCACACTCATCCAAGAGAGGTAGACTTTAATGCCCCACACGTTCGTGATCTGCAGAGACTAGAAAGGCAAGGTTGGCCTCGGTGAGAGCGCCTGCATGGAGTACTTTAATGCTTCGTTCTGCATGGGTAAAGACCCAATAGTGCCTGGTGCTTGGATCGAACCGATCCGCAAGCACCAGGAGCAGCTCAGCACGATGGCACTTGACTGGTACTGGGAAACCTGCATATTGTGGTCCGAACGACTGTTCAGTATGATTGATGATAGGCGTCTCCCTAGAGGCTGGGATGATATATACACTATCAAAGATGTGCAATAGGCGACACGGCTGGCCATAAAAAGACAAAAAGCCGCTGAATATTACAAACGCACGGAGGAGTATGGCAGCTACACCTACAGCAACCTTAGCGAGTTTACGACCGATGGCCGACCGTGCCACCAGTAGAGCTGGGGCACTGATTGCGGTCACTCATCAACATGCGGCACGCTTCCCAACTGCTTCTCCCACGTGTGTGCATGGTGTGCCAATACATATAGGAAGGCGAACCCACACCGGGATAATGAGTGTAATAACAAGAAATGAGCGCTAGAAAAGAAACAGGCAGCCGAGTCGGACCTGGCCGCCAGCGCCGACGCAAGCCGGTCGGCTTTTCAGTACTCCCAGGTGACCCACTTAATGCCTCGAGTTTGGCTGGCCCGCAGACTTCACCGGAGACGAACCCCCCGTCCCTTCGATCGCCAACCACAAAGAAGACCCCGCCCACATCACCTGGATAGAGAGGTATGTCGAGACCGAGCTGACCCATGGAGCCCTCCTTGGCCCCTTCACCGACCCCCGACCCTCCCCCCCCCCCGCCCCCCTTCAGTCCCTGGGCCCAGATGAGCGCCATGATGACCCGCCCCAAGAGGAACACCGAGGAGAGGCGGGTCATCAAGGACTTAAGCTACCCCAGGGGGGCCAGGATGGATGTGGGCATCAGGAAGGGCCAGTACCCCAGGGATGCCCCTCGACCAACACACTACCAGGCATACAAGACCTCGCCGATGAGGTGACCCGCCTGGACAACACCTGCTACCTCTGGTCAGCGGACCTTGCCAGGGCATATTGACAGCTCTGCATCTGCCCTCTCTCCATGCCCCTGTACGGGATCACCTTACATGGCAAAACATACTTCAACGTGGCACCACCGTTTGTGTGCCACACATCATCATTGGCATGTGCACGCACCACCAATGCGATGGTGTTTTTGCTGAGGGGTTGTGGCAACCATGCACTGTGCTATCGCGATGACTTCGTTGGGGTAGCCCCATCACTGGCAAAAGCATAAGAAGCCTACCAAGACATCATGACCCTGGCCGGGCGAGCTCGGAATCGCCCTCTCGCCGGCCAAATGCATTCCCCGACAAAGACCCTCGAGTGGCTGGGATACATCTCGGCACAAGAAATGGTTGTACGGATCCCCGACATCAAACTCGCCAATGTCCTTGCCGAATGCAGACTCTGGATACTGGGGCGACGGGCCTCCCGTAGAGACCTGCAGAGGCTGGTAGGCAGGTTACAGCAAATGGCCCGCTGCGTCCAACCCGCCCGCCGCTTCATGAGTAGAATACTAACGGCTCTACGAGCAGCACCTATGACCAGCAAGCACACAGTCCCGACTACCTAGCCATGGACATTGAATGGTTCCTCACCTACACTGAAACCACAAGCAGCATTGTCCTCCTTCACCCCGGCCCCTGCAAGTGAAACTCCACATTGAGGAGGGGCGGGGCATACTCTGCCGACAAATTCTTCTCGAAGGAGTACACACACGAGATAACCAGCTGAGCATATAACATCAACCAGTTCAAAGCCTTGAACCTGGTTGTCGCCCTTAACACCCTCGCGACCAGACGGGATGGCCGAATGAGTTAGAGCTCCGTCTCCCGTAGATCGTGGGGTCGTGGGTTCGAATCCTAGTCGAGTCAAACCAATAACTTAAAACTTGATACTTGTCGCTTCCTAGCCAGTCGCTCGGCATTATTAGGACAGGGCAAGGACTGGTGTGCTCAGTGTCAGGATAATGTGACTGAGTGGGATACTAGGTCATACTGTCGGCGGCCTGGTTTCCCAGTGGGACAGCACTATAAACGCACCATGAGTGTGCACTGTCACAAGTCGGTATCCGTCCTGATATGACCTTAGATGTTGCTAGGAAGTAAAACAACAACAAACAAAACACCCTCGCCCTAGCTGACCCCCACAACTACACCGTGGTGGTCAACACCGACAACCAAGCCTCCCAGGCAATCCTCTCCTCTGGCACCGGGTGTGACCCCATACTCTGTGCTTGCGTGTGAGAAGTGTGGAGATTCGCCACCACCCACAGCTGCATAGTTAAGGTGGTTGACAACCCTGGCAAAGAACTTGTGCTTGCCAATGCGCTCAGTAGGCATTACACCGACCCGCTCCGCTGCACATCTGGAGTCCATCATCCGATACTTCAAGGCCGGGGGCCCGGCTGCCCTGGTGCTTACTGCTACCACGCTGATGACGTTCTTCACCCTACTCCCCCGACGTCGGTTAACGTGCCACACGCTCCTACGACGCGACATCCCGGAGGGGGAGGGCGGATTCGCATACACGTACGATCCACCAAGACATCCAGAACTCACGCCGACCACTACGCCATTCAACTACATACCATCCGCAACTCACCATGCTGCCGCGTCACTGTTTGGTGACTACACAGAAGCCAACCTGAAGATTCCAACCACGCTTGCATTCACCACCCCAGATGGGCGCCCCCTGACCGCTTCCACCCTGACAACCGCTATTCGCAGGGCCCTTCAAGCACATGGTCATCCCGACCCACATTTGATTACCTTACACAGCCTTCGGAGAGGGGGCCCAGGCCTGTGCGCAGGCTGGGGCCCTGCCCACGGACGTTCGGGAATTGGGGACCTGGAGATCGGATGCGATGAAGAATTACGTACCCAAAAAGGCATTCTCGGCGGCCACTCGGGCACTCTCTACCTTATTTGGTTGAGATTGCCGAGTGGTCCATTCACCTGATTAATTTCTGACTTGCTTTGTAACCTTCTAACTGTTCTGTTCCGAATAAATGGAAATTATACCACACTTGTCACTTCCCTACTTCGACTACGGTGATGTAGTATACATGGGGGGAAGTACCAAACTACTCAACAAACTACAAGTGATGCAAAATAAAGCCCTTAAAATATGCCTCCAAGTACACAAAAGATATCCCACGATAGAACTACACAAAAAATGCAAAGCAACACTATTAACAAGCAGAAGAGAAACACACCTGAAAATACTAGCACACCACTACACCACGAAACCGGATTACCCAGTAGCCCCTTGCAGGGACACTAGACACATGGCGGCCCCAATACTCCTAACGGAAAGAAGCAACATGAAAATACATGAGAGAAGTGTACTAACCATGGCAGCATATGCCTGGAATAAACAAAATGTAAAATTACGGGCAATCCGTAACCCTGACCACTACAAAAAATTCTTAAAGAAAACAATTACTTACTGACACAACAAAACCGCACCTGCCCCTGAGCGCCGTCAATGCTTGCTGTGTACTGGCACAGAAAGCAAAAGACAGGCCAGGAAAAGTGGTAGGCACTAAACAGAAAAAATAGGAAAATTAGCCCTCCTAAGTATTAAGGAAATCAGGAAAGCTATCACCATATGGCGCAGTCCACCTGAGTATGTGTAATGGCACAAACCAACACAGAAGTGGACAGACCACGGTCATGCAACTGATCCACCCTGAAATATAAAATGGCTAGGCAAACAACACAGCCATCCCACCTGGCCACAGTTCTAAAGGGTCCGAGTATGTTCTAGCACATGAGTGCACTATCTAAGGACAGGTGAAAGGATGCTGTAACAAATAAAATAAAATAAATCTGAATGGAACAGGATCCTCTCCCGCAAGCCTGCATGTCACCCAAGTAGATGTACATAGTAGGCTAAGGTATCATTACTCAGACTAGACAAAAAAAACTGGAAAATTACAAAAAAACTAACATAAGCTATTACTAACAACAAAAATTGCAGAAGGCTGACCCGAGCAGACACAGGTAAACACTCCTGGGCAAAGGAACAGATCAAGACAGCGCCACAGCTGTCCAGCGTTGAAAACAAGAACCCTGACAGGAGCTTATATGTTATGGGCAGAGTAAATACCTTGTCAATAAAAAGAAATATAAATATTTATTTGAAGCGCTATCAGTAAAAGAAAGCATTAATTATCACCATCGTAAAATGAAACCAAATATGTGGTGACCCAGTTTTAAAGCTCTTAATAACCCTTAAGTGCAGTCAAATCAAAGACTAGAGGATAGCTACGTGATGATTGCTGATGAAGTTGTACGCCGTATTTAGGCCTACTATCAACGGCAAAGGCTCACTTCGCCGCAAAATGTTAGAATTGATTCTCTCATTTTAAGGCTCCTAAAAATGTGTTTATCATATTTAGATATGTTTATAGTAAAATTGTAATGAAATTTTGAGATGATCAAATTTGAATCAAATGACAGCGAAATTGATCTCAAATATAATTTTTAAGCGGGTAAGTTTGTCAAATGAAAGCAGAATTCATTTCAGAAAATAAGGCAACTCAAATTTAAATTGTTCTTAGGAACTCTAAAGATTGTTCTTTTGGTGAATTTAGAGGTCTCGCATGTTATTTACATAAAAAGAACTGTTGGCACAAAGCTATGAAATCCACTCATTCAAGTTGAATGCGTGTTACCATCCCTGGGTACCTGTCTTCAAAGACAATTTCACACCGTATCATCAACAAAGACCCTATTCGTGACGAGAAATGTTTAGATTTGATTGTATTATACTTGCTTTAACATGTGCTGTGGATGGGTTAAAGCTAGGTTCTGCATCAATCCCTGGACAATATTGTTTTGAACTGTCATTATATATATATTCATGGTCTCTGACTAATATCAATCTTGCAAACACCAGGCAAGCTAATTGAAAAAATATTCCACAGGCACATAAATGAGCACCTGGAAAAAAACAATATACTAAACAAGAGGCAACGAGGTTTCAGAAAACTACACTCCACATCAAAATCAATAGCAAACCTAACAAGTGATGTGCTGGCATCATTGAACCAAAAGAAATTAGTTGGAGCAGCCTTCATCGACTTCAGCAAAGCCTTTGACACTGTAGACCACGGCATATTAATAAGAAAATTAAACATGGGCATTAAATCAAAATCAATAAACTGGATAAAATGCTACCTAAACAACAGGCAGCAAAAAACTAAAGTAAATGGTACACTCTCAGACCAACAAACTGTCACCTGTGGTGTACCCCAAGGATCAGTCCTGGGACCACTACTATTTATACTATACATAAATGACCTAGAAAAATGGCTGGAGACAGAATGTCTCCAGCTATATGCAGATGACACTGTCATATATGCAGAAGGAAGCACAGTAGAGGAGGTAGCAACCAAACTGAACAACCTCCTGCTAAAGCTGGACAGCTGGTGTGAATCCAATAAAATAACCATCAATGCAAATAAATCTAAAACAGTACTCTTCTCACACACAGCAATCACAGGAAGAAACCTATTTGGTAAGACAACACCAACACTACAGCTGGCCAGCATTGAAAACAAGCCTGGGTACCCAGGCTTACATGCTATGGACAGAATAAATACAGCCTCAATAAAAAAAAAAATTTAAAACAATATATTCAGAGACCGTGTATATATCTACGTTCTCTGCTATATTCCGGACGCATGGAACAGTCCCGTTTTAATATAGAACTGCCATCTGGTGGAATCCACCTGTACCATTATGCTGTGAACCATATCGGTGGTGCTATCTAATGGTGGAGTTAACAAACTCACGGTTACATAACTCAAAATGGATGCCACTCTAGTAAAGAAAAAACATCAAAATTAATATGAAGTGTGTACGGTAGGCACAAAAAAACATGCTATTAACAACCCATACATGGCGAAGCATCAGTGGAGTACGATTATGTGCATTGGCAGTGCCGATTAACAGAGGAGTCGTGATCAGAACGACCCTAAAACCTAACCCCCGTTTGATATATAGAATATTATTTCACCATCATTTTTACATAGAAAGTGAAAGCTCAACAATCACTTGCACATTTGTGGTAAGGGATAATAAAAATCCAAGTTAAAATTATACAAGTTAAAATTTAATGGTATAATTTTGTCTACAAGTGATGATGCAGTCCAACCGTCTTCATGAAGACTAAACCTTCTTTTATATTCATAGGGAAATCATGGCTGCTGTTTTCATAGTAACATTCTTGGTGAAAGGCTATAAAATCAACAGTTTAGTCAAAACAAATGTTCTTGAGTGTCAGTGGGAACTGGAATCTGATACATTCAGTAAAAAACCCAGTGAAGCATGTGTCTGGTGAATGTTGCAATGACTAATGCCCACTTGGTCCTGCTGATCCGATGTTGAATGCGTGGTGTTTCCCCACAGCTGGGACGATTTTACGTAATTTATTGTCTATGTTGGCAGCCTACTCATGCTGCCGTTACCTGTTTAATGTAGAACGCCAAAGAAGGATATACGGTGGTATAATATGAGTCCCATCTTATTTCTTTATGACGGACGTGTTAGTCAATACTCTGTCTGCCTTGCACTCCGGTTTAGCAACGTCACGTGTAATTAACGCCATTTTGGGGGGTGTTTATTTTTTATACTAAAGGCTCTCTCTCCAGTTATTTGTTCAGCACATTATTATTGTTAATTAAACTTCTGGCCTAAACGACAAAAACAAAACACCGTTCTTCTTTGTTTCCCTTTATTCAAACAGATCTAGTTAGGTGCATGGTAACTCCAGTCTTTCAACAACCCCGCGAATTTGGGAGAAAGCTAAACCAGTGCGTTAAATCGCTATCGGATAAACCAGCGAGCGAAATGTGGAGCAGCCTTTATGAAGATTACGTCACCACTGGTGGACCCTCTTCTGAAATCTGCAAGTATGTCGCCTTCTTTTTCTTCAATTCGATCAAATATTATTTATTGGATTATTTCATTTGACATTGTTGAAGCACTCTGCTGAATTGAACTGATTGGGGGGGGGGGGGGGGGGGGAGGGGGGAGGGTGGGGGGGGGGGGGGGGAGGGGGGGGAGGGGGGGGGGATTACAGTCATATGTCACTAAATGGGCACCACCAATGGTGGTCCCATGTGCGAGAAGAAAACTTTCTCAGGGGTGATGTTTAATGGTGATTAATGGGGAGGTGGCGAATGTTGAGGCTTCATCAACCAACCCTGGTCCAGGAGCCCCCGACGGTCCTGGATCATCCACACTGCGACGGAGGCCTGCAGGACCAGCACGCTGCCCATGGCCCTGTTGCCGACGATACCGGTTCCCGCTTAGATCACCGGTGACAGAGGTACAGGACGGTGGGCCTCAAGAACGTGTTGCCAACACCAGGTCACGGCCACACAGCCACCTGGAAGCGCACAGACGCCCGAAGAGACCCCTGCCCCCCCCCCCTCGAGCCATCGTAGGAGCCGAAAAACAAACAAAAAAAGAACAAGTAAAACCACCAAAAACGGGCCGTTCTAAAAACGGCCGTTCTAAAAACGGGCCGTTCTTACGTCGCCGTTTACTATTGCTGCAGTTTTGCAGACAGTGACCTCAATATTGAGGCTTGAAAGATGACTGCACTAAAGGTAAGAAACAAAGAGCCGGTTGAGGGTCCCTCCCAAAGTCTCCTGAGGAGGAATGGAGGAGAGGAAGGGGGGGGGGGGGCTGGGGGTTTGGGGATTTACGTAAGAGGCAAGAGTGGGTGAGGTACGTTCATGTTAGTGGATTTTAATGAGAGGTAGTAGGCGGGGAAAGGGGCCAAGGCAAGAAAGTTCTCAAAGGCTCAGTCAACAGCGGTGCGAGGGCATGATGGACCAACTGACCTGATTATAGTATTTCTGGGTTACTCAACCGCTCAGAGCCCCAGAGAATACCATAAACTCTCCCCCCTTAATTTCACCCTTGATGCCTCCCTTAAACAAACCCATAAACAAACTCATCAACAAATTCATAAGGAAGAAAGGAAGACAAGTCATGAACGAATGACAGTGAAGATGTTGTGCTTTAATGGCATCAACTCCTGTTCACCTATGAGTGACCTATCCCCCTGACCCCTTACCTGTTGCCCACACAGTCCCATTACCTCTCTTGTATCTAGGAGTCAGTGCCTACAGCCCATTGAACCGGAGTCCCCAACTCAACTTGGATATATGAAATTTGGTAGCATCAGACAGAGTGTCTGGGGTCCTGCTCTAGAGTAGGCATGCCTCACTCAATAGCCAGGAGTAGAGTGATCACTCTCCAGTGTGCCTGAAGCAGTGTTTTCGCATAATTAATCTCAAAGTGAGGCTAGTGTGGTCAGAGGGCCAAGGGAGTGCAGGTGACTGGGCAGCCCACAACAAGCCAATCAGGTACCCACACCCTGGGTGGGTGACACCCCCCCCCCCCCATAGTGGTGGCTGTCACTCAACCCAGCTGCAGGTGGTGTTCTGTGTGTATATGCAGATTAGGCTGGTGTGCCTGCCCACCGGTATTGTAGGGACAGGCAGCTGTAGACAGTTACAAATAGATCCATATTAAAATGTCCTTTTCTCCAATTGCACTCTTTATGGATGCATAGAGAAACATTTCAACAATCATGTACTGTCTCTTATATAGGAACATCTCTTCATTAATCTCAGGCATCATGTATGAACATATATTTCACATAGCTTATATCATGTCATAATGGGAGTGGGGTATTATTGTTCTTAGATTACATAACCTTGTCCCCACTCCGTCGCCTAAGAATAATAATGCTCTCTGCCAATATATAATTCCGAACCGAAAATCCGTATATTTTTACATGATGATTTCGAGGTTATGCCGAGGTAGTTTTGGATTTCCTGATGAGGATGGCCAGAACAGCCCTGGTGTCACTGAGATGTTTGTCTGACTCCTGTCTGACTCCTCAATGGAGTCGCTGATGGCGTATCTGTCAATGTGCGCTTTTGTCTTGTGAGCTTTTGTTTTGTGAGCTTTTGTCTTGTGAGCTTTTGTCTTGTGAGCTGTTGTCTTGTGAACTTTTGTCTTGTGAGCTTTTGTCTCGCGGGCTTTTGTCTTGTGAACTTTTGTCGCATGAGCTTTTGTCTTGTGAGCTTTTGTTTTGTGAGCTTTTGTCACGTGAGCTTTTGCCACGTGAGCTTTTGTCATGTGAGCTTTTGTCATGTGAGCTTTTGTTGCATGAGCTTTTGTCGCATGAGCTTTTGTCGCATGAGCTTTTGTCGTGTGTTTTTGTCGCGTGAGCTTACATTGTGGAACCGATTTCAATCTTACTATTTATTGTCTGTTTCATGTGCAGCATCGTCAAGACTGTGCCACAATGTGTGCTTGAGGCATACAATAGCACGCTCTGGAAGTCTCCCGTGTGTGACAACGTGCAAGCCGAGATCCTACGACAAGCGGCTCACATCGGGGTCAAAATAAACTGTAATGGAAACGGAAAAGGTAAAGTGCTTATATTATAGGGTATTATTTCCCACCATATTTAGCTTCAGTGGGTTAGAATATTTCTGGTAGGCATAGTTTATTAACATTTAAATATGAATCATCCACTTAATCATAATTCAAAGAAGATTGATCATCACTATCATCATCATCATTCGCAAACCGCGGGTGTCGTTGGGGCACCACAGATCACTTTCCAACTATTTTTCCTCCTACCCCCCCCCCACCCCCACTCCTCTGGGACTTGCCAAATTCCAGGCATGTCGATTCCCTGATGTTGTCTTCCCACCTCTTCCTTTGTCCGCCTTGTCTTCTTTCCCCTTTCACTGTTCCTTGCCAGATGG
Source organism: Branchipolynoe longqiensis (assembly GCA_030323885.1). Taxonomy (NCBI): domain Eukaryota; kingdom Metazoa; phylum Annelida; class Polychaeta; order Phyllodocida; family Polynoidae; genus Branchipolynoe; species Branchipolynoe longqiensis. Next base: position 63,942,331 of record CM059192.1, on the reverse strand, counting down.
TTTTGGCCAGACTTATGAACAGGAAACGTGGCCAAACCACTACAGTTTGTATCTCTTTACAATCGTCAGCAGATTTTCAGGTCGTTGAATCGCCTGCTGGATTTTGGCACAGACTTCCTCGTTGGCAACAGTCTTTGTATGAGCTGGATGAGAGAAGAACACAAGCAACTACCATTAAAAGAAGCACAAGAAAAACAAATAAAAAGTGCATGATCACAGTCCATATCCGGCCCCTGTAGCACGATACCATCCTAAGCTGTGTTTACACGGGCAATTCCAAACCGATTTAAGACAAGTCGATCTATATGAATTGATTTAGTGTCGTGTCTACACATGGAGCGGTTTAAGGCGGAAATCGATATCTGCGCATGAGCAAGTCCAGACTAACCAGCGCCAGTTTCGGTTAGTCGACGTCGCCAGTAGAGAGTGGGTTCGACCTAGATCTGTATGGGCTGAATCATATTGGTTTGGAATGGTCAAAACTTCTGCTGGGCAGTGAAAACCTTAAAATAAACCATGAAAAAAATATATGTGCACCTCTAGCAGGTTATAGACCAAATGATATAATATGCGCTTTTGATCGACCGGAAAGTCAACAAACTAAGGTCTCGACTGCGCATGCGTGTCGAATAGCTTAAGCTAGATCGCTTCATCTATACTACCTCGCAAGGTGGTTTACATCTACCGATTTATATGAATCGATTCAGCCCTAAAACGCCTCAGAGTCGCGTTTACACGGCAAATGTAAATCGATCTAGGCAAGTCGTTTTATATGAGGCATTTTAACTCGCCCGTGTAAACGGGGCTTTAGTGCTTGGGTTAACGTTTCAGTTGGCCAGTGTGTTAACTGGTTTGTTTCTAATGCATTCAGCATATATCGTGTGCTGTTTGAAACTGACCTATTTTGTGAATAAAATATACCAAAAGCATGTTTCGTGTAGAGAATATCATTTATGTTTCGTTTTCGGCCATCATTTCGTGCACAGAATTAGATTGTTCTACAAAGTCAAGCATCTCGTACCTCAGTCGCTTTGTATTTAACATTAGTGCTTCCTGATACTCGGAAGAACAAGAATGTTGAGATATATATTTTTGATTTATATGTGTTGATTAAGCATGCCATTTTCTCGCTAATTTCCATTTGTATGTCTTTGTGTGCAGCTGACATTATTGAGTGTCTTGGCAACACGAATATCTACAGAAATATCCCTACCTCCTGCATACCGCCACCTGTGAGCCAGAAGGTCATTGTAGACTTGACGGCTGTCGTGCAAGGCTGGGCAACTGGATCACCCCCTGAACCCATGGTGTGGTTCAAAGAGATCTTCAACATAATTTGTGTGTAAGTAGTACATAGCCATACTGGTATGATATTAGATAAATGATTCACCCATGCCCAGAGTAGAAAAAGTGGCGAAAGACTGGGTAAATGAAATCAGTACGAACAGGAAGTAGATCTCCATGTTCCAATATCTAAAATGGCTGCCTATATTGGCACAGAGTTGGTGAGATGGGAGAGAATGCAAAAATACCAGATGGCGACCTCTGAACGCCCTCGAGTCGATTCTTAGTCTATTAATCAACATTATTATCAATTATTCCACCAAAAGTGGCGAGTAAATATAAAAGGTATATGAAGAATATATTTTGCTTCTTAAATTAAGAACTTAGGTGTTCATTTCATTTACCAATCCTTTCGCCACTTTGTTGAACAGGTTGTTCTTCACCCCTACTCTGGGTAGGGGTGAATCTTATTCTAGTACACAATAGGCTGGACGGGTCAGGTAGTATTTAGAGGCTCTGCTTCCCGCTACCAACCGGAGCCATGGCAGAACTAAAACTACAAACATGGCTGCCTTAATGTTGGCGGTACAGCACACTCCACTCACGATAGCCTCACCCCACTCACGATGCCCTCACCCCACTCACGATGCCCTCACCCCACTCACGATGCCCTCACCCCACTCACGATGCCCTCACTCCCACTCACGATGCCCTCACCCACACTCACGATGCCCTCACCCCACTCACGATGCCCTCACCACACTCACGATGCCCTCACCACACTCACGATGCCCTCACCACACTCACGATGCCCTCACCACACTCACGATGCCCTCACCACACTCACGATGCCCTCACCCCACTCACGATGCCCTCACCCCACTCACGATGCCCTCACCCCACTCACGATGCCCTCACCCCACTCACGATGCCCTCACCCCACTCACGATGCCCTCACCCCACTCACGATGCACTCACCCCACTCACGATGCACTCACCCCACTCACGATGCCCTCACCCCACTCACGATGCCCTCACCCCACTCACGATGCCCTCACCCCACTCACGATGCCCTCACCCCACTCACGATGCCCTCACCCCACTCACGATGCCCTCACCCCACTCACGATGCCCTCACCCCACTCACGATGCCCTCACCCCACTCACGATGCCCTCACCCCACTCACGATGCCCTCACCCCACTCACGATGCCCTCACCCCACTCACGATGCCCTCACCCCACTCACGATGCCCTCACTCTAAGTTAATTTGCGATTATCAAAAGTCGCGGAAATCCGCGAAATGGCGGAGATCTTTGATCCCTGGTATAATTGAAGCGAGGCTCCTCATTGAGAACTGTGATGAATATCATTATAACATTTGCATTTCCCACCCAGGCATCCCTCATCACACAAGTAACCTAGTCCTGTATCCTTCATTGAAGGGCCTTTAGGGAGCGGCACGTAGCTCAGGTGGTAGAGTGTCCAGCTGTGAAGCTGTCGGTCATCACATCAATCCTTTTTGGTGCGTCCATTTGCAGTTTGGGCTATTTTTTGTTCCAACCAATGGTCCAGAACTGGCTCATCAAAGGCTGTGGTATGTGCTGTCCTGTCTGTGGGAAAGTGCATATAAAAGACCCCTTGTTGCTTATAGAAAAGACTAGCTTATGTGGCGGCAGCAGGTTTTCTCCAAAGAAATATGTCAGAATGACCATATGTTAATGTTTGACGTCCAATAGCTGATGATAAAAATCAAAGTGTACTCTACAGGCATCGTTAAATAAAACAAGCTTTTTGTTTGCAGGCCCTTTAGGACCCTGTCTTCCTGCTTCCTGAAATCCATGAGCACCCCAGCCTGCCAGAAGACTGTGGTGCCGCTCATGGAGGCCACCATTCATCCACTCCAGTACCACGTGGACCGCTTCAGTGACACCTGCGCACCAAAAGCCGCAGGTGTGTGTTGAAACTGGGTACCACATATTTGGTATCCATGTTACGTTGGACATTAATCAATTCTTTCTTTTTTTAATAGCAAATCAAATAATTATTGTTGCCTTTTGTTATTAAGTATGTTAGCAATACTATATGTATTTAATCTATCCCACAAAAGTATCAAAAGTATCTTTATGATTTTGTGCAGAAGTGAAAATGTGAAATTTTACACATTTACACTAAAATTAACACAAACCTGTTGGTTTTTTTAAACTTTGAAATTAAAGACACATCCATCACATCATTTTTAACAATAAACATACACAACACATTCAAACTAGATTTCTTTGATAACAGTTAAACAAACAAAATAATGTCTTACAAGAAAAAAAGCCATAAAATCAACACAGTTTAATGTGTTTGGAAAATAGGTGTTTGATGTGTCAGTGGGAACTGGAACACAATATATTCATGGAGAGGGTCCCCCCCCCCCCCTTGAACAGAAAAGAGTGTGTAAGCCTTGAGCGGTCAGTGCGGCAGTGGCTACCTAAGGGACACTTGGTCCCACCGAGCCCCACGACATAAGAATGTGTGATTTCCCCACAGCTGGGAAGATTTCATGCAGTTTATTATTAGTAAGAAGTGATCCTCCTCAGGCAGTAATACGATAATACCCAAATAGAAGAGAAGGATCTGAACTCTATGCACTTATTTTCAATTACAGTAAAACCTCTCTGACCACCTCCACAGATCGACCACTTCCCTATATCAATCACTTTATTTGGGTCCCAAACGATCGCCCATACAATACCATTGTAACGATAAAAAGACCCCACCCCCCCCCACCCCCACTAAACCGACCACTTCTTAAATGGACCATTTAAAGTCGGTCCCATGGTCAGTCGATTTAGAGATGTAAGAAAGTGTTGCTTCTTTCAATACGTTTGTTATTTTAACACATTAGTTGCATTCCCCTTAGCGTTTAATAATCAAAGTGGGGAATAATATCCCTGCGCTTTTCAGTCTGCCTCTAATTGATGTTACACTAAGGTGAACATGACGCTGACCTCACTGTGCTGTGTTCATTTTCTGTGCTGTGTTCATTTCCTGTGCTGTGTTCATTTCATGTAGATGTAATACAGAATGTGATGTCCCCTTCTGTTGCAGAAATGGGGCCTTGCCAGTGCCCAGACAATACCATGATCACATGCATTAGAGAAACAACAGGTTCGTCTCATTTATATTTAATAGAATCTAGAGTGGAGTGTCACGCCGCGCGCAGTTTGTTTGTTTTACGTCCTAGCAACATCTAAGGTCATATCAGGACGGGTATCGACTTGTGACAGTGTGCACTCATGGCAACTTCATAGTGCTGTCTCACTGGGAGATCAGGCCACCAGAACCATCACCTGATATCCCACTCAGTCACATTATCCTAACACCAAGCCAACCAGTCCTTGCCCTATCCTAATAATGATGAGTGCCAGGCTAGGAAGTGACAAGTATCAATTTTTACGTCATTGGTTTGACTCGACCAGGATTCGAAGCCACAAACCCATGGGTTCGGATCCTCAGATCTCCCAAATCAGGAGACGGACACTCAACTCATTCGGCCATCCCGTCTAGTCTCCCATTTATATATAATATATATTTAACCGTTGTGGTTCATTTTAGGTGTCTGGTGTATTTCAAGTGTAATTAATCTCATAGGCAGGGTCGCCGTGCCCGGCGACTGTCGCCGACACTCCTGCTCCTATCGCCGCCCGTCGTGGCCCGGTGACGTTTCCCATACGTGAGGTTCCTATCCCCGTATCACTAAAGGCTGTATGTGTTACTGATTGTGCCTTCTCTCCGGGTTCTAGTCCCGCTAACTGTACTATGACAGATTGAATGTGTGTATTATGTTAGTGTTAATGAGTATCATGGTTATACTCCGTCACCACTACGAATAGAATCACCCGAGGTGTTCTGTACTACTATGGTTATAAGGCTGTAAGAACCAGTCAGTAAGTATAGTAATGTGGACAATGTTATGAAGTTGACTGTTTGGTTAAAGTTGCATAGTCCGATAGTTTTGAGTTTCTCTCATTTTCTGGTTGTTCATTATAATCTACCTAACTTTAGTTTGAAGTAAGTTTTATTTTAAATCGCTAAATTTTGAGATATTTGAAATGGAAACATGCTAAATTAATTTTGGCAAGCTTGCCAAAACTCTAACTCCATAGGCTTCTGCAGTAACAGGTTCTATTAATTGACTCAGTATCCCCTTATATGTGACGACAAATGTTTAATAAGTGCATCAGCATCTAAGTTAGATATGTAGAAACAAATCTAGATAATTGTTTTGGTTTTGAAAATTCTTAGGTTTTCATCGGACTATGCAGCTTTAATGTTATTAGGGACCTGTTCAAATAGAGTAAGGAATGCAAGGAATATGTCACAGTTTAGATCTCACAACTTTATTACACTAACCAACAATTCCATCTAAATTCATTCAATGTCAGCCAGACAGATAAATACCATGTATTAAACTTCCCCATAGTCAAGATGTTTTTGATTACTGCATTTAAAGCCAGAATATCATCAAAAACATCAGAGCGTACACGAAACACGTCTGATGGGTCTGAACCCAACAACTCCAACCTTTTACGTTGCTAGGAGAGTAACCTGGGACACCGCGGCATGTCTCCCAGGGACGAGTTACAGCAGCAAACCCTTTCCCGCGTTTAATAACCATTGCTGGCCCGCATCGGCAAGCCGCCCGCAATTAATTGCGGGTCACCCCAGGCCCGCACCGGTGAAAGCTTGTTTAGAGTCTCGCCCACTTCATATATTAGCCCCACGATCACGTGGTGGTTGTGAATGGTCCAAGGACTGGTGCGCCTATACTAGCTACATGTCTATACTTTACACTGAACCCTATAATGTCAAGAAGGGCCTAAAGGTGGCAACGTACAATATTGTAGTAGTCTGCCACATGAGCCTCGCCACCACGCCATGGTGGCAGGGACTGCGCTGACCACTGTCACCAGGTGGCCTCGAAGCCGATCGCATGGAGATCTTCCCTGATGCCGTGCTGCCACGATGTGTCATAGCCTTTTTTTAGGTCGAAAAAGACAGCCACAACGTGCTCCTTCTTAAGGAAGGCATCTCTTAAGAAAGTCTCCATACAGACCAAATGGTCGAAAGTGCTTCGCCCTCATCTGAAGCCACATTGGAGGTTGGACAGGTGATGTCCTGACTCCAGTTGACAGACCAGGCGGTTGTTTACCATACGCTCTATGGTTTTACAAATATAGCTTGTGAGGGTTATGGGATGATAGTTGTTGGCTTCACTCTGGTCTTTTCCAGGTTTGGGAATCAGTATCACTCCCGCCAAGAGGTGGGTATGACACCCGACTCTGAGATGTTGTTGAAGAGTTGAAGCAACAATATCAGTGCAGGTTCGGGGAGATGTTTAAAAAATTGATAATAAATTCCATCAGGTCCAACTGCTGTGTCATGCAAGCTTTCCAAAGAACACCTCAGGTCACCCATACTGAATGGGGAGTTGTAGTGCTCCTCGCCATCAGAGGAAAAGTCCAAGTGCTTGTTATAAATGGTGTTGCCCACGACACCGATTCCCGCTTCGATCACCGGTGCCAAAGGTACAGAGCCGTGGGCCCCAAGAATGTGTTGCCACCACCGGGCCACCACATTACTTCCACCTACAAGCGCAACCAATGCCCAAAGAGCCTCCCACCCCTCCCCCTCCTGCAGAGGAGAAGGAGAACAAAACAAAAAGAAGAAAAAAGTACCAAAAAACGGGCGGTTTTAACGGTGTCATTTCTCAATGCTGCAGCTCTGCAGCCAGTGACTGTTAGGTCACAAACCCCCCACAAAGTCCCGGATACCAACCCGGAACCGGAACCCGGGCATACACCATAGCATTCCTCACAGCTGTCCAGTGTTGAAAACAAGCACCCTCACGGGAGCTTACACGCTATGGGCAGAATAAATACTGGATAAAAAAAAAAAAATTTAAAGTCAAGTCAATCATTTATTTGTATTTTTGTTTTCCCTTTGTACATGTAATTACTTTTTTTTCCCTCTTTTGTATTTAGCCACAACCAGCGCAGACACAACCAGTAAGTATTCCCTTTTAGTATCACATTGCTGTTAATGTTATCTCTCTATATAGGAAATGTAGTTACTGTCGGATGGCTGGGTTAGAGATATAACTACATGAATTTGCAATGTAAATTGCTAAATATATGGTTCCTCTAATTGTTTCTCATAGCCTGCTAGTTGTGAGTGAATAATGTATGAGATTATGTAGTTTAATAGACTTCTAAACTTGAATCGAGAACCTTTTGTGGTTACCATCTTGTTTTTTTTGCATTCTCTACCAATTAATACACTTTTCACCGATAAATTATAGATAAATACTGTGCATTGAAACCACTACCTCCACACTTAATTCCTAATTGAAGCAGTTTTTGGTCGGATTTAAGCATAGTTGTCATTCAGCCTTACTGTGGGTAGTGGTGAACCTCTTAGGACTGCTGAGTGAATCCAGATTAGGACGTGTTATCACATAGGCGTTGTGTGAGCTGACGTAGTTTAATGGATTTGTACAGGTTACATCAAGAAGGGGTTTGAGGGGTTAATTTAAAATTATAACCCATTAACAAAATAAGCCAGTTTTATTCTGCTATTGTGTTATTTCAATAATTAGCATCATTAGCAATCATCTATTCACATTGTGTTATTTCGATAATTAGTATCATTAACAATCATGTATTCATATTTCCGTTTCCCTTTTGTACGTGTAGATGAGTCAAATGTGTTTGAGTACATGTAGCCTGTTCTCAGTTATTGTAGCATTTCAATAATTAACATCAATACCAATCATTTATTTGTATTTCTGTTTTCCCTTTGTACACATAGATGTCTCTATGAATATATATATATTTTACCTCGTCCTCAACCTCCTGGCTATTTATAGCCCAGTGAGATATAGCACTCCCACCTGATCAATTTGCGTTCCCAACTCGCCGTGAACGGACGTGCGAACAGTGAGCTCCAGTCTTCTAGAACAACGTACACTACCTACATTACCAAAGGATATTGGATTATTGAATATTACTAAACGCCCAACATAGTTGGCAACCTTCTTTAAAGGTTTAGTTATGGAGAGTTGCATTTGCCAAGCTCTGGAAGTTATTCTAAATTGTGTTGGTGGCCACCGGTGGAGCGGGAGCCGCCGGTGGTGTTGTCGGTGGGATTACATGTTTGCCCGGTTATGCCTAACCCACAGAGGCCCAAGTCGCCTGTTGTACGACAACAGAGTTGTGCGCCTCGCTAGTGCCAGTCCTCGAGGGCATTCGCATATAGATTTGGCCTTAAGCCGTGTTTACATGGCCAATTGTAAAGCGAATTAGACAAAGCGATTTATATGAAGCGAAGTAGTGGCGCGTTTACACACGGAGCGGTTTAAGGCAGAAATCGATATCTGCGCATGAGCAAGTCCAGACTAACCAGCGCCAGTTTTGGTTAGTCGACATCGCCACGAGAGAGTATGGGTTCGACCTAGATATGTATGGACTGAATCGTATTGGTTTGGAACGGTCAAAACTTCTGCTGGGCAGTGAAAACCTGAAAATAAACCATGAAAAAAATATATGTGCACCTCTAGCAGGTTCATAGACCAAATGATATAATATGCGCTTTTGATCGACTGGAAAGTCAACAAACTAAGGTCTCGACTGCGCATGCGTGTGATGCGCTTAAGCTAGATTGCTTCATCTATACTACCTCGCAAAGTAAATCGATCTAGGCAAGTAGTTTTATATGAAGCGTTTTAATTCGCCCGTGTAAACACGGCTTATGATAGGTTATTCAAAATTACAAGAAATAAGTCTTGTCTCGGGTCAGCTACCGAAAAATGGGGATAGGCACCCTGATACAGGTATGCACAGAGGCTATGTACACTGTGCACCAATATACCTGGTTTCGTTTAATTTAATGGAGGGTATATTGGATAGGTCAAAATAGTCTGTTGAGACAGAGTCTCATTAATAATATGTTGCAGAGTGATTTTACTTGTGTGCAACGTGGCCTTGGCTAAATATTAGTTGTATATTTGCAAGATGGGATCAGACGCGGTAGGGGAATCGGCAGAATCGGTTTCCTGTGCAGAAGGTCGGAAGTTCAAATCCCAACTGAGTCAAACAAATGACTTTTACGGCCAGACAGACCCAGTGCAGACCGGTCATACCAATGAGTCAGTCGGCTGGTGACCATGAGGGCAATCAACGCGTCAACAAGATGACGCAAGACTCTGGCCAGACCCTCAGAGGCGACAGAGCGAGGCCGACTAGATGCTTCAGGGAAGTTCAACAACAGCTGGTCATGGCAAGCAAGACTGGGTCAAAATATGACCTGGTTTATGGCTTATCAGAAATCACTCTGATGAAGTCTCCATGCGCTCACAGCTCTCAGTTGGTAGGTGTGTGCTGGAAAGAAGGGGGGGGAAATCACCGAAAATGTAAGTCAAATTTGTCTAAGTCGTCTGCCACTGAGTTGTCTGAAGGGGAAAATACCGTCGACCAAAAGTAAGGTATCGAAGAGAGTAAAAGACGGTTACACGTATCACATTGCTATGTCTTTATGTGAGTTAACTGTGTTGAACCCTTGGGTTCGTTTCCCATGACGTACTAAACCTGAGATGGACGCCATTGATATCGTTCAAGTAAGGCTATGCGACGTTAAGAGGTACGAGAATTTCAGTGCCTTCATAGAGCATTGGTAAGGTGCCGGTTTCAATCTTGGATGTCTAAGGTTCGATTCCCAGTTAAGACTTAAGGTTTAATAAATACGAGGTATGTGGAGACAAACTGACCAAAAAACTCTTGAAGAAGCCTTTGAAATGTCTATACTCAGGGATAGGTCTGTTATTAGGCAGCTGAGACATGCTAAATCACGTCTTGATAATTTAGCTATTGGTGAGCAAATGGATAGTCTAAACAGTACTTCTTTAGATTTCCAAGTCTTTCTCTTCTCAAAGAGGTTCTAAATCCTCTAGTTCAGATAGTCAGGTTCTGAAGACTATTCACGGTTAGATTAAGTCTCTGAGAAAATGGATGGATAACTTGGCGTCAGGCAGTGGTATTTCTGAGCATTCAGCGATTTATGCTGTGAACACTGCGACGCCTTCTCATGTCAGTTCTTATAACCATGGTGTACGTGTTGATTTGCCGCACTTAAATCTAGGACTGCCAGTTGGGGTAGAAAATGCTACTAAAAATAGGCATATTTCAGTCGCACAGCACACGGTGAGGCATGCGCTGTCAACGCAACAGCAGGGAAGCAATGTAAACACTTCACCGGTTGCGCAGACGCAGATGCAGACATTACTGACGAGAATGTCTCGCGCATATCCGCATGTGTGGAAAAGCAATGCTTTTAGCACCAAGACTGTACATTCAGAAGGACAAGTTATTTCCAACATATTTCTTAGGCCCAATGTTTCACATTGTGTAATTCTAGACCTATACGCATTTCAAAATGTGTTTCGTTTAAAAATGCTCTGGATTTGGTAACACACAAAGCTTGGATGGGTAGCATTGATTTATAGAATGCTTATTATTCTGTTTTGGTAGGAAAACGTTCAGAAAATATAAAAGATAGTCCGGAGGAATTAGTTATATGAATACACATGTATACCGAATGGATTATCAGTCTGTCCACGTATATTTATGAAATTGTTTAAACCAATTTATTCAAAGCTTAGTAACCAAGTTGTTAATTTCCCTTATTTAGATGATTCCTTCATTATAGCAGAAAGGGAAGAACATTGTACTTTGGCCATTCAGGCCCTGAAAGTAGAATTGGTAAAAGCAGGTGTCACGTTAAATTTAGACAAGTCTGTCCTAAAAACCAAGACAAGCAATTGTGTTTCTAGGTTCCATATTAATACCATTATTATGCAAGTTACATTTACGGTTGATAAAGTAGCAAAATTCAGAGACTTTGTGTAAAAAATTATTAATAAAAGAATTAGTACGGGAGATAGATGGCTACTTGAAGAAGCAGACGAGTATATTAATATTGCAACTGTGTTTTAATTGGGGCACACCAGACATTGACCTGGTGGCATCTATAAATAACTTTAAATTATTTAGATATGTTTTGTGGCAACCAGAGCTAAATTCATGGAAAGTTGATGCATTTATTTTCAAATGGAAACATTTGTCTTTTATGCATTTCCACCATTCAGCATGGTGGAAAGAGTGGCCAGGAAAATGCATCACAACAGTACAAAAGCAATCCTGCTAGCCCCGCTCTGGGAGACCCAGCCCTGGCTCGCAGCAGCCAGGAATTGGTCAAGAGAGTCGGTGACATTTTCAACAAGCTCCAAACAACCTGTGTCACAACAGACTTTTGGCACCAAAGGGAGACGTCAATTTGACCCCCTTGGTGGCATTCCTTTGTGTGGTTAGAGCTATTAAGACATATTTTCTAAACACTAAGCATGTAAGAAAGAACAATATATTATTGTTAAGTTACATTAAACCCTTCGGTCTAATTACAATAGATACGTTAACAAGATGGACCCTTAGGATACTGTTAGCAGCAGCTATAGATATGAAGAACTATTCAGCACACTCTACTAGGGGTGCAGTAGCATCAAATGCCAGGAAATTGGGCATTCCTAGTAAAAACCATTCTAAAAAATGCAGGATGGTAAACATCTCTATCATTTGCAAAACATTACAACAAACGGATAGAGAAAAACAAAAGCATGGCTTAAATTTTGTTAAGCAAGTCATGAGTAGTAAGGCTATAAGAAATAGCTAAAGTTAATACTAAGCTGAAAGTATGTCTCCGTAAACATCTCACTGGGCTATAAATAGCCAAGAGGTTGAGGATGAGGTAAAATAGGATAATTCAAAACCAGACACCGATAAACTTTTATGGGCTAATAAATTTATTAATCAGGCTTAATAAATTTTACAACGCCTTGCAGACTACACCTTTGTGAACAAGTTAGTATATTAGCTTTACTCAATAGTACAATTGAGCCTATTTGCTTTACCTACTTTTATCTATTATCAGGTAGTACAACCTGTGAATTATTGTTTTTATTCTGATCTCATTACTTATTTGCAGCTTTATATAGGTAAAGATATCAATCATTACTAGGTTTTCATTACTTATTTGCAGGACATATTCTTGATTGTACTATCAATCATATGGATTCAGTTATTCATTTCTGTGAAGCGCTTGAAAATTGAAGACATGAGGCAACAGCTAGGGCAGATCACGGTCACACAGTCAGCTTGCATCCGGCACACTCACACACTCGCACTTTTTGTAGCATACAGCAAACATTTACGTCATGGGTCATAGGGACCATAAGCTCTCAGCCAAATTGGGACAGGAGAGCTAATGGTCCCAATCTACAATATATCTTTATTCACATAGTTAAACACACTGTTCGACTTCCATCTCCCAAGTGCTTTTATGCACTCAAGTGGCATTCCCACTCTTGCATACTCCTGAGCTCCCCCTCGCCGTAGGCTATGACATGTCACCAATGGCCACCAGGGAAGTCCAGCCGCTTTCAATGCGACTTGCATGCACTTGTTAAACAGTTGGGCAGTCAAGGGCTCCCCATTTGACATCATGAATGCTGGAGCGCTGTCATGCACTGGGAAACGACGGACGTACTTGTTCCATGCTCGAACAGGACAGAAGTCAGTACTTGCTACGTGAGGCAGTTCGATGCTATATACATCCTCAGGTTTGTGTGTCGTCTTCGAGCTCCTAACTGTTATCGTCAGGTGTGTGTCGTGTGCCGTGATGTCACCCCGGAGCAGCTTGTGACCGCCATCCCCCGATACCTCGGAATAAAACAAATTTGACTGTCTTAGCAAACATAGATATCCTATTAATAATGCAATAATCAACACCAGTCCATCATCTCCGATCTTTTTGAATTTTATAATTATCAGTTTAATATGTTTAGTTTTCAATGGGTAGGCTCTATTTACAGTATTATTTTTTAGCTTAAACATACCACTTTTAATCAGTGACATCGCATAACAGTCAAATGATGCTGTATTACCTCTCAACAGTCTAACCCATGTTCGTGCCCCACTCATGTAATTTTTTATTGCTCCTCCAGTCTTGAATTTATCATTTAAATACAAAGCGTATGACATTACCGTTTTAAGATTGGGTCTCTTAGGGTCATCTTTAATGTTACTACAGAACCTTAAATACTCCCTAAATTGCACCCCTTTATTCCTCCAAGTTCCCTCTGATAATCCTGCCGAGAAGTACACGCTAATGCTTCCCACTAATGCGTGGTTACCACCTGCAAGTTGATAAAGGCAAAATAAGAAAAGTATCAACTAGCAGTGTACCATCATAACAACAAATTAAAAACATCATACGAATGCGAAACATGTATTTTAGTCAATAGTTTGGCCTGACATAATTTATCAGCAAGTAACTTAGATTTAGTATCAAAGAACAACCTATTTAGGGCATCCGCCAATACCAGATCCTTTCCTGGCTTGTGAATGACCTGTACCTGGCAACTGTGAATAGCAGCAAACTGCCATATCTCCCTGGCACAGGCACACAAGACAGGATCCTTACCAGTACCAGAAGACAGCACCTGTTGGGAAGCTGCATTATCGGTATTGATGATAATATGAAAATTTTGAGGATTCGCAGGTGACAAATTCTTTAGTGCCACCACTAGATTTATAGCCTCCAATTGGGCAATATGAAAGTTATGGCTCAGAAATGTCTCATCATAAAAACTGGAATAGAATTTAGTAGCACTGAAAGCTCCCCCACCCTGCAACGAAGAATCACACTCGATGATCCATTTTTTCTCCGGGAAGTGATGGAGCAAAACCAGCCTATTATGTCCTTCTGCAAAGCGTAGAAACCACAAAATATCTTTAAACCAATTCGATAGTAACTTTCGTCTTCCCTATATAAGGGGAGGCTCTAAGAAACTCTAAAATTCTATTCATAAAAACCTGTGATGCCACAACACATTTCGAAATAAACTGTAACCGTCCCACTAATCTCTGAACATTTTTACGGGTAACCGCCCTACCCACCACCCATTTTTTACACTCTAATAAAATATCTAATAATTTCTCATTCGGAATTCTAATAAGCATGTTGGATGTGTCCAGGTCATAACCGAGCCAAATCAACCGCCTAGTCGGGGGAGAACACTTTTTAATCGAAAGACTTAAACCCAGTGAATTTGTCAATTCTAAAATAAAATCGTACGCTTGTTGTGCCCTAACCAGAGTACTTTCTACACCCACAAAATCGTCCAAGAAACACAAAGCGAAAAACCCCTTCTGTCTCATCAGATAAACCACAGCCTCTGTAGTCCTAGCACATGCCATACTCGAGGTTCTGCAGCCGAAAGGAGGGGCTGTGTCAAAATAGAATTTCTGGTCCACTTTGATTCCGAACAAAGGTACGCTCAAGGGGCAGGTTCTTAATTGTCTGTACACCCTCGCCAAGTCAATAGACCAAACAAAACAATTTTTTCCCACCTGAGTTACTTGTTTAGCTAATGTCATTATAGTGGGCAAATTATATTTATATTCTTTCCCCTGATAAAACCCTTTAATTATCCCTGCATTAACACTGCGCCCCTTTGGAAAGCTAAGGTCTACAATGATTCTACGTTCGGCAGTATTCTTTTTGGGGCGGGTCATAATAGGACTAATTTGGGCCCACGGAGAGAAAGGAGGAGAATCAAATGGGCCCAACAGTGCACCGTGAGATAGTTCAGTACTTACATACTTGTTGATCCAAAAGAAATCTTCCGCATTGCAGGTATGATTGCACTCAGAAGTAGCAGGGATAAAATCACCAGTGAAATTGGATGGCCAACCATATTCTAGAAACCGAACCAAATCAGTATCGTAATAATCAGTCAACAATTCTTTCCATCGATGTATTACCAGTCCAGAAGGGACTGGTACTCTGGCTTCTAAATAGTTTGGCAATCCAGTACTACGTACCTTTGCATAAATTTCAGCATAGTTCAAGAATAAATTACAGTTCAAGGTCAAACTAGGCCAGTGGCTTAGAACATAAGACCTACATTCAAATGGAGATTTTTCACAAAACTTTTTACATATAACAGACGTGTTATTACCATTACTAATAACGTTAATGTGAACATCGCTGGCTAGGCCATCAACACTGGTATTATCATCACATTGCAACGAATTAACGTCAACAATAACATCAATATCATCATCTACCGGAACATCAACAGTAACCAAACGGGACTCCTTACCAATACAACTCAAGGGTAACAGAGGGTCGATCATACCAGCATCTGAACCCTGAATAACACTAGAAAAGTTTGTTGGAACCATTGGAGGCTCCCAGGCACTGAAATCACAACGAGTGCCGGTGTGTGTGGACACATATGGAGGATCACTGAAGACCGGAGTATTTAATAGCGGGTACGCTTTGTCAACCAACCCCTTAACATATAAAGAACCATCAACAGAAACTGGTAAAACAGCATTGGATATACAAGGGATGTTTGATTGACTAAGCCTACTAGAAGAATGCTTAACTACGCCAGTGGCTGGACCAGCGGTAGGCTCTGTAGGTAGCAATGCGCCCTCCCTAGTGAAAGAATCACAGCTTCCACTGCTGGTCTCAAAACCAAGCAATTGACCATGACTGTCAACGGAATCAATATGCAATGTGGCCTGTAAGCGCACAGACAAGTTCGGGATGGCAGCCGTGCGGCAGGCAAGATCCAACAGTGCGACGGCGTTGTCACGACTAATGTTTGGAAGGAGAACAGTGCTCTGCTCCGTCTCAGGTTGTGGTGTTCGTAGCGAACCCATATTCAAATCCAAATTCATATCACCACCCCGTAATGCCTGAACACCCTTAATCGGTCGCATCATTCTTAGATTCGGATTAAACCATTTATATTGACCGCCATAACTAGAAACAAGACCAGTACTGAAAGAGTCACTCTTACGGCATGTATCATTAACAACTGTAAACCGACTCACTTTATGTGCCAATCTAGAATCAACAGAGGCAGCATTTGATCTCTTCCTGCTGTCATCACACAAAGTATTATATGACCCCTCTGTGGTACCCGAGGTAGCACGCAAAGTTTTGCATATACCTATGGATTCAATATCACTATTATGGCAATTTATATTAACAGCAGAACCGATGGAGGGTGACAGGAGGGTACGCGACAGAACTAAATTTAAACTCTGGGAAGGCTTAGACGAATTTACACCACCGACCTTAACGGAGCTTTTGCAGATCTCGTCGACGTCACCCCGCCCGAACGTGCTGACATCTACCGCATCCTTGCTGCAACACTTGTCGACGTCCGGTACACACACGTCCACAACGGAAGATGCAGCCTCCAGCCGGCTGCAAACTAAAAATGCTTTGTACGATCATGGTCATCTTGATGGCTATCCCTTGTCCTCTGCTTGGTTTTGCAATCCACTTCCTTATGTGGGTGCTTACGCCTCAGTTTAAACGCGCAATATGCGCATATATGCAGAAACCTATCAGAACCTTCTCCATGGTCGGTGTTATAACTACAAACACCTCCTTTGTTCCAAACAATGCACGGCCTAGCGTCAACACCCTTTTTATACTCAGTATACATGCTAAACAGTCCCATGTTTTGACACCGTAGGCTCAACATGCCTACCGAGACCACATACGTCGCGGCGAATTTCCACTATTCGTCCTTGATCACCCCACCCTCCTGGCAACCTTTTATCGGAAATCATAGAAAATATCCTCTCACTATATGTCAGACAAGTTTGCCAGGTGTAGTGCTGGGCCATATCCAGAATAGTGTCAATGTGTTCTTCAATATGTGGAATCCAGTCAGCAGGCACGTCACCCCTTTTCACCATTCGCCGAATGGCAGCTAAGTATTCAAACCAGTGGGATTCTCCTTGAGCCACCTTTCCCTTTTTGTCATTTCTCACCACATACTTGTGAAGCAACAACGACAACTTTCCCGTACGCTTAGCCTTCTTTCCAGCTATGCGAATAAGATCACGCATAAGCGAGTCGTCACTATCAGAACCTTCACAATCAAACGGTACACAATCATGAGTGCGTTTTCGCACGGAGTCACTACCAGAAGAAAGTTTTACTGTACCTCTTGCCGTACGAAGAAGAGCCCGTAATGCGCACGATCCTGTCGATCGAGCCGGAGAGTCACTAACGTTGCTGATAGCCGTTATGCTTTCTGCATCCGTGACGTCATGGTGACCTACTGCCAGACTTTCATCAGCCTGACTCACATTCGCCAATGTCGTATTTTCCAGTGAAACAAGGCGATCCATTAATGGACGTTGTGCTGCCGCCAGCTTAGAGTCCAACAATCTCCCAATATCCTCCAGAGATGGACCCGCAGCAGAACACGACGGCATCACAGACATCGGTGATGCTAAATCCTCCATTTGCACTCGAGACGACGATCCTGGACGATGTACATTAGAACGACTTGTACTTGCGACAACTATATCATCCGTAAGCTCCATTGAGTCCAGCAGCTCTTTAGAATATTTACCAACACTAACTGGTACTTTACCAAGTCGTGGCATCATGAAACCACTAATCTCACCGAATGAAATCAAAATTTCAGTATTGAACACCAATGAACCGACTTCAGCGACGGTCAGGTAAGGACTGGATTAGCCTTTGAATCTACTACCGGAAGTTAACTTTTTACGTAGCGACGCGCGCTACGAACGGTATCTATGGTATTCATAATATCAGCCCGTCGTCAGTGTTTTTGAATTATGCATGTTTCCGGCAACATGGACAATTATGTGAGACTTACCTTGGTACAGTTGACACATAATTGTTGTTAGTATTACTGAGTCCGAGGCCTCGGATATTTGTAGTCCAGTCCCACCCTCCCTTCCCATTATGTTGGAGGTTTCTGGGCTTCGGTTTCCGAAGGAGATTTGAGCAAAATTGCTATAAGAGCTAATATCACATAGGAAACACTGGTTCTCATCTGATCACCAAAGTTAAGCAACGCTTGAGCCCCGTCAGTACTTGGATGGGCGACGAAATTGGAATAGGAAATAGGAAAAGGAAAAAAGGAAATGTTTGATCGGGCGGGAGTGCTATATCTCACTGGACTACAAATAGCCGAGGCCTCGGACTCGGTAAAACAACAATTATGTGTCAACTGTACCAAGGTAAGTGTCACATAATTATCCTATATATATATATATATATTCATAATTTCTTTTTTTTTCAATTTAGCCACGACTCTGACAACCAGCGCAGCGACAACCAGTACGTATTGCCTTTTTGTGCCTTTTAGGAGTAATGTAGTATTTGCCATGTTATGCTCTCTATATAGGACATGCTGCTTAATGCGTCCAGATTAGGACGTGTATGCACATATGCTTTGAGTGAGAGGGTGTGCTTTATATTATCTGCACAACTGACATCATCAACAAGTGGGGATTGACGGGTGTATGCAAAGTAATATTGTTCATCCCCTCCGCCCATGCACACTCTCTCCATCGCCTTCATCACGTACTATGCAGGACCCCCCACCCCTCTCCACCCCCACACCACCCCACCCCACCCCCCCCCACACCACCCCCACCATCTACGAACTGAGTGAGCCCGAAACTGCTGCTCGTTGGATCCCGCTGGCGCATTTGATCGTAATGCTTGGATTACGGTTGATTCGCGGCGGGAGAAGACGCACCCCCCCCCCTTCGCCGCTGACACCTCGCCGCTGACACCTCGCCGCTGACACCTCGCCGCTGACACCTCGCTGCTGACAACTCGCCACTGACACCTCGCCGCTGACACCTCGCCGCTGACACCTCGCCGATGACACCTCGCCGCTAACACCTCGCCGCTGACACCTCGCCGCTAACACCCCACCACTAACACCTCGCCACTGACACCTCGCCACTGACACCTCGCCGCTAACACCTCGCCACTGACACCTCGCCGCTGACACCTCGCCGCTGACACCTCGCCGCTAACACCTCGCCGCTGACACCTCGCCGCTGACACCTCGCCGCTAACACCTCGCCGCTAACACCTCGCCGCTAACACCTCGCCGCTAACACCTCACCACTGACACTTCGCCGCTGATACTTCGCCGCTGACACCTCGCCGCTAACACTTCGCCGCTGACACCTCGCCGCTGACACCTCGCCGCTGACACTTCGCCGCTGACACCTCGCCGCTGACACCCCGCCGCTGACACCTCGCCGCTGACACCTCGCCACTGACACCTCGCCACTGACACTTCGCCGCTGACACTTCGCCGCTGACACTTCGCAGCTGACACCTCGCCGCTGACACCTCGCCGCTGACACTTCGCCGCTGACACTTCGCCGCTGACACCTCGCCGCTGACACCTC
This sequence comes from Branchipolynoe longqiensis, assembly GCA_030323885.1. Lineage (NCBI taxonomy): Eukaryota > Metazoa > Annelida > Polychaeta > Phyllodocida > Polynoidae > Branchipolynoe > Branchipolynoe longqiensis. The sequence continues at coordinate 63,922,662 of CM059192.1, read as the reverse complement.
GCCGCTGAACCCCGCCGCTGACACCTTGCCACTAACACCTCGCTGCTAACACCTCGCTGCTAACACCTCGCTGCTAACACCTCGCAGCTAACACCTGACTGCTCCTGCTCGCCGCTGACACCCCAAGCCGCTGACACCTCGCCGCTGACACCCTACGCCGCTGACACCTCGCCGGTAACACCTGACCGCTCCTGCTCGCCGATGACACCTCGCCGATGACACCTCGCCGATGACACCTCGCCGCTGACACCTCGCCGCTGACACACCCTCCGCCGCTAACACCTGACCGCTCGCCTAACACCTCCCCGCTGGTCGCCCCTCGGAGCTTTCTCGCCTCCCCCTTCTCCCCCTTATAAACCGGCCACCTACTCCGCCTGCAGCGGCCTCCTGCTTCACGTCTCTTCTTTACTTAAAGTTGCACAGTCCGGTGGTTTTGAGTGTCTTACATTTTCTGAGATACATATATATTAGGTTTGATCACTTACCTTACTCTAAGTATAAAGCAACCTTTATTTTAACTGGCTAACTTTTGAGATATTTTAAATGCACACTTAATGTTGGCAAGCACGCTAAAACTCTGACACTATAGGTTTCTGCAGTAATAGCTTCCATTGAATTGTGAATCTTTTATCTACGCCAACACTAACAGTGGACTGACTCCCTCTCCATACAGGCAGCAGTGGCGGCTCCGATGTTTTAGTGGCCGTGTCTTTTAAGCTGAATCAAGACTTTGATGACAACCTCAAGAACCCGTCCTCCACCGCGGCCAAGGCACTCGTTGCAATTGTAACGGCCCCTGTAAGTTTATTGCGCTATAAAACAACGGCTATACTCTGACAACTCACCTAACCCAGTCTCCAGAACTCATTCTCCCTTCTCCCCGCCCCCGCGCCCCCATCAACCCCCCCCCCCCGCCCCCACCCTCGCGCAAATAAACGTTATAGTTATGTCACAAAATGTTATTAGAGCGTTATGAACATTTCATTTATGTTAAGGTACTCGGTAAGGTTTTAAAAATGACTTCAAAATATCCCATATTAACAATTTCACAAAACATACTAATTCCCCCCCCCCCCTCCAAAAGAAAAATCCAAAAATAGTCATCCTTTTAAAGCTGCATAGTCATATGAAAAGCGTCTGATTTTCACAACAATAAAACTGACCTAGATTTGTTCCTACAGATCCAACTTAGGTACCAGTATACTCGTTAAGCAGCCGTTGTCACCTAGAAGGTGATACGAAGCCGATTTAATCAAACATTTTACTACTGAAGTCTGTAGACACAGAATTTTGATATGCTTGCCGAAATTAATTTGGAATGTTTTCACTTCAAATATCTTCAAAGTTAGCCATTTAAGATGAAAGTCACTTTAATTTAAAGTAAAGAAGTTATAATGATCCACCTAATCATAGTAGTTATCTCAGAAAATGGCACAAGTTAAAAACCATCGGACTATGCAACTTTAACCAAATCTGAAATGAAAGCAGTTACCATATATAGATACTGGGTTGTTTGTAACCTTACGACTGTTACCAGTTGCAGAACTGCAACATTATAGAGAGGCTCCGATAAATTGGACCAATCTTTGGTTGAAGAATAATCTTCTGGTGGGACGGTTGTAGAAGTTGGGGTTTGTCTTTACAACGATTAAACGATGAGTCGTTGGGGCGGTCCAGAATCTCCGGTCTGGCGGTAGCACAGCACTTGTATCCAGCAGACAGCAGCAAGTGTTTCTTAAGAAGGGCGGGTAAAGATGGGTCCAGCGGTTCCAGCAACGAGAACAAAGCGAGAGAAATCTAAAGGCAAAGGGCCCCACCCAAGCACACAACTCCGTTGGTCAGGCTGAGAAGTATGCCTGGGAGAAAAAAAAAAAAAAGGTAGAGTCTCGGAAAGAAATGAGGAGAGTTGAGTCAAAGTACTGGGTCTATTTGCTCTATGGCGACCATCCAGCGAGCCAAAGACATGGACAGAGTAAGAGTAGAAAGTGAAATGCTGCTGTGCTCCCCCCTCCTGGAACTCTTTTCAGACATATCAAGGAGGAGCAAGGCCAGGGGAGAGGAGATAGAGAGGGGTGTGGACGAAGTGCAGTCCGAATAGCAAGTGTTGCAGTTACCATATGCTGCTATAGTGAGGGGCTTGTGGAGAATTCTCATGTCATCCAACCTGGTCTATGCTGTGAATCAGAAACCCGCTATTATCATTTTCTTCAGAGCATTGTTGGCCCATTGCACACAGGAATGACAGCTGAAATAAGGTTCCCTATCAACTCTCGGCATTTATTAAATGCTATCTTCAGTTTTGCTGTTTTCAATATTTTAGATAACGAAGGCAATGAAGAAGAAATATGGAACCGTCTTCAAAAGCATTACCACGCCAACATTCAGGTAAATGTCATTCACACCATTCATCTCACCATGCCAGAATTCAGGGAAATGCCACTTGTTCAACCATGGTGTGATTTAGGGAAATGTCACTTGTATACATTCAGCTCACCATGGTGTGATTCAGGGAAACACCACTTGTATGCATTCAGCTCACCATGGTGTGATTCAGGGAAATACCACTTGAATGCATTCAGCTCACCATGGTGTGATTCAGGGAAATACCAGTTGTATGCATTCAGCTCACCATGGTGTGATTCAGGGAAATACCACTTGAATGCATTCAGCTCACCATGGTGTGATTCAGGGAAATACCACTTGTATGCATTCAGCTCACCATGGTGTGATTCAGGGAAATACCACTTGTATACATTCAGCTCACCATGGTGTGATTCAGGGAAATGTCACTTGTATACATTCAGCTTACCATGGTGTGATTCAGGGAAATGCCACTTGTATACATTCAACTTACCTTGGTGTGATTCAGGGAAATGTCACTTGTATGCATTCAGCTCACCATGGTGTGATTCAGGGAAATACCACTTGTATTCATTCAGCTCACCATGGTGTGATTCAGGGAAATACCACTTGTATGCATTCAACTTACCACGGTGACATTCAGGGAAATACCACTTGGATTCATTCAACTTACCAGGGTGACATTCAGGGAAATACCACTTGTATGCATTCAAGTTACCTTGGTGTGATTCAGGGAAATACCACTTGTATGCATTCAGCTCACCATGGTGTGTTTCAGGGAAATGTCACTTGTATACATTCAACTTACCATGGTGTGATTCAGAGGAATACCACTTGTATTCATTCAGCTCACCATGGTGTGATTCAGGGAAATACCACTTGTATGCATTCAGCTCACCATGGTGTGATTCAGGGAAATGTCACTTGTATACATTCAGCTTACCATGGTGTGATTCAGAGGAATACCACTTGTATTCATTCAGCTCACCATGGTGTGATTCAGGGAAATACCACTTGAATGCATTCAGCTCACCTTGGTGTGATTCAGGGAAATGTCACTTGTATGCATTCAGCTCACCATGGTGTGATTCAGGGAAATGTCACTTGTATACATTCAACTTACCATGGTGTGATTCAGAGGAATACCACTTGTATTCATTCAACTTACCAGGGTGACATTCAGGGAAATACCACTTGTATGCATTCAGCTCACCATGGTGTGATTCAGGGAAATACCACTTGTATGCATTCAGCTCACCTTGGTGTGATTCAGGGAAATGTCACTTGTATAGATTCAGCTTACCATGGTGTGATTCAGGGAAATACCACTTGTATTCATTCAGCTCACCTTGGTGTGATTCAGCGAAATACCACTTGTATGCATTCAACTTACCATGGTGTGATTCAGGGAAATACCACTTGTATTCATTCAGCTCACCTTTGTGTGATTCAGGGAAATACCACTTGGATGCATTCAGCTCACCATGGTGTGATTCAGGGAAATACCACTTCAATGCATTTTGCTCACCAGGGAAATGCCATTCGCGCACATTCAGGGACCTCCTACATACGGTGTCCAGAGCCAGTTGTGTACCATTAGACTATACCATCAGTTTCTGATTTTGTGACTCGACACAGACTTACTATATATATAATTACTATATATATAATTACTATATATACTATTCACTATAAACTATATATACTGCTCACATTATATATAATATATATATATATATATATATATATATATATATATATAATGGGTGCACAAGACACTGATCTTCCAGCCCTACTGACAAATGCTGCAACACACTAACATACTAAACAAAGTGATAGCAATATAGGTAGACATTTACAAGAAAATATAGAGTAAAGCATTGATATGAATTAAATAGGCAATGAGTAAGATTATAACAAATTAAGATATCGGAGGTAGTGAACTATATTAGATTACCATGGCAATAGTTAGTAAGGGGGCATAAGTAGGAAATATTTCGAGAAGTGTGATACTGTTTGTTACAAGGATGGTTTGAGGTAGGGTCAGCCTTAGGAACTAAAGTGATCTTCAGGGTAATCTGAGGAACTAAAGTGATCTTCAGGGTAATCTGAGGATGGGCCTATAGTTTGTATAAGTAGTTTGATATTGATGTAGGATCCATATTATAAGTTAGTGGGAATCCTGCACTGTAGTTGACTGGTGGGAATCCTGCACTGTAGTTGACTGGTGGGAACCCTGCACTGTAGTTGACTGGTGGGAATCCTGTACTGTAGTTGACTGGTGGGAACCCTACATTGTAGTTGACTGGTGGGAATCCTGCACTCTTCTGGTAGGTCATGGAAGTCGAATCCCTGGGTTCAAACCCTGGCCGAGCCAAACCAATGACTTAAGCACTGATATTTGTCGCTACCTAGCCTGGCACTCGGCATTATTAGGGTAGGGCAAGGAGCAGTGGAATGAGAATGAGGAAGACCAATTGTCTGCGATTGAAATTTCCCCTGCTTAATCAACCAATATACCAAAAACAAACAAGAAATGCTCTACAGAGCAAGGCTAAACTGGGCCACTTAGCTGATTGAGTGAGTGAAAACATAACTACTACATAGAACCACCAGACGGGATGGCCGAATGAGTTAGAGTGTCCGTCTCCCGTGTTGGTAGACCATGGGATCGAGGGTTCAAACCCTGGTCGAGTCAAACCAATGGCTTAAAAATTGATACTTGTCGCTTCCTAGCCAGGCGCTTGGCCTTCTTAGGATAGGGCAAGGACTGGTTGGCTCAGTGTCAGGATAATGTGACTGAGTGGGATATCAAGTCATGGTGCTGGCGGCCTGGTCTCCCAGGGGGGCAACACTATAAAAGTCACCATTAGTGTGCACTGTCACAAGTCAGTACCTGTCCTGATATGACCTTAGATGTTGCTAGGATGTAAAACAACAAACAAAAACTACATATAACTAAAACTGGGTCATGGGGAGTGAGCTGAAGTTGACACGATGCACCACCTACGGCAGAAGTGGGAATTCAGACAAACACGCCATGTATTAATCACAGTAAAAGTGAATATTACTAACACTTTCAGTGTGCACACCCTTTTTGATTTTGAATTCACAGTTCCGGGAGTATTAAAGTGGATTTCAACGTGGTTTTTAACACCAAGCCACCAAGCTCTGCTGGTTCTCCCAGCAATATCCTCAGCACAGGTGTCAGGAAGGTTGTAGCAGAGTCACTGCAAACAGGACTAGTTGGAACCAAGTACACTGGTTAGTATTTCTGTTGTCTGCACTGTCCACAATGCTACACTACAGTAGTTACCCGAACCATATAGTAATAATAATATATGGGATAGGCAACACAGATGTAATATTATTACATCAATTACCATAACCATAACTGTGCACTTCACCAATCACCATAACTGAACAGTAGAACGATTACAACAACTGTACACTACAACAATTACCATAGCCATACACTACAACAATGACCATAGCCATACACTACAACAATTACCATAGCCAGACACTACCATAATCACCATAGCCAGACACTACAACAACTACCATAACCAGACACTAAAACAATTACCATAGCCATACACTACAACAATTACCATAGCGATACACTATATCAATTACCATAGCCATACACTACATCAATTACTATAGCCATACGCTACATCTATTACCATAGCCATACACTACAACAATTACCATATACATCCACTACATCAATTACCATAGCCAAGCACTACAACAATTACCATACCCATACACTACAACATTTACCATAGCCTTACAGTACATCAATTACCATAGCCATACTCTACAATAATTACCATACCCATACACTACAACAATTACCATAGCCATACACTACAATAATTAACATAACCATACACTACAATAATTAACATAACCATACACTACAATAATTAACATAACCAGACACTATGACAATTAACATAACCAGACACTGCGACAATTAACATAACCAGACACTACGACAATTAACATAACCAGACACTACAACAATTAACATAACCATACACTACAACAATTAACATAACCATACTCTACAACAATTAACATAACCAGACACTACAACAATTAACATAACCAGACACTACAACAATTAACATAATCAGACACTACAACAATTAACATAATCGGACACTACAACAATTAACAGAACCATACACTATGACAATTAACAAAACCAGACACTACAACAATTAACATAACCTTACATTACAACCAGTAACATAACCAGACACTACGACAATTAACATAACCTTACATTACAACGCTTACTGTGACTGTTGTGCAGTGGATCCTGCCAGTGTGACCACAAAGGAAATCAAAGCCGACAGCACGCCGCCGCCCTTACTGACTGTGCTGCTCACTGTCACTGCTGGGCTGCTAGCGGTTGTCTGCATCCTGTTGGTCCTCTGCATGCGCTACTGCTCCTGCAATGGCCGCAACCCCTGCTACCGCAATAATGATGACGTCATCAAGAACCGTGCCTTAGGCCCCGTATACAGCGGGTACATGGGGGCTCCGCAGCAGGGGCTACAGATGATCCTCAGTCCAGTTCGCAGGTGAGCACAGCAGCTCTGCCTTCAGTAAATATTTCAAGGATTGAAGATCTCCGTAAGTTCGCGGATTTCGCCGATTTCCGTAAATCGCCGATTAACTATCACAAAATGCCAATGATATATAGGCCTATGATAGCAATTGGTCAGTCCTGGCAGTAAAGCTTGTTTTATTTAATGACGCCTCTAGGGTACATTGATTTTTATCATCAGCTATTGGATATCAAACATATGGTCATTCTGACATATTTCTGCACTTTAAACTGCACTTTCCCACAGACAGGTCAGTCGGAATCCGTTTTGACAGGTTGTTGATATATACTAGGACATAAATCCCAAACAACCAGAAAAGCAATGACTCATTGCAGACAGAGAAGGGGATTGGTGGCATGGGCAATAAAACACTAACAAGGACAGTGGAACGCTCTCCAGGGATAATCTGTACTGACTGATCAGTGGATAAAAGGACAATTATACTGTAGTAGCATGCACTGACCTCTCAGGCAAGTAACCAAATAGACAGGTAGGCGTGGGTAGTGTGGTGATATCAGGGAGCCTAGGTGGTGTAATGGTTAGCACACTGTCTCGGAATGCAAAGAGATGTGGGTTCGAGTCCCGCTCTAGGCACAATATTTCCCATTTCCATCACCCTCACAACACTGGTTGCCATGACCAGGATCCTATACATGCTATGTGATGTATGGTTGTTGAACCTGCCCTGTGTATGTATGTGTAAGTGCATTGCCTGTATGTATGTAATTGTAAGCATTAAAAGACTTACAATTCGAGGGGGATGAGTGTAGTAGTCTGCACTGACCTCTGAGGCAAGTAACCACATAGACAGGTAGGCGTGGGTAGTATGGTGATATCAGGGAGCCTAGGTGGTATAATGGTTAGCACACTGGCCCAGAGTGCAAAGAGATGTGGGTTCGAGTCCCTCTCTAGGCGCAATATTTCCCATTTTCATCACCCCCACGACACTGGTTGCCGTGACCATGATCCTGTACAAGCTACGCGCTGTATGGTTGTTGAACCTACCCTGTGTATGTATGTGTTAGTGCATTGCCTGTATGTATGTAATTGTAAGCATTAAAATACTTACAATTCCAGGGGGATGAGTGTAGTAGTCTGCACTGACCTCTCCGGCAAGTAACCACATAGACCGGTAGGCATGGGTAGTGTGGTGATATTAGGGAGCCTAGGTGGTGTAATGGTTAGCACACTGGCCCGGATACAAAGAGATGTGGGTTCGAGTCCCGCTCTAGGCGCAATATTTCCCATTTTCATCACCCCCATGACAATACTATCATTGAAGCACCATTCTGTTTTCTGCATTCTGTGTTATTTACACATTCCTCACCACAGATGTATGTGTTTTTTTTTTTTTTTGCCAGATGCTACTTTCCTTTGTGATATTTGAACATTTTACCGGCTCTGTTGTTGGTAAATATTTGAATACTTTGTGAACATGGGTAACTGACGTGACAACCACCTGGTTTTGGTCTTTTGAACAATCAGATTAGCCTATGATTGGCCAGTGCATATTATTTTACACCCAACAAAATCATTGTAAACTAGTGAGTGTGTTTGTACCTACAAAGGTGGCAGGTGAAATACACAATGAATTTATGTGGGCATTTGTTCTCGTTGCCGATCACAATAATTCAGACCGATTTATTTTTATTGCTAAGGAAATTTGGTCCATTTCTTTTAATGATTTATAGGTATGGTTGTAGAACTACACTAACTAGCTATACACCGGACACCTGCTGACTAACCTAGGAACACGAGGATAGGCATCAGTGCTGTAAAAGAATGAAGATTTCTCCTGTCCGAACTCCACTTCGACCACCTCTTCTACCGTTCATCGGCTGCCGGTCTCCTCTCCTGGCTTGATCCAAAAAGAAGTATTGCAGTGGGAGGCCTACGGCTTTTAACCGGCTCTAATCCGTTTGTGTCTCTGGCTCGCTGTCTGATCAACCCAGAGCAAGGAGGCACAGCTCTTTGACTCAACTTACCTCATTTCTCTATCCTCAATCCTACCCATTACCTTATTTTTCTCCCTGGCTTTCTTCTCATCCTGATCAAAGGAGTTGTTTGCTGGGGTGGGGCCCTTTTCCTTTTTCACTGATGCTCTGTGCTCTTCTGCAAATCCCATATTTTTCTATTCCTTCCCCCTCCAACCCTCCGGCGCCCGGACTCAAGTGATTTTACTGCATTGCCCATAGGAGTTTATACTTCAACCAAAATCGGGCCGATTTATCAGTGTTGATCTAACACTGCAGATTTGCAGTCTGTAACCGAACAGATTCTTTCCTGGAAACTATAAACATAGATGCAAAAGCTGTTTATCAAGGGAATTACCAGAGATCATAAAAAGGTGGGATGGGGTTCTAGCAGAAGGGTGGACTTGTGCAGTGAGGACAAATAAGATGATTCTTGCATCTTATATATTCCAGCTACAGAGCTGTCAACAACCCGTCATCAGTGGCTCCGCGAGTCCTGCAGGTCTACCAGCAGCCCCTGCAGCCCAGGGCATACTACCAGGTTCAAGACAGCCGCATGGGACACATGTAATCTGTGTAAAGGACGCACAGCAAGACAAGGTATGAATGACTCAGCACTGTCAATAATATATGCACCAGACCTGTAACATGACTCAGCACTGTCAATATTACATGCACCAGATAACATGACTCAGCACTGTCAATATTACATGCACCAGATAACATGACTCAGCAGTGTCAATATTACGTGCACCAGATAACATGACTCAGCACTGTCAATATTACATGCACCAAATAACATGACTCAGCACGGTCAATCTTACATGCACCAGATAACATGACTCAGCAGTGTCAATATTACATGCACCAGATAACATGACTCAGCAGTGTCAATATTACATGCACCAGATAACATGACTCAGCACGGTCAATCTTACATGCACCAGATAACATGACTCAGCACTGTCAATAATATATGCACCAGACCTGCAATATGACTCAGCACTGTCAATATTACATGCACCAGATAACATGACTCAGCACTGTCAATAATATATGCACCAGACCTGTAATATGACTCAGCACTGTCAATATTACATGCACCAGATAACATGACTCAGCACTGTCAATATTACATGCACCAGATAACATGACTCAGCACTGTCAATATTACATGCACCAGATAACATGACTCAGCAGTGTCAATATTACATGCACCAGATAACATGACTCAGCAGTGTCAATATTACATGCACCAGATAACATGACTCAGCACGGTCAATCTTACATGCACCAGATAACATGACTCAGCACTGTCAATAATATATGCACCAGACCTGTAATATGACTCAGCACTGTCAATATTACATGCACCAGATAACATGACTCAGCACTGTCAATAATATATGCACCAGACCTGTAATATGACTCAGCACTGTCAATATTACATGCACCAGATAACATGACTCAGCACTGTCAATATTACATGCACCAGATAACATGACTCAGCACTGTCAATATTACATGCACCAGATAACATGACTCAGCACTGTCAATATTACATGCACCAGATAACATGACTCAGCACTGTCAATATTACGTGCACCAGATAACATGACTCAGCACTGTCAATATTATATGCACTAGACAACATGACTCAGCACTGTCAATACTATATGCACCAAATAACATGACTCAGCACTGTCAATATTACATGCACCAGATAACATGACTCAGCACTGTCAATAATATATGTACCAGACCTGTAACATGACTCAGCACTGTCAATATTACATGCACCAGATAACATGACTCAGCACTGTCAATATTACCTGCACCAGATAACATGACTCAGCACTGTCAATATTACATGCACCAGATAACATGACTCAGCACTGTCAATAGTATATGCACTAGACAACATGACTCAGCACTGTCAATAATATATGCACCAAATAACATGACTCAGCACTGTCAATATTACATGCACCAGATAACATGACTCAGCACTGTCAATAATATATGCACCAGACCTGTAACATGACTCAGCACTGTCAATATTACATGCACCAGATAACATGACTCAGCACTGTCAATAATATATGCACCAGACCTGTAACATGACTCAGCACTGTCAATATTACATGCACCAGACAACATGACTCAGCCCTGTCAATAATATATGCACCAGATAACATGACTCACCACTGTCAATATTATATACACCAGGTAACATGACCCACCACTGTCAATATTATATACACCATATAATATGACTCACCACTGTCAATATTATATACACCATGTAAAATGAATCAGCAATGTCAATATTGTATACACCATATACAATGACTCACCACTGTCAATATTATATACACCATGTAACATGACTCAGCACTGTCAATATTATATACACCAGGTAACAGGACTCAGCACTATCAATAATACATGCACCAGATAACATGACTCAGCACTGTCAATATTACATGCACCAGATAACATAACTCAGCACTGTCAATATTACTTGCACCAGATAACATGACTCAACAGTGTCAATATTACATGCACCAGACAACATGACTCAGCACTATCAATAATATATGCACCAGAAAACATGACTCAGCACTGTCAATAATATATGCACCAGTCCTGTAATATGACTCACCACTGTCAATATTATATACATCAGGTAACATGACTCAGCACTGTCAATATTATATACACCAAGTAAGATGACTCAGCACTGTCAATATTATATACACCATGTAAAATGAATCAGCAATGTCAATATTATATACAGTATATAAAATGACTCACCACTGTCAATATTATATACACCATGTAACATGACTCACCACTGTCAATATTATATACACCATGTAACATGACTTACCATTGTCAATAATACATATACCATGCAACATGACTCAGCACTGTTAATAATATATGCACCAGAAAATATGACTCAGCAGTGTGAACAATAAGCCATCAGAGTGGTACAGGTTAGAGAATTGTAGAGCAGTAGGTATAATGACAGGTGCACAATGAGTCCATGTGGGGCAGGCGAGGTAGGTTGGATCATGGTATAGGTTCTGGAGGGGAAAGTCAATAGGGGCAATAGACCGGTTGCCATAGGGTCAATAACGGGGAGTCTAGGGCTTAGGGGGCAAATAGGTGTGGAGTGTGGTCGTGACCCGGGCCTCAACCCTTAGTGTTGTCTGCTGTGTAAGTGGGGTCGGGTGGGACGGTGAGAATTGGGCGGGGAGGTCATGTCGGTCCGGTGTCTGGAGGTGAAGTGACGCTGGGTCGGTGGAGAGGGAGGGGGAAAGTGACATCACGGGTGTCGCTGGTTCCTGGCAACTGCCGGTGTGGCCGTCTCAGCTGCCACAAGGCTGATTTGCCATGCCCAACTTTCACTATTATCTCTGTTTTTAATACTTTCAGAGAAAATTACCCTTAAGTTAAATTAAATACTTCAGATCTTCCTCTTCAATTGCGCATTAATATATTTTTAATCGACTCAGTGAAAGCTTTTAAATTAATTTTGCTAAAATAAATGCTCTGCATAGACATAGCATTGCTGCAGTGTTTACCCTTCGCGGGTGGTCAAATACGGCAATGCTATGTCTATGTGGGGCATTTATTTTTGTAAAATAAGTTTAAAAGCTTTCATTGGATCGATTAAAAATATCTTAATGCGCGATTGAAGAGGAAGATCTGAAGTATTTAATGTAACCTAAGAGCAATTTACGCTGAAAGTATTAAAAACAGAGATTACGGCCTTTGAGACTGGCCCAGTTTTGACGCATGCGCAGACGACGCTGAAGCGACATTTGGCATATCAGCCTTGTGGCAGCTGAGACGGCCACACCGGCGCGCTCCAGTGGCGCCGCCTGTAGGGAAGCGGGGGAAGCCTATGGAGGATAGGAGGGGAGGTGGGGGCGAGTAGGGAAGTGTGGGGGGGGGGTCAGCTCCGACTCGGTCCCCAATTACCCATATTACCGAAGCAATATGGACAATGTCAACATTATATGCAACAGGTAACATGAATCAGTACTGTCAATGGTAGCAAAGTGAAATATCTGACAGTGTATTGGAGACGGGGGTAGAATATCTGATCGTGTCTTAGCGATAGGAGAGTGAAATATCTCACATTGTTTTAGAGAAAGGAAAGTGAAATACCTGACAGTGTTTTAGAGACTGAAGTGAAATATCTGACAGTGTCTTACTGTCTATTTCTAGAGCTGACGCTGAGGTATTCAGGACGTGGGACCAGATGGCTGTGGAACTAAACGATTCCCGGTCTTCGCAGAAAATCGATGGCCACATTTGTTTTGAATTAGTTTATGTGTTTGACTGATTCATTGGCCTCATCGATGTGAGGGGTGCCCGCAGTACCACAAACAACAACGGCATGTTATTGACTGATGTACGCTTTATTCCGTAACACCGTGAAAACTGAAAGGTGAACAATAGAAGCTTTCACCAAGAATAAAGTTAACCCATACAGCTTTCAGATTTCACTGTATATCTTAACACATTGCACTATACTACACTGGTTACAACATAGATTGATTAGCATTACACACGGTTGGAGCCATGAAATTACCTCGGCCCTGTTTCATGTTTGGAGGAGATAGAGAGGCGTATGAATAGTAGGAGCATGGAACGCAAGAACTCAAGGTGTTGTCTCCTAGTCCATGTTAACCTTTTATTACCAGGTGGCAGCACTCAGGGCTATGTTATGATATACACTAGGGCCTGTATCCATGGAGCGGTGTTAGCGAGCCAAACCGCGGTTAGGGCGGGATTTCTGGTTTAGCGCTGAAAAGTCAGTATGCATGGAGCAGTGTTAGACAAACACCGCGCGTTAAAACTCGGAAATTCTAACCCCTGCTCATAGCAGGTTTACAGCAGTGTTAGTGTTAGGTTAGTGTGAGGATGGAGCCCAAATCTATTCAATGCTATCATATTTGACAGAGTTACATAGTCAAATAGTGAGATTTGATTAAATTAACCCTAAAACCGAAGCGAGATTAGGGCTGCCGCCGCAACGGCAGTGATATTAATATTGTCGAATCGACGAATGTAAAGTAAACAAATCGCCACCGCATCGACGTTGCTATCCATACTGTCGCCGTCGCCGCATCGGCGGCAATATTATTAGGCCCAAATCTATTCAATGCTGTCATATTTAACATAATTACGTATGCCATAAGTGAAATTTTATCAATTTAACCCTAAATTAGAACCGATATTAACACCGCCGCCGCATTGGCGGCGTTATTCATATTGTCAAATCGACGAATGTAAACAGTAAAGTCAACAAATCGCCACTGCCGCCGCCTCAGTAACAAGCGCGCTGGTTCCCGGTGGGTAGAGAATGCAATATATTAGGCCCAACCAGGTGCTCGCCGGCAACAGGCTCAGAGAAATTTCCATAATGAATAAATTAATTCACATATAGCTAACACTCACTGTTTAGGCCACCATGCATACGGCGTGACATAGTTCTCGACGCTGCCGATAACCAGTGATAGCTACCCAGAGTTAGAGGGATAACACCACACGCCGCTAACACTGCTCCATGCACACGGGCCCTGATGGCAGTAGTGAAAAGTAGATGAGTTAGAATAACCAGTTCTATACTTTACTGAGGTATATTCAGCACTTTAACTTTATGATAATAATATGAGACTTGAACTATACAATCTGTTATTAAATGTCTATAACATAAATGACTTCCATCCAACCTGCTGTTAAATGTCTATAGTATAAAGTATAAATGACTAATTCAGTGCATTTTGACACTTTAATATGTTCATGGCTGGACCAACAAAGTAGGCTGGACAAACATCTTTATGAATATAAGGCATCTATGAATGCTTTTGACTGATATTACTGAGAAAGAACAATAGGAGTGGTGTATAGGCAAACTTTGCCTTCCTACTGTATAAGTTTTCTATCTATGTTTCATTCATCATGGATGGATTAGCACATGTGGAAGGAAATGGTAGTCTCAGAACATGTCACTTTCGATCTAAAATCTGACAATAACTAAATAACATTTAGCAAAATGCTCTGCACTGATATAGGAAGGTTTACTTTACATGCACATACCTCGTTGCGACCTTGTGGAAACTTGGATGGTTCTTTAAAGACATCTTTGCTTTAAAACAATGGCCACCAGGCAAGTAGTCCCCACACGGTCTGTATCCCCACTCAGATGCAGTTACAGATCAAATGCGGCAAAATAATCTTATTGATACTATTTGAATGCAACATTGTCACTCAAATTAATAGCTTCTTAACGTAATTAACCTATTGGTGAAGTTTACATTTCTAAATTGATGTATCAGTTGGGAATTCTAGAATCATCTTGTACGTTTATTGATGCATGCTCACCAAGTGCATAATACATATGTTGAACTGGAATTGTATGTAGTTACTATTACAACGAATAATCAATTTATATTATGCTTCTATTATCAAACAGGTTTTTCATGTGGTTATTATTGCAACTGATATTGTCATTTATGTACCAACAAATTGTAATGAACGGCCAGAAGACCAGTGCTCTGGCACTGACAAAAGACATTATTCGCTGAATAAAATACATTTAGTAAAAAAAAAAAAAACTTTCTATTAGTTGTGCAGTGGCATATTTCACCTTGAACTTTGGTTACAAAATGCAAATGGCTACCGAGGGCTGAATTGACAAAAGTGAACTACGTACTGTTCCTGTCAATCACCCACGAATGCATGTAAATACATGCCACATTGCCTATATGCCCTTTAACTATTATCATGGATGTCACTCTGGTGACAGCTACAATCGGATTTGTTTAAAATGATGTCTTAAGCTCTGTTCACACGGGGCAGTTAATTCGAATCATATAAATCGACTTGCCTAGTTCGCTTCACATTCGCCGTGTGGACGCTACGCTAAAGCGATTTAGGGCTGAATCGATTCATCTAGTTCGCTTCAAGTAAACCACCTCGCGAGGTAGTATAGATGAAGCGATTTAGCTTCAATCGACGTAAGTGGCATGTGTGAACGCAACCGACTTACTTGAGGCGGATTAAGGACATGACCCACATGCGCAGTCGAGACCTTAGTTTGTTGACTTTCCGGTCAATCAAAAGCGCATATTATATAGTTTGGTCTATGAACCGGATAGTGGTGCACAGATGTTTTTTCATGATTTATTATAAGTTTTTAGGGTTCCAAAACAATATGATTCAGTCTATACATATCTAGGTCGAACCCACACTCTCTCGTGCCGACGTCGACTAAGCGAAACTGGCACTGGTTAGTCTGGACTTGCTCATTCGCAGATATCGATTTCCGCCTTAAACCGCTCCTTATGTGGACACTACACTAAATCGATTCATATAAATCGACTTGTCTAAGTCGACATAAACTTTGCCCGTGTGAACAGGGCTATACTTGCATGAATATCTGTCATTTCCCTTTGTATTGGTTTTCAAATAGCTAAACGAAGGTCATTTAGTTTTATCCTAAGAACAAATCTAGATGCATTTGTAATCAAGTTGTGTAAAATAATTCCATGACAAATGCAGAAAACCTCACAAACCATTAAGGACAGCATAAAATAGAAAAATCATCACGGGCAATGGCAAAAGGGAACGATCACTGCCAACGTAGGTACAACGGGGCGAGAGTACCAAGTCAGAAACGAGGCCAGAAACACTACACAGAAACAGAATCCAACTAATATAAGCACCAACCGCTCAGAAACAGAAAACCAATGGACGTATTCGACTGGGCCTTTCTATACGCATATCAAAATATTTCTTTAGAAATTCCTATTTGACTGGGACCGGAAGTGGGTTTCTATATGTATAAATCGAATGTGTCTTGTGGCTCCATCCAAAAGGTCACATGGTGTATTTCAAGATGGCTGATATGGAAAGGTTGAAAGATTCAGTAGCTTCAGTTCTTTTCGATTGCAAATCGCCAGTCCCATACAGGGCAGCCATTTGCAATGGAAGAGAACAACTCTGATTGGCTGAAACCGCCATTTGACTGGTCCTCTTTGCATTCAAAAACCAAGTTCACTGCGCAGTTGGGTGGAGCCTAAATTTTGCGGATGGAAAAGTCCCAGTCGAATACGTCCAATGCACACACACAAGGCACCAATCATGAAACCAGATGCAGATAAGGCACTGTAATGTATGTGCATATGTAATGAGCTCACGGATGACCAGACGGGGTGGCCGAATGAGTGCAGCGTCCGTCTCCTGTTTTGGGAGATCGGGAGATCCGAACCCATGAGTTCCTGGTCGAGTTAAACCAATGACATAAAGATTTATACTTGTCGCTTCCTAGTCTGGCGCTCAGCCTGATTAGGATAGGGCAAGGACTGGTTGGCTCAGTGTCAGGATAATGTGACTGAGTGGGATATCAGGTCATGGTGCTGGTGGCCTGGTCTCATAGTGGGGCAGCACTATAAAAGTCACCATTAGTGCGCACTGTCACAAGTCGGTTCCTGTCCTGATATGACCTTAGATGTTGTTAGGACGTAAAACAACAAACAAACAAAAACTACATGGAACTAAAACTGGATCATGGGGCTGAGCTGAAATGAGGGAGGGCGGAGCAGAGGGAGGTGGGGACCAGGCAGTCAGCGCAACATCGGCCAAATCCAAATGACAGGCAATCTCTCTTTTTTTTAAATTTTAAACTCACCCTCTCACCATGTATGTGTTTATATGTGAAACACCAGCCAACAGCCCGGCTGATCAAACCCACCACAAGATGGCACTGCAAAAATTACATTACCATAGGAAAGATAGGGAGTGAGCCGTCTTCGTGTTATAGGGTCTTTGACAATATGGATACAGCGATAGGCGACAAGGTAAAGGTTATTGATACCAAACGGCACCGAATGGACAATTTGTGTAAAGTCATTACATTGCAAGGTCACAAACCAGCCATATGTGTGTACAAGAACATTTAAATACGGACTGAACGACAGAAAGTTTGGCTATACTATAACATCTGATATGAAAGATAAGGCGGGGTGAACTAAAACGCGTATCAAATCTGATTTTTTGTGTAAAACTCATTGGCTATGACTATTGTTTCATACAAGATATTGACCGATAAAACAATGTACACTATATTTCGGGACACGGGCTACACGTGAAAGCTCAAATTCTCCTTTGGAGAGGGGGGTGTAATGTATACGTCGGCCTATATCTAGGTAGCTGAGCGCGAGCAGACGACAATCACTACGTCACGGGTCACGTGGCGACCTTCAGTTGTACCACAGATGAAGAACACATACGACGTATTCGACTGGGCCTTTCTATATGCATATCAAAATATTTCTTTACAAATTCCTATTTGACTGGGACCGGAAGTGGGTTTCTATTTTTCCTCGGTACTACGCCTCTGGCTAGCTTCAGGCTAGGGAGAAGGATGCACGGCCGGTTTCAGCAATTAGCATAAGGTACTCGCAACGGCACGACGTGTGTGTTGTTCAGCGTTTTTAATCTAGGGATAACTCCAGAACTCGCAGTAAGTTTATGGAAATAATGCACAGGATGCTTTAGGAAGATTAGTAGAGTATTCTGTATGAATTTGGTTATTTTGCCGATTATATTAACGAAATTATTGGTTATTAACCGTTTCGTTAACCGGCACACTAGATTTGAGAACCGCCATTTTGTTTTTTGTTGTCGGAACTCCCGACTCGAATATCGCTATTGTTTTTGCTTTATTATTAGTTTTAAACCCCAGGAATGCAGGAGGATATCTATTCTTGTGTAGAAATGGTTCTTACAAGTTAATTAAACGAATTGTTGTGCATCTATTGGTGGTTTTGCAATTTATTTGCATTATTTTAAAAATAAATAAACAAGCGTGGTTCGTTACTGCGTTGTTGACGGTTGGCAGTGGAGCGAGGCCCGTAAGGGGTTTCTGGAACCGGATTTTCGGTTATGTTCCTGCCAAATTAATACTTATTGATTTATTTTTATTTATTTATTTATTTGAGACCCGTAAGGGGTTGTGGGAATTATGCTCCAGATAGCCTAGAAAGAGAAGTAGTTTGCATCTCTGTTGTGTATGTCGATGTTGGTGGTTGCCACATCACGGGTAAGATTTTTTCAACAAGCCGCCCGTTGCCGAACGGAGAGCGATGTTGGCTGGAGCCTCATCTCGTGTTTTTGTTTGTTATTTCCGCGGTTTCTTTTATGGATTCGCGTTGGAAATTTTCCTGGGTTTCTTTTATAGACTCCCCAGTTTAGGCGTACGCTCCGAGTTTCGTAGCATTTTCTCCAACTTGCTGGCGCAGTAGCCGCAGGGGGGAGAAGTGTACGGAACCGAGAGTGTGGGAGGGTACCGGTTTACTGGTCCGTACCCCTCGTTTGGTTTCGGCTTCCATACCGTTACCCTACGACATTACACATTAGCTTACACGCCTATGTTGGAACGGTGTAAATACGTTCTCCAACACCAGTAATTGCTGCCCGTTGCCGAACGGAGAGAGGTGTGGTTGGAGCCACACCTCGTTGGGACTTGTTCTTGGGTTTCTGACAAAGATTTCCCACGTTGTTTTACTAAGGCGTACCTCCGAATTTCGTAGCATTTTCTCCAACTTGTTGGCATAATAGCCACAGGCGGGAGAAGGGTACGGGATGGAGAGTGTGGGAGGCTACCAATATACTGGTCCCTACCCCTCGTGTGGGTTTGGTTTTGAACCATAATCCTACAGCACTCACAAGAGAAAAAAAACAACAACAAAGAACAAAAAAAACTTTCTCACACCTGTGTTGGAACGGTGTAAATACGTTCTCCAACACCAGTAAATGCACAAACTGAGGTTTCTTAACCAGTTGTGACCTCTGGTTGATACCAGACGGGATGGCCGAATGAGTTAGAGCGTCCGTCTCCCATGTTGGTAGATCATGGGGTCGTGGTTTTGAACTCTAGTCGAGTCAAACCAATGACTTTAAAAATTGTTACTTGTCGCTTCCTAGCCTGGCGCTTGGCATTATTAGTATAGGACAAGGACTGTTTGGCTCAATGTCAGGATAATGTGACAGGTCATGGCGCTGGTGGCCTGGTTTTCCAGTAGGACAGCACTATAAAGTTGCCATGAGTGCGCACTGTCACAAGTCGGTAATCGTCCTGATATGACCTTAGATGTTTTTTAGGACCTAAAACAACTACAAACAAACAAACAGTTGGTTGAGCACACTCTAACTTTCATTTGATCGTTACAGGTTTTTGACCTGAGGAGTAGTATGGCTATGAAGTGCAGTAAGACGGAGGTTCCTATATCTGATGATAAGGACTCGTCACCAGTGAATGCACAAACTGGGGTCTTAACCTGTTGTGACATTTGGTTGAGCACACTCCATTTGATCGTTACAGGTTTCTGACCTGAGGCTTAGTATGGCTATGAAGCGCAGTAAGCCCAAGACTCCCATATTTGATAATCAGGACTCGTGACCGGTGGTGATGGTTCAAGCCTCCCCGGTACATCCGGTGTCGGGGGAGGAAAGCGGGCCAGAAGCTTGCCCTGCTGGGCTGGAGGAGTGGCTCATGAAGCTGGAGCAGGTGCTCCTGGCTAGATCTCAAAAGAGAACAAGTAGAGGTTGCAATGCAAACTCAGGTGGCCACGGAAACAACTTTTTCCAGGCAGGAAATATAACTAATTGTTAAGGAGTGGCAAATTACTGATAATTTGACTATTCTGAGTATAGTGCAAGGAATACGCATTCCCTTTATGCAACACCTTTTACAGGAAACAATTCCTTTTCCATTTCGTTTTGATGAAAACAAAAGTAACAAATTAGTGGAATATTAACATTTTAAAAATATTCTCTCTCGAAACAGCCAGAGATTTGATAACAGAGAATTCCTTGTTAGCCAGTGTAGACCTTAAAGATGCCTACTACACAATGCCTACTACACGATTTATTTGGAATGACAAACTTTATGAATTCACCTGTATGCTGAATCATTTAGCTTGTGCTCCTCGCTTGTTTACAAAATTGCTTAAACCAATATTTTCCTTAACGGCAAGGAGAGGACATGTAATGTTTCTATTTATTGATGACTCATTTATAGTGGCACAATCGAAAATGCATTGTGAGGAAGCCGTAAATGATCTTTGTCAGACATTCACCAAATTTGGATTTTATATCCATGATAAGAAGTCAGTTCTCATGCCCACAAGAGAATTTTAATGTTTGGGGTTTTATTAAACACAAACAATATGACAGTAGCTCGAACAAACCAGAAGTTAGATACATTTATTGATACGGCTAATCAATTATTTGAAATAACTAGCCCAAAGATTAGACAAGTCGCACTACTTATTGGTATTATGATAACTTATGCCCCCGCATTCCTATACGGAAAAGCTCATATTAAATCACTAGAGTGTTCTAGAACTTAGAGCAGTCTATTTAGGCTTACGCAGCCTGGTATGTATACCAAAACATCGCGTCAGAATTCGGACTGATAACACAACAGCCATGGCCTACATTGGTAACAGGTGAGGGACTAAGTCCAAACCCTGTAATAGATTAACAAAACATTTGGAATGGGCATTAAACAACAACATTTTTTTAACAAATTTGTCAAGAGTGGGGACATCCACAAGTACACTTGTTTGTTTCACGAAAAAACTGTAAATTATCCAAATATGTTTTGTGTCATCCAGAGCCTGATGCTTGGCAAGGGGATGCATTTTCTTTGATTTGGGATAACACATTTTATTATGTTTTCCCGCCATTCAGCATTATCAGCGGAGTGGCCAGGAAAATCAGAATGGACAGCGCACACACAATTCTGATAGTTCCGGATTGGGACACACAGCCATGGCTAGCCGCAGTGGCATTGGGAGCGAAATACAAGTTATTTAAGGAAATGGGGTTTTCATTGTTTGATTAAGAATGTTAAGCCTTTAAAGTCTACTATAGCCCAAGTAGTTAGATTTCTAAGAAAGTTAGAAGATGAGGGATTTGGTTTTGGGGCTATTAACGCAGCAAGATGTGCATTATCGATTGTCTTACCAAGAATATGGACAAACAGTTGGTAAACACCAGGTTATACACTGGTTCTTAAGATCGGTGTATGAAAGAAACTCCCCGAAGCCCAAATATAGTCGATTTTGGGATGTATCGGTAGTATTTAAGTTAGCAGTACTTTTGCTGCTGGTGACAGGCCACAGAGGGCAGACCATTATTGTCTTGTCTCTAGATGGACTGGAGATAGATAAAAAAAAGGAAGCAACGTTTGATTTGACACAATTATTAAAATCAAACCGCACATGAGACCCTTTGTCAACGGTGCATGTAAATAGCTTCCCAGAGGATCGACGATTGTGTGTAGTCTCAGCCATAAGGGCTTATATATCCAAGAAAAGACATACAAAAGTAAAGACAGCGTTTGGTAAGTTTTATTAAACCACATAGGGCATCTCGAGAGACACACTCGCAAGATGGACCATTAAAGTCCTGAAAGCAGCAGGAGTGGATACGGGATGATACGCCTCCCATTCAACCAGGGAGCCATGGTCTCGAAAGCATGACTGCTAGGGATCTCCGTCAAGAGAATCCTTGCACACGCAGGCTGGAAGACTGCTAGATCGTTTGCAAAACATTACACAAATGACTAGAAAAGTTGAGCGGCCTCGCCACAGGCTTACTCACTAATTAACAAGACAGGTGACAAAAGTTAAAAGTATTAATACTAATGAATACTGTATGAAATATAAGAAACTATAAATTAATATGGTTTTTTGAATATGAATGAATTAAGGATAAAAATGAAGTTACGTAAAGGTCTCCCTAGCCTGAAGCTAGTCAGAGGCGTAGTGCCGAGGTAAAATAATATAGTTATACGAGTCTTACCTTGGTATAGATGATGGATAACTGTTGTTTTCCCGAGGTACAAGCCTCGGATAGATGTCGGCTAGGGCCCGCCCTCCACACCCTGCCACATCTATCATGTTTGCTTGTGCCAAGACGAATACATTAAAGTATCCATTTGAGTTTAAGATCATTTTTTATCCTGAATAAGTAGGTAAAGATTGCTGAAACCGGACGCGCTTCCTTCTCCCTAGCCCACATCTATCCGAGGCTTGTACCTCGGGAAAACAACAGTTATCCATCATCTATACCAAGGTAAGACTCGTATAACTATACTATACATATGAATCGAATGTGTCTTGTGGCTCCATCCATAAGGTCACATGGTGTATTTCAAGATGGCTGATATGGAAAGGTTGAAAGATTCAGTAGCTTCAGCCAATCAAAGCTGTTCTTTTCGATTGCAAATGGCTGCCCTCTATGGGGGAAGCCATTTGCAATGGAAATGAACAGCTCTGATTGGTTATTTTCGATTGCAAATGGCCACCCCCATACAGGGCAGCCAATTGCAATGGCAGAGAACAGCTTTGATTGGCTGAAAGCACTGAAGCCATTTGACTGATCCTATTTGCATTCGAAAACCTAGGTCACTGCACAGGTGGGTGGAGCCTAAAATTTGCGGATGGAAAGGTCCCAGTCGAATGCCTCCATTGATACGTCACACCATGATACGTCACACCATTAGCTGCTTTCATGGGTTCGAGGCGGCGAATTCCAGAGAGTCATGATGTCAAAACATAGTGAAAAGGAATTAATCACACTTTCTTTCAATTTCTTGCCTTTAATATGAGTTGCTTCAGTATAAATCGAAATAAAATACAATTCCTAATATGTTATGCTATGGCTTACTATGTTTTTGAGTCATAAATCATAGTATGGAACAATTTTACTTAGTTGTGTCTATAACAACTCTATTATCGCCAACAAGTGGAAGGTGGTGATATGGGGCATGTCCGTTTCGCGTACCTGACCTGATTTTATCCAGCCCAACTTAACCCGACTTGACTTTAACCGACCTGACTTTGCACGACCTGACTTTGCCCAACCTGACTTTGCCTGACCTGACTTTACCCAACCCGTCTTTACCCGACCCGACTTTACCCGACTTGACTTTACCCGACTTGACTTTACCTGACCCGACTTTACCCGAATTGAATTTACACGACCCAACTTTACCGGACCTGACTTTGCCCAACTTCACTTTACCCGACTTCACTTTACCCGACTTCACTTTACCCGACTTCACTTTACCCGACCTGACTTTACCCGACCTGACTTTACCCGACCTGACTTTACCCGACCTGACTTTACCCGATCTGACTTTACCCGACCTGACTTTGCCCGACTTGACTTTATCCGACACGACTTTACCCGACCCGATTTTCCCGACCCGACTTTACCCGACTCAACTTTTCCTGACTTGACTTTACCCGACCCGACTTTACCATACCTGACTTTGCCCGACTTCACTTTACCGGTGTTCAATTCACAATTCTAGCAACTCGGGTGACCCAAGTTGTCTGGGTCGTTTGTGTTAATCGAAGACGGCCAGTGTGGCTTCAGGTCACCTCATGGTAGTTACCCGGTCTGGTTTGCATAGATAGGTAACCTTCTAAAATTGTCATAGGGGTCCAAACATTCAAATTATAAATTCACAATTCACTGGAAGCTCCAATGAATCGGAAGCAATATGCTTTTAAAATTTGTATTATATTCCTAAATCTGAGTGAGATTAATTTACATGTTTACACTTAAAATATCTCCTAAGTTAGTCATTATAAAGCAAAGTTGGTTCAAACTAAAGTAAGGTTTGATTGGTGGTTTCTTTACGCAGTGTCGGCAGCATAGGCCATATTCACGGCGTAAGGTAGATTATCATTATTAACATTTCAAATAAAATTTTAGAATCATGCAATACCATGTGATGCACAATACTTTTATTGAACTGGAATTGTATGCAGTTGCTATTACAACTAATAGTTAATTTATATTTTGTATAATACTTTTATTATCAAACAGGATTTGCATGTGGCTATTATTGCAACTGATAGTTTCATTTATGTAGCAACAAAATGTTCTGAACGGCTGGAAGACCAGCGCTCTGGCGCTGACAAAAGGCATTATTCACTGAATAAAGTACAATTTAGTCATTAAAAAAACACCTAATAGTGACAGTGCGTGATGAAGCTCTATGATGCTGCATCGTATGCTCGATGCGTCCCAACATGGCGTCCGTGATGCAGCGTGCGTCACCGGTCAGAACCGATACACAATCTTCAGCTATTTCCTACCTCGGGAGGGGAGGGGAGCCCTTTCTTTCTTTTTTTTTTCTTTTTGTTAACCTTGGCTTGGGGGGCACTTTAAAAAAAATTATTAGGGAGGCATTTCAAATATTTGTATTTCCTGTCTCGGGAGGGGGAGGGGATTATCTTAATACCCTTTCAGAGATACACAAAAATTATTAGGGGGGACACCTTTCATTTTATTTGGGGATGTGCCAGCTTTCCATACTAAAAAGCAAGTTATCAGGGGATTCAAAGTGTATTATATGCATACTGGTGTTGGTGGGCCTCCCCCCCCCCCCCTGACCCCTGAAGTGCCTAAGGCAGAAGCGTCAGTGTCAAAGTTAATATTACCTACATTAGTACATTTATCAAACATGACATACTTTTTTTTCTGGAAAGACCACATAAAGAAAGTTAAGACATTAAATAACTGAAGTTTCCTTGTGTTTTCAAGTTCAAGTTTGTTTCCCCCTGCTCACTCACCTCTCATTTCTTCGAGTCAGTCACTTCCTCCTGCCTGACTATTCCTGAGGTGATTACCTTTAATTTGATATGTTACTTGATAGGGTTGTGTTGACATAACATTTTTGTTCAAAATGTCACTTAAGTCTCACAATTTTCTCAATCTTTGTAATACAAATACTAAGCCTTACTAACAAAAGGATCTGAATTTGGCACCTTTAAAGCATCATATCTCGGGTTCTAATAATGCTATTATAATAAATGAGGTATTTTTTGTGCAGCATTTAGAAGCCTCTTGCTGACAAAACAGGAATTTGATGCTTTTCCACATGCCTACTAAAGCTGCAGTCAAATTTTCAAAACCAAAGCAATTATCTAGATTTGACATATCTAACTAAGATAGCAATGCACTTATCAAACATTTTTAGGAACACAGAAGGGAATACTGAGGAAATTTAATAGAACCTGTTACTGCAGAAGCCTATGGTGTACAAGTTTTGGCATGCTTGCCAAAATTAATCAGCATGTTTGCACTTCAAATATCACAAAGATTAGCCATTTAAAATCAAAGTTACTTCAAAGTAACATAACGATCAACCTCAGATGTTTATGTCAGAAAATGACAGAAACTCAAAACCAATGGACGATGCAACTTGAAACATACTCTTTATATCATTCTATTATTGTGGCGGCTAACTCTAGTTATGCAAATATTATTCAGCAAAGTGTCAGTTAGTCGTTGGTACTACGGTCGGGTGGGACGGTGTATCCTATGTGTTTGTTCAGCACTGTGCTGCTTTGAAGTCGGGCCTGCCTAGCTGGTAGCTTGCACCCGGCTGCGGCAGCGCGCCGGTGTTGCGGTTTCCCAGGGACCCCAGTTTGCGAGGGACACATCGCTTCTGCACATGCATCAAAATCGAACAGCATCATCACTAACCTTATAAATTTAATATAATGTTTTTGGTAAAGATGTTTTCTACATGTGTACCAAACGATTTGTTTCTAGATGGTGTAATTTGAGAGATATTTGACTTTTTCTGTATTTTCTGTATGAAGATTGCTCACGACCATTGACAATGCTTTGAGTTTGACAGTACGCGCAGTGCAAAACGTTAGTTTTATTCAAAATTAATAGAATTCAAGAGCCCTAACCATATAAATTTAATATAGTCTTCATGGTAAAGATGTTTTCTATATGTGTACCAAGCGATTTGTTTCTAGATGGTGTAATTTGGGAGATATTTGACTTCTTCTGTATGAAGATTTGCTCATGGCCGTGAACAATGCATTTGAATGGAAGTGTCCCTGGCAAACTGGTGTCCCTCGGAATCCGCATCACCGGGCCCCAAGTGCAGATGCACGATACAGTATCTGCCTCCAGTTGGCAGGAAAATTTGCTTGAGTCGGACGTGCGAGGTGAGCTTCCAGGGGAATCTCCGCTACGTCCGAGGTGCATCACGTCCAACTGTCGAGTTGGGCATGCCAAGTGGAGCCACAGGTTGCGTGGCACCCAGCCGGCAAGACACACTCCTTCGCAGACTGAGTGCAAGTAAGATGGTTAGCAGGAGAGGTATCGATTTGTGTCAAGGTTGTGGAGATGAGTATGAAGTGGCGCGGGGCGCTAAATGCAAGGTGATCAAGGTGAAGGTTTCGCGGAAGGCGGTGAAGAGTGAACTGCTGGATGAGGAGGAAGCACAAGGCGCAGTCGATGGTGTGGATGTGGATGAGACAGCAGACAAAATGCTGATGATGTCGATCGGTGAAGTTAAAGAGTCAAAGGTAGCGCCACGGGCACGTGTGAGTGTGATAGATGTGGATGCGGACGAGGAGCTGGAGTTGCGGCGCAAACTAGACCAACAGGTGCTGGAATGCCGTAAAGCGAAGTTGCGGCCGAGTTGGAGCGAGACCTAAGCTCAGACGAGGAACCTGAGTCGAGGTCGCGCAAAAAGAAGGATAAAAAGAAGAAGGGCAAGGGGAGCAAGCACGAGCCCGGGTAGTTCATCATCATCAAGTTCTTCATCTGAGTCGTCAGATTCGGACAGCAGCAGGGAGCGCAGCCAGGAAAGGAGGAAACGCCATCATAAAAAGCGCAGTAAGTTCTCATCGGACAAATACACTAAGGGTCGGAAGAATGTGAACAGTCTCAGTTATAATAAACTTATGTATGCTGTTTGTGTGTGGGGCTCTAAGAGGGCAAAGAAGGCGGACATGGACCTGGAAGCTCTGATGGGCTATCTGGGCCACTTGGCGTACAAGTGTATGCATGCCACAACTAATAACTATTCAGATGAGGCATACAGGGGTTACAACAGAGCCACCAGGGAGAAAGCCAAAGAAAAGGGCCTACGGGCTTTCCGAATGGGTGACAATGGCCGCTTGCTCTACATTTCAACATGGACAATTCTAAGTCGTACAAAGACAGTAGGAAGCCGCGTAGCACTTTCACCAAGGTGGAAGGCAAGAGTCGGGCGAGTGTGGCGCCGAAAGTAAACGGTGAGTGCTTTGCCCACAACTACAACAAAGGGAGCTGACCAAAGGAGAAGTGTGGCTGGGATCATCATTGCTTAACATGTCATAATAAGAGTCATGTGGCAGAGGCTTGCCCCATCGAAAAGTACTGGCAATCAAAAAAAGGCTACATGGATGTTAATCTGTATGGTGAAGGCAGGGGGGAGACAAGTCCCGGGGAAAGCACGGCTCAGGCCATGGGGGATGGCATCGGTAATCCCCTTGAAGTGGTCGCTGTCGGGCGGCCTGATCACTATACAAACACGGAAGACGGAGGAGAGTGGGTGGCTAATTCCGATGCATAGTCCGATGAAAACATCAAATTTTCAAAACCAAAACACTTATCTAGATTTGATTCTACATATTCAAGTTAGACACTGGTGCCGTTATTACGCATTTGTTGCTGCATAGAAGGGCATATTAATACAAACGGTTACTACTGAAGTCTATGGTGTCAGAGTTTTGGCGTGCTTGCCAAAATTATTTTGGCATGATTTGACGTCAAATATTTCCAAACTTAGTCATTTAAAATTAAAGTTACTTCAAACTAAAGTAAAGTAGATTCTAATGATTAGTATAATATATTTATCTCAGAAAATAGCAAAAACTCAAAAGCATCGGACTATGCAACTTTAAGATGGGGGGCGGCCGCACTTCCGGGGGTTTCGGTGTCTCGCACCGGGGTATGGTAAACCGCAATGATGATTCGTTCAGGGTAATCGGCCCTGAACAAGCTCGTGGCAATGATGATTCGTTCAGGGTAATCGGCCCTGAACCAGCTCGTGGCAAGGGTGAGAGCTTGATTTGCACGCTTTAGGTGGCGGACCAGGAGAGTCGCCAGAGCTGGACCAAACGCTACATTGACATTTACACTGATTGTACCATGGGTTGTTGTGATTGTGTATATATACACACAATCACCAGGCGCTTGCCTAAATAAAACCATGTCATGTGTTTTCAGAATGCCTGTGTCGAGGGGATGTCGATCCCGACTGGGAATATGTTTTAAGAGGTCCATGTTTTGGTTTCAGGGTAATCGATGACGCGTGTGATAGTAGATGTAATAAAGCCAATTACGGTTCTATAACTAAGGGTGTTGCGGGTGTAGCAATGTGTGGTAGGCTCCAAGCCGAAATTGATGAACAATTACTGACTGTCATTGACAAACCATGTGTCCGTATTCATGGCCTGGGCATGGTACCCAAAGGCCATGATGATTTCAGGGCAATCGTGGACTGCTCAAGTCCAGATGGCATATGTGTTAATGACTATATTCAGGGCTGTCGCGCAAACTTCTCTTACAATTTGTGGAGTCGGTCACAGAACTAGTTCAAACGGGAGACCACATCTCGGGAGACGCAAGGTCTTGCGTGGGATTTCAGGGACGAGTAGTCTACCACAGAGATAATCGGTTATGAATGGGTCTGAGCAGCAGCCGTAATTTTTTCTCAAAGGTTAGCGACATGATTGTGCGGTGCATGGTACGGGAAGGTTATCCAAACTGCATCATCTATCTGGATGACTTCTGCGTGTTGGCCAGAACGGACCGGGAGTGTAGGGATGCACAGTGGGTCTTGGTAAAGATATTACGTAGACTGGGGTTCTAGAGCCGTGTTTACACGGGCAATTGTAAAGCGAATTAGACAAAGCGATTTATATGAAGCGAAGTAGCTGTGCATTTACACGAGCGAGTTTGAAAGTCTGTCGGACACCGGGAACCAGCAGCCTGTGGTGCGCCTGTAGTCGGCAAGCACTGCTATTTGTTTAGTTTACACACGTCGATTCGACGCAGATGTAGCTGCTTCGTTAATATCGCTTGGAATTTAAGGTAAATTTAATTAAATTTCATTATTTGAGGATGTAATTCTGTTAAATATGATCACATTTAATAGATTTCGGCCTAATCGGGGCCTAACACTGCCGGGCACCAGCGATTAGTTACTGCTCCATCTGTAGCCGGCAAGCACTACTATTTTATACTATCGCCGCCCGGGAACCAGCTGAATCGCTTCATATAAACCACCTGACAAGGTGGATTACATAAAGTGAATCATATGAAGCGAATCAGCCCTAATCCACCTCAGAGTCGCGTTTACACGGCGAATGTGAGGCGAACTAGGCAAGGCGATTTATATGAAGCGATTTAACTCTCCCGCGTAAACACGGCTTATGTCAGCTACAAAGAGCTGGTATGTCCGGGGCAGGTGATACGTTTTCCAGGCATCGATGTCGATACGTTGCTGATGGAGCTCAGGCTGCCTACATACAAGCTGGAGAATAGATGGTTCCTAGCGGGAGTGCTTGCACACTGCTAATGTGGTGTGTAACTAGTTACACAAATATTATTCAGCAAAGTGTCGGTTAGTCATTGGTACTACGGTCCTGTGGGACAGTGTATCCTATATTTGTGCAGCACTCTGCTGCTTTGAAGTTTGGCCTGCCTAGTTGGCAGCCCGCACCCGGCTGTGGCAGCAGGCCGGGCCCCAAGTGAGGATGCACGATACAGTATCTGCCTTCAGTCGGCAGGAAAATTTGCTTCATGAATAAACGGAGGGGCCTTTTGAGGTACCATCCAGAGGAATTACTCATCCAACTATATATGTCAATTGTCTTGTCTTGTTAATTGTGGTTCAGAGCGTACGATAATATACTGACCACCCCCCAAAGGGGGAGGCTAATGACTAACATGTGTATATATACATACATAAACAATACCCACACTCATAGAGGTGGAGAATGAATTCACCAGAATCCAGCAACCGGAAACAGCATAGGGGGGGCCACCATTTGCAATTGAAAAGAACAGCTCTGATTGGCTATAGGTAATTAGTTCTGCACGCGCAACTTTTTTGTTGGTCCATTAGTTGTTTAAGCAGGGGAAATTTCAGTCATAGACTGGTCTTCCTCATTCCACTGCTGGTCGATAGAAAGCCCGAGCCTACAATTTTACCGACCCAAGGGATTTTTAACCTCCCACACCACATAGACATGGTATGAGAGCAACCGGCCTTTGATGACGCTGTAAGTTATACACAGCAGTGGAAATCCAAATTGACAGACCTGGGGGCATGGGGAATCGAACCGCCGACCCTCAGATTAGGAGTCTGACCTAGAAAAAAGTCAGACACTCTAACCACTCTGCCACAGAGAAGGCCACTCCAACAGACTTGGGTTGAATAAACGAACACGCTTCTCCACGGGTGGAAGAAATGGTGGCTTAAACCAAAACCTTTTTTTTTTTTTTTTAAATAACCGATATAACTACAGCAAAATAGGATTTAAAGTATTTCATGATGGCATAGCTTAGTTATATTTCAATTTAATTAATCAGGGTTATTAATAAAAAAATATTTTTAAAAAGCATTAAAACAACGTCAGACTTCTACTGGTCGCTGTTTTCCTACAGGTACCAGCACAAATGTGACATCAAGGCTCCTAGCCACCCCCAGCCAAGACGTGGGTTACTAGGGTCGGGACTTTTTGTACACGGCACTTGCATTTTTCGACTCCACTTGCAGTGTTCGATTTGAAATTCTAGCAACTCGGTTGACCCGAGTCGCGTTAATCGAATACGGCCCATGGTGTATGCTAGTCGGGTTCCAGTACCCATGTTTTCCGCTAGGTGCCGCCTGAGTGCACCTAGTGGCAAATTACTGAACTAGTACTTTTGTAAACGGAGTGGTGTTCAAAAGGTTTCAAAAACATTTTTACTTTTTTGAGGGCAGCTGGTCTCTACCACCTCATATAGTTTACTAAATAAATTCTACCGATTACTAATAAAAACTTTTAATTTTTTGTTGGGAATTTTATTTCCCTTGGCCACAAATATAAAATTGTGAGCATTTTAATGAAAGCCTAGGTCACAAATGCTGCGATCAACGTATGGTGCTGCGGTCTGCGGTGTCTCTTGCGGTTTATGCAAATGTTACGGTGTTGCGGTTTATCTATTCACAAATCGCAGGGTCACCGCAAGGCATAAGTCACCGTACGCCGCCTTATATCTTTGTGTGTCGCCGCACAAGCGCAGATAAGACATTTTTGTATTCACAATTTCTATACAAACATATTATTCTGTTAACAATAGAAAGTGGGGGGGGGGGGTTTCCAGCGGGATTCTGGCCTGCGGCATTGCAATTTAAAAAAGTTAAGATAACTCCGACTGGTCACCGTACGGCGACCATAACTCACCGTGCGGTTACTTTAGCGAGCTACACTCCCCCGTGGTCGTTGAGGAAGCCATCGGTTATCCTCCGACTCACGGAACTGAGGAAGTATGGAACACATCCACTCGAGTACCAAGGACTGCATGCAGAGATGCAAGGCCAGTTTGCAGACCACCTCTCCATACACACTGATGGTTCGAAAGACCAAATCCGGGTAGCTGCTGCAGCAGTCTGCCAACGGGAAAAATTTGGCGTACGCTTGCCCGATCAGAGCTCGATTTTTACTGCAGAAGCCCGAGCACTCCTTCTCGTCTTGGAGTGTATCGAGGTATCCAACCACACTAACTATTTTATATACAGTGATTCGTTTTCTTGCCTCCTGGCTGTTGCTGGACTGAAAACAAATCACCCTATTCTAGCAAGTCATTTATAAAATGAACCAACTGGCAATGAATGGGTATGACATCCACCTGTGCTGGGTGCCTGGCCATGCCGGCATACAAGGAAACAAATGAGCTGATCAGGCTGCAAAGATGGTCCTGAACTGTGATCTTGAACTGTGTCTGATCCCTCACTCTGATCTGAAACCACTAATAGCCACCCACATAAAATCCAAATGGCAACATGAGTGGGAGGAAAACATTAATAAACTTAAAGAA
The DNA here is from genome assembly GCA_030323885.1 of Branchipolynoe longqiensis. Classification (NCBI taxonomy): domain Eukaryota; kingdom Metazoa; phylum Annelida; class Polychaeta; order Phyllodocida; family Polynoidae; genus Branchipolynoe; species Branchipolynoe longqiensis. The sequence goes on along the minus strand of CM059192.1, from coordinate 63,889,709 downwards.
ATTGAACCATCTGTGGGAAAACCACCACAGACTCATGCGAGAGGTCGGCAGGACCAAGTGGTCCTTAGCCGCTGCCGTATTGGCCACTCGTGCCTTACACATGCTTTTCTGCTCAAGGGGGAACCTCCCCCTGAATGTATTGGGTGTCAGTCCCCGCTGACACTCAAACACATTTTACTAAGTTGCGTTGATTGTTTGGCCCTGCGCCAACAGTTCTACACTGCAGACAGTATGCATGACATTTTTACTAAGGTAAAACAGGAAAACATTTTAGCCTTTTTGAGGGCAGCTGGACTGTACCACCTCAGATAGTTTACTAAACAGATTCTATCAATTATTAATAAACCTTTTCTTTTTATATGGGAATTTGTTTCCCTTGACCACAAATATATGATTGTGAGCTTTCTAATTTAATGAGTGTCTATTGGCACATAATTGATTCTGTACTTTTAAGTGTGGAGGCAATGGTTTGAACAAAAAACAAACATTTTTCGCCGTGAATATGGCCTATGCTGCTGTCATGGCGTAAAGCAACCACCAATCAATCAATCAATCAATCAGCGACTTACAGTGACCGCAAGCACGCTGTAACGCATTTGTGACTGAGGCATTAATGAGTGTCTATCGACACATAATTGATTGTATGCCTTTACTTGTAAAAAAGCGATGGTCTGAATAAAAACCAAACATTCATTGCCGTGAATATGGCAGATGCTGCCGACACGGTGTAAAGCAACTACCAATCAATCAATCAATGGCCTCCGGCGCTTGACCTGCCTGATATCCATGTGAGACACAAAAATTGCATCTTGTTTTACTTCATCCGTAGTCACATAGACCTGCCTTTTTATGTATTCTAAATCATTTTCATTCAGTTTGGGCAGTGCACACGGTATTGTTATGTGTGCATGTTACACGAGGAATCAAACCGTCACCACTATACCGAGCTGCTTTGGCTTTAGAATGGGTTGAAATTTGTGGTTGACATCATTTACACTTCCCGATGGTGATAACATCACTTGTTCGTCAATTGCATCATAAGTTTCCACAATTAACATGGATCAAATAGCCGAACGCTGAAGGAATCTTGCAAAAATAGTGATTCTGGGCAGCAACATCTTGTGTGTCATGTGATGTGATGCACGCCTGTGATTGGCACTCTACATATTACATGGTTCTGCAGACAAACTCATATGGCATTTCCGAGGTGTTGCAACAAAACCGTATTCTAGGTTGGATTTAATGTGGACTCACAGAATTTTGAAGCAACATTGATTTGCTCATTGACGATGATCTTCACGTTGGAGGGGTGGTGCTGCATAGTCGTCAGCAGCACTTGGAAGCGGTTGGCTAGAATGCCAAAGGCATTCTCCACCACTCTCCTAGCTCAGGAAAGCCGGTAGTTGAAGAGTCGCTCGTCATTGGTCAAGCCCCTCTTGCCGTACGGCTTCATCATGGTCGGCCGCAGAGCAAAGGCATCGTCACCGATCAGAAAATACGGCACATCCTTCTGGCCGTCGACGAGCGATTCAGGGTTTGGAAACCCGATGGTGCCACCTTCTGTGCCCGCCTTCAGCTCGGAGGCGTTGTAAATCTGGGCATCGGACGCGGAGCCCAAACCGCCAATATCTGCCCAGATAAATTTGTAATCCGCATCTACAAGCGCCAACAGGACCACGGAGAAAAAGCCCTTGTAGTTGTAGTAGAGCGACCCACTCTTTGGAGGGCACCGGCAGGCGATGTGCTTCCCATCTAGAGCGCCACAGGTATGGGGGAAGTTCCACCTCTCTGAAAAGAGGTCCGCGACGGCACGCCACCCTTCTGGAGTCGTCGGACACGTCATGACCTCGGCCATGTACTCGTCGACGATGGCCTTACAGACTTCACGCACTATCAGCGACTGTGTGTTGTGGGGCACCCTCCACCCGAACTTCATGGAGGAGTATTTTGTGCCAGATGCCAGGTGCCGCAGAGTAAGTGCTATTTTCAGCACCGGCTCGAGCGGCACCCTGAATGTGGTCCGTTTTTTGGCGATCCTCAGTCCCACTCGCGCCACAATCTCGTCAAACAACTGGGGAGGCAGCCGCATGAAGTTCACAAATGATGCGGTGTCCTCGCTGCGGAGCTCGACCATCAGCTTGTCGAACAAGCCAAACTGTGGCCGCCTCCCAATCCAGGGTCTGACCCACCACTGATCGTCGCCGCCACTCCCTCCTCCTTCGTCTCTCGATACGGGACGCCAGAAGAACCATGAGGAATAGAGTAAGCTCATGGTGATAAAGGGCAACTCTGTAGAAAAGCTGGAACTGTACTTGCAGTGCCTGGGCATCCATCCTGTATGAGCAGCAGAGCAGGAATGACCGAAGGAATGGCGTGGGTCGCCTTTATATACCGAGACCATATGCATATGCATATGCTTTTCATACGCTACCAATACGCTCTCATACGCAACGCGTAGGTTCTGTGTACGCTGCATACGCCCGTGATGCAAGTTGAGCATACGAGTAGCATACGCCGGTGTACCCCTAGCGTACGCCGGCATACCCCCAGCGTACGAGGAGCGTATGCCAAGCGTATGAGTAGCGTAAGAACCATATGCCCCCGTAGGTCGAGATTTTTTTAGCATGCACAAAAAGATTTGGACGGACGGATTTATGAAAGCGTATGGCGGCGTATGCCTCATACGCTTCACATAAGCCGTCACCTGGCGGCGTATGAGTAGCGTATACGGCGTATGACGACATATATGACGTAACGCGCATACGCCGCCATACGCTCCCGCAAAAAACCCTAATGTGACAGCCCCTTTAGGGAGTAAGAATCTTTGCCTCCAATTGTATCTCACTTTTCAGGAACATGGGGTTTATGTAATTTTGCACCTGAACCCCTCATATACTGATAAGTGCACGGAATATCTGAGTTGGATAAATGTTTAGATTTTTTTTTAAATGTGATGCTTGAATAAAAAAACAATGTGATGGTTGAATGAAAAACAAACAATTCTCGCCGTGAATATGGCTTATGCTGCTAACAAGTCGTAAAGAAACCATCAATCAATCGAATTATGCAGCTTTAATTCGATAAGAAAAAACAGTCACCTGTCAAATGACAGCCGTTTTATAGTCAGTGTCGTATTAATTTTATTCAGTGTCACATATTAACTGTACAGTCAGTGTCATGTCAAGTTTAGTCCGTCACATTAAATTTAGTCGGGATCACTTTAATTTTACAGTCAGTGTAGCATTACTTCTAGTGTCATGACATGGCACAAACACCACAAGGGCAGACAAATAAACCTTTCCTGGACAATGAAGAATGTATAGGCACTGTATTAAATATATATGTACATATGCTAAAAAAATATATAAATCTAAGTAAAGCAGACAATATATGTGTCCAAAGATTCCAAGAAATAATTCTGTTCAAATAGTAGCATTTAGGAAAATAAACCTTTTCTTTATTGCAATAAGAAAAGTGACTTTATAGCAGTTTAATACCAATAAGGGAATATGGGGCTGTACTCTCAAGGTATGGCTTTGCACTATACTTCTTTCTCAATAAAAAAAAACCCCAAAAACCGATCAGGTAACTAGATGAACAAATTCTGATATGGTGTACATTTTGATAGACCAGAGGATGGACCAATGGACATTTGGATGGACCAGAGGATGGACATTTGGATGGAAAAGAGGATGGACCAATGGACATTTGGATGGAACAGAGGATGGACCAATGGACATTTGGATGGACCAGAGGATGGATCAATGGACATTTGGATGGAAGAGAGGATGGACCAATGGACATTTGGATGGACCAGACGATGGACCAATGGACATTTCGATGGAACAGCGGATGGACCAATCGAATTTCGATGGACCAGAGGATGCACCAATGGACATTTGATTGGAACAGAGGATGGACCAATGCTGACATGGTGGACGGCCAATAGTGACATGTTGGACGGCCAAGAGGATGAACCAATGGACATTTGGATGGACCAGAGGATGGACCAGCTCTGACATGGTGGATAAGTCCAGATAGGATGACCAATTGAGTTGAGCGGCCGAATGAGTTGAGCATCCGTCTCCTGTTTTGGGAGATCGGGGGATCTGAACCCATGTGTTCATGGGTTCGCACCCTTTTCGAGTCAAACCAATGACTTAAAAATTTATACTTGTCACTTCCTAGCCTGGTGCTCAGCATTATTCGGATAGGGCAAGAACTGGTTGGCTCAGTGTCAGGATAGTGTGACTGAGTGGGATATCAGGTCATGTGCTGGCAGCCTGGTCTCGCAGTGGGGCAGCACTATAAAGTCACCATGAGTGTGCACTGTCACAAGTCGGTACTCGTCCTGATATGACCTTAGATGTTGCTAGGATGTCAAACAAAAAACAAACACATATGGTGGGCATTTAGATGGCCCAGACGATGGACCAATGCTGACATCATGGGGATAAATTGGGTGTGCCATTAAGGGTAATGGCCAGATGGGAGCAGGCAGTGTGAGGTGGGGTGCGGGGTACGGGATGCGGGTTGACTAGCTGTAGGGTAAAATACACTCAGACCGACTTAGCTGTGTGGGCAGGTCACAGTTTGAAACAACGATAAACCAATCGTATTGCCATTTGAGTCTGATAAATCAGAAAACCAACCACTACATAAGCCTGCTCAGCACTTCGGGCAGGTATATGGGTATGCATCTGGTTCTTGCACCTGTAGGCTAGCTGCATATTAGTATGCTGCCTTTCATGTGGCATCGAGGATGAGTGGGTCATGAGGCAGCTCGAACACCACCGCCCTGTCCACCGAACACTAGCCGCATGGTACAGATTTGCTCACCACACTGCCTTGGCTCATATAACAGTGTCTGTGGTTGTTCAAGCTGCCAGTGAGTATCATCAGATTTGCTCACCACACTACTCAGCTTCTACAACATTGCTCGTGGGTTGGCTCTCGACATGTGAACAAGAGTGATTTGTTTGTTTGTTGTTGTTTTACGTCCTAGCAACATCTAAGGTCATATCAGGACGGGAGAGTGATTTGTGTTGCTGACATCACACTTCACCATGTCCACCATGTGGTTTGGGTTAGTGACATGACACTTTGTTGTGCGGAAAATGTTGTGGGTTGGTGACATCACACTTTACTGTGCAGACAGGGTTGATGAAATCACACGTTGGTGTGTGGAAAGTGTTCTGCATTGGTGACATCACACTTTGCTGTGTACACAGCATCATCTGGAATGGTGACATCATATTTTGCTGTGTGCGCAGAGTGGCCTGTGCTGGTGACGTCACACTTTGCTGTGTACACAGCATGATCTGGAATGGTGACACCATATTTTGCTGTGCGCAGAGTGGCCTCTGCTGGTGACGTTAAACTTTGCTGTGTACACAGCATGATCTGGAATGGTGACATCATATTTTGCTGTGTGCGCAGAGTGGCCTGTGCTGGTGGTGTCACACTTTGCTGTGTACACAGCATGATCTGAAATGGTGACATCATATTTTGCTGTGTGCGCAGAGTGGCCTGTGCTGGTGGTGTCACACTTTGCTGTGTACACAGCATGATCTGGAATGGTGACATCATATTTTGCTGTGTGCGCAGAGTGGCCCGTGCTGGTGACATCACACTTTGGTGTGTACACAGCATGATCTGGAATGCTGACATCATATTTTGCTGTGTATGCAGAGTGGCCTGTGCTGGTGATGTCACACTTTGGTGTGTACACAGCATGATCTGAAATGGTGACATCATATTTTGCTGTGCGCGCAGAGTGGCCTGTGCTGGTTATGTCACACTTTGCTGTGTCCACAGCATTATCAGAAATGGTGACATCATATTTTGCTGTATGCGCAGAGTGGCCTGTGCTGGTGTCGTCACACTTTGCTGTGTGGCCAGTGTGATCTGAGTTGGTGACGTCACAATTCACAGTGAACTGGCTGCTGCTGGATCCGGCACATTCATAGAGTCGAGCCTTGTTGGAAGATTTATACTGCCTATCATGGATAAGCCTGAATAGGCTTGTTTTCACCATTAGACAGTTTGTCGATAGAAAGCCCGAGCCTACACTTTTACCGACCCAAGGGATTTTTAACCTCCCACACCACATAGACATGGTATGAGAGCAACTGGCCTTTGATGACGCTGTAAGTTATACACAGCGGTGGAAATCCAAATTGGCAGAGATCCTTGTCATGCATCGCCTTGGCTGATTCTTTCCTGAAATAATATAACATGACTTAAAGTTGCATAATACGATGGTTTTGAGTTTTTATCATTTTCTGAGATAAATATAATAGGTTGGTAGTTATAATATATCTCACTTTAGTTTGAAGTAACTTATTTGAACAGGGCTTGTCGTGATTATGGCCAATGCTACCGACACGGTGTAAAGAAACCATCAATCAATCAGCCGAGATAAAGCTGGGTGGTGCTTGTGTACTATCAGTGCGTACTCTTTGTGTACTATGAATGCCTGACTATATGACTAGAGGTATGCCTGCCTGCTTGCCTGTATGTCTGTTTGCCTGTATGACTGACTGCCTGCATGCCTACCCGCCTATATGAATGTATATTGTCCTGTATGTATATAGCATAGTTATACGAATCTTAGATGGGTACAGATCATGGATAACTGTTGTTTTCCCAAGGTACAAGCCTCGGATAGTCGTGGGCTAGGGAGAAGGAAGCACATCCGGGTCCAGCAATCTTTACCTACTTATTCAGGATAAAAATGATCTTAATTACAATGGATACTATCATGTTTTCCCCTTGGCACAGCAAACATAATAGACATGTCAGGGTGTGATGGGCGGGCCCTAGCCCACGACTATCCGATGCTTGTACCTCGGGAAAACAACAGTTATCCATCATCTGTACCCAGGTAAGATTCGCATAACTATACTATTTTACCTCGGTACCAAGCCTCAGGCTACTCGTGGCCGAGGGAGACTTTTACGTAACTTCATTTTTATCCTTGGTACATTTCAAATTTATACATTATTATTATCTCAATATTCATTTCAATTCAGTATACATTAGAATTTAACAAAAAGTATACTTGTGACTTTCTCACCTGTCTTGTTTAGTTGGTGAGCAAGCGTGTTGCTAGGCCGCTTGACTTTTCTAGTCGTTTGTTGTAATGTTTTGCAAACGATCTAGCAGTCTTCCAGCCTGCATGTGCCAGGATTCTCTTGACGGAGATCCCTAGCAGTCGCGCTTTCGAGACCATGGCTCCCCTGGTTGAATGGGAGGCGTATCGTCCCGTATCCACTCCTGCTACTTTCAGGACTTTAATGGACCATCTTGCGAGTATGTCTCTCAAGATGCCCTTATGTGGTTTAAAAAAGCTTACCAAAAGCTGTCTTGAGTTCCGTATTTCTTTTGTCTTGGATATATAAGCCCATATGGCTGAGGCTACACACAACCGTCGATCCTCTGGGAAGTTATTTACATGCACCGTTGACAAAGGGTCTCCTGTGCGATTTGAGTTTAATAATTGTGTCAAATCAAACGTTGCCTCCTTTTTTTTTTTATCTATCTCCAGTCCATCTAGAGACAATGCTATAATGGTCTGTCCTCTGTGAGCTGTGACTAGCAGCAAGAGTACTGCTAACTTGATTGATTGATTGGTGGTTGCTTTACGCCGTGTCGGCAGCATAGGCCATATTCACGGCGAGAAATGTTTGTTTTTTGTTCAAACCATCGCTTTTACATGTAAAAGCAGACAATCAATTATGTGCCAATAGACACTAATTAAATTAGAAAGCTCACAATCATATATCTGTGGTCAAGGGAAACAAATTCCCATAGAAAAAGAAAAGTTTCATTAATAATTAATAGAATCCATTTAGTAAACTATATAAGGTGGTACAGTCCAGCTGCCCTCAAAAAGGCTAAAATGTTTTCCTGTTTTACCTTAGTAAAAAGGTCATGCATACTGCCTGCAGTGTAGAACCGTTGGCGCAGGGCCAAAAAATCAACGCAACTTAGTAAAATGTGTTTGAGTGTCAGTGGGGACTGACACCCAATACATTCAGGGGGAGGTTCCCCCTTGAGCAGAAAAGCATGTGTAAGCCACGAGTGGCCAACACGGCAGCGACTAAGGACCACTTGGTCCCGCCGACCTCCCGCATGAGTCTGTGGTGGCTTTCCCACAGATGGTTCAATTTCTTTAAGTTTATTGATGTTTTCATCCCACTCATGTTGCCATTTGGATTTTATGTGGGTGGCTATTAGTGGTTTCAGATCAGAGTGAGGGATCAGACACGGTTCAAGATCACAGTTCAGGGCCTTCTTCGCAGCCCGATCAGCTCGTTCGTTTCCTTGTATGCCAGCATGGCCAGGCACCCAGCACAGGTGGATATCATACCCATCTGTTGTCAGTTGGTTCATTTTATAAATGACCGTTGCTAGAATAGGGTGATTCGTTTTCAGTCCAGCAACAGCCAGGAGGCAAGAGAAGGAATCACTGTATATAACATAGTTAGTGTGGTTGGATACCTCGATACACTCCAAAGCGAGAAGGAGTGCTCGGGCCTCTGCAGTGAAAATCGAGCTCTGATCGGGCAAACGTACACCAAATTTTTCCCGTCGGCAGACTGCCGCAGCAGCTACCCGGCTTTGGTCTTTCGAACCATCAGTGTATATGGAGAGGTGGTCTGCAAACTGGCCTTGAATCTCTGCATGCAGTCCTTTGTACTCGAGTGGATGTGTCCCAGATTTCCTCAGTTCCGTGAGTCGGAGGATAACCGATGGCTTTCTCAACGACCACGGGGGATGTTCTGGGACTTTGGCATCCTCCAACACATCCAAATCCACGCCTAAGGCCTCCAAATGAGGTTTCATTCGGAGCCTCAGTGGCCGGATGTAATTTGGCCTGGCTTCATACCTGGATTCGTCATGTTGCTCGAATAGACAATTGTGTGCAGGATTCAATGCATTAGTTTTTATCTTGACTACATATTGCATGGCCAGTTTGATTCTCCTGTTATTAAGTGATGGTTCATTGGCTTCGATATAAAGGCTCTGAACTGGTGAGGTGCGGAAGGCCCCAAGGGCCAAGCGCAGTCCCTGGTGGTGGATCGTGTCTAGCAGCCCAATATATGATTTCCTTGCGGAACCATATACTATGCTGCCGTAATCCACTCGTGAACGAACCAAGGTTCTGTACACGGAGAGCAGAACATCTCTGTCCGCTCCCCACTCAGCTAACTTAAATCCTAGCTGTTTAATGTCTAAATGATAATTGCTTGGCCAGGATTTAAATAACTTAAATACTATTGATACATCCCAAAAGCGACTATATTTGGGCTTTGGGTGGGTGGGGGGGGGGAGGGTTCCTTTCATACACCGATAAAAGAACCAGTGTATAACCTGGTGTTTACCAACTGTTTGTCCATCTATTCTAGGTAAGACAATCGATAACGGCACATCTTGCTGCATTTATAACCCCAAAACCTAATCCCTCATCTTCTAACATTCTTAGAAATCTAACTCCCTGGGCTATAGTAGGCTTTAAAGGCTTAACATTCTGAATCAAACAATGAACACCCCATTTCCTTAAATAACTTGTATATAATTTTACTGTTCCTTTCGCCATGCATGCGATACCAGCCTTTGTTGTGTAATCTTATCTAATCCAAATTGTTCCAAATGTTTATTTAAAAAGGAATGCCAGGAGGGGTGTTGTCGACACGTCTCCGTGACTGGTCAACGGTTCTTGGTGTTTTAAATTCCGCATGCTCTTGGGAATCTGAGGCAGTCTTTCGCTCCAATGCCACTGCTGCTAGCCATGGCTGTGTGTCCCAATCGGGAACTATCAGAATCGTGTGTGCATTGTCCATTCTGATTTTCCTGGCCACTCTGCTGATAATGCTGAATGGCGGGAAACAGAATAAAATGTGTTATCCCAAATCAATGAAAACACATCCACTTGCCACAAAACATATTTAAATAATTTACAGTTGTTTTGTGAAGCAAACAAGTCTACTTGTGGACGTCCCCATTTTGACAAATTTGTTCAAAATGTTGTCTTTTAACGCCCATTCCAAATGATCATGAAAGTTGTGACTTTTCCTGTCTGCCAATGTGTTCTGGCTGCCTGGTATATGTGCTACTGTTAGCCATATGTCATTCTGTTGAGCCCAATTCCAAATTAGTTTTGCTAATCTATTACAGGGTTTGGACTTAGTCCCTCCCATGTTTCGACATAAAGGCTCTGAACTGGTGAGGTGCGGAAGGCCCCCAAGGGCCAAGCGCAGTCCCTGGTGGTGGATCGTGTCTAGCAGCCCAATATATGATTTCCTTGCGGAACCATATACTATGCTGCCGTAATCCACTCGTGAACGAACCAAGGTTCTGTACGCGGAGAGCAGAACATCTCTGTCCGCTCCCCACTCAGCTAACTTAAATCCTAGCTGTTTAATGTCTAAATGATAATTGCTTGGCCAGGATTTAAATAACTTAAATACTACTGATACATCCCAAAAGCGACTATATTTGGGCTTTGGGTGGGTGGGGGGGGGGGAGGGTTCCTTTCATACACCGATAAAAGAACCAGTGTATAACCTGGTGTTTACCAACTGTTTGTCCATCTATTCTAGGTAAGACAATCGATAACGCACATCTTGCTGCATTTATAACCCCAAAACCTAATCCCTCATCTTCTAACATTCTTAGAAATCTAACTCCCTGGGCTATAGTAGGCTTTAAAGGCTTAACATTCTGAATCAAACAATGAACACCCCATTTCCTTAAATAACTTGTATATAATTTTACTGTTCCTTTTCGCCATGCATGCGATACCAGCCTTTGTTGTGTAATCTTATCTAATCCAAATTGTTCCAAATGTTTATTTAAAAAAGGAATGCCAGGAGGGGTGTTGTCGACACGTCTCCGTGACTGGTCAACGGTTCTTGGTGTTTTAAATTTCCGCATGCTCTTGGGAATCTGAGGCAGTCTTTCGCTCCCAATGCCACTGCTGCTAGCCATGGCTGCGTGTCCCAATCGGGAACTATCAGAATCGTGTGTGCATTGTCCATTCTGATTTTCCTGGCCACTCTGCTGATAATGCTGAATGGCGGGAAAACATAATAAAATGTGTTATCCCAAATCAATGAAAACGCATCCACTTGCCACAAAACATATTTAAATAATTTACAGTTGTTTTGTGAAGCAAACAAGTCTACTTGTGGACGTCCCCATTTTTGACAAATTTGTTCAAAAATGTTGTCTTTTAACGCCCATTCCAAATGATCATGAAAGTTGTGACTTTTCCTGTCTGCCAATGTGTTCTGGCTGCCTGGTATATGTGCTACTGTTAGCCATATGTCATTCTGTTGAGCCCAATTCCAAATTAGTTTTGCTAATCTATTACAGGGTTTGGACTTAGTCCCTCCCATGTTACGAATATAGGCCTTGGCTGTTGTGTTATCTGTCAAAATTCTGACGTGATGTTTTTTGGTATACGTACCAAGCTGCACAAGCCTAAATAAACTGCTCTAAGTTCTAGAACATTAATGTGATCTGAGATTTCATCTTTGAGCCACCGGCCTCCTGTTGCCTGATGGTCCCTATGCGCTCCCCACGCATCTGTCATAATCACTGTGTTGGGTTCACCCGTTCGATTTGGGTTTGGGGAAGAATGAATGTTCTCAAACCACCAATGAATATCTGCTAGCCCTTCTGGTGAAATAGTCATCTTTCTTTCAAAATTACCTTTTGTGCATGCTAACGCCAAATTTGTATCTATCTCTAGCGATTTAATATGAGCTTTCCCGTATAGGATCGCTGGGGCATAAGCTATCATAATACCAATAAGAATAGCGACTTGTCTAATCTTTGGGCTAGTCATTTCTAATAATTGATTAGCCATATCAATAAATTTATCTAACTTCTGGTTAGTTAGAGCTACTGTCATATTGTTTGAGTCTAATAAAAACCCCAAACATTTGAATTCTCTTGTTGGCATGAGAACTGACTTCTTATCATGGATATAAAATCCTAATTTGGTGAATGTCTGACAAAGATCATTTACCGCTTCCTGACAATGTGTTTTCGACTGTGCCGCTATAAATGAGTCGTCAATATATGGAAACATGACATGTCCTTTCCTTGCCATTAAGGAAAATATAGGTTTAAGCAACTTTGTAAACAAGCGAGGAGCACAAGCTAAACCAGTCGGTATACAGGTGAATTCATAAAGTTTGTCATTCCAAATAAACCGTAAGAATTTTCTTTCCAATTTATAAATTGGAATTGTGTAGTAGGCATCTTTAAGATCCACACTAGCTAACCAGGAATTCTGGTTATCAAATCTCTGGCCGTTTCGAGAGAGAACATTTTAAAATGTTTATATTCAGCTAATTTGTTGAGGATTGGTCTCGAAAAAATGTTGGACACAAATTGGCCTGGTTCATGATTGACATGTTCTATAATCCCTTTATCACAAAATTCTTGCACCTGGTTATCTAGTGCCTCCCCCACGTTTAGATCAAATCGATAGGGAAAAGGAATGATTTCCTGTACAGGTATTTGTGTGAATGGAATACGTATTCCTTCCACAATACTTAAAACTGTTAAATTATCAGTAATTAATTTCCATTCCTCCAAACAATTTCTAATATTGCCAGCTTTAAATGCACTTACAGGTGTTTCCGTGGCCATGAGTGTTTGTGTTGCCACCTCCACTTGTTCCCTGGTCGAGGGAACGGCTTCTGGGTGTGGAGGTCTCTCTTGAAGGGTTGGTTGTTGTCGTTCCAGCCGAACGACTGCCGCTGCCCCCCGCCCTCGAGCTCGATAGTTGTAGCTTGTGCCGTATCGTCCGCGTTGGCCGGACCTTCGGTGTCGAAAATCCTCTCAGACTTTCTTAGAGCGGGTCGAGTTATTGGCTGATTTCTTGGCATCCATATGCTTGCCACATTTGGTGCCAGTCTCCACTTGTTTGAACAAGTAATGGAGCTGACCACCGAACATCTTTCCCTTATCCAATGGCTTGCCCTTGATGGGTTTCGGGGCTAGGAAAAGAGTATATTCTTTCCCGTCGTTGTCCATAATTTTCTTGGACCTTGCAACTTCTTTGCCTGCATCAGTGCAGATTGCCTTCTAGACGTTTTCAAAATGTCTATAAGTGAGAAAGTTACTGGCTGCGGTTAGCATGGCTAGTACCGCATCCATCTCCTTCACGAGGGAAGAGAAAGTATTCTCACTCATCATCCTGTTTGCAATCGGTGTTTTGGATTTTGTCTTCCTCTTCTTTGACACTGAACCTCCGGGTTTTTTGCAAGCTTTGGTAAACTCGTCACCCTCAGAGGAGTCAAGCTTCCTTTTGTGTTTCCGTTTGCGAGACTGTAACACAACTTCGACTTCGTCGTCTGTGGACGAATCGGGTTGGTCTGAAAGGGTTGGTCTGAAAGATCCTGCCAGTCAGATTCGTCAGACGACAAAGCATGTCAAGTCCGTTTTGGCGGCGGCTGCCGCTTGTCTGAGAGAAGCTCTTCGAGCTTTGCCATCCTATCGTCCATATCGGGTAGTGGTGGCTGTGGAGTTGGCAAACTCTGGCCAGTCGGTGTTGGTGACAACACCTCCTCACTGAGCTACTCCAGCGTGTCTGTCTTACTCCGCTTCATAGCCATGTCAATGGACACAGCGCGTGGCTATCTGTAACCAAACGAAAGCGTATTAGGGAAGTCAAATCACAACCAAGACAGTGCATAGGTATTAAAAATGTATTTCCACCGTTTTAATACAGGCGTTTGTATAAGCTGTTTGTCGAAGGGAAGCGGTACGGCGAACCAAAACCGAATCCAAACGAGGGGTAGGGGCCAGTGTCCTGGTAACCTCCCACTCTCTCTGTCCCGTAAATTTCTCCCTCCTGTGGCTACTACGCCTACAAGTTGGAGAAAATACTACCGGACTCAGAGGTACGCCTTATCAAAAAAGAGGGGAATTCCGAAGAAACCCAGGAATAAATCCTAAAAAAAAGAGGGGGGGAAATTCCGTAGAAACCCCAGGAATAAATCCTATTGATGTAATGGCTTCAACCAAACATCTATCCGCTTGGCGGAAAAAACAAGATGGCGGTGCTCGGCAAAAGTTTCGCACCGGATAACAAACAGATTAACATGAATAATTAGGTTAAAATGTCCGACAAAGTAATAAAAACTTGTACAAGGTATTCTATATGTGTTTATAATCAATCGTGTGAATTATTTCCATGAACTTACTGCAATTTATGGTGTTCTTGTAGAAAAAATTGCTGAGCTACTCGCGAACGTCCTCCGCTTGTGAGTAAATTATGCTAATTGCTGGGCCCGGATGTGCTTCCTTCTCCCTCGGCTACGAGTAGCCTGAGGCTTGGTACCGAGGTAAAATATATGTATGCCTGCGTGTGTGCATGTATGTCTGTCTGTATGCCTGCCTGTCTGTTTATTTCCCTGCCTCCCCCCCCCCCTCCCCCTCCCTCTCACTCTCCCCCTGCTCTGCTCTGTTCCTCTCTGTTCTGCTTTGTCCTGTCTGCTCTGTCTGTTTGTCTTCACTCCCTCGAGACGGACGAACAGTACATGAGCGTCCCCTAGCGTTATCTCGGCCGACCGGCAAGCTTTTGATAAATTTGAGGTGCAAACTTGCCTAATTTTGCCAATCATGCTATAGGTTTTGATTAAATTGACTTGGTATTCCCTTCTATGTGGCAACAAGTGCTTGACAAGTGCATCAATATTAAAATTTAGATATGTAGAATCAAATCTAGGTAAGTGTTTTGGTTTTGAAAATTTGTTGCTTTCATCGGACTATGCGCCTTTAATGCAACATTCTTAGAACAGTAAGGTAATATTCTTAGAACAGTAATGCAAAATCTTCTAACAGTAATACAATATTCTTAGACCACTAATGCAATATTACTGAACTAATAATGCAATATTCCGAGTTTCGCTGGTCCTTGAAGGACTGAATCTGAGACCCAGCATACGTAGTACTACCTTAAGCTTAGATGGCAGAAGGTGGCGGGGGGAGGTGACTACAGATAGATAAAAGGGCATGTTATCGCCTGTAAAATACTTGCTAGCACAATTTTGGTGAAATTTACATTAGAAACAAATGTTTGGTCATCAGGAAACTTGGCTATATGAGCAAAGTGAGTTTAAAGTATAGGGCCTATAGTGAAATATAGGGCTGGGAAACATGGCTATATGAGCAAAGTGAGTTTAAAATATAGGGCCTATAGTGAAAAATAGGGTTGGGAAACATGGCTATATGAGCAAAGTGAATTTAAAGTATAGGGCCTATAGTCAAAGATAGAGTTGGGAAACATGGCTATATGAGCAAAGTGAGTTTAAAGTATAGGGCCTATAGTGAAAGATAGGGTTGGGAAACATGGCTGTATGAGCAAATTGAGTTTAAAGCATAGGGCCTATAGTGAAAAATAGGGTTGGGAAACATGGCTATATGAGCAAAGTGAGCTTAACGTATAGGGCCTATAGTGAAAGATAGGGTTGGGAAACATGGCTATATGAGCAAAGTGAGTTTAAAGTATAGGGCCTATAGTCAAAGATAGGGTTGGGAAACATGGCTATATGAGCAAAGTGAGTTTAAAGTATAGGGCCTATAGTCAAAGATAGGGTTGGGAAACATGGCTATATGAGCAAAGTGAGTTTAAAATATAGGGCCTATAGTGAAAAATAGGGTTGGGAAACATGGCTATATGAGCAAAGTGAATTTAAAGTATAGGGCCTATAGTCAAAGATAGAGTTGGGAAACATGGCTATATGAGCAAAGTGAGTTTAAAGTATAGGGCCTATAGTCAAAGATAGGTTGGGAAACATGGCTATATGAGCAAAGTGAGTTTAAAGTATAGGGCCTAGAGTCAAAGATAGGGTTGGGAAACATGGCTGTATGAGAAAATTGAGTTTAAAGTATAGGGCCTATAGTGAAAAATAGGGTTGGGAAACATGGCTATATGAGCAAAGTGAGCTTAACGTATAAGGCCTATAGTGAAAGATAGGGTTGGGAAACATGGCTATATGAGCAAAGTGAGTTTAAAGTATAGGGCCTATAGTCAAAGATAGGGTTGGGAAACATGGCTATATGAGCAAAGTGAGTTTAAAGTATAGGGCCTATAGTGAAAGATAGGGTTGGGAAACATGGCTATATGAGCAAAGTGAGTTTAAAGTATAGGGCCTATAGTCAAAGATAGGGTTGGGAAACATGGCTATATGAGCAAAGTGAGTTTAAAGTATAGGGCCTATAGTCAAAGATAGGGTTGGGAAACATGGCTATATGAGCAAAGTGAGTTTAAAGTATAGGGCCTATAGTCAAAGATAGGGTTGGGAAACATGGCTATATGAGCAAAGTGAGTTTAAAGTATAGGGCCTATAGTCAAAGATAGGGTTGGGAAACATGGCTATATGAGCAAAGTGAGTTTAAAGTATAGGGCCTATAGTCAAAGATAGGGTTGGGAAAGCCACGAATCCCAACTTCCAGCATGTAAGCGAGAGCTGCGCACTCAAGTGCTGGGTCACAGCCTCAGTCATTTTCAAGGGGTCAGTGGAATTCGGAGCACACATATTACATACACGAAGCTATGTGACGTCATACACATTCAAGCTGAAGAGGAGCAGGGTAATATGTTGAAGGGTTCTACCTATGAAATATGTTTGGGAAAATTAAGCCCCCATAAATGCACCTGAACACGCTTTATTCAAATAATGAATGAATTAGACAAGTTCCTCAGGTCGCATAAAAAACACATATGAAGTGGTACAATGCAGATACCCCAGGTCGCATAAAAAACAACTTTAAAATGCAGAAATCGACAGAAAAATCACATATCAAGTGGTTCATTGCAGATACACATGCGGTTCTGGCCGATTGGCAAACCTTCGAATGGTTCACCCACAAACTAGCCAAACCCTGTTTAACCTGGCTTTAATTTAATTCTTACATTCGATATAAGTGAACCACGAGAGGTCGCCCTGTAATCTCAGAAAGTATATATGGTGTAACTTTCACCAGTCGGAAGGTGCTCTGTGGAGAATGACAGTAAGCTGAGTTCAGCTACTGGAAATGCAGAACTTTTGTTTCAGTAAATAAATATCCTCAATATTGTAATACAATCTCGAGATATTCGGACTGGGCCAACTCAACATTACTAAACAGGACGGCTGGGTGAGCTGTGCTCCCACTTCCCATGACTGAAAAATTCAGACTTGTCGCTACTTAGCCTGGCGCTCTGCATGACTAGGAGAAAACAGGGAGCAGTGGAATGAGGAAGACCTATTGTCTGCAATTGAAATTTACCCCGTTTAATCAATACAAAATTAAAAAAACACACATAAGGTGAGTGAGTGTTCATTGCCCACTTGACTCACCAACTTCCACTGGACAATGTTGATCCATGACTTGGCCTCCTCTGCTGTATTAGCGTACATGTAGAATGTCCGCCATGACAGAATTAACCTGCAGTGAGACAAGGTCAGAGAGCATGAGTCAAGGTCACAAAGCATGGGTCAAGGTGGCAATATATGAACCGAGGTAACATTGAACGTCACGGTTTGGGTAAAGGTTAATGCATGTAGGTCATGGTTACATAGCAATGTTCAATGGTCTTGCCAGACGGGACGGCCGAATGAGTTAGAGCATCCTTCTCCCGTGTTGGTAGATCGTGGGTTCGAATCCTGGTCGAGTCAAACCAATGACTTAAAACTTGACACTTGTCACTTCCTAGACAGATGCTTGGCATTAATAGGAGCAAGGAGCAGTGGAATGAGGAAGACCAGTCGTCTGTGACTGAAATTTCCCCTGCTTAAACAACTAATGTACAACAACAAAATATAACAACAAAAAATGTCACCTGGTATGGATCAATGTCGTGCAATATGATCCAAGGTCATGGTTACGAAGAATGGGTTCAGGTTATATAGAATAGGTAATGCCCCCATAGTCTTAATCTTGGTGGTGATCAAGGATATATCTGTAGTTTCTGAATATAGGTAACGGTCACAGTAGAGGTCAGGGGAACGGCAAGCACTGCATATAAAGAAATGTTACAAACAAAAGAAGCTAAATACAGAAATACCAGTCTTCAGGATACAGCTGTGATAGCGAAGCCCTGCCATGTGCAGACAACGTTTTCATTGCACACACTGCTTTTGTCCATTTTATTGTGCCTTTAATGAGAGGACATCTGCTATGTCAGGACAACATAGGTCTGGATGCAGGGTTGTCCGTTGAAGGCAAATACTACCACAAAGGAAGAGTGGAAACTAGACGATGTCAGTCAATGACTCAACTGGTTCCTAGGTGGTAGTTACCAGAACTTGGCAAACTGAACGTATATAAGGTACTTTGCTTTTAAGGGATAGTAAGTTACTTGGGCTTTCCTTATCAAACAGAACTGAAATATGCTTAAACTCACAAATCAGTATAGTGAAAGATTACATAGAAGTAGTTCATTGCTTAACATTCCTTGAAGAGAATATCACAAAGACGGACACGTAGGATAAATGTTTTGATTTTTTTTTTATGTGATGCTTGAATAAAAAAACAACAATGTGATGGTTGAATAAAAACAATTCTCGCTGTGAATATGGCCTATGCTGCCGACACTGCATTAAGAAACCACCAATCAATCAATCAAACGTGAATTTCAAGCCCCTTAGCTATGCCACATACCCGATGTAATTCCACCTATCCTTTCCCCACATGATGTCACCAAATGGGCTATTTGAGCTCTGATTCAGTAGGGAGGGACTGAGAATTAGACAAGAAATATATGGCTATTCTTACCAGTTCTAAGTGAAATATAATTGAAATTTCTAGAATATGAATACTTTACATTGAATATTTATGTAAGGAATAGATGTTAAACCCAGGTGACCAGCCCTTTTTAAAAGGCTTTTATTGTGAAAAAATAGCATCCTTTGTCACCAAATATTACTTCAAGGAATCCTGACTAAACTAGTTTTCATTGCTTTTTGGTTTGCTCTTAAAGGGACCAGCTATAGGTCGCTGAGAGACGACAAATGCTCTGCAAGCATTCGCTTGCCTGTTTTCAGTTTATGCAAATAAATAATATGTGGGGGTAGAGTGCTGACATTGCTTGCTTCTGTTGTGTTTTATTTAGTCCAGCAGCACTGATACATTTAGACAACCATATAGAGAAATAAATGTTAGAAATTGCAATCTAAAATCATAAATATAAAGTTCAAATGTTTATTTATCATATATCTAGCTACTTTTTGTGTGAATAATTGATTAAATCATGTAGATTAATAGACTTTAAAAGTTGAATTGAGAGCTTTCTGTGGCTGCCATCTTGGTGGTTTCCATGGGTTCCCCTGTGTGTGGGGAACCCCTCTAGGTCCTGTGATGAGGGAATCCCACCTATGATGTCATTCATACATCACAGACCTCAACTCTCCTGCCCACATGTTCAGTGGCATGAACTGAACAAACTAAGCAAAGGTATGTTTGGAGAGCTTTTGATGGTGGATTCGTTTGTATCTGGGTGAGGTATAACCGGCGACTTTAAAGTTGCCTAGTCCGATGAAGCTTCAAATTTTCAAAACCAAAACAATTATCTAGAATTGATTCTGCATATCTCGCTTCAATACAGTTGCACTTATTAAGTATTTGTTGCCAAATAAAAAGGAATACCGACGCAATTTAATAGACCCTATTACTGCTAAAGCCTGTGGTGTCAGTTTTGGTGTGCTTGCCAAACTAATTTTATACGCTTCCACTTCAAATATCTCAAAACTTAGCCATTAAATATAGTAGCCACTTCAAACTAAAGTAAGGTAGATTAAAACAATCAATTTAATATATATTTATCTCAGAAAAGTGAAAGAAACTCAAAACCATCGGACTATGCAGCTTTAAGCCGCCAGATCACACACCGAGACCTGTTTGGGAACATCTTACAGAAGCTGCCTGAAGACCACTCACTTGAAGCAGTGATCTTTGCCCGTGCTGACGTCACGACAACACATGGTGCACTCGCGGAGATCCAGCGTGCGGATTGGCTCCTTTTCATACCGGTCCTTGAAGTACTTTAGTTCATTCTTCATCAACACAAACCAGCGGTTCTTCCAGTTCTACACATAAAGTAGACAGAATATATACTATATAGTTTGTACAAAAGCCATCAAATGAGCGATCACCTCAGAAAGTAAGAAAACAGGAAACAAACAATCAAAGTATATGTAACCAGGAAAAAGCTAAAAAAACGTAAACCCCTACGAATATAAGAAGGGCAGACCCCTAAAATACTACTCAGTATAAAAACTAAAAAAGCACCTGAAACAAAAGATAAACATCACACAAAAAAGAGATGATGTTAACACCTACTGGAAATAACAGAAATAAAAACATCGTTAGACGAAATGTGTCCCATAAAGAAACTAAAAATTAAAAAAAATCTAGACCCCTGTATAGACTGGCACTAATTACTACTAAGAGAAAGCTAGGTGACACTGCAAACCGCACCAACAACCTAGACGACAAAATAGCCTATGAAATAGCCAGAAACAGTTCACTCAAAGCAGTAAAAATAGCAAAAATGAAATACATAATAAAGCAAGACGAGGACTGGGAAAGCAACACAAATAAATACTGGAAAAATGTAAATCTCCTATTCCCCAAAAACAATACAGAAGACTACATAAACTTCCAGGACAACGAAGGAAAAGTGCTCACAAATAGAGATGCAGCCAACAAACTAAACACCCACTTTACCACAGTGGGACCAAAACTATCACAAAAATTCACAAGAAACTGGGAAAATAAGTCAGAAGAAATTAAAGAGACAATCCCCACCTGCAAAACCAATATAAAAGAAATAACGTACCTCATAAACAGCATAGACACAAACAAGCAAGTGGAGTAGATGGCATCCCCACCAAAATACTGAAGGATGCACTCCAAAACATCTCCTTTGATCAGGGAAAATTCATCAAAGCCTGGAATATGTCAACTATTACCCCCATTTTCAAAGGTGGTGAAAAGCAAAACATGGGGAACTATAGACCAATATCAATTCTGCAAACCCCAGGCAAGCTAATTGAAATTTTTGTCCACAGGCACATAAATGAACACCTGGATATAAAAAAACATACTAAACAAAAGACAAGGAGGTTTTATGAAACTGCACTCCACATTAAATCACATGGGCATCCAATCTAACTCTATAAAATGGATAAAAAGCTACCTAAAAGACAGACAAGAAAAAACTAAAATAAACAATACACTATCAGACCACCAACCTGTTACGTGTGGTGTACCCCAAGGGTCAGTCCTGGGACCACGACTCTTTATAATCTACATAAATGACCTAGAAAAGTGGCTTGAAACAGAGCACCTCCAGCTGTATGCAGATGACACCATCATATATGCAGAAGGAAGCACAAAAGAAGAGGTAATAACAAAACTAAACAAGCTCCTACTAAAACTAGATGACTGGTGTGAGTCTAATAGAATAACCATAAATGCAAAGAAAATCCAAAACAGTCCTTTTCTCACATAAAATAATGACAGAAAGCAACCTACACTGCAAGCTAGGGAACCAAACACTAGAAAAAGTAAGCCACTAAAAATTCCTAGGCCTAGAGCTGGACAGCCAGCTAAACTACCACTGATGTATAACAAAAATCATACAAAAAATAAACCACAGACTATGGTTATTTGCAAAGCTAATAAACTACATGACCCAAGAAATGTCACTAAAAGTCTTCATACTGCACAACAGAGCCCTAAAGACCTGCCTCATGGTAGACAAAATGCACCCAACCTACGATACACAAAACAAAAAAAAGAAGTAAAATTACTAGAGAACAGGAGAGTAATACCCCTAAAAACACTGGCATATGGGTATAGTCAAGAAAAAGATACCCAGCCCAGCCACAAAGGAACACCAGAGCAAACAATGCACCAATACAAAAGTCTGGAATGCCCAAACGGTAAAGTAAAGACAAATTCCTGACCTAAAAACATACAACAAATATATGTACAAGGTAAAACCAGGAAACCACCATTAAACTGTGACCAAGCGGGGCATGTGATATGTCACGGCCCGGTCACGGGGCATGTGATATGTCACAGCTCTAGGAAGGTGCCCAGGCCATAAAGCTAAGCAGATACCAACAAAGCAATGCATCAACCACATACCAACCACCTATTGCATACAAGCCTATAATATGAAAATAAAGCGGGCTTGTCCAAGGATTCAGTAGAAGGAAAACAATTATCAAGAAAAAACAAAAAAACTAACATAGACTTACTAACCACAAAACAATAGCTATAAGAAAATAAAGCCGAAAACTGCCCAGCATTGAAAACAAGCCCGATCATCCGGCTTATATGTTATGGACAGCATAAACACCCCATCAAAAAAAGTTAGAAGTACCGAATTGTGGGTCAGAAGCTCCTAGGTACCTCTGAGATAAATACACTTACAAATTACTCAATTAAAAAAACCAACATACAATACAATAAACCACAAACTAATGACTAAAGCGGTTCAGCATTGAAAACAAGTTATATCATGAACTTATATGTGATGGACAGCGTAAAAAAAACTATTTCATTTTTAAAGAAAGAAGCTTGGAGACATAAGATACCTCTTGAATAGGAATCTTTATCATCAAATCATCAAGCCACTTTCCCCATTTTAAAAGAACTTTTCTACAATTTGACATAATTGATTGTATGTTTTACATGTGTAAAAAAACAAACAATTCTCGGCGTGAATATGGCCTATACTCCCGACACGGCGTAAAGAAACCACCCATCAATCAATCAATCACAGGGCGTCAAGTGAGGCAGTGGGTCAAAAAAATAGGAAAATAGGGATTTCTTTGTCAGCAAAATAGGGATAAAATAGGGATTTTCCCCACAAAATAAGAATTTTGTGTAACAGCAAATGTACCAAAATAGTTTATAGAGGCCACTAAATGAGCAGTCACCTCAAAAAGTAAGAAAACAGGAAACAAACAATCAAAGTTCAAATTTTAATGCATGGTATGATCACACTGTGCTACTTGTTCAAGTCTCAATCTATTTGATTTGTAGTCTCCCGCATTACCCAGCTTAGTGGGCAACCCCCGCTTAGTAGGTGACCCCGTATTTGTAAAGAAAAATAGACATTTCCTGACAAAAATGTTGCAAAAGTGACATTCTCAAACCTTGTTTTCTAATACTCCAGAACAAAGTGCGCAGAGCAGAGACAAATTATGGCGTTTTGAAAAAAAAACCAGATGCAACGGGTCAAAAGATTTTTAAAATAGCGAGAAAATAGGACTCTTTTTTAAAAAAAAATTTTTTACAAAAATAGGGCGTCATGCACAAAATAGGGAAAAAGTAGGACACTTGACGGTCTGCAATCAATCAAACTACAATTTCAAACCAGAAATATGCCCCTGTCCTCTTCATCTCGTTGTAACCTATGACAGTCTTCCACCAGACCCATGCCTCCACCACCCACTCGGTTCCATTTTGCTCAACCTGCATTCGCCAGTCCTATGTGAGTATCGTGGTCTGAAGCGAGCTTACCTTGAACCGGCCACCCAGCTTAGTCAGGTAGCCCTCCTTCGAAGCGAGCTGGGAAAGAAAGGAGTTGATGACTGCAGTAGGTTTGTAAGTAGCCAGTTATGCGAATTCAGTTGTAAATTAGTAAGTAGTCAAGTAGATAGAGTGAGTCATAGGTCCATAAGTAGTCACAGGATTGGAGTGAATCGTCAGTTACTAAGCCCAGTCACACCTACCCGGACTAGCCCCGGATCATAAGCCGTATCACGCAGGGACCAATCCCCCGGACAGCCACGCATGGACAGCCGTGCACGGACAGCCACGCACGGACAGCCACGCACGGACAGCACGCATGGACCGCCATGCACGGACAGCCATGCACGGACCGCCCCGGACGAACAGCCACGCACGGACAGCCACGCACAGACAGCCACGCACGGACCGCCCCGGACGAACAGCCACGCACGGACAGCCACGCACGGACAGCACGCATGGACCGCCCCGGACGGACAGCCACGCACGGACAGCCACGCACGGACAGCCACGCACGGACAGCACGCATGGACCGCCCCGGACGGACAGCCACGCACGGACAGCCACGCACGGACATCCACGCACGGACAGCCACGCACGGACAGCCACGCACGGACAGCACGCATGGACTGCCCCGGACGGACAGCCACGCATGGACAGCCACGCACGGACAGCCACGCACGGACAGCCATGCACGGACAGCCACGCACGGACAGCACGCATGGACCGCCCCGGACGGACAGCCACGCACGGACAGCCACGCACGGACAGCCACGCACGGACAGCACGCATGGACCGCCACGGACGATTTCGCATATCTACGGACGACCCATGGACTACTACCCACGGACTACAAGCACGGATCACCCCCGGATTGAGCCGGACGACCCCGATAACCCCGGACGACCCTGGTGTAGCCATGGATTAGCCCTGGACTGCCCCGGAGTAGACACGACAAGCTACTGACACCCCGGAAGAGCCAGGACAAGGATTGTAATACTCCCCAGATCGCCCCAGATGTTTTTAACATTTTAAAACATCCGGGGCCGACCCCGGACCAGCCAAGGACCAGCCAAGGATGAACCACGCATTTGCCACGATTGAACCCGGATCACCGCGGACCACGCCGGATTATTATTCCCTTATTATTATAACTTACCGCAAAGTTATCAGTGAGCCCAGGACTGTTCATCATGCGACCAAGCTCTGCATGTATCCGAACTTGTTCATAATTATCCGGCTCCTCCACATTACAAGGATACGGCATCTTAAGGAGTGTCAGCACACCTACAACCACACAACCAATACATTACACAATGCAATATATATATATATATGTCCAATAATTAATTATATGCACAAAATAAAACCACATGTGCTCAACTGCTGATGCCATAATAATAAAACCTTTAACTTTTATCTAGAACTTTATTTCCCTCAGCCGCAAATTATATGATTGTGAGCTTTTTAAATTCATGGCGTCTAATGACAAATAATTGATTGTATGTTTTTACATTCTATGTAAAGGCGATGGTTGAATAAAAAAAACTTCTCACCATAAATATGGCTTATGCTGCCGACACAGCATAAAGATTGATTGATTGGTGGTTGCTTTACGCCATGTCGGCAGCATAGACCATATTCACAGCGAGAAATGTTTGATTTTTGTTCACACCATCGCTTTTACATGTAAAAGCAGACAATCAATTATGTGCCAATAGACACTCATTAAATTAGAAAGCTGACAATCATATATTTGTGGTCAAGGGAAAGAAATTCGCATAGAAAAAGAAAAGTTGTATTAACAATTGATAGAATCTATTTAGTAAACTATATAAGGTGGTACAGTCCAGCTGCCCTCAAAAAGGCTAAAATGTTTTCCTGTTTTACCTTAGTAAAAAGGTCATGCATACTGTCTGCAGTGTAGAACTGTTGGCGCAGGGCCAAAAAATCAACGCAACTTAGTAAAATGTGTTTGAGTGTCAGCGGGGACTGACACCCAATACATTCAGGGGGAGGTTCCCCCTTGAGCAGAAAAGCATGTGTAAGCCACTAGTGGCCAATACGGCAGCGGCTAAGGACCACTATGGGGTCGCCGACCTCCCGCATGAGTCCTTGGTGGCTTTCCCACAGATGGTTCAATTTCTTTAAGTTTATTAATGTTTTCATCCCACTCATGTTGCCATTTGGATTTTATGTGGGTGGCTATTAGTGGTTTCAGATCAGAGTGAGGGATCAGACACGGTTCAAGATCACAGTTCAGGGCCTTCTTCGCAGCCCGATCAGCTCGTTCGTTTCCTTGTATGCCGGCATGGCCAGGCACCCAGCACAGGTGGATGTCATACCCATCCGTTGTCAGTTGGTTCATTTGATAAATGACCTTTGCTAGAATAGGGTGATCTGTTTTCAGTCCAGCAACAGCCAGGAGGCAAGAGAACGAATCACTGTATATAACATAGTTAGTGTGGTTGGATACCTCGATACACTCCAACGCGAGAAGGAGTGCTCGGGCTTCTGCAGTGAAAATCGAGCTCTGATCGGGCAAACATGCGCCAAATTTTTCCCGTCGGCAGACTGCCGCAGCAGCTACCCGGCTTTGGTCTTTCGAACCATCAGTGTGTATGGAGAGGTGGTGTGCAAACTGGCCTTGAATCTCTGCATGCAGTCCTTGGTACTCTAGTGGATGTGTCCCAGACTTCCTCAGTTCCGTGAGTCGGAGGATAACCGATGGCTTTCTCAACGACCACGGGGGATGTTCTGGGACTTTTGCATCCTCCAACATGTCCAAATCCATGTCCAAGGCCTCCAAATAAGGTTTCATTCGGAGCCTCAGTGGCCGGATGTAATTCAGCCTGGCTTCATACCTGGATTCGTCATGTTGCTTGAATAGACAATTGTGTGCAGGATTCAAAGCAATAGTTTTTATAATGTCTACATATTGCATGGCCAGTTTGATTCACCTGTTGTGAAGTGATGGTTCATTGGCTTCGACGTAGAGGCTCTGAACCGGTGAGGTGCGGAAGGCCCCAAGGGCCAGGCGCAGTCCTTGGTGGTGGATCGTGTCTAGCAGCCCAATATATAATTTCCTTGCGGAACCGTATACTATGCTGCCGTAATCCACTCGTGACCGAACCAAGGTTCTGTACACGGAGAGCAGAACATCTCTGTCCGCTCACCACTCTGAGCTGGTCAGCACCCTCAGAATATCTAGTGCTTTCAGGCATCTTGTTTTCAGGTACTTTATATGTGGCACAAAAGACAGTTTTGCGTCGAGAATGAGGCCCAGAAATTTGGTTTTCTCAACGACTTTAATGGAATCCCGATCCAGGGTCAGCTCCGGTTCCGCATGCATTCTACGCAGCAGGCAGAAGTGCATGCAGACTGTTTTGGTCTTGGAAAATTTGAAACCGTTCAGAACTGACCATCGATGGATCCCATTTATGCTTGGTTGTAGCTGTCTCTCTATGACATTCATGTTAGCACCACTGTAATATAAAACAAAGTCGTCCACGAAAAGACTACAGGAGACTCCCCGCTTTACAGCAGCAGCAATACCATTGACCTTAACCCCGAAAAGGGTCACGGGCAGTATGCGGCCTTGAGGTACTCTTAGTTCCTGTGAGTGTAGGCTGGAATGGGTAGTCTTGACACGGACGCGGAAATGCCTGAAGGCTAGAAAGTTCCTGATGAAAATTGGCAGGTGGCCACGAAGGCCAATCAAATGAAGATCCTCCATGATGCCATGCTGCCACGTTGTGTCATAGGCTTTTTCGAGGATGAAAAAGACAGCCACAACGTGCTCCTTCTTAAGGAAAGCATCTCTTATGAAGGTCTCCATGCGCACCAAATGGTCGAGGGTGCTGCGGCCCCGTCTGAAGCCACATTGAAGGTTGGACAGGTGGTGTCCTGACTCCAGTAGCCAGATGAGGCGGTTGTTTACCATGCGCTCCATGGTTTTACAGATGCAGCTTGTGAGGGCTATGGGACGATAGTTGTTGGCTTCAGTCTGGTCTTTACCAGGTTTGGGAATCGGTATTACTGTCGCCTCCCGCCAAGAGGCGGGGACGACACCCGACTCCCAGATGTTGTTGAAGAGTTGAAGCAAGTCTCAGTGCATGTTCAGGGAGATGTTTCAAAAATTGATAATGAATTCCATCAGGTGCAACTGCTGTGTCATGCGAGCTTTCCAAAGAACACCTCAACTCACCTATACTGAATGGGGAATTGTAGTGCTCCTCGCCATCGGAGGAAAAGTCCAAGAGCTTTCGCTCTTGGCATTCCTTGACGGCCCGAAAGCCCAGGAGGCAGTTTGCCAAAGACGAGTTTCCAGCAAAGGTGAGAGCCAATTCTACACTTATTTCGTCGAGTGATGTGAGAATGGTGCCGTTGTGTTTCAAGTGCTGGACTACAGAAGAATCACCTCCCCTTCGTTTGATTCTCCTGATCATTGTCCACACTTTGCCCAATGGCGTGTGCATGGTGGTGCTAGAAACAAATTGTCTCCAACACTGCCTCCGTGCTTCTTTGATTGTTCTGCGAGCGCGAGCGCTCAGAATTCTAAAGAGCGCCAGATTTTCAACAGTCGGTCTCCTGTGGAATTTACGCTGAGTTTTCTTTCGTTCCTTAATAGCCCTCCTACAGCCGTCATCTAACCATAGAGGTGTCAAATGCTTGGGAGTTGCCGAGGTCTTCGGAACAGTTTTCTCTGCGATCCATCTCAGCATCTCAGTCAAGGCATCGATGTCACTGATGTCTGGAGTGAACTCCTCCCGACATAGGGTCTGGAAGGTGGGCCAGTCGGCTTTACGAAGCCGCCAGCTCCTCTCTCGCTCTACGGGAGATGCCCCCCGCAATTAAGAATAATTGGGAAGTGGTCGCTCCCGCAGAGGTTGTCCCAGACCCTCCACGAAAAGACCAGCGCCAGTTCTGGTTCTACAATGCTGAGATCGATGGCAGAGTATGTTCCATAGCCGGGATGCAAATATGTGTATGAATCATTGTTCAATACACACATAGCATGACCGGCCACAAGGTCCTCAATTCTCTTGCCTTTAGCTTTAAGTCACCCATAAGTAAATATGGAGACGGTAACTGGTCCACAAGGGCGTCCAGTTCTTGCAAAGTGAGAAGGCAGCTCGGAGGAATGTAAATGGAAAAGAGAGTTACAGTCCATAGGGGTCAAAGATCCCTTCGGAACTCGGTACGACAAATTGTTGTTCTTCTTTTTGGGCATCGCCGGCTCAGTGTAAAGAAACCACCAACAAATCAATCAATCAATCTCAACTGCTTGCCTGAGATGGTCTCAAATTTGAGAGATAATATATTATTGGCGCTTTCATTACTAAATGCGATACCCAACATCTGTCCATGATGTCACTATATCATTAATTAAAACTACATATAAATACTACAGTATTATTTACATTCTCAGTGCAATAATGAAGATCAGAATCATACCCTTAGAGTATGGCCTATGGCACTGCCCTGTGGCGTCATCTGTAGAGGAGGGAGGGAACTAAACAATTTGCTTCCCAGACTATAAGAGTACTGACCAGAGTCTCCAGCAAGCAGCGGCTGGTTCTGAAAATGTTCAACGAAGGCGTTAATGGAGCGGAAGTTGATCATGCCGAAGTGGTACTGCCCATCCAAGTAACTAATGTTGAAGTGTTTCACTGATCCCTGGCATCTGAAAGCACGCCAGGCATCGGTTATCTATTCCAATTATGAGATAAATACAAGTTGGCGCAAATGTACAAGTGTAGAATACAAGGGTTCCAAGAAGAAATGTAAATGTGGATCAGGAAATCTAAGATGGTTTGCTTTGCTTTGTTTGTTTAACAAAGTAAACATCAGGTACTGGGGGCGGCATACAGTGGTTAGACATATCTGACAAAAGAATTACATTTCAGACAGGTAAAACAAAGCCAAAAAATATATGCCAAAAGAGCATACAACTGTGGTAAAATCACAGGTGGTGCATGATAAATTAAATCAACAGTAAACAAACTTGTTTCCCTCAAAAATGTTATAATAAGTTGCGGATGGAATCGGAACGACTTCACACGTTCATTTCCAAACACATCATCTCAAGATGAAGTCTAAATATTTACTGTTTGCATGTTAGATGGTAATAATCTATAGAAAACCTTCACATATACCGCATTACTCTCAATAAATGGCATTTTACATTTTATTTTCAAGTTCACTGGGGCCTGAACTGACACCAGGTGGTTAACAGCCTGTGATGCTGATTGCGGAATATAACCACACAGACAGTGTGTGTTCACTGGGGCGTGAACTGACACCACATGCTTAACAGTAAATGATGTTGATTGCGGAATATAGCCACACAGACAGTGTGTGTTTACTAGAGCATGAACTGACAGCACGTGCTTAACAGTAAATGATGCTGATTGCGGAATATAACCACACAGACAGTGTGTGTTCACTGGGGTGTGAACTGACACCACATGCTTAACAGTAAATGATGCTGATTGCGGAATATAACCACACAGACAGTGTGTGTTCACTGGGGCATGAACTGACACCACATGGTTAACAGTAAATGATGCTGATTGCGGAATATAACCACACAGACAGTGTGTGTTCACTGGGGCGTTAACTGACACCACATGGTTAACAGTAAATTATGCTGATTGCGGAATATAACCACACAGACAGTGTGTGTGAACTGGGGTGTGAACTGACACCACATGCTTAACAGTAAACGATGCTGATTGCGGATACTAACCTGACAGACAGTGTGTGTTCACTGGGGCATGAACTGACACCACATGCTTAACAGTAAATGATGCTGATTGCGGAATATAACCACACAGACAGTGTGTTCACTGGGGCGTGAACTGACACCACATGGTTAACAGTAAATGATGCTGATTGCGGAATATAACCACACAGACAGTGTGTGTTCACTGGGGTGTGAACTGACACCACATGCTTAACAGCAAATGATGCTGATTGTGGATACTAACCTGACAGACAGTGTGTGTTCACTGGGGCATGAACTGACACCACATGGTTAACAGTAAGTGATGCTGATTGCGGAATATAACCACACAGACAGTGTGTGTTCACTGGGGCATGAACTGACACCACATGGTTAACAGTAAGTGATGCTGATTGCGGAATATAACCACACAGACAGTGTGTTCACTGGGGCGTTAACTGACACCACATGGTTAACAGTAAATGATGCTGATTGCGGAATATAACCGGACAGACAGTGTGTGTTTACTGGAGCGTGAACTGACACCACGTGCTTAACAGTAAACGATGCTGATTGTGGATACTAACCTGACAGACAGTGTGTTCACTGGGGCATGAACTGACACCACGTGCTTAACAGTAAATGATGCTGATTGTAGATACTAACCTGACAGACAGTGTGTTCACTGGGGCATGAACTGACACCACATGGTTAACAGTAAGTGATGTTGATTGCGGATACTAACCTGACAGACAGGGCGAGTTCACCGGGGCGTGAACTGGGACGCAGCAAGTAAGCACCGTCTGTACTATTCTGCATAAGCAGGCTCTCTGCAATGTGGCGAGTGGAGTTTGGGTGGTACCAGCTGGGGAAAAGACATCTTACTATTCTTATTCGTATAACGGACAATAAACCATGTACACAGTATACTTTAACCAACACTAAAGCTAGGATTCCATGCAGTATGTCAATGCGACATGAAATGGAAAACATGTAAATGGGTCGTTCTCAGAAGTTGTGTAGCAATACTGTGACATCAGTACCACAAAATCAAGATGCTGTCAAAGTCCTATATACAAGCTTCCTCAATGTGTATGTCCTTTTGCATCTGAATAATTGAAAATAAACATATTCTGACATTTTTAAGTAGGTCAAATGATGCTCACACCCAATGAATAGCAGTATAGCATGGAAACCAATCTGACTTCAAATTCAAATATTTTTGACAAAAAACTTGACATTTTTAGGACATTTCACATGCCATTTGCTTTATAAACAGTAGTAATAATAATTTGAAACCTCATTTCTATGGTTTTGTCTTATTTGTGATGATTAAAGAGAAAAGCAGAAAAATATTAACAAGGTAACAAACAGTCCAAGTGGAATCAACAATTTTACACAAATGTTCAGCTCAAATGTCAATGTTTAGGGGCAATTTCAGGATTTATCTTTTACTATAGAAATTAGCATAACTGGGTCCATGCATAGAGTGTCAAATGGTGAAAATAGTTCCTGTACTATATCAGTACTCAGTGTTTGATACAGAGTTTCATAGTACTTGTAAGTGGAAATGAAATGTTACGATGTTAATGACTCCAGAAAAGGTTAACTATTTCATCATTTATATAATTAAAGAAAGAATGTCTTCAAATTAATGAAGACATTGTATATGACTGTTTGAAGTGAAATGTGCTGTTGTTCAGAGGTTTTCATTAAGTTTCTGACACTTAATTTTCAATGCTGTTGACAATGTCACAAATTAGTGGTGTAATTTTCTATTTATTTAGCTACATCCATCCCAATAACATACATAATACACAATTTTAACATTTACTTTTGATCTAAAATATCTCCCACATTATTGTGCTAAATGATGAAATCTAAATATTGACACTCCAATAACGGGTTTCTTTGAAATATGCATTTCAAGTAGACTACCTCAAGTGGTACACAGTTTCTGAGAACGACCCAAATAGAATAGCTTTGATTACATATGTCCGACTGCAAATGCAATTTACATAGACGGCAAACTGCATCGCTCCATGTAGTTTTGTTTGTTTTGTTTGTTGTTTTACATCCTAGCAACATCTAAGGTCATATCAGGACGGGTACCGACTTGTGACAGTGCGCACTCATGGCGACTTTATAGTGCCTCCCAACTAGCAGACCAGGCCGCCAGCACCATGACCTGATATCCCACTCAGTCACATTATCCTGACACTGAACCAATCAGTCCTTGCCCTATCCTAATAATGCCTAGCTAGGAAGCGTCAAGTATAAATCTTTAAGTCATTAGTTTGCTCGACCAGGGTTCGAACCCACGATCCCATGATCTACCAACACAGGAGACGGACGCTCTAACTCATTCGGCCATCCCGTCTGGTCGCTCCATGTAGTAATTGGTGCGAATGCAAAACAAGTGTGCCATTTCCAATACAAACAGTGAAAGGTCGCAGCATACCTCATGCATTTGCATTCACATAATGTGTATATGGAATCCTAGCTTAACACAGTAAGTGGATGTCTTAAGAAGCAGTACAGTATAAATTGAATCGCATATGGGCCTATCATAACCAGCACAGTATACAATAAAACCTCGCTAATTCGACCGACCTTGGGACCGAGTTTAGGTGGTCCATTTAGGGAGGTGGTCGGCTTAGGGAGTTAGAATATGGTTACAGTGGTATTTATTGTTGGGACCCAAATAAGGTGATCGATATAGGGGAGTGGTCGATCTGTGGAGGTGGTTGGTAAGAGAGGTTTTACTGTATATACAACACAACTTACATATATAGATCAAACAAAACACAGCATATGCGTCTATGATAAAGAGCCCAGCAGACAAAACATTGTATATAAACACGGCATACAATACATCTTGCACTGTAACACACGTACCTCATAAAGATCAATCCCTTAAACCAGATTCAACACCCTTTGCACAGATATATCATACGCAACACCTACTCAGATCGGACAACTAAACTAAGACTATATCAGTAATAAACCGAACAGCATACCGGGATTAATGATTCCATACAATACTTCAACATGGTAAGGTCAAACTAATTAGTGGACCTTAAATTTAACAGGATAACGGTAGCCACAATACATACTTCCCTGCACTAAACTAAAACTATATTGTAGACCATAACAAACTGAACAGGATAACGGTACCCAACAATACTTCTCAGCACTAAACTAAAACTATATGGGAGACCATAACAAACTGAACAGGATAACCGTACCCAACAATACTTCTCAGCACTAAACTAAAACTATATGGTAGACCATAACAAACTGAACAGGATAATGGTACCCAACAATACTTTTTAGCACTCAATTAAAACTAAATAGCAGCCACAACAAACTGAGAAGAATAATGGTGGCCAACAATACTTCCCTGTGCTAAACTACAACGAACCGCAATGCTCCCATAATTCAATAGACTACATCGCCATTCCAGCGGCGCTGTCCAATGTGGGATGCGTCAAAGCAAAACAAACCCGGGAGAAGCACATGGCACCTGCTAATACACTGGGTGCAGCTATGAAATGTACTAGTTTCAGCTCATCTCAGCTCTTGTTTGAAACATAGAACACTAACTAACAAAATAGATATAAGAAATTAAGATATTAATCTTTTATCCAGCATTGCATTTACATCAATATAATCAGCACATCTTATGCCATGTGCATTTAGATTTAGACAAATCTGGGCACTCAGACTAGTGTTAGAGCCATAGCCAGAGTCAGTTTTACGTATTTTATTCATGTTTCTATTGATATCCTACGGTTAATGACATGTGTAGAAATAGAAAATGAGTCGGGTTAATCAGATATTGGTTATATATTTCTTTGAAACAAGTTTTTGTTGACACATTTCACATTTTAATATTTAGAACAAGAATTCCTTATATCTAATCAATGGTGATGTAAACATCAGCTTGTAAAGTGACTGAAATTGTATGTTTCTTAGCTCAAAATGCTTAATTATGGAGAGTTGTGTCTTTAACATATTCATTATATTATTATACTGCATCCATCCATCCATGTTTGTGCCAAATTGTTATGTATTTTTTTTAAATTAATTTTGAATAAAATCAAAGTTTTGTCCTATGCGTATCAGCAAACTCAATGGATGTACACCTTTGCTTTGCTGCCAGTGCCGTTTTCAGCGCATGCACAGTCGGAATGGTGATCTAGTCTATTATTTATAGCCCACGGTCGCGTGACTTCTTTGAAGAAACTTGTATTGTTCCCAACTTGTGTAGCCCCGTTCCCACCACAGGAAGCCTATTAAGTCTAGCTTTTCTGTTAACAAGATTGATATTCAGAAGAATAAAAAGACACTTCAACCAAAACAAACAAAAATATAAAACAGCACCAGACATAGAGAACCACTCTGTGTAATAAGGAAGGAAGGAAGGAAGGAAGGAAGGAAGGAACGAACGAACGAACGAACGAACGAATGAAGGAACAAAGAAAGGAAGAGAGGGAGGGAGGAAGGAATGAAGGGAGAGAGGGAGGGAGGAAGGAAAGAAGGGAGGACGAGAGGGAGGGAGGAAGGGAGAGAGGGGGGAGGGAGGGAGGAATGAAAGAAGAGAGAGAGAGGGGGGAAGGAAGGAAGGGAGGGAGAGAGGGAGGGGGGAGGAAGGAAGGAACGAAGGAAGGAACGAGGGAAGGGAGAGAGGGAGAGGGGGGAGGGAGGGAGGGAGGAAAGAAGGGATGAAGAGCGGGAGGAAGGGAGAGAGAGAGAGGGGGAGGGAGGAAGGAAGGAAGAGAGAGGTAGGGAGGAAGGAAGGAAGGAAGGAAGGAAGGGAGGAAGGAAGGGGGAGAGCGGAGGGGGGGAAGGAAGGAAGGAAGGGAGAGAGGAGGAAGGGAGGAAGGAAGGAAGGAAGGAAAGAAGAGGAAGGGAGGGGGGATAGGAAGGAAGGAACGAAGGAAGGAAGGAAGGAAGGAAAGGAAAGGAAGGGAGGGAGGGGAGAGAGTCCTCAAAGCGAGCAGAGTTCTCGTGTAGTTCTATACCCATACCTTCTGAAATGGGTCCTTCACAGGAACTGTGCACCAACTATTTGGTTTCCACGTTACATTGTTGATGATTAGTTCTTTTTTTTCTCTTCTTTTGGGGGGGGGGGGTGGGTGGTAGCAATTAAAATTGTTATTGTTGCCTTTGTGTATTAAGTATGTTAGCAATACTACATTATTTAATCTATCCCACAAAATGTTTTTAAAATGTGCTTGTAAGATTTTGTTTAAATGAAAATATGGAGATTTGCATATCGACACTTTGCATCTACCCCCACTTTCCCCCCACTTTTCTCTTGTCAATCTTTTTTTTGCTTAACTGAAATCAATCAAACCTTGTTTGAATTTGTTGTGTATGTTCAAATGATATGGATTTGATTGCCATGTAATTTTAACGTTTTCCTCATTTTGTATAAGATGAAAATCAAATAGTGAAAAGAAAAATGTCAACTGTGACCTCTGCACATCACATAAATCTTCATATGAACATGAATTCTGCTATTATATGGAATGTTTTCACTTTTGGTTTCCATGTCAACACATTTGGTAGTTTCTGAGAATGACCCATATACCAAAACTCGAACTTTTTGCTTAGCAGTAAAATTTCGGCACTGTGACTTATTGTAATAGGCACATAAAACAATATTTACAGCAATAGGAATACGAGTGTTGCCAAACTGTCTAAATGATAATATAAACATTGCACACATATGGAAATGAACTTACACAAGTTTGATCACCTCATCACTGACATCCGCCATCTTGACATGTGACGTCACCACAACGTCTGCGTTAACACTGCCATCTGGGGGAGGGGTAAAATAAATACATGTGCTTAATTACTACGTATCTCATCTCATGCTTTAAATGTGTCATTGGCTATATTACCGTAAACCATCTAATGACTACCAGACGTGCTTAATTACTGCGTTATCTCGTCTCATGCTTTAAATGTGTCATTGGCTATATTACCGTAAACCATCTAAATTACTGCGTATCTCGTCTCATGCTTTCAATGTGTCACTGGCTATATTACCGTAAACCATCTAAATTACTGCGTATCTCGTCTCATGCTTTCAATGTGCCATTGGCTATATTACCGTAAACCATCTAAATTACTGCATTATCTCATCTCATGCTTTCAATGTGTCATTACTGGGCTATATTACCGTAAACCATCTAAATTAGTATCTCGTCTCATGCTTTCAATGTGTCATTGGCTATATTACCGTAAACCATCTAATGAAAGCCAGACGGGTTGGCCAAATGAGTTCAGCGCCTGCTTCCCGTGCTGGTATGTCATGGTGTTCGAACGTGGGCCGAGTCAAACCAATGAAATAACAATTAATACCTGTCGCTACCTAGCCTGGCATTCGGCATTACTAGGATATAGCAACGAGCAGTGGAATGATGAAGACCAATTGTCTGTGATTGAAATTTCCCCGACTTGTGACAGAACGCGCTCATGGTGACTTTATAGTGCTGCCCCATTGGGAAACTGGGCCAGCAGTAGCATGACCTAATATCCA
Source organism: Branchipolynoe longqiensis (assembly GCA_030323885.1). Lineage (NCBI taxonomy): Eukaryota > Metazoa > Annelida > Polychaeta > Phyllodocida > Polynoidae > Branchipolynoe > Branchipolynoe longqiensis. Next base: position 63,852,870 of record CM059192.1, on the reverse strand, counting down.
ACTAAGTCACATTATCCTGATATTTAGCAAAACAGTCTTTGTCTTCTACTAATGCTAGGCACCAGGCTAGTAAGAAACATTTTAAATTTTGTAAGTCATTGGTTTGACGCGAACAGGGTTCAAACATATGACCTCCCGCGTGAGACGCCAATCAGGACCATTACCAATTCGGCCATCCCGTCCTATTCAAAATACGGTATTCTGTCAAGTCAGTGTAGAGCGAGCAGATAAATGAGTGGCTTTTAGAAGAATGCTACACACTGTTACTTCATCAGTTGTAGCACACGCCCATTTAAAGCTGCATAATCCCATGTTACTTCATCAGTTGTAGCACACGCCCATTTAAAGCTGTATAAACCCATGTTACTTCATCAGTTGTAGCACACGCCCATTTAAAGCTGCATAATCCCATGTTACTTCATCAGTTGTAGCACACGCCCATTTAAAGCTGCATAATCCCATGTTACTTCATCAGTTGTAGCACACGCCCATTTAAAGCTGCATAATCCCATATTACTTCATCAGTTGTAGCACACGCCCATTTAAAACTGCATAATCCCAGGCTACTTCATCAGTTGTAGCACACGCCCATTTAAAGCTGCATAAGCCCATGTTACTTCATCAGTTGTAGCACACGCCCATTTAAAGCTGCATAATCCCATGTTACTTCATCATTTGTAGCACACGCCCATTTAAAGCTGCATAATCCCATATTACTTCATCAGTTGTAGCACACGCCCATTTAAAGCTGCATAATCCCATGTTACTTCATCAGTTGTAGCACATGCCCATTTAAAGCTGCATAATCCCATGTTACTTCATCAGTTGTAGCACACATCCATTTAAAGCTGCATAATCCCATGTTACTTCATCAGTTGTAGCACACGCCCATTTAAAGCTGTATAAGCCCATGTTACTTCATCAGTAGTAGCACATGCCCATTAAAGCTGTATAAGCCCATGTTACTTCATCATTTGTAGCACACGCCCATTTAAAGCTGCATAATCCCAGGCTACTTCATCATTTGTAGCACACGCCCATTTAAAGCTGCATAATCCCATGTTACTTCATCAGTTGTAGCACACGCCCATTTAAAGCTGCATAATCCCATGTTACTTCATCAGTTGTAGCACATGCCCATTTAAAGCTGCATAATCCCATGTTACTTCATCAGTTGTAGCACACGCCCATTTAAAGCTGCATAATCCCATGTTACTTCATCAGTTGTAGCACACGCCCATTTAAAGCTGCATAATCCCATGTTACTTCATCAGTTGTAGCACACGCCCATTTAAAGCTGCATAATCCCAGGCTACTTCATCATTTGTAGCACACGCCCATTTAAAGCTGCATAATCCCATGTTACTTCATCAGTTGTAGCACACGCCCATTTAAAGCTGTATAAGCCCAGGCTACTTCATCATTTGTAGCACACGCCCATTTAAAGCTGCATAATCCCATGTTACTTCATCAGTTGTAGCACACGCCCATTTAAAGCTGCATAATCCCATGTTACTTCATCAGTTGTAGCACACGCCCATTTAAAGCTGCATAATCCCATGTTACTTCATCAGTTGTAGCACACACCCATTTAAAGCTGCATAATCCCATGTTACTTCATCAGTTGTAGCACACGCCCATTTACAGCTGCATAATCCCATGTTACTTCATCAGTTGTAGCACACACCCATTTAAAGCTGCATAATCCCATGTTACTTCATCAGTTGTAGCACACGCCCATTTACAGCTGCATAATCCCATGTTACTTCATCAGTTGTAGCACACACCCATTTAAAGCTGTATAATCCCATGTTACTTCATCAGTTGTAGCACACGCCCATTTAAAGCTGTATAAGCCCATGTTACTTTATCAGTTGTAGCACACGCCCATTTAAAGCTGTATAATCCCATGTTACTTCATCAGTAGTAGCACATACCCATTTAAAGCTGCATAATCCCAGGCTACTTCATCAGTTGTAGCACACGCCCATTTAAAGCTGCATAATCCCATGTTACTTCATCAGTTGTAGCACAAGCCCATTTAAAACTGCATAATCCCATTTAAGAATTTAATTTTATAAACCAAAACGCTCACCTAATTTGATTCTACATGGGTCATTTTCAGAAACTGCACCACATTTTTGGTTTCCACATTACACTGTTAATGATTTCGCCTTCATTTGTGGGGCAAAGTAAGTCAAATAGTTGTTGTTGACTTTGTGTATTCAGAGGACCCCCAATAGCCGATGTCTATTTTAGTGTGTAGGGGGCAGGGTGGGGGGGGGGGGGGGGGGTAAACAAATAAACAAAATTTTGTATGCAGAATGTCAGCAATACTACAACATGTACTTAATCTATCCCACAAAATGTATCCAAAATATGCTTATATGATTTTGTGTTGAAGTAAAAATATGAAAATTTGCATATCGACACCATACATCTATCCAAACGTGTTGTTTTTTTACCCAACGTTTTTCTTGTAAGAACCAATTCTTTTGGCTTAACTGTAATCAATCAAATCTTGTTTGAATGTGTTATGTGCGTTAAAATGATGTTACATAGATGTTTGTTAAGATGATGTCATGGATGGATGTTACTCAGTTAATTTTAACAGATTTCCTGATTTGCATAATATCAAAATCGAAAAGTGAAAAAAAAATTCAACTCTGACATATATGCACAACATAAATCTTCATATGAATATCGATTCTGCTATTATTTGGAATGTTTTATGCTATTGTATGGAATGTTTTTATGTTTGGCTTCCATGTCATAAAAGTGGTACACAGTTTCTGAGAATGACCAAAGACCCTATAACACTAAGACGGCTCACTCAGCCTGTACTGTGTAATCAAGAGAACAGCCAGCACACCAGGTGGTGGGTTTGATCATTTTGATAGCATTGGAGTGTCAGAAGAAACTCTGCTGTCGCTTGGTAGGCGTGTGTCTGGGGTTTAGGGACGTGGTGGGGGTGTAGGTATGTGTTTGTTGGTGGTGTAGGTCTGTTGTGGGTGTGTGTGCTGGGGGTGTAAGTGTGTGGTGTGGTGTGTGTGTCATTGGGGTGTAGGTGTGTGTGGTTGACGTGGTTAGGTGACAATGACAATGATTTTATTTACTGTCGACTTCTCACATGGTATGAGAGCAACAATCAGGGATAAAAGTGGTATCTGGTGTTGCGGTTTGCCAGGGACACCAGTTTGCCAGGGACACATTGCTTCTGCGCATGCGTCAAAATCGAACAGCATCGTCACTAACCTTATAAATTTAATATAATGTTTTTGGTAAAGATGTTTTCTATATGTGTACCAAACGATTTGTTTCTAGGTGGTGTCGTTTTAGAGATATTTAACTTTTCCTGTATGTTCTGTATGAAGATTGCTCACGGCCATTGACAATGCCTTGAGTTGGACGGTATGCGCAGTGAAAAACATTAGTTTTATTCAAAATTAATAGAAATCAAGAACCCTAACCATATCAATTTAATATAATCTTAATGGTAAAGATGTTTTCTATATGTGTACGAAGCGATTTGTTTCTAGGTGGTGTAATTTTAGAGATATTTGATTTTTTCTGTATGAAGATTTGCTCACGGCCATTGACAATGCATTTGAATGGAAGTGTCCCTGGCAAACTGGTGTCCCTCGGAATCCGCAACACCGGCAAACAAACTCGCGAATCGGGCCGAGACCTTAGGGCCACCAAGCTGTGGTTATTAGCCCATGGGAGAATTTCTGCGAAAACCGGATTTACCCCCATAGGGTTAGCACTGTCAGGGAACTGCGGAAAATTCCCGGAAGTCAGGTTTGTTACAGTACTCTAGTAGCACTATTTTAGCACCATTATGTCATCAGTCAGAACACACTATCCTTGGAAAGCTCTCCACTGTCCTGGTTGTGACTGTATTATCGCCCATGGCAAACTCCCTTGCTTGGGTTTTATGTTCTAACAACATCTAAGGTCATAATAATTGGATTCGAACTAATCAATTACTGTCATATATTAGCATTGTTAATCAGTGAATATCAAAAATCGCAGAAATCCGCGAAATCGCAGAAATCCGCTAAACAGCGGAGATATTTGATCCCTAAACAAAATGATAAAATAGAATGGAACATAAATCAAATAGCAACTCAAAACGGCATGTTCATATGCAACCATGTTCAAAACTGTGTTTCACAAAAATACATAGCAACCTATCATAACTAAACCGGTGTTATTTTTATAGCCACTTCTAGCGCGTACCATTGCATATTTTAAAACACAAACTATAGTATTACTAATACTATAGTTTGTGTTTTAAAATACTATTACTAACACCTATTTAGGCTATTTAGGTACGGATGTATAACAAACACTCATATGTATTTATGACTAAGAGATTCAGATAGCAGATACCTGTTTGGTCGTAATGCTTGCATTGCGGTTGATTCGCAGTGGGAGAAGACGCCCCCCCCCCATTTCCCGCTGTCGCTGACACCTCACGGCTCACACCCCTGCCCTGACACCTGACCGCCTCTGCTCGCCCCCCCCCCCCCCTTCCCGCCTCTCACCTTCCCTCTGCTCACCCCTGGGGCTTTCTCCTTATAACCCCAGCCGTCGCTGCCTCCAGCCATTCCGCCTCCTGCTGCCTCCTACTCTACGTCTCTTCTTTTTGGCCTTCACCTCGCCGGACCTCTCCTCGCCGCCTCCACAATCACCATGCCTTTCGCCACCCATGGTCGAGGCCGCCTCGCCGGCCGCAGAAGCAGCAGAAGGGCGACCGGCAGTACAGCCGCCTCCACGATGCCCGTCTCGGCCTCGCCATGCCGACGGAAGCCGCGGAGCGATGGGCCACCTTCACCTCAGCATCACTCGACTCCCACGATCGCATGCTTGACCAGCTCAGGAGCCTTATGGAGACCCTCATCCTCACCCAGGCGCCGGCCGCCCCGCCCCCACCTCCCGCGCCGCCCCCCCTGCACCATCTAGGGCCTTCGGCTACCCCCCCGTAACCCACGTCGGTGTATCCTCCACAGACCATCTTCACTTGGATAGCGGGCGGAAGGCTGGCCCTCGGATGGCATGATCCTGTCGCCATCAACCCCCTCCGCCTCGAGACAATCACTATCGGCGCCACCTCTGATGCTACCTCGTGAGCCGCTGAGCCAGCCCGCGCCAAGGCCCCCAACCACCCGCCGAACGCCCTACACCAGGATCCCCTGCGCATCTTGGAACCGAGATCCAGCTTCCTGCGATCGCGCCCCGGCTGGCGAGGCTCACGGACAACCCTCGGCAAGGCAGCGCCACACCTGTGCCTCCTACTGCGACAACGTCCGCGCATCCTCACCACACACAGTGAGGCGGTGTGTTATACTAAAAGGAACTGTGAGCGCGCGACCGGGCGCAGACCCTCGACGGATTTTTATTCGGCGGCGGCACCGCACCTCGCCAGTACAAGACACAGCAGCCCCCCTGCCGGTGGCACCCTCCATCGAACCGGCAGGATAACGCGCAACGACACCCCTGACACCCCAGTGACGGCACAGCCGGTGATGTCGTCACCCAAGCACCGGCCCGTGATTGGGCCCGCCCCCAGGAGACTGCATGCCTCACCCCCGCAATCACCTTGGCGCGACTCTCCCGCCCCCAAAGACACCGCCTACATCACCCATTTTCCCGACCTCAGCTCATCAACCATCAGCGACGACGACCACCACCCACCAGGCCTCGACACTCACTTGGCTGCCAACCCCCAGACCTCATCACCCACCCGTGCCCACACACTCTTCGTCCCCAACAACCTCGAGGAACCCCTGGCCGATGTGGTCGTCCCCGTCATCCAAGGTACCCTCCCCACCACCCTCGCCTGCAGCCCCACTCCCAAAGAATACCGCCCCACCATTGTCTCCATCTGGCCACACACCTCTGGTGTGGGCCGCCTACTCTGGATTCGTCAACACCTACAAAACCCTCCAGGATGCGGGCCTCCCTAATTTTTTGGCTGCCCGCATCCCCCTCCCCTCCGACCTCAATGTCTCCGCGAGACCACAAGCTTGCTGACTTCCTCGACTTCGGCTTCCCCACCAACTACTCGGTGGAGACCCCTCCAGTGGCGACCTATAACAACCACCAGGAAGCCCACAAGCATGAGGCCCACCTCCGGGAATTCATCACCACCAAGCTGGCCCATGGTGCCCTCGCGGGGCCCTTCCACGTCCCCCCGTTCACTCCCCGAGCTCAGGTATCCCCCGTGATGACCCGGCCCAAGTCCGACCCGGCAAACGGAGGGTCATCGTTGACCTCTCCTATCCTCCAGGCCGGAGCGTCAATGCCGCGATACCTCGCCGCGAGTTCCTCGGCAGACCTCACGCCTACAAGCTCCCGTGTCGCCGACATGAACCAGTGCCTCTGCCGCGAGGCCACCGGGGCCTACATGTGGATGGCCGATATCTTCAGGGCCTACCAGCAGCTCCGTGCCGACCCCCTGGCCTGCCCGCTGTATTGCATAAGCCTGGATGGAGCCATCTACGTAGACCTCGCCCTGCCCTTTGGATGCCGCTCCTTGGGGGCGGCCTGTGACCGTGTCACTGCCGCCCTCGCCTGGATCCTCCGGCACGAGGGTTACCATATCATTGTCTACGAAGACGACTACATCGGTTGCGAGTGCGCCTACTTGAAAGCCTGCCAAGCCTTCGACACCTTCATCGCCCTCGCAGCTACCCTCAGCATTGATGTGGCCCCCGCTTAGTGCCACCCCCCCTGCTGTCCGTCTCACCTGGCTCGGCTTCGCCCTCAACAGCGAGATCATGACGGTCCGGGTTGCCCCAGACAAGATCGAAGCTCTCATCACCGTCGGGTGCCGTGATCTGCAGAGCATCCTCGAACGCCTTAATCACATTGGCAGTTGCATGCTGCCGGCCCGCAGGTTCATGGCCCAGCTCCTGACCGCCCACCGGAGCTTCTACGGCCCAGGTTCTCTAACCCTCGGGAAGGAGGCCTGCAGCAACCTGTGGTGGTTCGCCCTCTACGGGTGTGCTTCCAACGGGCTCCACTAGCTCCGCGAGCCCAAGATCAAGAACTTTGTGATCGAGTGCGACTCCTGCCTCACCGAGGGCGGGGCTTTCTCCCCAAAGGCGTACTTCTCCCGAGCCTACAGTCACAGCTTCCGGGCACGCTTCCCAAACATCCACAAGCTTGAGGCGGTCAACCTCTGGGCCCTCCTCCCCAAAGACGTCACAGCCACCACGGTGGTGGTCAAAACCGACAACATGGCCTCGGCCGTAGCTTTGGAGTCTGACCGTGCCCGCGACCCTACCCTCGGGACCTGGGCCCGAGAGCTCTGGCTCCTCGCAGCAAGCAACTTCTTCACTCTCTCCATCGTCCACAAGCCTGGTGCCTCCCTCATCCTGGTCGATGCCCTCAGCCGGGCCCACCTCCCTGGCCCCTGGGCGGAGGTAGCCCGCGCTGAGGTGGACTGCCTCAGTCTAGCCCGTCTCGAGCCCTGCCATGACGACTTCCGCTACAACCCTGGTCTCTAATTCCAGGTTTCTCCCCTGCCGAGGTTGCTGCCGTCAACAGTCTCCGAGTCGCTGCCCTTGCGCCCTTCACCTGGCGCATTGGAGGCGCCAGGCCCGCGCCTCCATCAACTTCATGGTGGTGCACAACCCCGATGCCCTCGTGCCATCGGACTTTGACGGACAGAAAGGTGCAAGGAACGTGAACCTCAGATGCCGTACATGCCTACATCCCTCTCCTTGCCCCTGCTGGAGCCCCTCGAGCCCTCTCCTCTATTTTGGTGGAGGCCTCTTCCAGTCTCTCTCTCCCCTAGCCTCTCACTTCGCTCTTAACCTGTTCCCCCCTTTGCATTGTGAGTTATGCCTGACTTGAGAGTGTTTTGAGTGATATTGTTCTCTTCTTGTATAAACATTTTATTCTTCCTGTAATAAAGTGTTTTCTTCCACCCCTGCCTCCTAGTTCTTCCGTTGCGTATCGGTCGTAATGCTTGCATTCCGGTTGATTCGCGGCAGGAGAAGATGCCCCCCCCCCTTTTCCCACTGTCGCTGACACCTCGCGGCCCACAACCCTGCCCTGACACCTGACCGCCTCTGCTCCCCCCCCCCGCCCCCCATGCCACCTCTCACCTTCCCTCCTCTCACTCCTGGGGCTTTCTCGCCTTCCCTCTCTCTCCCCCTTATAACTCCGGCCGTCGCTGCCTCCAGCCATTCCGCCTCCTGCTGCCTGTCTCTTCTTTCCACCCACCCACCCTACTTTTCTCTCCTCTTCCCCCTAAGATGGAGGGCTCTTCCAGGCTCTCTGCCCCCTAGCCTCTCTCTCGGACATTCTTTTCCCCTCACTTCGCTATTAACCTGTTCCCCTCATTTGTGTTGTGAGTTATGCCTGCCTTGTGAGTGTTTTGAGTGATATTGTTCTCTTCTTGTATAAACATTTTGTTCTTCCTGTGATAAAGTGTTTTCTTCCACCCCTGCCTCCTCGTTCTTCTTCCATTGCGTATCAAATTTAAATATAATTTCACAAAATAGAAACATCACAGTACTGTTAGTAATTGATAACATCACATCTATAAGCTTGCACAATTTTAGGAAAAATATTTTAAATGGCACAGACTAACAAAAGAAGACCGAAAGACTCCAGCTGGTACGTTAGCCTAAAAATAGGAGGGTTGGTCAATACACAGTTCACTGGTTATAGACAGTGCAGTAAAGGTAAGCTAAATGCATACTGTATATAAGAGTGCATTTATAGATATAAACAAATTAAATAACAATATATAGACTAGAACAAGGGCATTATTTCTTTTACAAATTTAGCAAGGTTCGACAATTGTTTTAGATTTTTACTGTTAAACTTAAACAAAAATGACATTTTGAGAACATTTGGTCTTGTGTACTCCAGCCACATGCTCGACTTCGCGAGACATAACACAAACATGCCGGTGTTGATGATTTACAGTACATGTCACACCATAGGCATTTTTTTATTTTTTTTATTTTTGCACAAGAGTATTTGTACACAATAACACTTCGATTGAGATACAATAATAATAATAGGCCAGTCCGGATGCATGGTCTGCCTCAGTGGACCGCTCTCCCCCACCCCACCCACCCCCACCCACCCCTACCACATATACCGGATGTGTGACTCATGCGCCCTGCAGTGCCGCGCTAGTAGCAGTTAATAGAACTTTTCCAGGCCATGGGCACTGAGCTGAAGTTCGGGTTGCGGGTCAACATCAGAAGCGCATACTTAATTTGTATATACATATAGTCGGTAAACGTCCGGATATGATCTTAGATGTTACTAGGACGTAAAACAATAAAAAACTAAAACTATTCGATAGCCATTTGATACAATGCACACAATGAATATTCACCGACAATTTTTTTAAACATATATAATATATAAATTACAAATTACCACCAGAGGCGGTGGTCGAATCAGTAGAGCGCAGGCTTCCCGTGCGGAAGGTCGGGAGTTTGAATCGCAGCCGAGTCAAACCAATGACTTATAGAATTAATACTTGTTGCTACCTCCCCTGGCGCTCGGCATTAATAGGATACGACAAGGACTAGATAGCAGAGTGTCAGGATAATGTGGCTATTTGGGATATTCGGTCTTCTGCCGGCGGCCTGGTCTCCCAGTGGGGCAGCACTATAAAGTCACCATGAAAGTGTACTGTCACAAGTCGGTACACGTCCGGATATGACCTTAAATGTTACTAGGACGTAAACCAAAAAATAACTAAAACTATTCGATAGCCATTTGATGCAATGCACACAATGAATATTCACAGAAAATTAAAAAAAACATATATTAAGTAAGAAAACACTGGCTACAAATGACGTGGGTTGTCATAACTTTGTAACCAGTAATATTATAATTATAACACAGGCATCAACCAACATTGCAACTCTAGACAAATCTAGTTATGAACCTAGATTTCTCTAGACCTCGATTTAGAATTAGCTACACCAAACTGCAAGAAAATGTCAATTTTAACAACAACTTGCCTCAAATGTTTGTACACAAGCATTGCTGCATTCTACCCATTCCCTACACTTGCTATAAACCATAATGACTAATGAAACATGATAGGGTCAACTAACTGGGGTGGCTGATTGAGTTGTAGCCTAATAAGAAGGTCATCACGCAAATCATCTAAGGGCATCCAAACAGGACAGTTGGCCAGCAGTGCCCGAGTCTCGCAATATTCCCGGCCAAGTTTGACAGCGTCCTACAAAGTGTCTCCTGTCTACATGCAATCAACATGTTCACGTGCAACTGGGTCGTTCTCACAAACTGTGTTCCACTTTTGTGACATGGAAACAAAAAGTGAAAACATTCCAAATAATAACAGAATCCATATTCATATGAAGGTTTATATGTTGTGCATATATCTTGGAGTTGAAATTTTATTTAATTTGTTAAATTTTGATCTTATACAAATTGAGAAAATTAATTGAAACAAATTGATTAAAATTAACCATGTAACATCCATTCCATAACATCATTTTAACACACACAACAAATTCAAACAAGATTTTATTGATTACAGTTGAAAAAAAAGATTTGGGATAGATGTATGGTGTCAATATGCAAATATTCATATTTTCACTTTAGCACAAAATCATATATAAGCATATTTTAAATACATTTTGTGGGATAGATTAAATACATGTAGTATTGCTAATGCTTAATATACAGAGTCAACAATAACTATTTGACTTAGTACCCCCCAAAAAGAAGGCTAAATCATTAACAATGTAACAGAGAAACCCAAAATGTGGTACACAGTTTCTGAGAATGACCTAATTATATTCTACTTACAGTCCAACTAGCCCTCGTTAAGCTGGACTGCTTTGTTCCCTGCGCCCAATGTCGAATTGGTGTCCTTTTGAACCCTAACATCAGTCGAACCAATTACTTTAAAACGTATACTTTTCACGACCTAATTTGGTGCTCGGTATTACTAGAATAGGATAAGGAGCAAAAGAATGTTTATATTTTTCAGTGATTTTTTACATTAGTTGATTAATCAGACCTTGAATTTTCAATTGTGAACAATTGATCTTCCTCATTCCATTGCTCCTTGCCCTATCCTAGTAATACCAAACACCAGGCTAGGTTGTGACAAGTATCAATCTGTACGTCATTGGTTTGACTCAGTCAGGGTTCGAACACGAGAGGGGGATTCAGCCGCCACACCTGTAATAAAATGTTGATCGGTGGGGAAGGAGAGAGGGGGGGGGGCGGTCTGGAAAAGTAGTATTCTTTGTACTACCTTTCACATATTTCTTTAGTTTAGCCGCTCATTTTGAACTGTGGAATAAATTTAATTATGTGGTTTTAATCAACTTTAAAAATCAAATCAGGCATTCTGGGCCGCCATTTCCTTGTATTTTTGCATCCTCTGTCATTTCTTACCAGCTCACAGCCAATATAGACAGACACTGGATGCTGGAATCAGAAGCTCCACTTCCTGTTCATACAAAAGTGCATTTTGCTCCTATTTAGACATGGTTGTCATTCACCCTTCTCTGGGTAGGGATGAATATTTTATCTGGTTGTAGGGATATGAAATTGCCATAATAACTTCCTTTTGTTATATATCCAACAAAATCTGATTTCAGTTTCTTCATCAATTAAAGTTGCATAGCCCGATGGATTGTGTGTTTTCCCAACCTTGTTTAGATAAATATATTAAATTGATCGTTATGATCTACTTATCATTCCGACCAGACGGGATGGCCGAATGAGTTAGAGCGTCCGTCTCCCGTGCTGGTAGATCGTGGGGTCGTGGGTTTGAGTCCCGGTCGAGTCAAACCAATGACTTTAAAATTGATACTTGTCGCTTCCTAGCCAGGCGCTCGGCATTATTAGGATAGGGCAAGGACTGGTGTGCTCAGTGTCAGGATAATGTGACTGAGTGGGATACCAGGTCATGGTGCCGGCGGCCTGGTTTCCCAGTGGGACAGCACTATAAAGTTGCCATGAGTGCGCACTGTCACAAGTCGGTACCCGTCCTGATATGACCTTAGATGTTGCTAGGATGTAAAACAACAACAAACAAACAAAAACTTATCATTCCCCTGAGTTGGTTTTGATGACAGCCAATTCATTTTGAAGATATTTGAAGTAAATGCATTCAAAATAATTTCGGCAAGCTTGCCGAAACTCCCGGACTGGAAGCCAAGGCTGTGACACCATTCCCAATCTCGCCATGGTCACGTGGTGTAGACCTCATTACCATACTGAACTCACAACTTGTAAACAGTAAACATAGCTTCTGCCAGTTGTGGAATTTATATTTCGGGTACACCCACTCTATAACTTATGATGAGTGAACAAAAGGAAGGAGACCTTCTTGTTGGTCGACCAAAGAAACACCAAACAAGATTTGAAAAAAAGGGCACAAAATGAGGTGCAGAAACGCCGAGATAGGACTCGTGTTTTTTTGCTAAATGCGTATCCGCGATGGATGAAACTGTGTGAAGAGTTGACCTTTGTACTATTATGTTTTCAGTTCCATGATAAGTAAATCATGGTATATGTTCGGTGATACTGGGTAAAATTAGTGTAATCTCAGTTACTCGAAGTGTAATCTTGAGCCGTGTTCACACCCACAACTTTAGGCCGAACTAAATAAGGCGAACTAGATGAGGCGAACTAGTGTCGTGTCCACACACGGAGCGGATTAAGGCGGAAATCGATATCTGCGCATGAGCAAGTCCAAACTAACCAGCGCCAGTTTCGGGTAGTCGACGTCGGCACGAGAGAGTGTGGGTTCGACCTAGATATGTATGGACTGAATCGTATTGGTTTGGAAGGGTCAAAACTTCTCCTGGGCAGTGAAAACCTTTAAATATATCATGAAAAAAATATCTGTGCACCTCTAGCAGGTTCATAGAGCAAATTTACCGAAAAGTCAACAAACTCAGGTCTCGACTGTGACGTCCTTAATCCGCCGCATCTAAACCGCTACCGTCCACACAGGCAATATGGGCCGACTTAAGCTAGTTCGCTTCTTTTAAACCACCTTGCGATGCGGCCTACTTGAGGTGAACTAGATGAGGCGACTCAGCCCTAATCCGCCTCAGCATCGAGTTCACACTGCCAATGTGAGCCGACTTAGATGAGGCGACTTAACGCCGAGGTGTGAACACGGCGTTGGTTGCGGTGTTGTGTGACAGGATCAGAGTCAGTGCCAGTGTAGATGAGGGCCCAGATAGCACACAGCCGTCGGGCCGACGTCGGCTATTGGTCGCACCGTCGCGATCGACTTTCCACCGTCGGGCCGCCATCGGGCCACCAGTGGATTTCCGACGTTAGGGTTCAATCCCTTTCCACTTTTGAGCCACCGTCGGGCCACCGTCGGGCCGCCGGTAGTGTTCCGACGTTGGGAATCAATCCCTTTCCACTTTTGATTCACCGTCGGGCCTTCGTCGGCCCGACGGTGGTGGGCCGCCGCAGGTTTGCATTCATTTTCCACGTCTCGTACACCGTCGGGCCACCGTCGCCCCGACGGTGGTGTCCCGACCTTAGGTTTTAAACCTTTTCCACTTTTGAGCCACCGTCGGGCCACCGTCGGGCCGCCGGTTGTGTTCCGACGTTAGGGTTCAATCCCTTTCCACTTTTGATTCACCGTCGGGCCATCGTCGGCTCGACGGTGGTGGGCCGCCACAGGTTTGCATTCAGTTTCCACGTCTGTTCCACCGTCGAGCCACCGTCGAGCCGACGTGGTGGGCCGCGCATGCGCAGTTCTTTAAATTTGGATTCCGGCTCGATTCGCCCGCGGAACACGTGCGATTGTTGATCAGTGTTCTATTTCTACCAGTAACTCCAGAAATAACCGGAATTTTAAGGAATTATTTAACAGGTATGTTTAGTAATATGTTTAGATTATTTTGTAAAAGTTTTGTAATTTATTACGAAGTATTAGTGGAATTATTCGTGTTAATACGATTTGAATCATCCGATACGGTTTGTTTACTTCGAATCGCCACCTGACTCGAGTCGCCGGCTCGAGTTGCCAGCACAACACGTGCGATTGTTGATCAGTGTTCTTTTTCTACCAGTAACTCCAGAAATACCAGGAATTTTTAGGAATTATTTCACAGGTTTGTTTATTAATATGTTTAGATTATTTTGTAAAAGTTTTGTAATTTATTACGATGTATTAATGGAATTGTTCGTGTTAATACGATTTGAACGGTACGGAATGTTGACGAAGGACCGCCATCTTGGTTTTTCCGAGAAGACACTGTCACTATAGTGTCAATACGTACAGACTATATTAAATTTATTAAGTATGGGTTCTCGATTTCTATTAATTTTGAATAAAACTAATATTTTTGCACCTGTAGGCTGTACGTACTGACACTACAGTGACAGTGTCTTCTCGGCTCGTCGGGTCGACGGCGGCAGCCGCCGTCGAGTCGACGGTAGATGGTTGGACAAAACAACGTCGGCCCGACGGCGTTTGTCGCCGTCGGGCCGCCGGCGGCAGCCGCCATCGAGTCGACGGTGGATGTTTGGACAAAACAACGTCGGCCCGACGGCGTTTGGCGCCGTCGCCCCGACGGCGGCAGCCGCCATCGCCCCGACGGCGTCGGGGTGACGGCGGCTGCCACCGTCGGGCCGACAGCGTTTGGCGCCGTCGCCCCGACGGCGGGAGGTTGGACAAAACAACGTCGGCCCGACGGCGTTTTCCACCGTCGGGCCGCCGTCGGGCCGACGACTGTGTGCTATCTGGGGGGACACTTATTTTCACACAGCTAGTGATAATTGATTTGAAGTATATCCCAATTCTTTACTTATTAAACAGATGTCTGCTTTTTAAATAGTATTCAATTCTGTTATAATGCAGAGTGTAAATACCCAATGTAATGTAATAAAAGTGAATCTAAGAATTATTTGAAATAATTATTGGTGCAACGTTGCCCTTTTTTCATATTTTTTTCACACATGGCATTGTAAGCAAGCTGGTTGGGTAGGGGGGAGGCGCAACATGATCAGTTGTTGTTAAAATTCACGTATGTACCGTGGTACTTTCAGCCACAAACAGATCCACAGTGGCACCAGTTGCATGCATATAACAACTTATTTTCACGCTTTAGAAAGAAGTTGAAACAAAAATTTGTTCATGTATTATTTGTTAATGATTTTAATAACCAATCA
The DNA here is from genome assembly GCA_030323885.1 of Branchipolynoe longqiensis. NCBI lineage: Eukaryota > Metazoa > Annelida > Polychaeta > Phyllodocida > Polynoidae > Branchipolynoe > Branchipolynoe longqiensis. The sequence goes on along the minus strand of CM059192.1, from coordinate 63,837,696 downwards.
TGGTTAATCACATTGATTCAAGTAATTTGGGCCTGTAGTTTCTTCGGAGTCAGCAGGTTTTTGTTTATTTTTTACTGAAAATATATTCTCACATCCATCACGTGCATTGCCTACTTACCTATCAAATAAAGATAGTATGAAAAAAAATCGTCGAAAGATTATCAACATTTCATTAAATGATAAAAGTTGTACTCTACTGACAACCCCCTCCCCCACTTGTATTTTTTGTATGACCATGCAAATGTTGACATTCTATTAGATAGTTTAGATCTTTCTCGACAATTTCACGTTCAGCTTTTTTTTATATCAGCCAATCGGCTACAACTGACACTTACATTCAGAATATCCCAACTGTCACTATTATCTCTGCTTCTTAATCCTTTCAGAGAAAATTGCTTTTAGGTTAAATTAAATACTTCATATCTTCCTCTTCAATCGCGCAATAAGATCTTTTTAATCGACCCAATGAAAGCTTTAAAATTTATTTTGCAAAAATAAATGCTCTGCATAGACATAGCATTGCTGCAGCACAAATTACCCTTCGCGAGTCAGTGCTATGGCTGTCACCCGCGGTGATATTACGCAGAATACTGGCATGGAGTAAACATCCTGATTCCTACACTTTCAGTTCAATGTCAGTGACACTTTATATGGTTAACTATCAACAGTATGAGATAACGCAACTTATAATCTAGCTAATGAGAAGAAAAGCGGATAACAGAAGCTCCGCTGAACCTAAACAAAGCAAACATCTGAAATTCTTAAATCCAAAAAGTGAAACATATAATACACCAGTCACACGAGGCATGCGTTCGCTTACGATCGATTCGCGGGATCAAAACGTCCTCATTGCGCCCTCCCTACACCCTCCTTAAGTGCTGGTGCCAAGAGGATGCCAACCTCCAGGCGTCCATTTCGGAAATTTTGGAAGCAAGGAGGATGCAGCTGCTGCACCTGCAACCTCCTTGTGCTCTGTTCCGGCGGTGCCATTCAAAACTGGTTGGTGACCTCTTGGCTGGCGAGTTGCTGGCGCCAACACATGCAATGCCGTGCTCACCGTGTGGTCGGCGCTCACCCAGCGCCGCCGCCCGTATATATTTGAATCAATGTATCACGTGGGACGCTGGGAGGTTGGCATCCTTTTGGCCATAAGGCGATTGGGGGCGAACGCTGGCTCTCGTGTGACTGGGATATAAACAATTTACGGAGTGGCTGTGCTTACGATGAGCCCTGCTGTAAGTTTGAGTAATGCGCATGCGTGACATTTGAAGGTGAGGCAGTGTGGGTTAGGGTTTTTCGTTTTGACAAGGAAATCCCAGAGACCAAGGTCAAGGACGCCTAATTCCAAAACAGTTCAGTGACTCCATGATGACATCACAGAAACCTGGGCCGCGTTCAGGCTCCGTCTCGGAGGCGCCTCGGAGGCGCCCGTGACGTCAGGCTAGTCTGAACAACAATAGCAGTTGGTCGCCTCGAAAATGGCCGCCCCCATAGGCGGCGGCCATTTGCAATCGAAATGCTGCGCTCTGATTGGATGAAACCACTGAGCCCGGCGGCCATTTTCGAGACGCTTTTTGTCTCCAACCTGAAAAGGGAGGCGTCGCCGAGACGTCGCCGAGACAGACCCTGAACGCAAATAGGCCAAAAAGCATCGCCGAGACGTCGCCGAGGCGCCTCCGAGACGGACCCTGAACGCGGCCCTGGTGAACTGGTTCATATTTCACCTCAATCACATGCATTCGAGTCACATATTTCATACCTAAGACTGCCTAAAAAATGGCCTCAATCACATGCATTCGAGTCACATATTTCATACCTAAGACTGCCTAAAAATGTTTCACATTCAAATAATAAAAGTTATAAATGTCTTCTAGTTATTATTACAAATGACATACAAAATCTCAACTCATATAAGACAAAAACAGCCCTAAACCCACACTACTTAAAGTCAAATAATGGCACCTCGGGTCAATTTTTTTGCAGTCTGCCCAGGGGTATCCCCTTTTCAAAGTAAACATACTACTTCTCCCTGATTGGCTAGCATATCTCAAGTAGTCTCGTTTTGACAAGGAAATCCCAGAAGAAACACGCTTTCACCTGTTGTCATCTTCATCCTCTAAGTCATCACAATATCTTTTTCTACATAAGAAAACTGATAACACTCATAAGAAATATTTGCATACATGTAATGTGTACAAATAATGCCCTGAACAAATACATTTTTTGCATGCTATTAGCAGTGTCTAACCTAAGTCATTATTGAGTGTCATATGAAACATGCGTTACATGTTACATGAAACATGTGTTACAATTCGAAGAACATCAGAAGTTAGGGAAGTGTTCCAAGATTACTTTGAAATATGTCCACAGTATCAAAAACTAATAAGCATAAATACGTTTTCATCATCTGTGGTGCTTGTTTCATCATGAAGGAACAACTTTTCCTTTCCATGTAACACATGTTTCAGTGTCACAATTTTATAAGTCCTCTGTTCTACTCTCAAGTGGACGGTCCCTCATAAAATTGCACTTAGTTACTCCTAGTGAGTGCAGTTCAAAACCGTGCTAGGAAAAAATAGGGGTCTTATTCTAAATCTGACACGAGCCAGCTTTTTTGTGTCACACCGAAACATGCGTAACGTTCTCCACATAAGCCGTGTTTACACGGGCGATTTAAAACGCCACATATAAAACGTCTTGCCTAGATCGACTCACATTTGCCGTGTAGACGCGGCTCTGTGGCATTTTAGGGCTGAATCGCTTCATATGAAACGCTTCATCCATACCACCTCGGGAGGTGGTATAGATGGAGCGATTCAGCTTGTTCCCGGGCGGCGATAGTATAAAATAGTAGTGCGTGCCGGCAACAGGGAGAGCAGTACCTAATTGCTGGTGCCCGGCAGTGTTAGGGCCCGATTACGCCGAAATCTAGTGAATGCGATCATATTTAACAGAATTACAGACTCAAATAATGAAATTTAATTAAATTAACCTTAAATTCCAAGCGATATTAAGGTAGCAGCTCCATCGGAGTCGAATCGACGTGTGTAAACTAAACAAATAGCAGTGCTTTACGGCTACAGGCGCCTGCTGGTTCCCGGCGCCGACATACTTTCCAACTCCCCGTGTAAACACGGTTCTAAAACGCTTCATATAAATCGCCTTGTCTAGAACGTTTCACAATTCCCCGTGTAAACACAGCTTTAGTCGTGCGAATAAGTGTTCACACTTCCTGTCTCCCATTCGCTATTTCGCAATTTCGTGTTCAATGCCACCCTGACTCGCAGTCGGGTCCAAACTGCTTTTCTTTTAATTGTGCCTTAAAATAGGATATATATGTGGAACACAACAAGCCTAACTAGGATAAACTGTGACGTATTTAATGGTCTAATATTAAAAAAGTTATGAATTTTTATTTCTTTAAAATTGCTTTTTTTTTGTCACGTAATTAAACTGAAACAAAGGGAATGGGTGTTATCCTAAACAATGCAAACTGAATGAAAAAAGTGCATAACTTCGTTAGTTTTCATGATATTTACATGATTTTTGTAATAGATTAAATAGAAGAATAAGTCCATTTTAAAGACTGCATCAGTCTGATTTTGTATTATTAATTATTTAATTAACTAATTAATTGATCATTAATCTCAAAAAAACTAAAGATATGCCAGAACTTGCTTAATTTTCATAATATTTACAAGATTTTTGTAAATCTTTTTGAAACTGACAGAGACTGGATATGAAATAAAGGTTAATCAAAATTTACAATGTACCTGACTTGTTCTAAATTGGCTTGCTGACTTTAATATAAATTATACGAATGTGGAACTCCCCTACACTCAAGGTGCACATTCCCACATTCCGAATCAAAATTAACAACTTTCGACGCATCAGATAGTGATAATCTTTGGTAGAAACTAAGAAAAGACATATATAATTAAGTCTATATATTTTTTAGTTCCGTCCAAAATGAATTCGAACCGATTTGAACATTTAGAGTTAAGTAATTTTAACCGATCACAGCATTCTGGAGAAAAAAATTGAATGTCTAATCGTGGGGATTTCCACATACCTATATATATATATATATATATATATAGTATAGTTATACAAATCTTACCTGGGTATAGATGATGGATAACTGTTGTTTTCCCGAGGTAGAAGCCTCGGGTAGACGTGGGCTAGGGAGAAGGAAGCACGTGAGGTACCAGCAATTTTAACCTACTTATTCAGGATAAAAATGATCTTTCAATACAATGGATACTATGATTTTCCCGTAACGGTACACCAACGGGATAGACGTGGCAGGGCGTGGTGGGTGGGCCCTAGCCCACGTCTACCGGAGGCTTCTACCTCGGGAAAACAACAGTTATCCATCATCTATACCCAGGTAAGATTCGTTTTACCTCGGTATACAGCCTCAGGCTAGCCTCAGGCAAGGGAGACCTTTACATAATTCATTTTTATCCTTAATATCATCCATTCTTATATAATATTCAACGTTTTTGTTCTCACCTATTCTTGTTAGTTGGCGAGCAGGCGCTTTGCAATGCCGGTAGGCTTTTCTAGTCGCTTGTTGTAATGTTTTGCAAACGACTTAGCCGTCTTCCAGCCTGCATGCGCTAGTATTCTTTTCACAGAAATACCTAGCAACCGTGCCTTGGAGACCATGGCACCTCTAGTTGAGTGGGAAGAGTATTTGCCCGTATCCACTCCAGCCAATTTCAACACCGTAATTGTCCATCTGGCGAGGGTGTCTCGTGAAATCGCCTTATGTGGCTTTATAAAGCTCACTAATAGTTGTTGTGATGCACGTAAATCCTTTGTCTTAGATATATAAGCCCGTATGGCTGACACAACACATAATTTCCGATCATTCGGAAAGCAGTCTAAGTGAACCGTAGATAAAGGGTCACCTAACGTGTTCGATTTGAGCAATTGTGCTAAATCAAACGTAGCTTGTTTCTTGTCTATTTCTAATCCTGTTAAAGATAAAGCAACAATCGTCTGTCCTCTGTGTCCGGTTACTAATAATAACAGGACCGCGACCTTAAAACCTAATTGTTTTATATCTAACCACGAGTTGTGAGGCCAAGCCTGAAACAACTTAAATACTATAGACACATCCCAAACCGACTATACTTTGGTTTTGGAGGATTCCTTTGATAAATTGAACGAAGTAGATAACAAAGAACATAATGTTTTCCAACTGTTTCGCCATCAATTCTAGGTAATATGATTGATAACGCACATCTTGCCGCATTGATCGACCCAAAGGATAGTCCTTCATCCTCTAGAGAACGAAGAAAACGAGCTACTTGTGAAATTGTTGGATTTGTTGGCTTGACTTTCATTAACAAACAATGTACACCCCATTTCTTTAAATAGGATGTGTACATTTTGACAGTTCCTGGCCTCCAGGCATCAGATACTATCCTATTCTCAGTAATTTTGTCCAATCCAAATTGCTGCAGCTGTTTCCTTAGAAAAGGAATGCCAATAGGGGCGTCGTTGACACGTCGCCGTGAACCACTAGCGGTCCGTGGTGTGTCAGATTCCCGAGTTTTCTTGGGAATCGTATATGTTCTTTTGCCAGTTGTGAAACTGCTGGCAGCCAAGGTTACGTGTCCCAATCGGGCACCACCAGTATAGCATGTGTCCTTTCCAAACCGATTTTCCCTGACAACTCGGCTGATAATGCTAAACGGTGGGAAAATATAAAAATAATTATTTTCCCAGGTAATAGCAAATGCATCTACTTTCCAAGCCTCCGGTTCAGGATGCCAAGAAACATAACAAGGTAAAATGTTATTATTTCGTGATGCAAACAAGTCAACTTTAGGTGTACCCCATTTTTCACAAATGAAGTTAAACAAAGGTGTAGAGAGAGACCATTCTAAATGGTCATGGAAATTTCTACTTTTATGGTCTGCAAGTGTATTTTGTGACCCTGGAATATGCGCTACAGTCAGCCAGACTTGTTGAGCCTGTGCCCAGTTCCAAATCAGTTTAGACAACTGATTGCAAGGCTTTGATTTGGTTCCACCCATGTTACGAATATATGCCATGGCAGTAGTATTATCAGTTAGTATTCTAACTTGTGATTTATGTATCTTTACTAAACTACATAAGCCCAGATAAATAGCACGCAATTCTAGCGCATTAATATGGTCTGATTTTTCATCATCAAGCCATCTACCTCCTGTTGTGACCCCATCTCGATGAGCTCCCCAACCTTCTAACGAAGCATCAGTAGTAATTACCGTATTAGGTTCCGCCATGCGGATTGGATTTGGTGAACTTGCTATGTGTTGCATCCACCATGCAATATCCTGTAGCCCTTCTTGCGAAATAAACATCTTTCGCTCAAAATTCCCGTTAGTTCGTGTTAACGCTAAATTTTTATCTATTTCTAGAGATTTAATATGGGCCTTCCCGTATAGAATAGCGGGTGCATACGATATCATTATCCCAATAAGGACTGCGACCTGTCTAATTTTAGGTTTTGGTAACTTAATAAGCTGGGTCGCTGTATTCATAAACTTAATTAGTTTTTGTTCTGTTATCGACACTGTAAGAGACTGTGTATCCAGAATAAACCCTAAACATTTGAGTTGTTTTGTTGGTTTAAACACTGACTTTTGTGGATGTACATAAAACCCCAATTTAGTAAGTAATGCACATAAATCCAAAACTGCATTCCCACAATCAATTTGTGTTGATGCTATAATAAAGGAATCATCTATGTATGGAAACATTATATGACCCTTCCGCGCCATTACTGAGAAAACAGGTTTAAGCAGTTTAGTGAATAAACGAGGGGCACAAGCTAAACCATTCGGCATGCAGGTAAACTCATAGAGTTGGTTATCCCAAAGAAACCGAAGAAATTTCCGGTCTTTTTCCCTTATGGGAAGCGTATAATATGCATCTTGTAAATCAACACTAGCCATCCACGCATCTGGCGTAATCAGATCTCGTGCTGTATCTAGCGAGAACATTTTAAAATGTCGATATTCAACCATTTTATTAAGGATTGTTAAATCCAGGATCATTCGAACCTCGCCATTAGGCTTTGGTCTCGAGAAGATGTTTGAAATAAACTCTCCTGAACAGTATGTCACTTTTTGTATAATTCCTTTCTCAAAGAATTTTTGTACCTGTTTAGTTAGTGCCTCTCGTTCAACCGGTTCAATGTTATAAGGAAAAGGTATCCTGCCTTGTACCGGAATTTGTGTGAAGGGAATGTGAACACCCCTAACTATTTGTAAAATTTCTTGGTCACTAGTAATTTTGTGCCATTCAGAAATATGATTATTAATATTACCAGCCACAAAGTTGCTTACAGTTTGTGTGGTTTTAGAGGCTGGAAGGACTTGTAACGTTTGTGTTTCAACCTCTACTTGGACCCGCCCCTGGGGAAGGGTCTCGGCGAGTTGACACCTCGGCCCAGTGGCCGTGCGGTGTTGTCGGTCCAGCCTGAGCGAGCGCCCCGGCCCCGAAAACCTTGACCGAAGTTTGAGCCCGGTCTGGTTCCCCTGGTGAACCGCCGTGGACGAAAATCCCCTCGTGACCTTTTGAAACGAGGAGTTTCCTGTTTCTTCTAACCATCCATGTTTTTGCCACTCTTGACTGCAGTTTCTACCTCTTTATAGAGGTATTGTAGTTGACCGCCAAACATTTTCGTGTTATCTAAAGGTTTCCCTTTAATCGGCTCTGGAGCTAGAAAGAGCGTAAACTCTTTCCCATCATTATCAGTAACCTTCTTTGAGCGAGCCACTTCTTTGCCAGCATCTGTGCAAACCGACTTGAAGACATTTTCATATCTTCGATACGACAGGTAATTACCTGCCGCCGCCAACAATGCAATTCCTTTGTCCATCGTCTTAGCCAAAGACGAGAACTTATTTTCTCGTTGCATTCTGTTTGCTACAGGAGCAATAGCTGTTAGGGTACCAAGCACCGCCTTATGCACTATGTGCAACACACCCTCAAATCTCTTACGGTCCTCCGTCATATTGACATCTCGATCCATCTCCTTAATGATGGAGTTGGGAACACCTTTAATGCCTGTTAACTCATCTGATAACTTGGAAATAATCTCCGCCAGCTTAAACGTGCGGAAATGGCCATTAATGTTCTCACGCATAAGCGTAGTGGTTTTCACATGCTTAGCCCTTGGCTTCTCCACTTTCTTAGCCACTTTGCCACCAATGGCAGCATAGACACCTTCATATTGCGTGTCTGAGTCCGATTCCGTGGAAGTGGAATCCGTGGATGAGTCGGAAGAAGAAGAATCAGGCACTATGTCCTCCTCGGAGAGAATATGCGCCCCGGGCTGTGTCGAAGGCCCTGCCGACAACACGGGTGAGGAGTCGTACTCCTCGTCACCTCCACTCGGAACACGCTCCTCGGCTGCTGCTGCACCGCGCATACTCCGCTTCGTGGCCATCGGGAGCTGAAACAACAATTTTTGATCAGTCCCGGTATATATATATGTCACAACATGGTTGTTTCAAACTCATTTGGACATCTATTGGTGTTAGAGAACGTGTTTATACCGTTATAACACAGGCGTAATAAGCTAAATTTGTGCGTGGGTTGTGGGTCAAGCCCAAACCTTACGCGGGGTCGGGACCAGTGTATCGGCCCGCCCATCCCTCTGTTCCGCACACTTCTCCCACCTGTGACTACAACGTCAACAAGTTGGAGAAAATGCTACGAAACTCGGAGAAACGCCTGAAAAAGTTTGTGGGGAGTCTATAAAAGAAACCCAGGAGCATCTCCAACATTACTCTCTATTAGAGTACGAGAGAATTTCCACAGGAGACGAGGCAGAGCCCACATCTCTACCCATAATCACACGGTGACTCGGGTGTTGACAGAACTGCTAATGATCGGTTTCAATCCTTCAAGAAGGAATTCTATCCTTGGTTTTTTATAACCAAATAACTCGTCCAAAATGGACCAAAGAAAGTCTAAACTTTCCATAATGATGCTCTAATGCATCATGATTAAGCTAACCACAGTTTTTTATGATACTTACTGCGTATTAGCTTGTATGTAGACTAAATTTGCCGGAGCAACCCAACGACACGTAATCCAGTCGGGAGTTGTATATGCTAATTGCTGGTACCTCACGTGCTTCCTTCTCCCTAGCCTGAGGCTAGCCTGAGGCTGTATACCGAGGTAAAATATATATATATATATATATATATATATATATATATATGAAAGCCTATACTATAGATAAAAGCCTCACCTGTTCTGGCTACTGTAGTACCGGCTAACTGGGTGAATCTATATCTACCTATTCAGCTATTGTCCTAGTACTCCTACATAGGACAATACTGGACCGTACTGCAAGTAGCCTGAGTAGGGTTGAAGAACAACCCTATATAAAAGCTGGCGAATATGTGGGGAAATGAAAGGAGAACATCAATTCTCAATCCGTCTCCCGTGTTGGTAAATCGTGGGTTCGAACCCTGGTCGAGTCAAAAATTGATACTTGCCACTTCTAGCCAGGCGCTCGGTATTATTAGGATAGGGCAAGGACTGGTTGGCTCAGTGTCAGGATAATGTGACTGAGTGGGATATCAGGTCATGGTGCTGGTGGCCTGGTCTACCAGTGGGGCAGCACTATAAAGTCGCCATGAGTGTGCAATGTCACAAGTCGGTACCCATCCTAATATGACCTTAGATGTTGCTAGGACGTAAAACAACAAACAAACAACCAAATCAATTCTTAATTAAATTCTAAGTCAGAAGCAAAATATATTCTTCACATGACACATACCTGGATTATTGGCTCACCATAATTATGGCTATGGTTGGCAATGGGGTCATCACATCAGGTAACGTCCTGGCAAGAGTTGTCGTGAGAAATTACAATTATTGCAATGTGTATGTAGTCGTTTAAAGTCCTCCCACTGTCCCGAGTCTAGTGCTAGTACTTAGTAAGTAGTAGTAATAGTCTGTAATCCGGAGGGTAGGCCTGCTTGTCAGTCTTGTGCCACTGCCAGTTGTAACTTGTTCAGTTGTTCTACTGTACTGTAGTGAAGAGTACGCCACTGTGCCATCAAATGTGGGCTACCTTAACTTACCTGGGCTTCGCCTTTGATTTAGACAGAAACTTTTTGTACTCTGAGGTGAGCGTCAAACCACCAAAATTTTGAGTTAGCTCTAAACCGAAGCGCACTAGCTTGTTGAACTGCGAGGCGGATACGACATGAACCACATTGTCCCAGCACTGACAACTTCCTGGTGGTAATGCGCCGCGTACACGTGGTGGACTATTTAGAGTGTGCGCTTCATGACAGGTTGTCTGGGCCGCGTTCAGGGAACGCCTCCGAGACGCCGCCGAGACGACTCGGACAAATCCCTGACGTCACGCGGCAACATAGGTCCCTAGGGCTCCTCCCTTTTTATGGTGTTTATCAATGACGGCTTTGAGGCCAACTGTAAAGGCCCTGTCACACTATGCCGTATTGCCTCAGCGTATGTCGACGTATGTGATTTTGCGCCAACATTATGGGTACGTTTGGTATAAGTAGTATTCGTTAAGGCCGTGTCACACTACGACGTATGGCGTTACCGTGTGCCCAACGTACAACAATTTGCCAGTACGTCGGCATTCGTCGAACTTTGCAAGGGCGGGGGATAAAAATGGGCATACACACAACCTACACACAACGTACACACAACGTACATAATGTATGAAGAATGTATCTCTGACCTATCGCATAAAGTTATGTACGTTACTTCATTGCTAGAAGTATGGCATATACGTTAAGTACTCTGGAGATACGGCAGGTATACTTTCGAAGTACATTAGGAGTACATTATGCATCCGTTGGCTGTACGCAGACTGCACGGCTGAACGTACAGTTAATGTGTTCCAACCTATCCCGACCTACCCCTAACGTGTGCATAACATATGCCGACGTACTCCAGGCATATGAGAAACGTATGAGCCATACGGCAACGTACGTTGACAATTTTGAACATGCACAAAATATTTTTAGTGGCTCGACCTATGCCGATGTACCCCGAGCGTACTCAACGTGTGCCCAATGTATACATAACCTATGACGCCGTATGCCGATGTGTTGGTCGAAAATTGCATACGTCGGCATTCGCTAATGCCATACATCGTAGTGTGACAGTCGCTTAAAGGCCCTGTCGCACTACGACGTATGGCGCCGGCATGTGCGTAATGTTGAAATAAATTTCAAATCAAAATAGGTCGGCATACACCAAACTTTTCGCGCTGCAAGGGATAAAAATGGGCGTACACACAATGTACGTAATGTATGCAGAACGTATCTCTGACCTATTGAGAACGTTCATGTGCCTCACAAAATGTTTGCAAAATGTTCGCATACGCTGATGGTATGCTGACCAACATTACGTACGTTAGTCCATCGCTAGAAGTACGGCATAGCCGTTAAGTGTGCTGGAGATAAGGCAGGCATACGTTCGAAGTACGTTTGGAGTACATTATGCATCTGTTGGCAATACGCGGTCTGTACGTGCCCAACAGGCTGAACATGCAGCAACGTATTCCAACGTATCCCTAACGTTCTCTGTGGTTGGGTGGTTAGAGTGTCTGACTTTTTTCTAGGTCAGACTCCTAATCTGAGGGTTGGCGGTTCGATTCCCCATGCCCCCAGCTCTGCCAATTTGGATTTCTACTGCTGTGTATAACTTACAGCGTCATCAAAGGCCGGTTGCTCTCATACCATGTCTATGTGGTGTTGGGGGGGGGGGGGGTAAAAGTGTAGGCTCAGGCTTTCTATCGACCAGCAGTGGAATGAGGAAGACCAGTCGTGTATCACTGCTTAAACAACTAATGGACCAAAAAAGACCAAAAAAATGTACTCCCAACATATGCCAACGTATCCCAAATGTACACGCAGCGTATGTTCAATGTACGAGGGACACGTCAACATACGTTGACAATTTTGAACATGCACAAAAATTTCTGAGCGGCTCGACGCACACGGACGTAAGACGACCTATGACACCGTATCCCGAGCGTGCCCAACGTATAGGTAACGTATGATGCCGTATGCCGATGTGTTGGTAGAAAATCGCATACGTTGGCACACGCTAAGGCCATATGTCATGGTCGAAAATCCAACATGTCGACATACTCTTGGTGTATGTCGGCATACATTATGCACACGTTAGGGGTAGGTCGGGATAGGTTGGAACACGTTAGCCGTACGTATAACTGGCATATCTCTGGCGTATATAGTGTATGCCTAATGTGCCGGAAACGTGTGTGAGCGTGCCCCTAGCGTGTGCTGGCGTATCGCTAGCGCATTGCGAGCATATGGCCAGCGTGTTGGCTGTCGGTATATAAAGGCAGCACCATGCTTCTTCCAGCAGACCTGCTCAGCTGCTCAGACAGGATGGATGTCCAGGCACTCCATCTACAGTTCCAGCATCAGTACCGAGTTGCCCTTTATCAGCATGAGCTAGATCTCTACCTCATGGCTCTTCTGGTGGCCTGTGTCCAGAGGAGAAGGAGGAGGCAGCAGCGGAGAACGTGGGTCAGACCCTGGATCGGGAGGCGGCCACAGTTTGGCTTGTATGACAAGCTGATTGCTGAGCTCCATAGCGAGGACACTGCGTCGTTCGTGAACTTCATACGGATACCTCCCCAGTTGTTCGACGAGATTGTGGCGCGAGTGGGACCGAGGATCACCAAAAAACACATAACATACCGGGCGCCACTCGAGCCTGGGCTGAAGATCGCCCTTACTCTGCGGCACCTGGCGTCTAGGAACAACTACTCGTCCATGAAGTTCGGGTGGAGGGTCCCCCACAAAACACAGTCGCTCATCGTGTGTGAAGTCTGTCAGGCCCTTATCGATGAGTACCTAGACGAGGTCATGACGTGTCCGATGACTCCACAAGTAAGGCGCGCCATTGCCGACCAATTCCTAGAGAAGTGGAACTTCCCCCATACCTGTGGTGCTCTGGATGGGAACCACATCGCCTGCTGGTGCCCTCCAAAGAGTCTGGGCAGATCTTGGGGTTATGGGCTCCACATCTGACGAGCAGACTCAGAGCTGAAGGCGCACACTGAAGGTGGCACCATCAGTTTTCCGGACCCCGACCCGATCATGGACGGCCAGAAGGATGTGCCATATTTTCTAATCGGTGACGATGCCTTCGCCCTGCGACCGACCATGATGAAGCCGTGCAGCAGGAGGGGGAGGGGGTTGACAAATGAGGAGCGACTCTTCAACTACTGGCTCTCCCAAGCTAGGAGAGTGGTTGAGAATGCCTTTGGCATCCTAGCCAACCGCTTCCAGGTGCTGCTGACGACTATTCAGCACCAACCCTCCACTGTGAAGGTCATCGTCACCGCATGCATAGTTGTTCACAACCTAATAAGGATGCGCTACCCAGAGCTGCAGAACCAGCAGCTGGACCGCCCAGAAACTGGGAACCACAAATTTGTCCCCGGAGTGTGGAGAGAGGGACAAAACCTGGCAGACGTAGACATTGTACCTCACCCCAACACCACCTCCAAGACAGGAAAGGAGCAGCGGAATCTACTGAAAGACTGGGGCATTTCGCACACCGGATCACTTTCACGGCAAAACAGTATGATCTGATGGGGGGGAAAAAATTGTATAATATGTTTGTATGCACTGTGTATGTGTACTGTTATGATATATTTATGTATACTTACATGTCAGTTATATTGTGACATGTCTACTGTTACTGTTATGAGATGTTTATATGTTCATATGTCTATTTGTACAAATAAACTATATCAACTTTAGATATCAAAACACAATTACATGTCTGCTATTTTCTTTATATCCCTAAGGGGATAATGGGAAGAAAGAGGGAGAGAAATGGGTTGAGAGGTAAGGAGAGAGGGGGAGAGAAAGGGAAAGAGAGAGGGGGAGAGAAAAGGAAAGAGAGAGGTGGAGAGAAAGGGAAAGAGAGGGGGAGAAAGAGGGGAATTTGAATTTTATTTCAAAACGTTACGCACACTCTGGCGCCATACGTCGTAGTGTGACAGGGCCTTTAGTGGTAATTAAGTCCAGCTGGTGAACCATAAGTTACTCATTCGTTGAGAGCCATCGGACCAAGGTTGGGCCAACGGATTGATTGATTGATTGATTGGTCGTTGCTTTACGCCGTGTCGGCAGCATAGGCCATATTCACGGCGAGAAATGTTTGTTTTTTGTTCAAACCATCGCTTTTACATGTAAACGCAGACAATCAATCATGTGCCAATAGACACTCATTAAATTAGAAAGCTCACAATCATATATTTGTGGTCAAGGGAAACAAATTCTCATAGAAAAAGAAAAGTTTTATTAATAATTGATAGAATTTATTTAGTAAACTATATGAGGTGGTACAGTCCAGCTGCCCTCAAAAAGGCTCAAATGTTTTCTTGTTTTACTTCAGTAAAAAGGTCATGCATACTGTCTGCAGTGTAGAATTGTTGGCGCAGGGCCAAAAAATCAACGCAACTTAGTCAAATGTGTTTGAGTGTCAGCGGGGACTGACACCCAATACATTCAGAGGGAGGTTCCCCCTTGAGCAGAAAAGCATGTGTAAGCCATGAGTGGCCAATACGGCAGTGGCTAAGGACCACTTGGTCCCGCCGACCTCCCACATGAGTCTGTGGTGGTTTTCCCACAGATGGTTCAATTTCTTTAAGTTTATTAATGGTTTCATCCCACTCATGCTGCCATTTGGATTTTATGTGGGTGGCTATTAGTGGTTTTAGATCATAGTGAGGAATCAGACACGGTTCAAGATCACAGTTCAGGGCCTTCTTCGCAGCCCGATCAGCTCGTTCACCCAGCACGTTCAGCCAGGCACCCAGCACAGGTGGATGTCATACCCATCCGTTGCCAGTTGGTTCATTTTATAAATGACCGTTGCTAGAATAGGGTGATTCGTTTTCAGTCCAGCAACAGCCAGGAGGCAAGAGAACGAATCACTCTATATAACATAGTTAGTGTGGTTGGATACCTCGATACACTCCTACGCGAGAAGGAGTGCTCGGGCTTCTGCAGTGAAAATCGAGCTCTGATCGGGCAAGCGTACACCAAATTTTTCCCGTCGGCAGACTGCCGCAGCAGCTACCCGGCTTTGGTCTTTCGAACCATCAGTGTATATGGAGAGGTAGTCTGCAAACTGGCCTTGAATCTCTGCATGCAGTCCTTGATACTCGAGTGGATGTGTCCCAGAGTTCCTCAGTTCCGTGAGTCAGAGGATAACCGTTGGCTTCCTCAACGACCACGGGGGATGTTCTGGGACTTTGGGCCAATGGTGCCAAAATGATTTTGTCCACTGACCCACCATTGGCCCAACGGTCACAAGCCACCCATAGCAGCATATGCCACCGTTGGGCCAAGGGTAGCCCAATGGTGGAAAGCTACCCAGCCAGCCAGCAAAGAAGATTCGACCCATAGAGGGTCCATATGTGGGCTACATTGTGGGCCCCATATGGGTTTTCCAAACAGGGAATCTCTGGATACCACATGGAGAAACCCATATATGGACCCTATATGGGTCCACATTGTGGGCCCCATATGGTTTTTACAAACAGGAATCTCTGGATACCACATGGAGAAGATATATGTTTCCTGTGTCACAAAGCAGTTACCACAGATGACACTGGAAGAGTAAACCCCAATTAAAACATATCAGTTTAATATCGTAGAGGTGCTTGCACCTCATATTATATATGCCCTTGGAGAGGAGCTGGAAGGCGGCAGGAGGGCGAGTGCCTGAGGGAGGCCGGCAGGCGACCTTATAAGGGAAGGGGGACGGGCGACAGCAGGTGAGGTGTGAATGCTGCCGGCCCGGGGGAGGGCGAGAGGTGGCGAGCAGCGGGCGTCGGGTGAGGCATGAGTGCTGCGCGACACGGGGCCGGGGGGAGATGGCGGTGCGCGGCGGCGTCGGGCGAGGTGGGAAAGCAGCGCGACAGCGCGGGGCGGGGGAGGGTCTCTTCCTCTCCTCGCATCAAGCGCAATGCTACGCATTACAACCAATGGTGGCAAACACCATTGGGCCAACGGTGGCAAACGGCATTGGTCCAACGGTGTTTGTCCACTGGTCCACAATTGGCCCAACAGCTCATTAAACACCATTTTCATTGCAAAAGCCTTTTGGTTAAGATTTTAAAAATAATTTACAAAAAAAAGATGATATTTTACACCCTCGGCCCCGACGTTGGGCCAACATAGGGCCTTGGGTGGTGGGCCGGTTGGGGCCCGATGGCGGCCCGACGGTGGCAACTATGTGGAAAATGCACAGCAACCAGTGGCGAACCACGACCGCTGAAGGAGGGTACTGAACGTGGTACCATAGGTTTCCCTCACCTCGAGCCTGTTCCGAACGGCAACAACGATGTGCACTACTTCTTGATCGGTGATGATGCCTTTGCCCTATGCCTGACCATGATGAAGCCGTACACCAGGAGGGGTATGATGAATGAGAAACGCATCTTCAACTACAGGATTTCCTGAGCTAGGAGAGTAGTAGAGACTGCCTTCTGCATCCTGGCAAACCGATTCCAGTTTCTGCTTACAATGATGCAGCACGACCCCTCCAACATGAAGCTCATTGTCACCACATGCATGGTTGTGCACAACTTGATGAGGATGTGATATCCTCGGCACCAGAACCAGCAGCTTGACCATGCAGAGAATGTCAACCACAACTTCATCCCAGGAGCATGGAGAGAGGGCCGAAACCTGGCACAGTACCTAGACCCAACAATGCTTCCAAGGAAGGAAAGAAGCAGCGGAATCTCATCAAGGACTGGGCCAACTCCCCAGCCGGTTCAGTTCCATGGCAAGACAATATGATCTAGATGTTGTGATATATGCATAATAGATGTCCAGACACGTGGGTAATGTATGCTAATGAGATGCGTGAGGTTCTAGACGGTGAGTGAGACAAAGGAGTATGTAAATGAGATGAGATCATGGAAAGTTTAGCTGGCGGTTCAGCGAACCCTGGGCGTGAATGAACCATTCAGTATCCAGAAGTCAAAGTGTTCAGACGTTGTACTTTCACATGGTGTCAGATGAGGAAGAATGCCGCCCGCTAATACACTGCCGGGTTTGCGACCACCTGGTCAGCTTTTCCTCAGCAACGCAAGATCGAACTGGAAAACATGGATCAGAGCATATGACATATACGCCACTGCTGCAGGTGTCATAATGAAGACAGAACGAGTGCAATGCTGCATCTTTCTTCACGTCGCTGGCGAGGAAGCGCAAAAAGTTTTCGCCAATATGGACATCGCTCTCGCTGATCGAGACAGGATCGGACCACTTACGGAGGCATTTCAAACATATTGTGTAGGCAAGTGCAGTTTGATAATAACAAGATACAAGTTTAATACGCATAATCAAGCTAAAGAAACTATGGCTACGTACATCACAGCGTTGAGAGACAAGATAAAGGATTGCGAATATGGAACAGTGGCGGAGTCGCTGTTGCGCAATCGGTTAGTAGCTGGTGTAAGGAACGTTAATTTGCGTAACAAACTGCTGCAAACTGCTGAGTTAACTCTGGAGAAGTGTGTGAGTATGTGTGAAATGAGTTAATTCAGTTCGGATCTGGTGGAGGACACCAAATCAGATGTTGAGAGTAAGGAGATTGATTTTCTTAGGAACTATGCTACTGCGCGTACTGGTGCACCGGCGGTTCGGTCATTGGCGACGCGATCTTGGAAATCGCCATCGTGGAATTCTGGTGGTGCCAGTGCAGGAGAGTTCAAGATCCGCTGTCAGAACTGTGGATACGAACACCGCCGGGGAGTCTGCCCAGCGAAAGGCAAAGCTTGCATAGCCTGCAAGAAGATCGGGCACTTTGGTAAGGTCTGCAGGAGCAGACTTGGCAGAGTCAACCAGGTTACCGTTGAGGAGCCCGACCCTCACAATGCTGAGCAAGACCCGGATCCGGCAGAGGTCAATGTGCTGACAACGGATCTGTTCGTCGGTGCCGTGGACCGCGGTGCCGAGCGAGATGCCGAGCTGTGGTTCGCGACCGTCCGAGTGAACGGTTGCCCTGTCAAGTTCAAGCTCGACATCGGGTCGGAGGCGAACGTGCTTCTGAGGAACATCTTCGACAGAGTTGCTCCGGGGCAGCTGACGAACACAAGGTGTTCGTTGCTGACGTTCTCGGGACATCGGATCACTCCCGACGGTGAGGCGTTGGTTGACGTAAACGGCAGAGACTTCAAGTTCCAAGTGGTGCGGAACTGTCAGCCTATTTTGGACAAGCAGGCTTGCATGACATTGAACCTGCTGGCACGGGTTGATGACGTGCACTGAGCTGTGCCAACAAACATTTCCAAGCCGACAAACAGTCCCAGGGGCCGGGCTGAGCAGCTGGTAAGCAAATACAAAGATGTGTTTCAGGGTTTGGATTTGATCAAGGCAAATGCTGTCATTCATGTTGATAAATCTGTACAACCTATTATCAATCCACCTAGACGGATCCCAATTTCTATTCAGAGTAAAGTACGGAGTGAGCTTGATCGCATGGTGGAGTTAGGTGTAATAGTTGAGCGGGATTAACCTACCGAGTGGGTTAATTCCATAACTATCGTAAAAAAAACAAATAAGATAAGGATTTGTCTGGATCCGACTAAGTTGAACAAAGTGATAAGGAGAGGGCCTTTCCCTACCAAAACAATTGACGAAATTATTGCCAAAACAGCAGATGCGAAATATTTCTCAGTTTTGGATGCGATGACAGGGTATTGGCAAATAGAGTTAGATGAAGAAAGTTTGTGTCTGTGCATGTTTAACACTCCGTGGGGCCGGTACAGGTACACCCGCCTGCCTTTTGGCATTAAAACAGCCAGTGACATTTTTATTCAGGAAATGCACCATGTCATGGGCGATCTACCCGGTATCGGGATAGTCACAGATGACATTTTGGTATATGGGTCAACGGTTGAGGAACACAACGAGAGGCTCAAGGCGATGTTGGACCGAGCTATGTCGGTAAATCTTAAATTAAACGAGATGAAATCTTTGCTATGCAAAACTACAGTAAAGTATGTAAGTCATCAACTTACCCAACAAGGTGTCAAGCCTGATCCAGACAGAATACAAGCAATAGTAGACATGCCAGAGCCACGTGACAAACAAGGCGTCCAAAGGTTCCTGGGGATGGTTGGATATGTGCACAAGTTCATACCCAACATGTCCGAGATCGCCAAACCACTGCGCACGCTCCTTGCTAAGGATGTCGCATGGCACTGGCAAACCGAACAGCAGGGCGCGTTTGATACGTTGAAGGAAAAGTTAAGAACTGCTCCTGTGTTGTCGTATTACAATGTCAAGAAGCCCATTGTTATTCAAGTAGATGCTTGTCAGCCAGGTCTGGGTGCCGTTTTAATGCAAGATGACAAGCCAATCGCACTCGCAGTGTGGCTATGCCACTATTGAGAAAGAAATGCTCGCCATATGTTTCGGATGCCAGAGGTTTCATGACTATATCTTTGGCAAGGAGGTTCAAATTCAAATGGACCACAAGCCGTTGGTGGCGATAATGCAGAAACCAATTCTCAAACTTTCGGCCAAGATGCAGAGAATGCAATGCGTTTGCAAAACTACAATATTCAGCTATGTCATGTGAAGGGTTCATTGATGTTTTTTGCAGACACGTTGTCCAGGGCACATAGTGCCAATGTAGGTCATGGTAGCCTGTTCGATGACACGTTCTGCGTTGCTGCAGTGGACATGCAATCATCAAGTTTGTTGAGTAAGATTGTCAGAGAGTATGAAAAGGATGTGTCCAGGTCCATGTTGATCACGCACATTGAAGATGGGTGGGTCACTACACGCATACAGACACCGCCGTGTCTGAGACAGTACATCCCACACAAAGATGAGTTAACGGTAGAGAACAATCTGGTCATGAAAGGCAATCGGGTGGTGGTTCCTCCGGGTCTCCGCAGTGAAATGATTGAGGCATTACACAAAGCACATTTGTGCGTGACAAGATCCAAGCAGCTGGCACGAGACTGTATGTTTTGGCCTAACATAAACAAACAAATTGAGGATAAGGTCAGTCGGTGTAACACTTGCCAAAACAACCGCAAGAGTTTGCATAATGAGCCATTGATTAATCACCCGATAGCCTGTCAACCGTATGAAAATTTGGTGCAGACTTGTTTGAGTTGAACCATAAAAATGACCTGATAACTGTAGATTATTACACGAAATATCCGGAGGTAACGTTGTTAGGTGATACGTCATCTGTCACAGTCATTGAGGCGTTGAAGAATAATTTTGCAAGGCACGGTATTCCTAGTCAGGTCATTTCGGACAATGGTCCGCAATTTAAGAGCCATGAGTACAGGGAGTTCGCACAACACTATGGTATTCCAGTCCGCAGTATCCACGCAGCAATGGCCAGGTGGAAATGCATCTCCGGCTCAGCTGCTCATGAGTAGGAGGCTGAGAGGGAGGTTGCTGATGGCGGAAGAAATGTTGATACCCGAAACACAAAATCCAAAGAAAGTGCAGACAGCGAAAAGGCAACAAAGTCAGAAAGTGTTTCATGACAAGAAATGTGGTAAGCCGCACAAACCTATGAAAGTTGGGGACAAAATAAAATACAAAAATCATGCTGGGGAATGGAAAAAATGGGTTATTTTAGGTCGTACGGGTATCTCGGGGAGAGAGTATCAAATTTTGAACGAGGCAGGTAATATGTTGTATAGAAATCGAGTTCAGATTATAGGGGCGCCTGAGGGGGGACGTCCTGAACCAGTCGGGCAGATGCAGAGTGGGTCAGCGTCATTGCCGAATGTTAACACTGTGGCTAATCTAAGTAGGTCAGGTCGGCTGATTAGGCTGGCAAGCAGGTTAGACCTGTAGTGGGTCAGTTAGACTGTGTACACACGACACATGTGCATGGTAGGATTAAGTTGTGTTTCAGCAGCAGTTTGGTGTGTGTTGTGTTTATGGACGATGTATAACATGGAGGCTATAATGCCGGACATTTGAAGGACTTCAGTGCCATAGTGCGCTCAGACATTCACTCGTACCTGTGTTTAAGTTAAGTACGCATATATGTTTGTTGTTGCATTCGTTTGACTGATATGTTTGTGTATGTTGATGGTCATTTTGAAACATTGCATGTTTCAGAAATACTTTAAGGGGGGGATGTGATATATGCATAATAGACGTCCAGACATGTTGGTAATGTATGCTAATGAGGTGCATGAGGTTCTAGACGGTGAGTGAGACAAAGGAGTATGTAAATGAGATGACATCATGGAAAGTTTAGCCAGCGGTTCAGCGAGCGCTGGGCATGAATAAACCATTCAGGATCCAGAAGTCAAAGTGTTCAGACGTTGTACTTTCACAGATGTTACCCCACTCTCCTGGAAACCAAAAGGCTCTTTTAAGGGCAACCCTTTAGAAAATAAATGAAATTGTTATGTCTTCTTATTAGTGCAATGCCAATACTGTGATATGTGTATCCCCCCCCCCCCCCCCAGGCGTACCAGTCCCATGACTATGGGCAAATATATTGCCTGCTAACACCCCACACACACACCCCTTCAAACACTGCCATCTACCCTTTTTTCCCATTGTCTCCCCCCCCCCCCCTTCTACCCTAAAACCAGTGTACGTACCTAGGCTCTATATGCCATATTACCCCGCCCCCCTCATGAGATAAATCTGTAATCAATTTCTAACATGTCCATTATTATAAATAAGATATATCAAATTTTGTTATTAAAACACATTTACATGTCAGTTATATATTTGGTTGGGCAAGATTTTTTTTTATTTGTATAAAAAGTAGGATAATGGGCAAAGGCCAACATTATTTCCTTTATTTAACATGGGATTTGGGTGGATTTTTGTATTATAATAAGGATAATGGGCCAAATTGTGTACAAAATATTTACTCAAACATCAAATTCTAGTTTAAAATGTATTTATTTACATCTAAAATGGTAGGACATGGTATAGAAATGTATGATACGCTAGCAATATGTCGGACATACGCTCTGTATACGTTCATTTCGTTGTGTATACAGTGTGTATGCATCCAACTTCCCCCCCCCCCCCCCCCCAAGTTCGACGAGTTTCAACATATTGGGAATTTTACATTTATTTCATAGGTTTGGCATACGCTGATGCAATATGTATACGGCATAGTGTGACAGGGCCTTAACTCAGTCACTGGTTCCCGCCATCTGACAAGTGTGGTAGAGTTGTACTGCACCTTAGTCATACTAGACCACAATTCACCACCTGTTGTTGTTACTGTTAATATGTTTTATTCTTAGTCCAAGTGTACTTTTATTGTTTGTTGTCAGAACAGTATTTTGTCAGTGCTAATGCACTGATAGTCTATTACTGATCTTATGTGCCTCATACAGTAGTACTGGCAGGAGGCTATATATGCCAGGCAAATGATATTTAGTGGGTTTCTTTTAACAGAGCAAGAGAAGTCGTGCAAAGAGCTGTGCTAGAGATAATTTGTTGGAGTGCTGTTCGGGTCTCATTTGTGAAAGTACGACGTCTGAACACTTTGACTTCTGTATACTGAATGCTTTATTCGCCGTCCAGGGACCTGGACCACCGGCACCCTGTGCCTCTGACGTCATCTCATTTACATATTCCTTTGTTCTCTACTCATGCCTGGATGTCTTTTACGTATATATTACATTACCCCTTCACAAGTATTTTTTAGATTTAAACATATATACTTAAAAATGGTTACATGTACATTGAGTTTACAGGTTAAAGCACAATATAAAAATAACACATAGTGACATAATGCCATAATGTCTTAGTCTCTGACCATGTTTAGCCAATGTCTCCATGTACCCATTCACTCATGTCTGTGAAAGTACAACGTCTGAACACTTTGACTTCTGGATACTGAATGACTTTATTCCCCTCCAGGGCTCAAACCATAGCCGGCCATACTTTTCCATGACGTCATCTCATTTGCATATATTACAGACGTGTCTAGACATCTAGACGTCTAGATGTCTATTACGCATATATCACAATGTCCTTTGGGTTATTGTCTGGCTATGTATAGCCTCCCTATGACATAATGTGAACTTTGAAATAAACAATGAACGTATTTTCTGAAAATAAATCTTAATGCTAACATGCACATAGTTTTAGTGTGTCATTACAGCTGGCAGCTGTGTAGTCTTTAGAGGTCTAGCCTGTCCACCGGCCTAATCACTCGACCTGACCTAGTTAGATTAGCTGCGTTGTTTACATCTGTCTGTCTTGTTGGCATGTTCTGTGCGCATCCGACTGGTTCGGGCTGAATGGCCTCTGGTGCCCTTATGATTTGTACTCTGTTTTTATACAACATCTTACCCGACTCGTTCAGAATTTGGTATTCTCTTCCTGAAGCTCCTGTATGCCCAAAAATCACCCCTTTTTTCCATTACCCCTCATGGTTTTTGTAGCTGACATTATCACCAGTTCTCAATGGCTTGTGTGCTTTGCCACACTTTTTGTTGTGTAAACTTTTTTCACTCTGTTGACGTTTCGTCATTTGTGATTTCTTTGGATTTTGTGTTTTGGGTATCAAATTATCTTCGGACATAGGTAGTCTTCCTCTTAGCCTCCTGCTCATGAGCAACTGAGCTGGAGATGCATTAAGCACGGGCAAGGGAGTATTCCTATAGTTGAGCAATGCCAGCTGAAAATCTGATTTTGTGTCTAAACATTTTGTTAGCATGTTTTTTATTGTTTGGACAAATCTTTCAATTTGGCCGTTACTGCGGGGATACTTGGGACTCGAGAATGTGGCTATGAACCCAAAATGTTGTGCAAATTCTTTGTATTCATGGTTCTTAAACTGCGGACCGTTGTCCGAAATTACCTGGCTTGGGATATCATGCATTGCGAAGTTATCCTTCATAGCTACGATCACCGTGGCGGATGACGTATCCTTCAACAAAATGACTTTCGGGTATTTAGTGTAATAATCTACTGTTATTATGTAGTTCTTGTGGTTTATTTCGAATAGATCTGCGACTATCTTTTCGTAAGGTTGACATGTTATTGGGTGACTTATAAGTGGTTCTTTATGTAAACTTTTCCGATTATTTTGGCATGTGTCACAACGACTGACTTTATCCTCAATTTGTTTATTGATGTTGGGCCAGAACTGCAGTCACATGCTAGCTGCTTGGACTTATTCGATTAAGTGCATCTCGTCCAATGCTGCAATCATTTCACCACGGAGCTTTGGAGGTACTATGACATAATTGCCCTTCATTACCAAGTTGTTTTCTACTGTGAGTTTGTCTTTATATGGAATGTACTGTCATAGACATGGCGGTGTTTGTGCATGTGTAGTGTCCCACCCATTTTCGATATGTGATATTAACATGGACATGGATATATCGTCTTCATACTCTTTGACGATTTTACTTAACAGACTGGACGATTGCATGTCCACTGCAGCAACCCTGAGTGTGTCATCAAATAGGTCAACATGACCTAATTCAGCAATGTGTGCTCTGAACAGCGTGTCTGCAAAGAACATTCATCATCATCATGCTGTCGGTCGCGATGCGACAAAGACTGCTTTCATTACTTGACTGCCGCTCTCCATTTAGCTCGGTCGAGGAGAGTCCTGACGTTCCATTGAGCAACCCTTAACATGGTATAGCTATATGTTTTAATTTTGCAATCGCATTCGCATTCTTTGCATACACGCTGACAGCTTATGTATCGGCTTCTGCATGACGGCCACTAACAGTTTGTGATCAGTTTGAATTTGAACTTCTTTGCCGAAGATATAGTTATGAAACCTCTGGCAGCTGAAACATATTGCGAGCTTTTCGATAGTGGCATAGCCACACTGTGCTGAATCTAGTGTATGAGATGCGAGTGAGATTGGCTTGTTATGTATTGTATAACGTGTTATGCTCATATTATTTAGGTTGCAGGGCCTTAATATCGCCTACCACCGATGGGCTGGTGGGCGCTGTGCCGACTGCGCTCTCCCGGCCGGGGCTCTGTGAGCCTCGGGAAAGCATCCAATCAGCAGGAAGCTCCCCGGGAGAGGTGAAGTCAGGCAGCGCGGCCTCTACCAGGCATCCATTCGATCGAAAATTTGACTTTTTGAGGACGTACCGCAGTCGCTTCTCTACTTCCACACGGACGCAGGTCGCTGCAGCAGTCTAGTGATGGGATTGGACATATGCCAGGCGTGTGGGGATGAGCATGAGCATGAGCCTTCACGCACGTGGGGGTAAGTGCAGAGTGGTGAAGGCCAAGGTGAGCCGTAGAAATGTGAAGGTGGAGCCGTCGGATGATTATCATGTGGGGACGGAAAGTACCGATGAGGGTACCGCGGACACTATGCTTAAAATGGCGTTGTATGATGTCAGTGAGAAGAAACAAATGTCCACACAGAGCGCACCGGTTAAAGTTGAACCAGATGCGGAAGAATTGGAACTGAGGAAGCAGAGCTGAAGGCTGCGCTAGACAAGGAAATTGCAGCGGAGGAGCGCACAGAACGGGCGGCGACTAAACTGTCGAAGGAGAGAAAATCGAAGTCCAAGAAGAAAAAGAAATCTAAAGAGAGGAAGGAATCCAAAACAAGTGATACGGGGGAGAATGGGGGGGACTCCTCCCCATCATCGCCATCGTCTTCAGACTCTAAGGATTCCGACGACAGCAGAGACAGCAGCCGGGAGCGCAGGAGACGAAGGAGGAAGAAGAAGAGTAAGTTTTCTATTGAACGCTTTACCAAGGGAAAGGTGAATCTAGTATATGAGATGCGAGTGAGATTGGCTTCTTATCCTGCATGATAAGAGCACCTAGACCTGACCGACAAGTGTCTACTTGAATGACAATTGGCTTGTCTACATCATAATATGACAATACGGGAGCAGTTCTCAATTTTTCTTTGCGTTTGTCATATGCGACTTGCTGTTCGTTTTGCCAGTGCCACACATCCTTACTAAGGAGCGTGCGTAGTGGTTTTGTGATCTCAGACATGTTGGGTATAAACTTGTGAACATAGCCAACCATGCCCAGGAAACTCTGCACACCTCGCTTGTCACGCGGCTCTGTATTCTGTCTGGATATGGTTTTGCACCTTGTTGGGTAAGTTGATGACCTACATATTTCACTGTTGTTTAGCATATCAAAGATTTTGAATTGTTTAACTGTATGACGACTACTTATTACCACGGGACCGCTGGGTAAGCACACCCAGCCAGTCTGCATATATTAGGGACACCACCTGACCTGGGGTTGAGTGACAGGTGTCCCCTCTTGGGCTCCACCCCTCCCAGGCTGCAGAGGTGTCTGATTGGCTGGCTGTGTGAGCCCAGTCACACTGGTTCTCCTTGCACTTGCTGGACAGACGACACTTAAGCCGTGTTTACATGGGAGAGTTAAATAGCTTCATATAAATCGCCTTGCCTAGTTCGCCTCACATTCGCCGTGTAAACAGGACTCTGGGGCGGATTAGGGCTGATTCGCTTCATATGATTCACTTTATGTAAGCCACCTTGCCAGGTGGTTTATATGAAGCGATACAGCTTGTTCCCGGGCGGCGATAGTGTAAAGTAGTAGTGCTTGCCGGCTACAGGGGGAGCAGTAACTAATTGCTGGTGCCCAGCAGTGTGAGGGACCGATTAGGCCAAAATCTATTGAATGCGATCATATTTAACAGAATTACATACTCAAATAATGAAATTTAATTAAATTAACCCTAAATTACAAGCGATATTAACGTAGCAGCTGCATCGGCGTCGAATCGCCGAGTGTAAAGTAAACAAATAGCAGTGCTCGCCGGCTACAGGCAGAACTAAGGCTGCTGGTTCCCGGCGCCGAAACACTTTCAAACTCGCTTCGTGTAAACGCGCCACTACTTCGCTTCATATGAATCGCTTTGTCTAATTCGCTTCACAATTGCCCGTGTAAACACGGCTTTATTCTAGAGATACCAAAGGAAGCAGTTCACCACTAAGCCGTGTGTAACACCCATAGGACTTAGGTTCAATGTGCTGTAGGCACTGATTTTGACTGAACAAGCAGAAGCCATGTGTGTCTGTGTAGCAGATTGTAAGTGAGTCAGGGTGGCAGATCACTAGTAGGTGAACAAGAGTTGTAGCAATAAAGCTCAACCTTATCACTGTCAATCTTGCGTGACTTGTCTCCCTTTCTTTCTTATGAGTTGTGTTTTGGTATTTAGTGGGTGGAGACTGGCAGCCAGTTGCCAGGATCCTCCTGATAGTAGGGAGTATAAGATGAGTAACTGCAACGGCCAGCAGTAATTCTTCACAGTGTTGACTCCTGCGCGTTTAAGCAGCTTGATAGTCCACCTTGCGAGAGTGTCTCTCAAGATAGCTTCATGTGGTCAATTTTTTTTTTTTTTTTTTGTAAATATGTTTATTCTGCTGAATAATTCTTTTGTCAGTGCCGAAGCACTGGTCTTCCAGCCATTTTTCAATTCAGGGTTATTTACACAAAAGGTACATAGAATAAGGTGTACAATACCTGTTGAATAGACAATTTGCACCATGTAACACAATGAAATTCTGAAACCCAAAAGTTCCATAACAATATGGTACAGTAGTGTCATATAACCAGATCAATATTAGTCAGATCAATGTGAGTATTTACATAGTATTTAGAATGTAAGCAGAAGTTATCTTCTGTATTCAGTTGGTAAACTTGTAGTAAGTTTTAATGTTCAGTTGCAGTTAGGCAAGCGGTATATAAATGTTGGTTTGTTAGGAAAATTCTAGTGTAACTCTAATGTAGCTAGTTATGTGAGTTTATGAATTATGTTTTTGGGGTGGGGTTGTTAATAATACACTGGACCATCTGTGACCAGTGAAGCAGTGGGACCAATCCCAGTGCATTTAGGTCTTAAATTTTACATTTTTACCTGGACTGTCTCTGTCATCGTATATGGTTGACTGGAGATAACAGAGGAACAGCAACAAATTTTAAAAAGTGGGGGCTGGGGGGGGGGGGGGGGGGGGGGGAGGAGAAACCGAGGCTGAGGGTTTGGTGGTCTGCCACTTACGATATGGTGACGCCATGGAACATACTTTACTGCAACTGCATAAGGGCCTGCCCAATCCGATGTACTCTTAGTGAGTTTTTTAAATTCTAGGTAAGAGGATGCTGCCCTGGTTCTGGTTGGTAGGTTGTTCCACATCATGCTGCCTTTGTAAATTGGTGCTTTAATTAGTTTGTTTGTGGAAGGCTTGGGGACTTTGAGTAGAGTGGAATCAGCCCGTCTAGTATTCCTTTTTGTGTTTTCTATATATTGGGTATCTCTGGCTCTTCTGTACATAAGTGATAGGAGATGTGAATCTCTTCTAACCATTAGGTAATCTAGGTTTGCTTTGTCATGCATTTCCTGTACACTTAGTGTTTTGCCCCAATAAATTGTTCTTAACGCCCGGTTTTGGATCCTTTGTAGCTTAGTCAGTTGCTGCTTTGTGAGCAATCCATAAATTATATCATTATAGTCTATTATTGGTAGAACTGTTGATTTATACAGCAGTAGGGCAGTGTTTTCGCTTATGAAGCTCCGCATCTTCCTGATTGTAGTCATTTTTAGTGCCAATGATTGAGTTAGTCTAGCCAGCTGTTGATTCCCATTTAAGGTAGAATCAATCACTGTTCCTAAGTACCTGTATGCACTTACCTCCTTAATTTGATTTCCGCCAATATGCAGTGTTATGGGTTGTGCCCTTGCCTTCCTTGCTTTGGTGCCATAAATGAAAAACTCAGTTATATTGGTGTTAAGGGATAGTTTGTTTTCACTACACCACAGGTTAACCCTGGTCAGCACTGTCCGAACCTGATCGGTTGCTATTTGGAAATCTTTATTGTGTACTGTGAGTGCTGCATCGTCTGCAAATAATGTGAATGTTGCATCCTCTGTTACTTGGGGTAAATCATTTATAAAGATTAAAAACAGAAGGGGGCCCAGGGTTGAACCCTGCGGAACTCCAGTTTTAATAGTCCTGATGGTTGACACAGTGTCATTAAGTTTTGTGCATTGTTTACTATTAGTTAAGTAGTTGGCCATGAATGTACAGGTTTTCTTCCCAAATCCTGCTTTCTGGATTTTCTGCAATAGTATTCTATGGTCAATTGTATCGAAAGCTTTTTTGAAGTCAAGGTATACTGCAATTGTAAGTTCACCTTTGTCCATGTTGGTCAATAACTCATCCATAAGAGAGGCCAATGCCCTAGTTGTTGATCTGTCTTTTCTAAATCCATTTTGTTGGGTGGTTAGGTCATTTGAAGACTCTAAAAATGTTTTTATCTCATCATGTATTATTTGTTCTATGATTTTGCCAGGAAGAAGGAGAATAGATATTGGGCGCAGCTCACTACAGTATCTTGGGTTATTGGTCTTTGGGATGGGTGAAACTGTAGCTAGTTTCCAGCTTTCCGGAAAAATACCAGTGTTGACCACTAGGTTATACAGGTGAGTGAATTCATTTATAAGTGCAGTAATTGAAACCTTCATTAGGGCTGAGCTGATGTCTTTAATGCCAGATGACTTATATGCTGATGCAGCATTGACCTTTCTGAGGATTTGCTCCTGTGTTATCTCAGTCAAATCATACGTCTGATCATTGGTGGTGACCGTGTAGGTGTCCTGACTATCTACAGCCTGGTCAAACTTTCTGGCAAGATTCTCACCTACATCAATAAAGTAGTTGTTAATCTCTTCTGCCAGGAGGCTATCTAGTATTCTCTCCCCGTTGTCCTCATTACTAAGGTTGCTGATAATGGATTTTGCTTCCGGGTTAATTTGTTGCAGTTCATGCCAGAGTCTCTTAGGATTTTGCTTATACTTATTTATTTGGTCTAAACAGTGCCTAGACTTGGCTTTTCGCACCTCGTTTTCTGGCCTTCCTGACCATACATTCAGCTAAAAATTCATCCCCAGGGTCTCTTGTTATATCTGATTTCCGAATGAAATAATCTCTGTCCTGTTGTAATTCTAGGAGTTCATTGTTCAAATAACCAGCTGTTTTGTTTCTTATGTCAAGTCTAACCAGGGGACAGTGTTTGTTTGCAGCATTGACAATTATTTCTTGTATCATGTCCCAGCATTTGTTTGGATCTTCCTCTGATAGTAGTTCTGCTGTATTGTTTTCCCTCAAAGTGGCTGCTAGATCATTGAAGTTACAATTCCTGTAGGTGCGGCCCCAGTAGATGGTGGTTCTTTTGTCATTTCTGGGCTTTTTCTTTATTATATATATTGGTTTATGGTCGCTTATATTGTAGTTCAATACACCCGATTTTGTACAGTACTTGATATTAGTGAAAGCAAGGTCTATTGTTTTTTGTGTGGTCCTTGTTACTCTAGTCGGTTGTTTAATTACTTGCTGGAGTTCATGTTCTGCCGCAAATTGTTTCATATAGCCTGCAGGTGGGTGCCTCTTAGCGCTGTAGTCAATGTTAAAATCACCAATTAGGAGCACTTCATACTTATTAATGTCTGGGATCTGATTCATTGACATGCTTATTTGCTCTATTGCTTCATTTATGTTTCCATTTGGAGGTCTGTAGATGTTACCTATTAATATTCTTTTTGTGTAGGGTCTAGTTATGACAGCCCATTGGAGTTCAATGTTTGGATTAGCTTATAAAGCTTATTAATAGTTATAAAGCTTATAAAGCTTATTAATAGTTGTCTGGAGTTTCTGACTCCACGTGACTTGGATATATAAGCCCTAATGGCTGAAACTACAAATAGCTGTTTATCTTCCAGAAAACTAGTAACATGTACTGTGGACAGTGGATTCCTGTACGATTTGATTTAAAGTCGCCGGGTATACCTCACCCAGATACAAATGAATCCATCATCAAAAGCTCTCCAAATGTACCTTTGCTTAGTTTTTTCACTTCATGCAAATGAACATGTGGGAGAAGAGTGTTGAGGTCTGTGATGTATGAATGACATCATAGATGGAATTCCCTCATCACATGACCTAGAGGGGTTCCCCACACACAGGGGAAGCCATGGCAACTACGAAGATGGCAGCCACAGAAAGCTCTCAATTCAACTTTTAAAGTCTATTAATCTACATGATTTAATCAATTATTCACACAAAAGTAGCTGGTTATGAGAAATAAACATTTGAACTTTATATTTAGCATTTTAGATTGCAAATTCTAACATTTTTCTCTATATGGTTGTCTAAAAGCCTTGTCAGTGCTGCTGGACTAACTACAACACAACAGGAGCAACCAATTTCAGCACTCTCTCCCCCCCCCCCCCCCCCCCCCCCACGTAAGTATACAGTTACATCAACTGAAAAACTGCAACGGTATGGTTTGTGCCTCAGCAGCCTATTCACACTATTCACGCCGTGGCCATGTTGAAACCAGACTGAGGCCACGTACGCGTCTGCGAGGCGCTGCTGTATGAAAAGTCATGCAAATACTTTTTCGTCGACCAAAACCTCTCAAAATCACTCAAATTTGAAAGTTTTCATTTTGTTAACTACCATATTTATCTTTGCATACCTGTTTTCTATCTATTGGCCAATTTTCACGAAGATTGGATGACCCTTGCATGGTGATTTTCCAATTCTTTAACTACAATGTGACTGTCAACTTCAAGTCTGCATAGTTATGGTGGTATCATGTACCATGCAGCACTGTCAGTGTAGTTATCTGTGTAACACAGTTAAACAACTTGTCTTAAGCCGTGTTTACACGGGAGAGTTAAATCGCCTCATATAAATCGCCTTGCCTAGTTCGCCTCACATTCGCCGTGTAAACAGGACTCTGGGGCGGATTAGGGCTGATTCGCTTCATATGATTCACTTTTTGTAATCCACCTTGCGAGGTGGTTTATTTGAAGCGATTCAGCTTGTTCCCGGGCGGCGATAGTATAACATAGTAGTGCCTGCCGGGAACAGGGGGAGCAGTAACTAATCGCTGGTGCCCGGCAGTGTTAGGGCCCGATTACGCCGAAATCTAGTGAATGCGATCATATTTAACAGAATTAAATCCTCAAATAATGAAATTTAATTAAATTAACCATAAATTCCAAGCGATATTAACGTAGCAGCTACATCGGCGTCGATTCGACGAGTGTAAAGTAAACAAATAGCAGTGCTCGCCGGCTACAGGCAGAACTAAGGCTGCTTGTTCCCGGTCGCCGACAGACTTTCAAACTCGCTCGTGTAAACGCGCCACTAATTCGCTTCATATAAATCGCATTGTCTAATTCGCTTCAAAATTCCCCGTGTAAACACGGCTTTAGTAATTACATATTAATAATAGCTTCAAAAGGGTTCAAATATATTTTTTAATATATTGTCATGGGGGTGATGAAAATGGGAAATATTGCGCCTAGAGCGGGACTCGAACCCGCATCTCTTTGCACTCCGGGCCAGTGTGCTAACCATTACACCACCTAGGCTCCCTGATATCAACACACTCCCCACGCCTACCTGTCTATGTGGTTACTTGCCTGAGAGGTCAGTGCAGACCACTACACTCGTCCCCCCTGGAATTGTAAGTCTTGTAATGCTTACAATTACATACACACAGGCAATGCACTAACACATACATACACAGGGTAGGTTCAACAACCATACAGCGCAAAGCTTGTACAGGATCCTGGTCACGGCACCAGTGTCATGGGGGTGATGAAAATGGGAAATATTGCGCCTAGAGCGGGACTCGAACCCGCATCTCTTTGCACTCCGGGCCAGTGTGCTAACCATTACACCACCTAGGCTCCCTGATATCAACACACTCCCCACGCCTACCTGTCTATGTGGTTACTTGCCTGAGAGGTCAGTGCAGACCACTACAATATCTATGTTAAGAAAGTTATGCAATTTTGAATTTAAGAAAAGATTGGCAGCCAAGGTGAGTGACTTTGTTGACATTGTCTCCTGAAATGCATCTGATCGTCACTCAATCTTCATGAAAATTGACCAATAAATAGAAAAAGGTATGCAAAAGTGAATATGATAGTTTCAAAAGTGAAAATCTTCAAATTGTACTCCTTTAATTTCTGTAGTAGTTCATACACATCTGCACACAGCAGTGTCTTATGGCCATTTTCAATACCCAAAGTGCACTCAGCCTCGTTCTGATGCCGAATTAGGTCACGCTTGAATAGTCCCAGATAGCACACAGACGTCGGCCCGACGGCGGCCACTCCGGTGGCCCGATGGTGGAAACTGCCGTCGGGCCGACGTTGTTTTGTCCATCCTCCCGCCGTCGACTCGACGGCGGCTGCCACCGTCGCCCCGACGGTGGAAACCGCCGACGAGCCGACAGCGACAAAACAACGTCGGCCCGACGGCGACAAACGCCGTCGGCCCGAAGGCGACAAACGCCGTCGGGCCGATGTTGTTTTGTCCAACCTCCCGCCGTCGACTTGACGGCGGCTGCCGCCGTCGCCCCGATGGCGACAAACGCCATCGGCCCGAAGGCGACAAACGCCATCGGCCCGAAGGTGACAAACGCCTTTGGCCCGAAGGCCATCTTGTTTTTTTTCCTGAGAAGACACTGTCACTCTAGTGTCAATACGTACAGGTGCAAAAATATTAAATTAAAACAAGTTTAGAATTTCGACAATAAAGGCCTAAAACTCGGCTAAAACATCAGAGCGTCATTAAATACGTCTGATCGGTCTGGGTCCGAACGCCCGACCTTCTATCGTTGCCAGGAGAGTCGCAATTGGCGTCTCCTAGCAACGCTTTACGGCCGGAATCCCGGTGCCTCGTGAATGTTTGGCATTCGCGAGTCTGCCATGGCGAGTAGCCCGTATTTCCAAAAACGGGTTAATCGGCGCACGCTCATAAATGTCGCAAGGCGAATAGTCTCGCCCACTTCACATACATACATACATACATACATACATGCATACATACATACATACATACATGCATGCATACATACATGCATGCATACATACATACATACATACATTCATACATACATACATACATACATACATACATACATACATACATACATACATACATACATACATACATACACACACACCTTGTATATGTGACGTCCTATACACAAATAGCCTGAACTGAGAATAGTAATGATGTGTGGTCTCTGTGGCCTACTGGTTAGAGTGTTGAACTTGTAATCTGATGTTGTTTGGTGGTGTGGGTTCAAACCCCATAGTCCATGCTGTCCAAAACCTTTTTACATTCAACAAAAAAAAAACGTTTTTCATCTATATGTATTTCTCATTGAATTATGCAATGTAATTGTACTAACATTTATTTTACATTACGCAAATATATTTCCTGATTGAACTAATCTAAAAAAAATTGAAAATACCTCAGTTTTACCTTCCCTTCTCTCCACTCGCCCAACCATTTTTAAAACAACAGCTGCCAGCTAGACCCAGCCTCAGAAATCCCCTCCCCCACGCTGACCTCAGCACTACTCTCCTCACACATATTTGGTATTATAAACATAAAAACTAAACAAAGTTGTGCTTTGGAGGGGGAGGACTGAATATATTGGGCTGAGGTCGTGGGAGGGGCTGAATGCAAAACAGTTTTCTTCTTTTTCCTTTCTCTTTCCCTTTCTCATTCTCTTTCCTTTTCCTTCTCTTTTTTGGGGAGAGGGGGGCTTTAAAACCCACAGCCCCCACTCTGGCTACACCGCTTGCCCTGCATATACATAATATATGCATATCAAATTCTTTCTTTGCCATATGTAGGTAGGAACCAAAAGCTTCAAATGCGCTTTCGTTCACTTCACGATATCAATATATTACAATGTCTCATCTGCTTTCTATTATGACATTTAGGTTAGAAACTAGTATGCTGAAACACAAATGTATAGATCTATAGCTCGACTTGCAACACGTGCTCGTTTGTTTTTGTTTGTACCGGATGTGACGTCATAGTAGTGTATCATGGGACGGAAACATGGTGGACGTTGTCTTACATTCAAGCCAAAGTTAGACAGCCCGTCGCATTTGTCGCCCTTTACACTGTTCTAAAGGTGCTGCAATCATGGGCACTAAAGTCAACCAGAATGCCATTGATCTGAAAGATCAGGGGAACAAGTTTTACGCGATAAGGAAGTACAATGACGCCATAGATTGCTACACAAAAGCTATCGTAAGTGTTTCAGTCACTGCGACTGTCACATTTAACACCAGATTGACCAAGTAGACTTTGCTCAAATTGAATTTATTTTAATAGATTTAATCATAGCATGTCGTATTCAAAGCATGTATTTCTCATCTTAATGTTATGAAAATATAACGGGAAGGGGTCTCCTGCGGTGAATGTATATCCAATTTTAACGTGACACTGATATAACGTTCTTTTAGAACCAATCCCTTGCCTTGGCCTTGTCTCCAAGGAGTAGTACAAAGAACATAACGAGCACCGGGGTTGGCGACTAATAATTAAATAATTAATATTGACCATGTAACATGAGCACAGCATTCTGGCTTGTTGAACCATAGCCTATGCCATTGCGACCTGCTTGTTACACTTATAACAATGAATAGTGTTACTATGTTGAATAGTCATGATTTGTGTTACTCCCATTCCCATCACCGTTATACTCGTGAACGTGTCTTCTTATTTCAGGTGGAAATTATTTAGAATTTGCCCTGGAAGAATTATGTTAAATTTGTTCACGTATATATATATATATATATATATATACATATATATATATATAATCTAGTTTATAAATATGATTCACATTGCCTTACACCACTATGTCTATTTACAATATATATATATATATATATATATATATATGCACCTGGTCACGTACACTGATCAGTAATAGAACATTTGCATTACCCCCTTGCTGAGTATCGGAATATTTTGCACTGGTATAGGCTACTGAGACACAAACTGTACTCGCCAAGCATACCCTTGCAGGTTTTCAGTCCTCAGGCGGTTGAGGCGGGACGAGGTTATCCTCTGTCGCTCCCGTATTGGTCATACATACTTGACACATACTTTTATTTTGACTGGAGACCGTCCACTTCAGTGTGAGCACTGCTGGCGTATACTGACAGTGTCACATTTTGGTGTGATGTCCTCACCTACAACCAGTTAGAAATGATGTATTTGGAAATGAGGGTGTGATGGCATCATTCCGATTCCATCCACTGTCTGCTCTATTTTACGTGTTTGATCAAATGTGTTTAAAAGAAACACCAACAACAATTATAAACTTGTAATTTTTTATAATCGGATGTTTGAACCACTGTATGACCCCCAATTGCCGATGTTTACTTTTTGTGCTGTGGGGGGGTGGGGGGGGCGTTAAACAAACAAAAAAGAAAAAAAGGTCAATTCAACCATCATGATACTGTTATTGGGTGGTAATACTTATATGTAATTTGCAAGAGGGAAATTTGTAATTATTAAATATATAAAATCAAGGTAGTGATGTGAATGAAATTAACAGCTAAATAGGAAAGTCTATCATACTATATCTAAAAGAACTAACACATTGTTATATGGCAGGATCTAATTGCAATTTCTCAATGCCGCGTTAAGCATTTATGGCTAACATGTTTTATTATTATTTTAGAAACATTATTATTATATTAGAAACAACTATCTTGATAATCTTCTGAATGTTGAACTTCGATGTTTTGGATGCAGGACCTCTTAGAAATGTATTTAAAGCACAAGGAAATTATCGTGTTCCTAAGAACAGTAGAACTGTATGATGACCTCTTGTGACCTGTCTTTTGATATATAAATTTTAGCATCTTTTGACACCTAGTATTTTTCTTTTTTAACAAAGCGACCGACTGACTGAACTCTACTCACTGTTCACTGTGAATATTTCCATCGCTCATTCGGGATTTGTTATCTGACCGATTTTTTCCCGTATATATAGTAAAGATTTGTGACCATTCTGGCTTCTCCCGTCACTTTAGAAGTCCCAAAGATCCTTAAAATATTGTCCTGACTTGTTGGCAGGCGATTCTCACCTATGCTAAATACATATGAGTGAAGCCGACTGCCTTGTATGTTCTGAACAAGCCATTAGAAAAAGTGTCAGGATGCTGGGTAAATGAAATGACCAAATAAATTCTTAATTTAAGAAGCAAAATGTATTCTTCACATACATCTTCATGTTTACCCGCTACCATTGATTTGAAAAATATAATAAAACATGTAGCTTAATACTAAATAGGCTTTAAAAGTCAAATCGAGAGCATGCTGTGATCACCATTTTGACTTTTTGCATTCTCTTCCACTTCACCAACCTTGCTCACTGGAACTAGAACCATCCAGTTAATTCCTAGTGAAGCGGTTTTTGCTAGAATTTAATGAGGGTTGTCATTCACCTCTACGCTGTGTAGGGGTGAATCTTTTATCTAGCATGAACCCTGACATGTAGTGTGGACTATGTGGCCTTTTTTCAGTCCAAAAACCCGTCAGTGGCGACATTCTTCACAAACCGTGCGCTATGTTACCTGAAGCTGCAACAGTGGGAGTTGGCGTGCCAGGACTGTAAGCGCGCCCTGGAAATGGAGTCGACACTTGTAAAGGGACACTTCTTCTATGGCACGGCCATGCTCGAACTGAGTCTCTACGACGAGGCCATCGCCAGCCTCATTAAAGGTAGTGTAGCCATGTTGGTTTAGCTATGGTACTTTTTTTTTTATCGGGGTGGGGTGCAGAGGGTTACATTCATTGATTAAGCAGGAGAAATTTCAATCACAGACAATTGGTCTTCCTCATTCCACTACTCCTTGTCTTATTCATGCCAGGCGCTAGGCTAGGGAGCGACAAGTATTAATTTTTGGTTGTAGTTCCAAGCATTATGTGGGGTGTATGGTCTAGTGTTATGTAGCGTTACAATAGGTATCCCAAGAGAGCGCCGCACTCTGGTGGAAATGCATCGTTTGGCACCAATAAGAGCTCATTTTAAACTCACTATAGTTCATCTAAAATTCTACCCATTGAATTGAAAAGTATATGGAATAATAGCTTATAAACTGCTCTTTATGTATCTCTTATTTATTATTTCTGTCACTATTCCGAATTTGAATAAAAACTATATTGGAGAGCCAAATTTGTGCATTTCAAACCTTTTGGCCGTATCTCCAGATCATCATGAATTATGGCAACATTCAATTCAAATTGTGCAAGGCCCCATATGTCCCACATGTTCAAAATCACATAGAAATGATAGAGGAGATTCCTAGCCACATTTTTCTATCAAACATCCATGAGAACTTTGAACAGAATTATTGTTAAAAAACGTTTGAAAACTTCAAAATGATGCAAAAACGGCTCCTAATTCTTTTTTAAATTTGTTTATATCACCTAATTTTGTCCTCTATTTAAATAATACAATTATTTTTGTCTATCCCGCATGGGGAAATGCACAAAAATGTGTGAACGCAAGAGAAAATAAATACTGGCTCTGCTGAATAGCTGATGTTGACAGTGACTGGTGCTCACTTGCTCTTCAATTTTAGCACTATTTTTTATTAAGTCATGCTTATAATTACAGAATTTAAACTTAGCATGCAATAGTCACACTCCCAATTAACCAAATTTATTCTAAAGCAGTGGGATATTCATTGGCATTGTGCTTTTTTTGGTCAATTTAGTTTTTTTAACGTTTGCGTATGTTTACCGCAGTGACAGTACACTTTGCCGCTTGCCAGCTCATTTTCTTCAATTTTAGCACTCACTAGTTATTATAAAGTATTAGCAGTGAATAGTCACACTTCTAATAAACAAAATTTGACCTGAAGCAGTGAAGTATTCATTGACATTGTGCTTTTTGTTGGGCGCTTTTGTTCTATTAACGTTTGCTTGGGTGTGTTTATCACGGTGACAGTGATTGTTGCGCGTCGGCTCATTTTCTTCAATATTTAGCAGTCTCTCATTAATATAAAGTCACACTCCTAAGTAATAGACTTTGATCTTACCAGTGATCAGTCACACTTCTAAATAACAGAATTTGATCTGAAGCAGTGAACAGTTTTGTACTTTTTGTTTTATTAATGCTTGCGCGCGTGGGTTTACTGAAGTGACAGTGATGCTTGCTCGCGTTTGTTTACCGTTGGCCCTACTGAATAGCTGATGTTGACAGTGACTGACGCTCGCTTGCGCTTTTCAATTTGAGCACTATTTTTATTAAGTCATGTTGACAAATTAATGAATTTGATCTGAGCAATGAATAGTCACGCTCCTAAATAACAGTATTTGATATCTGAAGCAGTGAATAGTCATGCTCCTAAATAACAGTATTTGATTTAAGGCAGTGAATAGTCATTATCCACCAGCCTACCCCCTAATTTTGTTTACAAAATTAAGATTTATCTCCATTTTCCTAACAATTACCATGATTATGCTGAAACTAACAGTATTGGTTTGTTTCTGGTAATTAGTTTTTACTACATGGTGATTTTGGTAGTCAGATGAAATTTCAAATTATTGATTGTGCACTTTTTAATCATTATGTAACTTATACCTCTCAATTGTGAACATTGACAAGTGCCAATTTATGTTTTTTTGTCATATTTAACGGCCAATATCTATATATAAAAAATAAGGTGGCTACTCTGGAAAAAAATAGACTTGAAATATGTATAGTAGTAATACATATTCCTGAAATAGAAGTTCCTGTGTCCATTACTTTTTTAATAATTGAGTGCTGTAATGTGGGTTTCATACAAAATGTGTGATTTTTGGGTCAAGTTTGGGAATATTAAAAACCCTATGACTTTTGAACTAATCATCCGATTTTAATCAACTTTGTGTCTTTTTTCTTCTCCTGGTACAAGCTGTCGAACTGCATTAAAATATAGTACTTTCTATTGAGTTGCAAAAATGAGTTGGGATACCTATTTACAAGGGGGGTGGGGGGTGGGGGGTCTAATTTTGACAAAACCAGCGTTATGTAATATTTAA
Source organism: Branchipolynoe longqiensis (assembly GCA_030323885.1). Taxonomy (NCBI): domain Eukaryota; kingdom Metazoa; phylum Annelida; class Polychaeta; order Phyllodocida; family Polynoidae; genus Branchipolynoe; species Branchipolynoe longqiensis. The sequence goes on along the minus strand of CM059192.1, from coordinate 63,797,759 downwards.
ACTGCCCAGTATTTGAATCCAACAACCTGACACATAGGAAACCGGTGCTTAACTCATTCGGGACATTCAGTGTTTAATGATTTGTTTTTGTTGCATCTGATTTGATAAAACAGGAATGATTCAATGTCAACATGTTGATGAGTTTGATTTGTTCAGCCTGTGCCGGAGCTCAACTGAGCTGCGAGCAGCCGAACTGAACATGCCCACCTAGGTTGTTCAAGACCAACCATGAAAAAATCAATAGAACTATTAGAGGTTGCACTTTATATAATTGCTAGAATCTCCAGTGGCGAGAAAAGTAAATCACAAATCAAACCGAGGTTACATGGCTAGTTTGTGAGCGAACCTTTGGTGCGCCTACAGTTTGGCAAGAATTGCACATGTGGTCCCTAACACGTACACTCAGTCTCGGTGTCACTTCAGTAGTAATGAAATGGTAATAATTCAGCGGTGTTATAATTTGTCCTGTCTTGGCAATTTTGCAGACTGTTCTACTGCCAAATTGGTGTGTTAAAAAGACTAACACAACTTTATCTATTCACAATTATCGTGATCGAATATGACTTCGTAACTTGTGTATCTTGGAACTGACTGGTCGATTTGATATAATTTATTTGCATTTGATTACAAAGGGAAAAATATATATTGTTGTAAATGCTTTATTCTGCAGAATGTCATTTTCAGTGTCGAGGAAACTTAAGATGGCAGAAATGCCTACAATGGTATCTAAGCTGAATCTTGGTTCTTACTGAAATGTGCTCAGCATAGTAAACAAATCTTACATGAGCGAACCAACATAGTTGAATTGTTCTTCGTTCCCCAACCAGCCTGTAGTGAAGTGTCTCAATTGGTTAGTGTTGCGCTTATTCCATGAATCTGCTTGGCTCACTTTGCACTTCCTGAATGCACCTGTTTGTCTCTTACTCAGCACATGACCTGGCCCGCGAGCAGAAGCTGAACTTCGGGGACGACATTGCAGGGGCACTGAGGCAGGCGAAGAAGCGGCGTTGGAATGTGATCGAGGAGAAGCGCATTCAGCAGGAGATTGAGCTGCAGACATGCCTCAACAACCTCATCCTGGAGGACAAGGAAAGGTCGCCCAGTCTCACCTTTTGTGCTGAGTACACATGGAGGGAGAGGGTGTGTGTGTGTGGGGGCGGGGGGGACACACACACACACACACACACACATACCCCTCTGCCTCAACTAACAAAGAAAGCTTTATCCTTTTAAATACCTAGCCTGAATTAAACTACGATTGGGCAAGGAGCAGGGGAATAGGGAAGACCGACTGTGTGCCTTTGACATTTCCTTCGTTTACAGTTTTGTAATCTGATGCTTTTTGAGTTACTGCCATTTTTTATATAAATATTCTAGGGTGATCGTTATGATGTACATCTGTAGGTTGAAGTAACTTTGATTTAAACTGGCTGCACGTGAGATATTTGAAGTGGAAAATATGCAAATCGTTGGTGTATATACAGAACTGGCTAGTACTTGAGATATTTGAAGTGGAAAATATGCAAATCGTTGGTGTATGTACAGAACTGGCGGGGAGCATAGGCTTGTATGATTTAACATTCCTTGTATTCAGCAACACATGTTTAACAAGTGCACCAGTATCCAAGTTGAAAGTGACGGGTCAAATATAAGAAAAGTGCAAAAATGATGTGGTTTCATCAGATTATGCTCGGTTAATAAAATTAATGTAAAAACATGCATTTCTTTTATTTAAATAAATTGCATGTGGGGTTGGAAAAGTCGCTAGTGTCCTGTACCACATGTCGTTGGTTGTAATTTTACACGCATCTGTCTGTTTGACAATTGCAGAAAAATTGCGTTGACCAGAGACTCCAGCAGCTTCCAGGACTCTGAAGAGATCGAAAAACTTGGATTACAATATGTACGTATCCCTGTGATTCATTGACTAATTTTCTCACCAGTTAGTAAGCCATACCCAATTTTAATTAATTGATTATTATCCAGTGTGTGGGACAATCAATAGTTCAACAATATGAAAATAAAACCTAATTCATATTCTAGTGAGAAGGACAATTTCTGTTGCACCATTTCAAATTAATGAGCTGTGTACTGTTCGGTGTACTTTAGCAGATCCCACCCTCACCATCTTGATTTGAAAAATAGGTTAGTTGCTTAACTGATCCTAGCAATGCAAATGACTCTTGATTTAATTCATATGATTCATGATTTATATTGGATGATTTCAAATCAGTCCATTGCATTTCTCTTTATGGTACAGCAAAAACGCCTGGCCGAAGTCAACAGCATGTTCGCACAAGTAGACGAACGCCGTCAGGTAAGTACCATAATGTTGACTGATTGGCAAAATGAGTTGAACGTCCGCCTTCCGTTTTGGTAGGTCGTGGAATTCAGAACCACAATTCAAACCATAGCGGAGTCAAACCAATGACTTAAACAATGTATACTTGTCGCTACCTAGCCTGGTGTTCGGCATTACTAGGATAGAGCAAGGAACAGTGGATTGAGGAAGATGGATTGCGATTTAAATTTCCCCTGCTTAATCAACTAACGTATGCAAATAATATATGTAAATGTTAATTGCATTTAGATTAAAGGCAAGACTCAGTGGCCAGATAAATCAGTCGGTTGCCAATCAAGACCCTGACCCTTCCCAACCATCATCTGGAGGAGGTGTCTTACTTCAGGAGGTCACGTGGTGCTGCCTCCAGTGTTGATGTTTATAGCCTGACGATGTGTTCAGCTGTCAGTGCACTTACTGACTGACACTATGTGGTGTCTATTTATTAACACTGGATGGACAGTGTATATGGTGATTGACCTGTCAATCACTAGGTATAAACAGTTTTGACGATTTGGATTTAAATTGGATGTACTCTAAGGAGGCCATACGGTAGCATATCGGACGCTGTGGCCGAATCGGTAGAATGCAGGCTTCCCATGCTGAAGGTCGGGAGATCGATTCCCATCCGAGTCAAACCAATGACTTACAAAATTGATACTTGTGTCTACCTAGCCTGGCGCTACTAAGATCGGGCATGGGCTGGTTAGCTCAGTACCAATATAATGTGACTGAGCCATACAGAATTGTGAGGTACCAGACTGTTTGTATGGCAAGATTAGCTTTGAGAGTATCGTACAGCTTGGTTATCTTGTATCCACCACCATACAGAAACATGAGGTACCTTACTACTTGGTGTAGCAAAATTAGCATTGAGATTATCGTACAGCTTGGCTATCTTGTATCCACTGCCATACAGAAACATGAGATACCTTACTACTTGTGTTGCAAGATTAGCTTTGAGATTATCGTACAGCTTGGTTATCTTGTATCCACCACCATACAGAAACATGAGGTACCTTACTACTTGGTGTAGCAAGATTAGCTTTGAGATTATCGTACAGCTTGGTTATCTTGTATCCACTGCCATACAGAAACATGAGATACCTTACTACTTGTGTTGCAAGATTAGCTTTGAGATTATCGTACAGCTTGGTTATCTTGTATCCACCACCATACACAAACATGAGGTACCTTACTACTTGGTGTAGCAAGATTAGCTTTGAGATTATCGTACAGCTTGGTTATTTTGTATCCACTGCCATACAGAAACGTGAGGTACCTGACTACTTGTGTGGCAAGATTAGCTTTGAGATTATGCGAGACCCAGTCATCACCCCAAGTGGTATAACATACGACCGTAAGGACATCGAAGAACACTTACAGGTGCGGCTTTAGTATGCTTTTTGTTATGTCCTACTAGATTTGGAGGCGTTAACATGAATAGTTAATTTTCCTAAAGTATTATCAATGGAAGAGGTTGCACTTGCAGCAATTTTAGTTTGGAAACTGTGTTATGCATGTTTTGCATTTAGATTTTATTTTGGTAATATTTATTAGGTATGCACAAATAATTAAATACTTGGCTCTCTTTTGGGAAAGTAATGTTGATTTATGCATTATCTTGGAAGACCATGCTTAGTCTACACGGTTTAATCTAATAATCAGTTAATGTTGATTGAAGTGTCAATTGAAGATGCCTTCAGTGTCTGGTTTAAAGTCTATTCACTAACATTGTAATAAAATGCTTATGCTCTTTGCTGTTCCTCACAGCGGGTTGGCCACTTTGATCCTGTGACGCGTTCGGACCTGACTCAAGAACAGCTCATCCCAAACCTTGCCATGAAGGAAGTGATCGACAACTTTAGTGAGAATGCGCCTTGGGCGGAGGACTACTGACGCACACCGGGCATACTCCATCAGCGTATCTGTGTTCATTGCTGCAGCGCCATCCCAATATATAGCCACCCGCCATTATTAGCATGTGTATGACTGAGTGTGAGGGTGTTACCGCCCACTGATAGCTTCTTATGGAACTGTTAGGAGGCTTGTGGTATGTGATGGATAGTTGGTCAGCGGCCTAATCCCACATCATTTGTTGGTATTTTCCTATTATATCCCTTTAAGAAAAGGACACAGGCAAAATATTTGGTTAGTACGGCTAACAAATTAAGCTCTGATGGTCCTGTTGTAAAAGAGGGAAAAAATTGTCTCTCTGGAAATATGGGAATTTCTGTTGGTGGCTACACTCATAAATAGTCTTGTTTAGACACTTTGAAATGGATATCATATGATTTTCCTAGGAATTAGGCACAGTCAAAGCCTAGTTTACATGGCAACCAACTTTGTGTGTGTGTATATATCTGATATTGTTGGGCACGTTCTAAGTTGGTGTTTAGTACCCGCCAAGTGTCTCCTACACACAGTGCGCCGCTTCGGATAATTCGAATTTCCCTCATAGCATGCTGCATCTTTTCGTCGTTGAAGAGACGTGATATTCTTGTTGACATTCCTAACCTTGCAAGCTTGCAGTTAACTACTTTCCCTGAAGCTGCACCTTTTGATAAGATATATTACTAGACAAATCACCTGAGTCGCTAAGCATTAAATCTTCAATGAACTTCAATTGCTGAGCGCCAAATCTCTAGTAAACCTTAGTTGGTGAGCTATATCTCCACTGAGCCCAGCAACTAACCGCAGTCGCTAAGTGTTCTGTTGCCTGTGCTCCTTAGCGGTTTCATGTACTGATGGTCTTTGTATGACTATGCGGTTAGCCTGCTTTACATAAGCAGAGACTGGCGTTCAGTTCCTAGTCTAGACAGTCTACTTATCCAGGTTTACTATTGATGCGATTAGCACTGCAGCCCAGAAGCTACAAAAGCGACTTCCACAACAAGATAGATGTCGCTGCTGGCAGGTCTGCAGAGGACTGCCCAAGGACATTCACTTTGAGAAGCCTGCATCAACGAGATTCTTGTTGCATTTGTGCAGCTTTGTTTTGGTTGATGTGGTTTTACTGCATGTCGGCAGCGAAAGCTATATTCACAGTGAAAAGCAAGTGTCACGTGGCAGAACTGTTTTGTGTTGGCAGATTGTGTCATGTTGCAACTGTTTTCTACTGGCAGATGTCACATGACAACTGCTGTGTGGTGGTGTCACATGACAGAACTGTTTCATGCTGACAGATGGTGTCACATGACAACTGTTTCATGCTGACAGATGGTGTCACATGACAGAACTGTTTCATGCTGACAGATGGTGTCACATGACAGAACTGTTTCATGCTGATAGGTGGTGTCACAGACATGGACCAAAGCTGGTTTACTGTCCGAACAGCTTAATTTCGTTACCCCGGAAATCTTTCCCACACACCTGCTCCCATTTTATTTTCGTTGTAAATAATTCATTCTTCATGCTCATTTCTGGCTTCAGCACCAAGGCATTGTACTGGTCTCCATGGCAACTTGCTGTATTGATTTGTGTTATTTGTATATGAGAGGCCATCATTCTTTTCATGTTGTACCTCAGCAAGGTTACTATTCCCCTTTAACATTGTGGCTGTTCTAAGTCATATCCCTCTAATGCTGCCTCGCTCTTTCTCATTCATCTCAAAATTCCACGAGAGTTGGAGAGCTTTTTGCAACTTCTCAATTTTTCACTTGGCTTATTCTAAAATGAAGACCCACCCTTCTCCTTCCTTCCCCACCAAAATTAACTTACTTTGGTTCTGAAAAGCCGTACAGGTGGCTTGTAAATTTGTGTTGGGTGTTAACATTATCACGTTGGTTTCTTTTCTTTTTTTTAAAGAAAATTAATAATTTATTTATCTAGGGTCCATATGGTGCTGTGAATATACACCTGCTTGACCAGTGTTAGGGTTGCACCTGTCTGTTATTTACAGCTGCGTTTTCCCACTTTGTGGTGTCTACCAGTCAATGTCTGGGTCAGTAGGAACATTCCACACACGAGAAGGTGAGAGATCTGTGTCACATCAAGGCAGTGGCTATGGACTAAGGTTGGTTGGTTGTTGGCAGTTTGATATCCTTGCAACATCTAAAGATGGGTACTGACTTGTGACAGTGCACACTCATGGTGACTTTATAGTGCTGCCCCACTGGGAAAACCGGCTACCAGCACCATGACCTGACATCCCACCCAGTCACATTATCCTGACACTGAGCTAACCAGTCCTTGCCCTATCCTATTAATGCCAAGCGCCAAGCTAGGAAGCGACAAGTATCAATTTTGTAAGTCCTTGGTTTGACTCAACCGGGAATTGAACTCCTGGTCTCCCATAGAGGAGGCCTGCACTCTACTGATTCGGCCACCGCACCCGGTATGGACTAAGGTGGTCAGTTCTGTACTCCAACAGACGCTCTCCAATATTGTATCTACAGCCAGTATCGCTAAGATGACACGAAGAAAATGTGCGCCAAATTCTTTCTTTGCACATCAATATTTCTAAGAAGTATCATTCCTGACTTGTAATTAAATACGAGGCTATATGAGGTATTCATATAAGCGTTTTTTAACCACAGCTACTTTTTTACCCCCACAAATAAGACAAACTGCATCATGATTGAAGCCTTTGTTCTTCCAACCATTGCTGGTTATATAAATAGGGATGGCGTGTGCAGATTTCCCAGGAGCATTTGTAGCTGCACAGAACAGGCTTTCTTAGTCCCTATCTGTGGTCTTTGGTATACTGCACGTTCCGCTGGTGTTGTTACATGTCGTGGGAGTGTACAAAATGAGCCGCCAGCATCGTATACAGCATCGTCTACATGCTCACCTGCCACAGGTACTTTTTGCAGAACATAGACGATACTTAATAATGTTGCGTGTTTGGCATCGCATCTGCAACTTCTAGTTTTACAATTCCAACTCCTATTTGACAACTTGTTGAAAGCACTGCATAGTATTATACAAACCTGACTGGACAGGTTAAAGTATAAGACAACTCTACCAGGGCGTAGTGTGAATTGCATGAGGTAAGCTATTGGTTTCACAGAGTATGTTGGCAAGCCTCGTATGTGTGTATTAATCTGGTTTGTGGGGCAGCACTATTAAGTCGCCATGCAACCAATCAGATTTGACCTGATTCACATCTTGTCTGTATGGAATTCAGGCTCTTATTCGTGGTACTATATATAATTGATTATGGTGTCAAGAATGGTGGTTGTGCTACACATATTGGCTAGATATTTGACCCTATCTACACAGTTTGGCACCTGGATTAGCTGTAAAGTCGGTTGCTAACTTTACCTGCAAAGTTATGTGTGAACTTTACCTGCAAAGATAGTTGCTAGGTACCTACAAAGTTAGATGCAAACTTTACATGCAAAGTTAGATGCGAACATTACCTTTAAATTTACTTTACTTGCAAATTTGGGTGCTAACTACTTATGAAGTTTGTTGCTAACTTTACTTATCAAGTTTATTGTATCTGAAACGTACGGCACTAACTTCACATGCAAAGTTGGGTGCTAACTTTACATGCAAAGTTTGCTACTAACTTTACTTTCAAAATAGCCCTGGCCTGCCTCAGCACATAGCGCTGGATGATTAGAGGAATTTCCACAGTAAACTCCCTGTATCAAATGTTCACCATTAACTGGTATTATAAGTTGACACCTGTATTATCTTTTAAAACGAGTAGTGGTTATCTAGGCTAACTTATCTTGCGATAATTCATCCGAACCAAGCCTTTCTAATAAAATATAAAAGTGTATGTCCTTTTTTTATCATGCCAAGCGCAGGTTTCTTTATACATTTCTAAAGTCTGTAGGTTTTAGGTTCTAGGATTATGGCTTGTGTACAGTGGTCCTGTGTAGTTGTGTTAAGTTGAGCTCAGTTCTGTACTTTGCACAACGCTTTCCCGTACTGTGTGTATAGCCGGTGTCATTTAGATAACATGAAGCGTACATCAAGTATTTACTGTTTCCAGTCCAGTTCTAATTTCTTTTTACGCGTCCAAGTTTCTGAGAGGTCTGACATTACAAGCAGTTTCAAAATGAAGTAAATCTAAGCTGCATGTTGACACCTTCGTGCTTTCCTGTTACTTGATTCATGATATAAAAAGGAAGGCTGTGTTATATGTGGTGCAGACGCCGCTCTTTGAACTGGGTACCCTAATGTATGCTACTCATTTAAAGCTGCATAGTCCGATGAAAGCATCCCATTTTCAAAACTAAAATACTTACCGAAATTTGATCCCACATCCAAATTAGATACTGGTATACTTATTAAGCATTTGTTGCTGAAGGTAATTTAATAGAAATCTAATGTTACTGCTGAAGCTTATAGTGGCCACAATTTCCACATGCACACAAAAACTAAATTCTGCATGTTTTCACTTCAAATATTGCCAAAATTAGATATTTAATATAACGGTCAATTGAAGCTAATGTAAGGTAGCTTGTAATGAGCAATCTAATACATTTATCTCAGAGATATGATAGGAACTGAAAACCATCGGACTATGCAACTTTAAGCTACCATTGTTATGATGCAGTAGGTGCTGAGAAAACAAACTCAGCGTTGTCACTACTGAAGACTTACTGTTCACTGAATGTGGTGCTAATTAGCACTGATAAAGGTCAGTGAATATGGTGCTAATTAGCACTGATAAAGGGCACTGACTGGTGGTAATCAGCACTAATAAAGGTCAGTGAATATGGTGCTAATTAGCACTGATAAAGGGCACTGACTGGTGGTAATCAGCACTAATAAAGGTCACTGAATATGGTGCTAATCAGCACTGATAAAGGGCACTGACTGGTGGTAATCAGCACCAATAAAGGTTCCTGAATATGTTGCTAATTAGCACTGATAAAGGGCATTGACTGGTGGTAATCAGCACTAATAAAGGTCACTGAATATGGTGTTAATTAGCACTGATAAAGGCCACTGACTGGTGGTAATCAGCACTAATAAAGGGCACTGAATATGGTGTTAATTAGTGCTGATCAAGTTCACTAAAGTGATGGTTGAATTTAAAAAAAAAACAATTCTCGTCGTGAATATAACCTATGCTGCTTCCACGGCATAAACAAACCACCAATCAGTCAGTTCACTAAATATGACACGAATTAGCACTGGGTAAGATCACTCTGGATATGGTGCTAATCAGCACTGATAAAATTCACTGTTTTGTGTTAATTAGCACTGATTGAGGTCACTAAATATAGAGCTAATTAGCACATGTCCAGGTCACTGAGTCGAGTTCATTGTGAATATGGCGTTCATCAGTACCACTTAAAGCTGCATAGTCCGATGAAAGCATCAAATTTCAAAATTAAAACACTTAGCTAGATTAAATTTTACAGATCCAACTTAGGTACTGATTCCACGTAGAAGGGGATCGTAGCCAATTGAATTTAACCTGTTACTGCTGAAGCCTATGGTGTCAGAACTTTGACGTGCTTGCCGACATTAATTGTGCATGTCATCACTTCAAATCTCCAATGTTAGCCATTCAAAAACCAAAGTTACTTCAAATTAAAGTAAAATAGATTACAATTACCAATCTAATGTATTTATCTAAAAAAATTAACAGAAATTCAAAACCATCGGACTTTTAAGTTGACTAAGTATGTCACGATGAAACCCTACATAGTCTGGGTTCTTCCTGATATCCACCACGACACTGATGTCTACTTACAAAAGTGTAATTAGGTGAGCATGTACAAATGCGGAAACTATGTATTGTAATGGCTGCTAATTCAGTGATATATCATTTCTACTCAAAGGGTTCGTTTAACACGTCTGAGAACTAGTTAAAATGCACCCTCATGTGAACCTGTATGGCTTTTCGTCTTTCGTCTTAATTGTCCCTGGCAGAAAAGGTGGGGTGTTGGGGGGGGGGGGGGTGCATTTGTAGCTATTTCCGGTAGTATTAAGAGGTGCGGGTGTCCCAACGATTGGTAAACGCTCGGTCAGGTTTGGTTTTACGTATTGTGGGTGGATGATACTAGTTCACTAATGGGTTCGTTCATACCATTTTATTTTTTCCTCTTTTTAAAGTTGTTCCCCCCCCCCCCCCCCGTTGTTCAGCGCATGGCTCCACTAGCAATTAAAGTAACCCGAACTGCTAGGTTGCAGCACTGTCAGCCAAAGTTGATGATAACTGTTAGGTTGAACCACCAAATGGCAGCACCTTACATAGTGCAACCACTGGTTTAATGTTAAGGCTTTAGTAGTTCCTCATGGTTACACAATGGTCTCTATCCTATCTATTCACAATATGTTTAGAGATAGACACGTATTGGAAAGAAAAGTTCACGCGAATCTGAATTCCATGTAAAGAAGTAAATTTGCTGTCAACAGCGTTGTTTTCCATAGGCATGGTGGTTGAAACATGGTCTCTGCTGGGAACTAGCGAACAGATCAAACTGTGTTAGCTGGGTATGGCACATTTACAAGGTTTCCTGCTTAGAAAAGTGTACACTTCCGACTTGTTGAGAATCGAGTTCCAGTGCATAACTACTGGCCTGGCAGATGACAACCAGGCGCTATTTCTGGTTTGATCTAGGACTGGAAGTGGAGGATGCTGCAGCTGGGCCGCGTCCAGGGTACGTCTTGGAGACGTTTTCAGCTTATTTCCGTTCAGGGTTCGTCTAGGAGACGGCTCGCTTTTCAGACTGGAGATAAAATGTGCCTCGAAAATGGCCGCCGTATTCAGTGGTTTCAGCCAGCAGAGCTCTTCTTTTCCATTGCAAATGGGGGCCAGCCATTTTCGAGGCCACCGACTGCTTTTGACATTGAGACTAGTGTGATGTCAGGAATTACTCCCAGACCCTGGTTGTCATCTTCCCATAATAGGTTTATTTATGCCCGCCAGACAACTACCAACAATGGCGATTATCAATGGGGGAGGGGGCTGAGCCTGTGGGATTGCGATATTATGTCAACCTTCACGCAGTCCCAATTTTTGGGTTGCCGAGAGTGTCTGTGGCGTTTTTATTATTTATGTCTGGTGGATATTGACAGGTGTAGTTCGTTGAAACCGTGTACATAACTGATTTTTTGTTGGGGGGTGTGGGGTGGGGCGGGGGGTCATGCCGCCGTGTTGTAATTGCGCGCATGCCTCAAGTTACAAAAATATATATTAGGCCAATTCCTTTTTTAAGCATACTTGTTTCTTAGGCACCTTTTGTCAGAATCTGGGGCGTGTGTGTATTTTGTATTTGGTTTGAAAACATCTTTTTTGAGAGAGCAACAGAATTTGGAGGGGGCGGGTAATTTACAGTTGTATTTGTTTGAATAAATTTGCCATACAGTTGACCGCAAAAGTGAGCATATTGTTATCAAGCATGTGATTTCTCTGGTTCGTCGTCAATATGGCCTATGCTGCCGACACGGCGTAAAGAAACCACCATCAATTAATCAATCTGGTTTTAACCGGAATTCCGGGTTTCTTCTAGCCGCCGAAACAGGAATTCTGTTGGTTTTTTAAATAGTTTTTTTCCTGGCCACCAAAACACCTCTGAAATACACTATTTGCATCCCTCTCACCACTCAGTGGGATGCTGTATGTCCCCATGATCACCTAAAAAAAAATTCTCGGTTTATTCCTGACCCCATCACATGCCTGAGTAATAAAACCCTAAAAAACAACAAACTTGCTGAAGCGATCATTGAAAATTTACTCTTTTTTTCTTTTCCTCAAAATTTCTATTTTAAAGGGGATTAGCCTGGGCTCACAATTAATGCAGCGATGCCTGAGAAACAAGTAGGTTTTATTTGTTTAGACTTAATATTTCATTATCACATTACACGGTTTTAATTTAGGACATTGATACTGATCCATTCCTTAGATGAGATATTATTGCACTTTAAACACTGCATGTCCAGAATCAGGTCCGGTGGACTAGAAACTTTAACTTGCTCCTAAATGTTAACAGAGTATAGTCGAATACAGGCACTGGATATGGACTAGGATTTTTATCAGTTGTGTACTATGAGAAACCTGTCTCCAGAGGAACCTGTCTGGTTATTTAAATGGGAAAGTTCCGTAAAGATCTGTTGGGAGGCCATTTGTGTGATTACCGAAGTGACATCCTAGTCCATATCTAGCTCCTTTCAATGAAGGCCTTTTCTGCCTCCTGCCAAGAAGAATAGGCTTTTTGTATTCTAATGTTATGAATTTGTAAATAAATATATATATATATATGCACACACTTATCAACACAAAACTAGAGTTAATTAGTTCAATATTCACCTTTATTTACAAATATATCAGGACAGGTACCGACTTGTGACCGTGCACACGTTCGCGATTATTGATATTCACTGATTAACATTCACAAAATGTCAATATAATATATATGACAATAATTGATTGGTCCGAATCCCGTTATGACCTTAGCTGTTGCTAGAACATAAAACCTAATTTTGTAACACTTGCTCTGACTCAGCGGAGGATTATACTCAAAATCCCACACGGGCAACGGACGCTCTAACCACTAGGCCATGACCCAGTTATATTTGCCGTACAAAAGTAGGACCTGGGACAATAATCACTGTAGCCTGCTGTTTAACCACTATATGCCCCCCTCCCCTCGATAAGCCGATATTTACTTTAAAAGAAAAAGAAGTAAAGCTTGTTTTATTTACCAACACCTGTAGAGCACATTGATGCTCCGCTATGTTTACTTTTTGTGCTGGGAGTTGGGGTGCATCGACTAAACAAATTGTAGCCTGTTAGTTCTCCATCCTGTATATGAGGGGTTCAGGCGCAAAACCACGTAAACGCCATGTTCATGAAAAGTGAGATAACCAATGAAGACAGCATTTCTTAGTCCCTAATAGCCAATGAGCAAATCAATTTTGTTTGAAAACCCGGTAAGTCCTACGTTAAATCGGACCTAAAATACGGTTTTGTTGCAAAACCTCATAAGCGCCATCTGAGTTTGTATGCAGAACCACGTAACTTGTAGAGGGCCAATCACTGGCGCGCATCAGATCACATAATGCACAAAATGGCGCTGCCCAGAATCACTATTTTTGCGTGCTGATTTTGCTAGATTCCTTCGGTGTACGGCTGTTTTGTCTACGTTAATTATGGAAACCTATGATGCAATTGATGAAAACGTGATGTTATCACCATCGGGAAAGCGTAAACGACTTCAGCCACAAAATTCCACGCGTTCTAAAGCCAAAGCAGCTCGGTACAGTGGAGAAGGTTTGATTCCTCATGTCAAATGCGCACATAACAATACCATGTGCACTGCCCAAACTCTGACTGAAAATGATTTACAATACATAAAAGGGCAGCTCTATGTGACCACAGATAAAGTTAAGCAAGATGCAATCCTTGTGTCTCACATGGATATAAGCCAGGTCCATCGCCGGAGGCCAAGAGTAGAAAATGAAGAAAGGGCACAAAACAGAGGTGTGTCGATCAAGTACAGCTTTGTGAAGGAAGAGATAAGGAAGATTTCAGTATGCCAGGCTTCATTTCTCAGCATTTTGTGTAAGTATGGTAACCATAAGCATTAATGGTGGGGGTGGAGTAATATAATTTTAGTTACAGTCAACTGAAAAAGGTATTATTTCCCTGGTATTGTTATTATTTTTTTCTTCCACATATGGCAAGACACTTAATCTATTTTATTTCAGATATTTCATATTCGTTTTCCTAATGTCATTTTCATGGTGGGGGCAGGGTAATATATTTTTAGTTATAGTCAACTGAAAAAGGTATTATTTCCCTGGTATTATTATTTTTTCTTCCACATATTTAAGATATTTCAGTCTTAAAGTTGTTTTCCAGGACTCACACTCATTATGTTTTTGAAGAAAAAAAACTCCTAATGATTAGAACCTGTAATACAAGTTTTCTTTAGCTTTGTTATATTTAATTTAATTTATTATTTCAGGTGTCAATAAATATCGGGTCCAGAGCATCGCGAGGTACTGGCTTGAGCATGGTAGATCTCCGGAAAATCATGGTGGTTACAGGAGAGCTGGAGAAAATGAGGGTAAGAAGGAGAGCATTCGAAATCATATAAAGTCCTTCACTTGCAGAGCTAGCCACTATGCTCGTCGAGGTGTGCCAGGGAGGAAGTACCTTCCTAGTGATTTAAGTGTTTGGGGTTGTTCATCACCGAGGTATAGGGGAATCGCAGGGGAAAGATGACATTCATTTATATACATGGCTTGGACATCAGAATGTCAAAGACAGCAATACAATTGCTTCTGCATTACATGATTACTTAGGTTCCGTGGTTAGCATGGACATCAGTCAAACTGAACTCCTACATTTGTTCTCAGATTCTTGCTACGGACAAAATAAGACACATCAACGTTTTATCCATGTTGTTTGCATTGTGCAGCCAGAAGTACCCAATTCTTACTGTTGAATACAATTTCCCAATACAGGGACACAGCTTTCTTCCTGCAGACTGAGTGTTTGGAAGGATCGAGCAAGAAATCCGAAAGAAGGAAACAATATTAATGCCAGAGGAATACTGTGAGATTCTCAGGAACCATGGTACTGTTCATGTGTATGGAAAGGATTGGATGTGCTATGATTACAAAGCAGAATCAGCCAGTTTCACAAAACATCAAAGATCTTTCAAAATCAGTGAGGGAAGAGTGCTATAGGTTTCTAAGAATAAGTTGTGGTTCAAAAGTGCATTTGCTGGGGAATTTTGCCAACAGTTCCTTCTAAAAAGGGGGAAAAAGTGGGCACAGTTCAATCCTTCACTACTGGCTGATATTAACTGCGTTAAAGAGGCTAAGAAGCAGGATGTTATGAAGCTGCTGAAACAGTTGGATGTAAATCAAGAGGTTCAGGATAACTATGAGATTCCCTCTCATGTTGGCGATCAGAACATTGTGCAGGACCTTGAGGATATTAGTGATGATGAGTAAGCTAATGATGGAAATGTTACACACTCTGCCTCTGTGACCAGGAATTATGTGTGGAGGGGGGGGGGGGAGCAAATTTGTTCAATATTATGAGAAAAATACTTGCTAGCCCAATTTCAGTAAATCGATGGATGTATGTTTAAATTGACTGACTGAATTTTCATGTAATCTTTTTGATGACTTCTAATGGTATATTGTGACTGGACTAGCATTATTTTCCTGTCATCTCTCCATAATTATGACTCTAGAGTAAGGATCTTGTCATTGTTATTACACTGGGATTTCACAATCATTTAAATAATTGTCAGTTTTAATGCTTTCTGAAGTCGAGGAAGAATAGGCCTACTGCCAAACTTTGGTATAATCATAGATAAGAAAGGGTGTTCTTTTGAATATATAATACATGCTTCACATTTAAGATATTTCTAATTGTGTGTTCTTTGATTCTGCAACATTTCCATAAGATTAGTCTTTGACAATGGACTTACAGGGTTTTGCAAACAAACCGAAAGTGGACTTACTTGGTTTTGTAGAAAAATCAATAAAAGTTGGTTAATTAATGAGTTTTGGAATAAAGGTTCATTTATAACTTACATAGTATTTGTTCATTGCTCCATAACCCTTTAATAAAAAGAAAAGTGGAATTACTGAGAATTATATTTATGGTCATATAAAAGTCTTTATTTTAAAACAAAAGAGGTCGGGTGGACTTACTTGGTTTTCCGCCTGAACTCCTCATATATATATATATATATACTTCAGATTGGTTACGGAACCAGGCTAGCCAAGCTGCATGCAATCAGTAATAGGTTCACTGGGTACCAATGCAGTCCATGACTCGCATAAGTTCGTCAAATTAGGTCCACTGCCCAGTTCTGCAGAATATTTGGTAGGCAGTAAACGAGCAACTAATTTACTTAGATCTAATAGACTACATCACGGTTCCAGCGGCACGGTGCATTGTGGGATGTATCAGAGCAAAACAAAGCCGCGAGAAGCAGATGGCACATGCTAATACACTGGGTGCAGCTATGAAATGTGCTAGTTTCAGCTCATCTCAGCTCGTTTGAAACATAGAATGCCAACTAAAAAAAAAATTACAATAAATTAACATATTATTAATCTTTTATCCAGCATTGCATTTACATCAATATAACCAGTACATCTTACACCATGTGCATTTAGATTTAGACAAATCTAGGCACTCAGACTAGTGTTAGAGCCATAGCCAGAGTCAGTTTTATTTATTTTATTCATGTTTTTATTTATATTCTATGGTTAATGACATATGTAGAAATAGAAAATGAGCAGGGTTAATCAGATATTGGTTATATATTTCTTTGAAACAAGTTTTTGTTGACACATTTGACATTTTAATATTTAGAACAAGAATTACTTCTGGCTAATCAATGTGAAAGTACATCTGAACACTTTGACTTCTGGATACTGAATGGTTTATTCCTGTCCAAGGCTCACTGAACCGCCAGCTAAACTTTCCATGACGTCATCTCATTTACATGCTCCTTTGTCTCACTCACTGTCTAGAACATTATGCATCTCATTAGCATATATTACAGACGTGTCTAGACGTCTATTACGCATATATCACATCCCCCCTTTAAAGTATTTCTGAAACATGCAATGTTTTAAAATGACCATCACTATAAATATTACTACCCAGTAAAATGAACATACAATAATCAAACATATATGCATACTTAGTTTAAACCACAGGTTCTAGCAAATGTCTGAGCGCACTATGGCACTGAAGTCCTCTGACTGTCCGGCTGCTTAGCCTCCACATGATATATTTTCCATTAATTACAACACACACCAAATGCAGCTGAAACACAACTTAAGCCTACCATGCACATGTGTTTGTGTGTATACATTCAACGTGACTGACTCACTGCAGGTCTAACCTGCTCGCCGGTCTAATCACCCGACTTGACCTACCGAGATTAGCCGCACAAAGTACGTCTGAACACTTTGACTTCTGGATACTGAATGGTTTATTCCCATCCAGGGCTCACTGAACCGCCGGCTAAACTTTCCATGACGTCATCTCATTTACATTCCCCTTTGTCTCATTCACTGTCTAGAACATTGTCCATGTTGCCGGAAACATGCATAATTCACAAACCCTGACTACGGGCCTGATATGAGCAGCACCATAGATACCGTTCGTAGCCCGCGTTGCTACGCACTAAACTCACTTCCGGTAGTAGATTCAAGGCTTGTCCAGTTCTTACCTGGCCACCGTCGTCGACGGTTCACCTGAGCGAGTTGACAAGATTCGTTGATAGTGTCGAAGATGCCGAAGCAACGGGGAGTCCGGAGTGTAGTAGGGCGGTATTCACATGCACTGCTTAAGTCCATGGATCATTCGGGTGTGTCGAGTGATGATATTGCTGCATGTAATACGGTGGGTCGGAAGGTCTCATCATCTCGGCTTAACGTGGTCGATCTGGGAGGGAGGACTCCGACCCCGGTGCCGTCTACGTCTCACAGGAAAAGCTTGTCGCTGGAGGATATTGCGACCTTACTCGACACCAAGTTAGCCGCGGCACAGGCACCGTTACTGGACCGTCTACGCAGCCTGGAGTGCGGCCAAGATGGCGGCGCTGGGTCTATTATAGCCCCGCCACCGAACGTGCCGGATGTTTACGCGGATGACGTCATAACAGAGGATCTGGCGACCGTTATTCGCACGACCGGGGAGTGTACGCCGGTTCGCACGACTATCTCGTGTAATGCGGGGCACACACATCACACAGCAAAAGGTACAGTGCATACAACTTCTCATAGTACATCCATAAAAAGGGCAGCTGCCGATGAACAATTTAACGATAGTGATGAGGGGAGTGATGATTCAATGATGACTGAACTAATTAGGCTAACATGAAAGCGCGCTAAACACTCTAAAAAACTCAAATTGTTGCCACATAAGTATGTGATAAGAAACGAAAAGAAGGGGAAAGTCGGTCAAGGAGAATCGACGTGGTTTGAGTATTTGGCTGCTATGCGTAGGATGGTTAGGCGTGGTGATGTGCCGCCTGGTTGGGAAATCCACATCGATAATCATATAGAGTCGATCCTGGATATGGCTCAGAACTACTCCTGGAGCACTTGCCTTACGTATAGCGAAAAAGTTTTTAATATGATCGCTGACAAGCGACTACCAGAAGGCTGGGAAAATGAAGGAAAAATTGTCGAGATACGACGTGATGTGTGCGGCTTGGGAAGACGAATTGAGTCACAGATGGTTAAGCACGTTAGTGGGGGTTCATTTACAGACTTTAGGAAAGGTGTGGATGCACGACCTTGCGTCATTTGGAACAAGGGCGGTTCATGTGGCTTTGAGGAAGATCATGGGGAAGGCTCAAGTCGGTTTTTGCATATTTGTGCGTATTGCGCGTACAAAGTTAGGCGGAAACACGCCCATAAGGAAACGGAATGCCGTTCCAAATCTCGTGCATCCGAGTTGCCTAGTGACGCCGTTGGTAACCGTGTATCAAGTTTTTGAATTGCAGTGGCCTGGGCGCTGCGGATTCCTGTGAGCAAGTGCATATACCACCGGTCGGGCTACACAAGTACCACCGCAAGTCTACAGATGGCGCCAACAGTCACACTACTTCAATTCTACCAGGAAGCCAGTGCGTTAACCAGGTCGGTGCGGTTGATTCGCCGGTGTTATGTCGGCCTTCTAGGTTACTGTTGTCGCCTCACATTCCCCATTCCACCGTTAGTTCTGAGGTCCAATTGATTGAGGCGGATCGTTCCACTCCCGTAATAAAATCTGTATGTGATTTGAAGGCCCTTTCCCCCCCCCCCCCCCCCCCCCCCCCCCCCCGATTTCCAAAAATGTTAGTTTTTCCGCTCAAGTTTGATAAAAGACGGCATACGCCACCTGTAGGGTCGGGGACGTACTTGAGGTTCAGGAACGGGGCGGGGCGCCACAAGTCATTTTATTAACACTCATAAACATGCACGCCATGGGTATTCGTGTAATACCCGTGATAGGTCCGCTCAGTCATGTCAGTGGTTTAATAATGGCTGTAGATCCCTTGTATGTAAATCTCAGAGTGTTGGAATGGATGGGAGGCGGCGTACAGTTCCAGCTGGTACGGTGGCACAGCGAACACCCCCGGCCTTGGGTTTGCCTCTGCCTGGGTACAGGCCATGTCATTGCCATGGCGACACGGATGCATTTCATTGGCATTCCCGCCACCGTTCTGACTCGGTGACTGATGTACTGTCGCCATTCACTGACTGCAATGAGCTTGCATTGGGTGGTCAAGCTGCCCCACGTGGAGCTGGCCTACCCTCCTTGATTAGTGACTCTGGCACTGCTGTGTCGCCTATTATCAGCCCAGCCGCTGATATAATTAATATTTCTCCTTCCAAACCCTGTCAGATGTCTAGTAGATCTCAGCAAATGTCTAGTGTTAATGTTAAAGCTGAGCGGTCTGTTTGTTCTGTTAGAGACTCTGATGGGGGGTGGCCTACTATTAGCAATTCGGATGACACCAATCCACTCTATAATGGACTGAATACTGACAATAGTGATTTTGAGATTGCTAGGGGATCCCAGATGGATCCCGCCCCCTGTGTAGTTACTAATATGGAGAAGGACAATGGTATGGTCTATCCCATTAAGTAGTTGTTGCCACCTGTTGCTTTTATTACCCCAGTTCATGTTGCCAGTTCTGTTAACAATCAGTTGAATTTGGGATGCACAGTTGATTTGATAGACAATAATGTGCCAGACATAGTAGATGACTTTAATGTTACTCAGTATACTGGTAAAAAAGCTTTCTGCGATACTTCCCCATTCAAATACAAGATTCACGTGTTGAAATGTTGGCCGACTTTATCTGAGGCAAAAGTTAGTAATGATGTAATTAATAACCCGCTTTAAAAAAAATATGCATTTATTTATAATAAGGTGCGAGATACTGGCCTTCCAAATTACCTCTCGGCGAGACTACCTGTGCCCTCCGGATTGATCATTAAAAACTGGAGGCGGTTGTTAGGTGACTATCAGGATGTAGACCTGGTCGATTTTTTAGAGTTTGGCTGGCCGGCAAATTTTACTGGTAAAGGTGTCCCTACCTCAACTGATATTAACCATGCCCATACACAGGAAGACCTCTTTTGGATAGACAACTATGTTGCAACTGAATTATCCCACAACGCACTGTTGGGCCCGTTCGATACCCCCCCGTTTTGTCCGTGGGGACAGGTTAGCCCAATTATGACCTGCCCCAAGAAAGATACTGATGAACGCAGAATTATAGTTGATCTTAGCTTTCCTAAGGGGTGTAGTGTAAACTCAGGTATCAATAAGGGGTTTTATCAAGGGGAACCGTACAAATATAATCTGCCAACTATTATGTCACTGGCCAAACAGGTGACCCGGTTGGGACCTGACTGCTATATGTGGTCTATTGACCTAGCGAGGGCGTACAGGCAATTAAGGACCTGCCCCTTAAGTGTGCCATTATTCGGTATTAAGGTAAGAGGAAAATTGTATTTTGATATAGCGCCGCCTTTCGGCTGCAGGATGTCCAGCATGGCCTGCGCCCGAACTACGGCAGCCGTAGTCCACCTGATGGCCAAGATGGGTTTCTTTACGCTATGTTTCTTAGACGATTTTGTGGGGGTGGAAAATTCTTTGGAAAAGGCACAACAGGCGTATTCTTATATTTTACGGTTAACTAATGTTCTTGGATTAAAGCTTTCCATTAAAAAATGTGTTCCCCCCCACCCATAAATTAATCTGGCTGGGATATGAGTTAGATTCCCATAAATTGATAGTCCGCATCCCAGATGAAAAATTACTAGATATTTTACTGGAGTGCCACAAATGGGTCACTGGACGATTAGTTACTAGGAAGAACGTCCAACGGCTAGTCGGACGACTTCAGTTTATCTCTAAATGTGTGACTCCGGCACGTATTTTCATGAATAGAATTTTAGACTTTCTGAGGGGAACACCGTTTTGTGGTAAGGTCTTGGTCACACAAGACCTGGTTAGAGATGTTACGTGGTTCTTGCGGTTCGCAGAAGGTCACAATAGGCTTGTTTTACTTCGACATGTCCCTGTTCAAAAGTGGGTGATTGAATGCGACTCCTCATTGCTTGGCGGGGGTGTATTCAGTATGACTCATTTTTATGCTAATAGGTACACCCCCGATTTTCTTAGTAACGGCTTTCATATTGCGCAATTAGAGGCGATAAATTTAGTTGTGGCTCTAAAATCCTTATCTCCTGGTAACCCCCATCTATACCAGATTATCATTAATACCGATAATGCTGCTTCCCAACAGGTGCTGTCCTCTGGCGCAGGTAAGGACCCGGTATTGTGCGCCTGTGCCCGGGAAATTTGGAGGTTCGCCGCTGAATTTACCTGTCCGGTACAGGTGATACACAAACCAGGTAAAGACCTGGTGCTGGCGGATGCCCTCAGTAGGTTGTTTACTGATAATAAGTATAGAATTGTAGCCGAGGACTTGTGCCGGCAAATGTCGCTATCTGAGATAAATGTCTCCCATGATGGTCATGTTTTAGATTTGTCGTTGTGATCTCTCTGCCAGTTGATAATTTTGTTTGTTGCCTTTATCAACTTGCAGGAGATAAGCGCGCGCTTGTGGGACGGCTAAGTGTCTACTTTTTGGCGGGATTATCAACTGGGACATGGCATAATAAAAGGGTGCAGTTCGGGGAGTATCTTGGGTTTTGCAAGAAAGTTGGAGATAACCCCAAAAGCCCCAAAATGAAGACGGTAATGTTATATACTTTACACCTAAATGATGAATTAAATACTGAAGGTGCTGTAAGAAATTACATGAGTGGGGCAAGGACATGGGTAAGGCTATTTAACGGTAACACGGAGGCGTTCGACTGCTATGCACTATCACTGATTAAAGCTGGAATATATAAGTTGAAAGAAAGTACTGTAAAGAGGGCATTTCCCTTGAAAATTAAGCACATTAAAATGATGATTATAAAATTCAGAAAAATTGGAGATGACGGACTGGTGTTAATTGCTGCTTTGCTAATAGGTTACCTTTGTTTGTTAAGACAGTCTAATTTGTTCTATTCCGAGGTGACGGGAGGTGACGGTCACATGCTGCTCGGAAGGGACATTGAGGCGCACAACACACACCTGACGATCAAAGTCAGATCCACCAAGACCACGCACAAGCCTGAGGACGCCTACAGCATCGATATACCAGCGGGGCCGAACCACGCCTTCTGCCCAGTGTACGCATGGTCCGAGTACATCTGTCTGAAGGCGACGCATGAGGGCGCCCCAGCTTTATTGCTTCGGAACGGGCATCCCCTGACAGCGACGATCTTCAGCAAGTGTATGCAAACTGCACTGAAAGCATGACGACTCCCTTGGTGGCCGCTAGTGACTTGTCAGTCTACGGCGCGGGGGAGCTCAGGCATACGCAAGAGTGGGCATGCCTCTTGAGTCCATAAAATCTGTCGGTAGATGGAAGTCTGGCAGCGTCTTCAACTACGTAAACAAAAACGTGGTGTAGGGAGGAACCATTATCTCTCGTGTCCCAATTTGGCTGAGAGATTATGGCTCCCATCCCCTTGTTATAAAAGTGCTGAATGAAATGAGTGCCGAGTGAGTGTGTGTGTGTGCCAGATGTGAGCTGAACGTGTGACCGTGATCTGCCCGAGCTGCTGCCTCATGTCTTCTGTCAAGTTGTCTCAAGTGAAATCATAGAGCATCTGATATGCTGTAGCATAATAAATCGTATGTCATATGATAGTATAATCATAGGCGCGACCTGCATACAAGTAATGAAATGATGAACTATTATTTGCTATCTAGTAGATAACCTGCATATAAGTAATGAACCGATTAAATTCTATCTAATAGATGATCTGCATATAAGTAATGGCCATATAGAAGTGATAAAGACACAGGTTGTACTACCTGCTGATAATAGAATAATGATAGCTAATTGTCCAATTGTATTATTGGAAAGAGCTAATATAACATGTTCACAAAGGTGTAGACAACAAGGCTGCTGTAAAATTTATTATGCCTGAGTAATAAATTTATTAGCCCATAAAAATGAATTATCTGTGTCTGGTTTTGAATTATGCATCTCATTAGCATATATTATAGACATGTCTAGATGTCTATTACACATATATCACAATCAATGGTGATCTAAACATGAGCCTGTAAATTGACTGAAATTGTATGTTTCTTAGCTCAAAATGCTTAATTATGGAGAGTTGTGTCTTAAACATATTCATTATATTATTATATTGCATCCTTCCGTCCATGTTTATGCCAAATTGTTATGCATTTCTATTTATTTTGAATAAAATGCCAGTTTTTCCCTACGCATATCGGCAAACTCAATGGGCGTACGCTTTTGCTTTGCTCCCAACGCCGTTTCCAGCGCATGCGCACTTGGAACTGTAATGTAGTCTATAAAGACCAAAATACTACACAGATCTCGCATAGTCTATGGGTCAGTGATTTATTAACGCCATATCAACAACGGCCGTAACCATAGTGACACTATATACAGAAAAATGTCGGAGCTACCGTGTTTTGCTTCACTTGTAGCTTGGTCACAAACACCAAATTATTTGCTTCTTCCCCTTTCTTAAATCGAAAAATAGTAATATATGATATTCTCCCTACCAAAAAGTGAACATGCCACAAACTAAACCAGTAAATATGGTTTAAAAAGTGAACATGCCACAAACTAAACCAGTAAATATGGTTTAATGCATGCCATGATAGTCCATGATTGACAACTCCCAATAGGGGCACGCTCATCATAACCATTACATTCAAATGATAACCATCACATGCATGTAAATCATCCTGCACTACATCCAGATCATGGTCATGCAGATTGTAATTAGCACATGCACATTCCAATAATTTAAAATATTATGCAAAGTTGTAATCATTATATGCAAATTGCAAACCATAATCATTAGATGGAGATTGGTGTGTGGTAACAATCCCAGACATACATGTCGTATTCATTCCATACATATGGTAATCATCCCTTATATATCATAATCATTCCATAAATATTGTAATCTTCCCATACATGTAATTATTCCAAACATTGTAATCATTCCATATATACGGTAATCATCCCATACATATGGTAATCATCCCATAAATAAGGTAACCATCCCATACATATGGTAACCATACCATACATATGGTAACCATCCCATACATATGGTAATCATCCCATAGATATGGTAACCATTCCATACATATTGTAATCATTCTCATACATATCGCAATCATCCTATATATCTCATAAACATGTTGTAATCCTTCCATACATGTCGTAATCCTTCCATACACATCGTAATCATTCCATACATATCGTATTCATTCCATATCATAATTTATACATACAGATCATAACAATTAACTACGACATCCTAGCATTGGGCGCAGATTGCTCTGCGTGCCTTCCTCGAGGCACCTCCAGCCGCCCCTGTGCACGTTGGGGACCGGGAAGGGACGCCCACACCGGAGATACCACCTCCGCTTGGAGCATCGCCAGACACCGTCATCTCGGCTCACATCCGGTCTACGGCGCAAGGAAGGTGGAGATGAAGACACTGGTGTCGATGTTTAGCGTGCCGTGCCACCAGCGGTCAGGGAAGTAGATCACCTGACCAGAAAGACAACCAGAGGCATGGTTCCCACTTTAAAAAAATATATACAGTTAAACCTCTAACCGACCACCTCCACAGATCGACCACTCCCCTATATCGATCGCTTTATTTGGGTCCCAACAATACCATTGTAAGGATATTCTAGCTCCCTACACCAAGCACCTCCCTAAATGGACCATTTAATCTCGGTCCCATGGTCGGTCGTATTAGAGAGGTTTTACTGTATAAAGTTTCTTTTTTTTTAGGACTGAAGACAGCTTTTTTTAAGGACCAATCACAGAAATCCTACGGCCATCCTTATGAAATGTTGCATGCTGCAACCCTGCGAGGATACTGGAATCACTTATCGACCATCCACAAGTTAATGGATCATGGAGAATTCAGCAACAAAGGGTCGCAAAAAAATTCATTTCTATTTGCAAACAACGATGACAAAATTTAAACATATAATTTCAAATTGTACGGCAACTATATTTTCATGGCCTTTCAGGACATTTGGAACATAACCACAAATTTTAAGAAGTTTCTAGTACTTCATTTTATAAATGATCAATTTAAGTACTTTGTAGGTTTTTAATTGCCAGGCAACTATATTTTCATGACATTTAGAACATAACCACAAATTTTAAGGACTTTCTAGTACTTCATTTTTTAAATTATCAATTTATAAAGTATTTTATAGGTTTCTAAGGACCAGGACGAACACTTGCGAGCTTGAAGTTGCAAGATCCATTGGTTCTAGTTTTTCTCCGATTTTTATTTTTAGAAAATAAATTAGTGTGACCATTAGAACCTAAAGTAGATGATAATTGGTAACGACGATAATGATAACGATGACAAAACGGTGATGCTAATGACAGTCACGCGAAGTACTTACATAAGTGATAGTTGTATCTACCCAGCCAGGCGCTCATCATTAAAGCTGCATAGTCCGATGAAAGCATCAAATTTTCAAAAGCAAAGCCCGTAATTAAATTTGATCCTACACACTCAACTTAGATATCAGTGCACTTATTAAGTATTTGTTGCTATATAGAAAGGCACACTAAGTTTATTTAATAGAACCGGTTATTGCTGAAGCCTATGGGGTCAGAGTTTTGACAAGCATGCCGAAATTAATTTAGCATGTTTACACTTCAAATATCTCATTTTAAAGCAAACTTGCTTCAAAATAACGTAATGCGGATTATAACGATCAATTTAATATACAGTAAAACCTCTCTAAATCGACCCGCCTTGGGACCGACTTTGTGGTCGAATTAGGGAGGTGGTCGATTTAGGGTGTTACAATATGGTTACAATGGTATAGTTGGGACCCAAATAAAGTGATCGATATAGGGGAGTGGTTGATCTGTGGAGGTGGTCGGTTAGAGGTTTTGCTGTAATTATCTCAGAAACTCTAAACTATCGGACTATGCACCTTTAATAGGATAAGACAAGTACCAGTGGAATCAGGAAGACCAATTGTCTGTGATTAAAATTTACCCCATTTAATCAACAAATGCATGGCGCATGCATACCTCTCCGGGCCCGATGGTGCACTCATACGGCATGTTCGGTAACGACAGGCGTGTATACTCGTTCAGCAGCCAGTCGAGTGTCGTCTTGTCAGGGTGGAAGATTGGCTCTCGGTGTGGCGGGTAAAGGAACCACCTCTACAAGTGAGCACACACCCGCATCAACACAAACTATACTCAACTAGCATTCATAAAGGTGATACATATATTCTACCATGGGACTTTTCTAACACCAAAAGAGTGGGACGTAGCTCAGGAGGTAGTGTCCACCTGTGAAGCTGTGGATCATCCGATCGATCCTGCTCAGTGGACCCATTTGGGCTCTTTTCCATTCCAACCAGTGGTCTACAACTGGTTCATCAAAGGCTGTGGTATGTGCTGTCCTGTCTGTCGGAAAGTGCATACAAAAGACCCCTTGCTGCTTATCGGAAAGAGTAGCCTATGTGGCGGCAGCAGGTTTCCTCCAAAGAAATATGTCAGAATGACCATGCCCATATGTTTGATGTCCAATAGCCGATGATGAAAATAAATATGCTATAGAGGCGTCGTTAAATAAAACAAGCTTTCCTTTTTTTCCTAGCACCAAACAAGCGATCCCACTAAACGATAAAACAATATTAGCGGTTCTTTTTACACCAAATATTTTAGCGATTCTCTTTTAACCAAAGTATCAATCGCACTAACAATTAAATTATTTTTAGAGGCTTTCTTTACATCAATCGCACTAACGATTAAATCTATTTTCAATGGCTTTCTTTACACCCAAATATCAATCGCACTAATAATTCAATCTATTTTCAATAGCTTTCTTTACACCCAAATATCATTCACACTATGATAAATTTATTTGAGAAGCTTTCTTTATACCCAAGTATCAACCACATTAATGGTTAAATCTATTTTTAGAGGCTTTTTTTCTTACGCACAAGTATCAACCACATTAATGGTTAAAATAATAGAGGCTTTTTTCTTACACCCAAGTATCAATTGCACTAACGATTAAAATTAATTGTTGCAGCTTTTCCTCCACCCGAGTATCAATCGCATAAATGAATCAATCTATTTTGAGTAGATTCTTTAATACCCAAGTATCATTTGCACTAGGATAAAAGTACATTATCGCAGCTTTCTTTACTCAAGTATCATTCACAATGACAACAATTCCATTCTTAGAAGCTTTCATTACATAACAAGAATAACTTGATATTTCTTACCTCTTCTTAATCACCACAAACAGTTGGTTCCGTAGAACATAGTAGTTGCTTACCTTTCGTCCGTAAATGACCTCTCCAAAACCAGGGCCATGGAAATGGAAAGGGACCCCCGTACCGGCACCTACATATATAAATATATTACATTATGAATTTTAATAAACATAGTTTTAAATATTTAAAAAGGACACCCATATTTTAAATATATTGAAACATATCAAACCATGCATACCAAAATCCAAACTGCTTATCATAGCAGAGTAAACCACAGATTGGATGCTAAATTATGTCATAGTGGCCAACAATTTAATTGGCACCATACAAACTGTCTGTTATACCAGCAACTTACAAGTTGCAAGATATCAAAGTATGTGTGATAATGAGTAAGGTCGCCATTATATCAATTACAAAGCAGAAGTCCAAAGATACCCATCATACCACCAACATACATGTGGCATTGCACTAAAATTAGTATGATAACATGCAATGTCCCCATCATACCATTAAATACAAGTGGTAGTGTACGAAGGTATGTATGACAATGTGCAAAATACCCACACCACCAAAATACAAGTGGTAGTGTGCTTAAAGTACATAAGACAACACCAAATACAAGTGGTAATGTACTAAAGTATGACTATATCATCATACCACCAAATTACAAGTGGTAATGTACTAAAGTATGACTATATCGTCATACCACCAAATTACAAGTGGTAATGTACTAAAGTATGACTATATCGTCATACCACCAAATTACAAGTGGTAATGTTCTAAAGTATGACAGCACCATTGATTGATTGATTGATTGGTGGTTGCTTTACACCGTGTCGGCAGCATAGGCCATATTCACAGCGAGAAATTTTGTTTTTTGTTCAAGCCATCGCTTTTACATGTAAAAGCAGACAATCAATTATGTGCCAATAGACACTCATTAAATTAAAAAGCTCACAATTATACATTTGTGACTAAGGGAAACAAATTCCTGTAAAAAAAGAAAAAGTTTTATTAATAATTGATAGAATTTATTTAGTAAACTATATGAGGTGAAACAGACCATCTGCCCTCAAAAAGGCTCTAATGTTTTCTTGTTTTACTTTAGTAAAAAGGTCATGCATACTGACTGCGGTGTAAAATTGTTGGCGCAGGGGCAACAAATCAACACAACTTAGTCAAATGTGTTTGAGTGTCAGTGGGGACTGACACCCAATGCATTCAGGGGGAGCTTCCCCCTTGAGCAGAAAAGCATGTGTAAGCCATGAGTGGTCAATACGGTGGTCCTGCCGACCTCCCACATGAGTCTGTGGTGGTTTTCCCACAGATGGTTCAATTTCTTTAAGTTTATTAATGTTTTCATCCCACTCATGTTGCCATTTGGATTTTATGTGGGTGGCTATTAGTGGTTTCAGATCAGAGTGAGGAATCAGACATGGTTCAAGATGACAGTTCATGGCCTTCTTCTCAGCCCGATCAGCTCATTCATTTCCTTGTATGCCGGCATGGCCAGGCACCCAACACAGGTGGATGTCACACCCATCTGTGACCATTTGGTTCATTTTATATATGACCATTGCTAGAATAGGTGATCTGTTTTCAGTCCAGCAAAAGCCAGGAGGCAGGAGAACGAATCACTGTATATAACATAGTTAGTGTGGTTGGGTACCTCAATACACTCCAATGCGAGAAGTAGTGCTTGGCCTTCCACAGTGAAAATTAAGCTCTGATCGGGCAAGCGTAAGCCAAATTTTTTCTGTCGACAGACCTCCACAGCAGCTACCCAGCTTTGGTCTTTAGAACCATCAGTGTATATGGAGAGATGGTCTGCAAACTGGCCTTGAATCTCTGCATGCAGTCCTTGGTATTCGAGTGGATGTGTCCCAGACTTCCTCAGTTCCATGAGTCGGAGGATAACCGACGGCTTCCTCAAAGACCACGGGGGATGTTCTTGGACTTTGGCATCCTCCAACATGTCCAAATCCACGCCTAAGGCTTCCAAATGAGTTTTCATTCGCAGCCTCAGTGGCCGGATGTAATTCGGCCTGGCTTCATACCTGGATTTGTCATGTGGCTCGAATAGACAATTGTGTGCAGGATTCAATGCATTAGTTTTTATCTTGACTACATATTGCATGGCCAGTTTGATTCTCCTGTTGTTAAGTGATGGTTCGTTGGCTTCGACGTAGAAGCTCTGAACCAGGTGAGGTGCAGAAGGCCCCAAGGGCCAGGCGCAGCCCCTGGTGGTGGACCGTGTCTAGCAGTACAATCAGGGATGAAAGTGGTCTCCGGGAAAGAAAGCGGAAATGCTGATATTCTCCCATACGTTTAACATTGTCAGGGAATCGCTGAAAATTCCTGGGATTTCCTGTGGCGCTTGGAGCATTTATTAGTACTATACGCTGATAGTGCTGCAGAGTCTGCACCACATATTAGTATACGCTGATGGTGCTGCGGGATTGAAAAATCCCGGAAATCCGCGGAATCGCGAAGATCTTTCATCCCTGCACAATATACGATTTCCTTGAGGAACCATATACTATGCTGCCGTAATCCACCAGCATACCACCAAATTACAAGTGGTAATGCACTAAAGGATATATGACCATCATCATACCACCAAATTACAAGTGGTACTAAAGTAAGTATGACATCATCATACTACCAAATTATAAGTGGTAGGCCTACTGTACTGAAGTATGACAATATCATTCCACCAAATTACAAATGGTGGTACTAAAAGTAACACCATCATACCATCAAATTACAAGTAGCGGTGTACCAGATATGTAGGGTAACAAGCAAACTATCCATCGTACCACCAAATTACAAGTGCGAAGTACCAAAGTATGAATGATAGGGTGCAAACTACCCATCATGCACGAGATAAGCATGACACATGCACACTGCACACCGACTACCGAAACCAAGTGGTGCTACCTGCCAGTCCAAAGCTGTATACACCTGTGTGTTTGGGCAGTTTGTACGGAGGTTCTTTGTATGCACTAAATAACGACTCCCATTCGGTGTAGTTGTTGTCGCCAAACCAGTACAACGTTTCTGAAATGATTCAGTAATGAGTTATTCGGTTATTGGAGATAAGTGTGACGCACCTACGCTTACTACTGAATAACATAGGTAGTTCGTTAATCTTTCGATAGAACATTCATCAGTACCGTGATTCTCAACGTACTGTGATTGTTCTGTCTTCAAATCACAACAATCAACGGAAAATATTTATTTTTAAATTGCATCGTCCGATGGTTTAGAATTTCTGTCATTTTCTGAGATAATATTAGGTTGATCATTATAGTCTACCTTCCTTTAATTTGAAGTTTATTTTAAATGGCTAACTTTGGAGATATTTAAAGTGCAACCATGCCAAATTAATGTTGGTAAGCATGCCAAAACTGACACCATAGGCTTCTGCAGTAACTGGTTCTATTCAATTGCCTCAGTATTCCCTTCTGTGTGGCGACAAATGTTTAATAAGTACACCAGTATATAAGTAGGAGTGGCAGCCTGCTGGCATGTTGCCAATCACTGGGTAAAATGAGTAAATTGCTGTTTTTTTCATTGTTTCTAACTCCGCACACAGGCGACCTATGATATTATAAAGTACATGGAGAGAAAGAGGAAGACCGACTCTTGACTTCTGTATGATTTTCTTGTTCATATTTTTACTTAACAAATTTTTTATCTGCATTTGAAAAACGCAGTTTTACCAAATTATGTGCAGCACATGCACTTCTGGCTGTTCAGCATAAAGTCCTCACTACCTTCAGCAGTGAACGGCTCTTGCCCTATGCAGGCTACAAATCTGTTTTTAAGGTCAGGCGAAAGCTTACACCATCAGCTTTCTAATGATGTGGCAAAAATGGGAAATATGAAAATTAACCTATTTTGGCTTGCAAAATAAACTTAAAACTCAAATTACCATTTATTGCAATGAATTTACACCCAACAACTCTGGTATCATCTGAAAGGTGATTTAATGTCCTTTGTAATGGTGTGAAATAACTCTTTTCGGGCAGTGGCCCTCTTTGAAAAGAACAGTTTTTGCTCAAAATGACCAACTCCAATTGAGAGATGGACAGACACTGATTCCTGAGTATTAGTCAACAGCGCTGTAAAGCACATGAGCGAAAGTGGGTCATTCTCTTTATTCACTCGAAGTTTGAAGCAGATCTATACAGTAGTTCTTAAATTAGGGGAATTTATATCTTTTTCTATTAATATTAAGGTTGTTGTCGATTTTGGTCCGCATCTGTCATTTTGGCCTTTTTCTCAAGTTTGGAGTATCATATCTTCAAGGAAAATAGAGTGATCACCCTAAAAATAATTAGAAATACTCTATAGATTTCAGACTATGGGCTTGTGCAACGACAGACTATACAGATCATTAGAAATCAAATTACAGATTATCAAGCAGGATTTGCATGCAGTCACTATTACAACTGATGGTAGTATCATTTATGTATTAAGGAGTTGTACGGCCGGAAGACCAGTGCTCTGGCGCTGACAAGAGATATTATTCCATGAATAAATACTTGAAGAAAAAAAAGGGAAAATATGGCACTTTGGCCAAATTTGTCATTGTAATAAAGGAGTTTTTTTCCATTTTTTAGGAGTTGACAATTTAACATATTATACATATTTCTGGCTTGAAAACTTGTGAGCTCATTCTCTGGGTAAAGCAGATCCTAAGATATGGTCAATGTAACTTATTAAATAATGTTTGTTATGAGTGGATAAAAATGGTTAATTTCACATCAGTTTTTGCTGCTACAGTGCCATCAAACTTCAATGGGTCATATCTCAAAAAGTAAAGAAGATATTTGTTTGTATTAAAAAGTTCTATTTAATTCATATTTAAATTATAGTGGATATATATTTTTAAATGTTGACTGCCACTACCTAATATAAGTTAGATATGTAGAATCAAATCTAAATACATGTAATTGTTTTGGTTTTGAAAAGTTGCTGTTTTCATCGGACTATGCAGCTTTAAGAATAAGACAGAAACTCAAAACTAGCAGATTTTGCAACTTCCAACAGTGATTGCCTGGTCAGCTACAACGGTACCTGTCCCCTTTGTGCGTTGTGAACACAAACCACATGTCCATCAACCATATGGTGTCACTATTTCAATGCGCAAACTCATCGTTATCAAGTGGGCACAGAACAGGACTATAAACATCGACACAACAGGCAATATTAAGTGACCATCAAATCCTTCCGAAATATGGAGTGAAGAGCTGGGAGCGAATTGTCAACAGACCGGTTTGTTTTGCTACTGCAAGGTCGGCCTTTTAATTATAAATATGATGGACCGTGTCCTACTTGGCTCCAGGAATGAAGGAGTAACACTGATGTTGCTTCAAACCCCAGGGCATTCCCTGGTTTATTCCCCCAAGGTCAGAATAGGAATGACCCATCACTGCCCAGCTGGGTACCAAGTAATCTCACTCGGGGTGTGGTTGCTAGCAATAGGTGGAACAAGACTTGATTGATTACAGTTAAGCAGAGACGATTATATCTTACAAGAAAAAAGTAGAACAATTATTTTGGGTAGATGCATGTCATCAATATGCAAATTTTCACATTTTCATTTTAGCACAAAATCATATAAGCATATTTTGGATACGTTTTGTGGGATAGATTAAGTATTGCTGACATACACAGGGCCAACAATAACTGACTACTACTCCCCCCTCCCCCCAAAAACAGGGTTAAATCATTAACACTGGAACGTGAAAAGTAAGTATGTGGTACAGAGCCAACAATAACTATTTGACTTGCTACCACCCAAAGAAAAGGCTTAATCATTAGCAATGTAATGTGGAAACCAAATGTGTGAGAACGACCCATATATATGGGATACTATAATAATTTATTTCCTATTTTTAATTAATCAAAGTAACTAATGTTCCTACTTCATCTATTGAGCTTACAATTTGACTAACCGGAAGCGGAAATACATGCACAATTTTACATAAGAGGAAAACCGGATAGACGCTGATGTTGCACACCCATATTGAGGTGCTTACCTGAACCGAGCGTGCCCACGGGCTGCGGCTTCAGAATCTCATTCACATACTTAGTGAGGGAGACGTCAACTGAACAAAACAATAAAACTGTATAACTATCAGCATAAGCCACAGAGTAGCTTAGGCACAGTCATAAAGTACGCTATTGTATATTTCTTTGATGGGATTTTACATCCTAGCGACATATTACCTATAAGGTCATATATGATGGGTACCGACTTGTAACAATGTGCACTGATGGCGACTTTATAGTGTTGCCCAATGGTGATACTGTGCCGCTGGCATCTGAGCCGATATCCCACACAGGCACATTATTCTGATACTGAGCAAATCAGTCCTTGTCCTTTCCCAGAAATGTCAAGCACTAGTCTAGATAGCTATAAGTATCAATTTATCGATATCAATTTTGTAAGTTATTGGTTTGACTTGTCGGGGTTCAAAACCATGGCCTCCCATATAATATGGGAAACCAGCCAGCACTCTCAGCAATTAACCATTCCGTCCGGTCTAGCACGTTAGAATCAGAGGATCAATATTTATACTAAGTATCATAAGTAGGGGTGCGAGGAAGTCGCAAAATCTGTATTTAAAAGAAAAATATTTTAAATTAAAAAATATATATTTAAAAACCATTCCTTGATAAATGACTTAAAAGATAGTATTCATGCAATTCATTTCAGCCAAAAAAAATAAATACAATTAAACAAAGAGGTTATAAATATTGAATCTAGCGACGTGGAAATGGCTTAATGGGAATTGTCATGGTGATACAAACTTTCGAATTAGGAATATAATTTACCAAAAACAGGCAGTTGGATTTTGCCACCTGACTAGGGTGTGAGAATTAGTGGTGAAGAGGTGGCAAAATGATGTAGTTTTAGGGTAATGGTGGCGCAGAACACGCACAGTAGTGCATCTACCGTCACTCCGACCATTTTACGACCTGGTTTTAGACTGGGATCTAATTAGTCAGGGAGAGCGAATCAAACTGTCGACTGAGTAAAACTGCAAGGAAAGATATATCCCGGAAGGTTTATAAAGGGATAAAAATAGTTTTAAAGCGGGTAAAACATCAATCATAGGTAGTAATGACAGACTGAGTTAGTGATTGATTGAGTTAGTGAGTGATTGATTGAGGGAGGGGGCGGGGGAAAGGCAGGCAGGCAGGAAGAGAGGGAGGGAGGGAGGCAGGAAGAGAGGGAGAGGGGGGAGGGGGGGGGAGAAAGGCAGGCAGGCAGGAAGAGAGGGAGAGGGAGTAGGGAGAGGGGGGGGGGGGAGGAGGGAGGGAAGGAGAAAGGGAGAGGGAGGGGGGAGTGAGGGAGGGGGGGAGGGAGGGGGGAGGGAGGGAGGGATGGAGAAGGCAGACAGGGAGGGAAGGAGAAAGGGAGAGGGGAGGGAGGGAGGGGGGAGGGAGGGACTCAGGGAGGGAAGGAGAAAGGGAGGAGCGGGAGGGAGGGAGGGGGGAGAAGGCAGGGAAGGAGGGAGGGAGATAGGTGGGGAAGGAGAAAGGGAGAGGGAAGGAGGTGGGGAGGGGGGAGGCAGGGAAGGAGGCAGGGAGGGAAGGAGAAAAGGAGAGGGAGGGAGGGGGGAGGGAGGCAGGGACGGACGGAGGGAAGGAGGGACGGAGGCAGGCAAGGCAAGGATGCAGGCAGGGAGGCAGGCAGGCAGGCAGGCAGGCAAGGCAAGGAGGCAGGGAGGGAGGCAGGGAATCAGTCAATCAGGGCTAGCCAACCCGGGTAATTTGAACAAAGGCCATACTCATGGCCGGCCAGATGTGCAAAGAAACACTAATCACCTTAGGTACATAGCAATCACCAATCACCGTAGGTAGAGCAATCACCTTTCTTGTAGGAGTATGTATTCGCTGAACTAAGTCGAATAACTTTGTTGCCGTAGCCACTGAGAAGATTGTCCTTCGAACACAACTCCTTGAAGCGCTGAAGCGGGAAAGAAAAGACAGAAAGGAATGTTGGGTCCAGCATCACGACAGAATCACGTAGAACGATGTATTGATAGGTAGTTCTCGGAAACTTTGTGACAATTAGTGCTAATTAAGGGACAATTAGTTGATTAAGAGACAATTTGTGTTCATTGATAGACAATTAAGAGAAAATTTGTGCTAAATAAGAGAAAATCTGTGCTAACCAAGAGACAATGTGTGTTAATTAAGAGGCAATTAGTGTTACTTAGAGACTATTAAGAGACAATTATTGCTAATTTAGAGATAACCATTGGCTGGAAACAGTAAAACGGGAGTTCAAACTAAGGGCTCAGTGCTAGAGTGCAGAACCACGGCCAAATAGTAGATGAGACTAACCGAATTGTCTGTAATGCCCTGAATTATCACGGGAGCATGGTTTGCATAC
Organism: Branchipolynoe longqiensis; assembly: GCA_030323885.1. Taxonomy (NCBI): domain Eukaryota; kingdom Metazoa; phylum Annelida; class Polychaeta; order Phyllodocida; family Polynoidae; genus Branchipolynoe; species Branchipolynoe longqiensis. The sequence goes on along the minus strand of CM059192.1, from coordinate 63,761,708 downwards.
CTGAAATAACAATAAAATCACTTAAACGACATTTAAGATCACTGTCCAATGGACCAGCTTGAGTGAACGACTTTTTTTTTCGGTGGTGGGTGTAAATAAACTGCACTAATCCTACTGGAATCTACGCGTAAAACCTTAAAATGCATCATGTTCAATCTGTTTGTGTGCTCTAAGTTGTTCATCAATACACAATTTCCGCGACTGGTACGACACCTGGTGATAGGCAACGACACTCGTGTTGTGGGTCGACAGTGTGTCAATGTGTTGTTTTATACTGACAATCAAGCTTTTCAATCAATCATTCAATTAGTCAATAGGATACAGCTATAATTATCAAAAATGATTAAAAAATGGTATGTTTTCTCTATAAATCCACATTTGTGCCGAAAAGACTGTCAGTTGCTCAATATGAAGCCAGTGTTAACATAGCCTCAATTGCCTCTCCACAGATTCTGCGACCCAGAAGTCCAGTCTGGATTACGCTCTGCGCATGCGTCGTGGAAATTGTGTATTGAAATAGGAAATAATCAAAATAAAGCTTGGTTTCTTCTTTCCAATAGTACAATCTATATTAGGATATGAATTTGTTAACCGATAGAAAAGCAACACTTTGTCAACCTTATTTATGAAGAAAATCAACTGTTGTTTCAACTACATTGTGCATAAGATTTTACTGTCCAGAGTTTCGTATTTTTCATTTACCTATTTATTTAAAATTTCAATTTTACTCTCATAAATAACAGAATCTGATATTAGCAGTGAATAGTCACGATCATAAAAAACAGAATTTGATCCGAAGGTTTTTAAAAAAAATTCTGCGCATAACGTGTAAGCTCCCGTGAGGGTGCTTGTTTTCAACGCTGGACAGCTGTGATACTGGATTGGTCTGGTCCCGCACTCAGGAGTGTTTACCTGATCTTTCTCAGGCCAACCTTTTGCGGTTTTGGGTGTTAGTAGTTTCTATATTCGTTTTTTTGAATTTTCAAAGTTTTTTTCCTAACCTGTATATGATAACTTAGCCTACTATGTACATCTACGCAGATGACATACAGGCCTGCGGGAGAGGATCCCATCCCATTGTGGTTTGTTACATCCTTTCACCCACGCCCTGTCCTTAGATAGTACACCAGTGTGCCAGAACACAACTGGACCTTTCAGGACTGTGACTGGGTGGGATGGTTGTGTTGTATGGTTAGCCATTTTGTATTTCAGGGTGAATCGGATGCATGACCGTGGCCTGCCCGGTTTTGCTTTGGTTTGTGCCAGTACACATACCCAGACGGACTGCGCCCTATGGTGATAGCCATTTCGACTTCCTTAGTACTTAGTATGGCTACTTTCCGTATTTGTAATATCTATCATCTTTTCTGGCCTGTCTTTTGATTTTTGTGCCAGAACACAGCAAGCAGTGACTGCGCCCACGGTCAGGTAAGATATTGTTCCTTCAGTAGGTGGTTGTGCATTACCTTTTCTTTAAGGACCTTTTATAGTGGTCCAGGCTTTTGATTGCCCGTTGTTGTGTGGGTTGATTATTCCAGGCATGTGCCGCCATGACCAGTACACTTCTCTCATAAATTTTGGTGTTACTTATTGCTGTTAGTAGCACTGGGGCCGCCATTTGCCTGGTGTCCCTGGTTTTGTGGTGTAATGATGTGCTAGTATTTTGAGGTGCGTTTCCCTTCTACTCGTTAGTAATGTTGCATTGCATTTTTTGTGTAATTCGATTGTGGGATATTTTTTGTGCACGTGGAGGCATACTTTGAGGGCTCTATTTTGTAGCACCTGTAGTTTGTTTAATAGTTTGGTATTTCCTCCCATGTATACATCGCCATAGTCCTTCGCTGCGTATCGCTGCGTATCAACCTGGGCCGGAATCATTTTTGATTGTGTACTTTTTAAATTAAAAGCATTTATGTAACTCATACCTCTTAATTGTTCATATTGACTAGTGCAAATTTATGTTGTTTGTCATTTTTAATGGCAGATATCACGAAAAAATAATGAGTTGGTTACTCTGGGGGAAAAATACACTTAAAATATGCATAGTAGTAATAGACATCCCTGAAATACAAGTTCCTATGTCCATTACTTTTCTAATAATCGAGGGCTGTAATGTGGGTTTCATGCAAAATGCCAAAATGTGTGATTTTGGGGTCAAATTTGGGAGTATAACTTTTGAACTAATCATCCGATTTTAATCAACTTTGTGTATTTTTTCTTCTTCTGGCAGAAGCTGTCGAACTGTATTAAAATATAGTACTTTCTATTGAGTTGCAAAGATGAGTTGGGATAGCAATTAAAGTGTATTCCTCGCTAGCACAAATAATACCTTAATATACAGATCTATAGGCTTACTCTATAAGGACACAAGATGACCCTGAGGATAATTGGATGCAAATCATATTATTATCCACTTAGGTGTGGCATTGGTCGTAATGCTTGCCACCCTTACCTTGTCTTCCTCCTTCGCTGCGTATCAACCATATTCATGTCATAAAGGATAAATTAAATGTGATTTGAGATTCGGTGTCCTAAAGAAGAGATGTTCTCTCAATTAGATTGTAAGAAAAACAAATGTTAACGGTGATGGATATGGACTAAGACACCCAGTTCTGCATTCCAGCAATATGTGTATAAACAATATCCTTTAGCGACATGGAGCAAATGACATATAGTCAGAGGGATCAAAGTTTGTTAGAACACACACAATTTAAAGGTAGTGCAATAGTAACGAAAGCGCACAAGTAAAACAGAAATTGCATGGTTATACCTTCGTGCTTAAAGTGGCATAGTCTGATAAAAGCATCAAATTTGCAAAACTAAAACAAGTATCTAGATTTTATCCTGCATGTCTAACTTAGATACTGATGCACTTATAATTATTAAGCTTTTGTTGGCAAATAGAAGGGCATAATAAGTCAATTTAATAGAATATGTTACTGCTGAATCCTATGGTAGCAGAGTTTTGACATGCTTGAAAAAAGTTATGTTGCATGTTTCCACTTCAAATATTTCCAAAATTAGCCATTTAAGATAAAAGTTGCTTCAAACTAACAAAAGGTAGATTATAACTAGTAATCTAATAAATTTATCTCAGAAATTGACAGAAACTCAAAACCATCGGACTATGCAACTCTCCTAACGTATGTCTGATTATAGAAACTGAAAAGTTCCACAAAGACCAATTGGAGGGCATTTGAACGGCCCATCCCATTCCATATCCAGCTCCTTTTAAGATAGGGCCAAATAAAAAATGTTAAATGGAGAGGGCGGGTGGAGTAAGAAATAGAAAGGAGAGAGAAGAGTGAAGAGTGGGGAATGGACAGGGCAGTGGGGGAAAGGAATGAAGAGGGATTTGAGGGGTGATAGGGAGGGAACTGGGAAGGGGAGGGAGCAGGTCGAAAGTGGAGGTTAGAATTTTTTTTTATTTGACCTAGTTACAACTTTTTTTTTTTTTTTTAATTCCAGTTATCCATAACTATTGAGACTGTCGTTATATTTACATAGCTTTTCTGAACAACATACTTTTGAAGAAACTCGTCCTGCGTGAGGCTCGAGTTTCTCACGTCAACATTGCACGGTCCAACCTGAGCAATGAGTCCCTCCTTATCTGTCCACCTGCAAAGTGAAAACGACACAACCGGAAGTTAGCCCTCAGCTATAATGAAATTATATTAAATAGGGCTATTTAATTCCCGATTAAAAAAGAAAAGTAACACTAACAGGCATTGCTGCACAAAACGTAAGCTCTTATTGTTTTAATGCATACGCGTACTGTAGTATGGGGTGAATCTCAGTTTGATAGTTTGTTTTGTTTGTTGTTGTTTTACATCCTAGCAACATCTAAGGTCATATCAGGACAGGTACCGACTTGTGACAGTGCGCACTCATGGCGACTTTATACTGCTGCCCCACTGGGAGACAAGGCCACCAGCACCATGACCTGATATCCCACACAGTCACATTATCCTGACACTGAGCTAACCAGTCCTTGCCCTATTCTAATAATACCGAGCACCTGGCTAGGAAGCGATAAGTATTTTTTTTTTTTTAAATGTATGGGATGTTTATGCTGGCCATAGCATATGATACGTGATGAAGGAGGAGAGAAGGCAGGTGTGGAAATAAAAACACTTTATTCATAAGGAAGGTCAAGTGCAATGAGTAGAGATAAATGAGGAATCATCAGTAAGAATATGAACAAGGTAAATAATCAATGATGAACATGTTAAGGGAGAAGAGTATATAAAGTCAATGTGTAATTAAAGTCAATGGGATAAATATATGTCAGGGGGAGGGGGCGAGACGCCCCGAAGAGCCCTCCACCAAAACAGAGGAGAGGGCTCGAGGGGCGCCCGAGGCGGCGGATGTACGCATGCACAGCATCCGAGGTCCAGCTGCCCTGGGCCATGATATCCTCTAGGGGGACCCCAGCGCGTTGGCAAGCCTGGGCCGCGCCCCGGCGGAGGGCTCTGAGGGCGCCTCGCAGGATCTCTGTCAGAGTCGGAGGGTCCAGAGGGCAGCCCGAGGGCAAGATGAAGTCGGAGGCGGCCGCCGGGAGGAGCGCCAGGGAGGCGGCCCACGCAGCGACGGGGCGGCCCGGAGAGGCGGGCACGAAGAGGGCGACCGCCCCCAAGGGCAGGGCGATGGTTTGTTTGTTTGTTGTTGTTTTACATCCTAGCAACATCTAAGGTCATATCAGGACGGGGAGGGCGATGGTCTTGGAGCTCCGGAGGGTGACCCGGAGCCCCCCGGGGGCGGGGGCAACGTCGGCGCGGGTGATGGTATGGGGGCTGGGAGAGAGGAGGCTGGAGTGCCGTAGCATCCCGTGGTACCCGAGGAGCAGGGCAGCCGGAGGGACGACGCTGGAGGGACCGGCGCCGGCAAGGTGGGCGGCGACGGCCACGAGGCAGGATGGCGTCAGGGGAGGGGCGAGCCGGGCAATGTGCCCGGAGGCCCGCTCGCCCCCACGACAGACATCTCGCGCGAGGCGAGGTGAAGGCGGTGGGATCGCCCCCGGCTGCCTCAAGCCAGGAGCGCGCCCCGGAGAGGGCATTCCGGCCGGAGGCCGGGGCGATGGAGCGGGCGTAGAGATGGGCAGTGTAGGCGGCGACGTCAAAGGGCGTCGGGGCCAGAAGGTCACATCCATGTCCCGAGGCGAATGAGACGTAACCCTCGGCCTGGCGGCGGTGGTTCCTCCAGGTCGAGGGGGCCAGGGAAGCAAGGCGGAGTCCATCGACGGCGGCCACCTCGGATTCGGAGTATCCTGGAGTTAAAGCCCGGGGTTATAGGGGAAATCGTCATGGCAGGGGTAGGCGTGGATGAGCCCGAGGCGGGCGACCTCGTCTCGGGCCACGCCGGCCCATCTTCCGGGGAGGTGGGCGCGGCTGAGGGCGTCGGCGAGGACGAGGTCGGCCCCGGGCTTGTGAAGGATGGTGAGGTCGAAGCAGCCCTCGGCCGCCATCAACAACAGCTCGCGAGCGCATGTCCCGAGGGTATGATCACGGGCCCGCCCCGAGTCGAGGGAGGCCATGTTGTCAGTGTTAATGACGACAACGGCCCCCGCGACATCGTCCGGGAGGAGGGCCACGACAAGGTTGACCGCCTCCATCTCGTAGATACTCTGGATGCGGGCGAGGAAGGCCGCGGAGTACCCTCGGGCGTAGCAGTGGGAGGATGAGTACGCCCCCCCTGACGGTTAGGCAGGAGGCAGGAGTCGCACTCGATGATGACCCTCTGGCTCCCAGGGGCGCGGAGGAGATGGAGGCCGTTGGAGGCGCATCTGTACGCCGCTAACCACCTGAGGGCCCGGAGGGCCTCCTCCCCGAGGGTGATGGAGGCGAACTCGTAGCAGCTGCGCAGGGCCGTGAGGAGGCGGGCCATAAACTTCCTCGCGGGGAGAACGCAGCTGCCGACGTGGTTGAGGCGGCCGAGTATGCTCTGCAGCTCCTGGTGCCCGAAGGTGGGGCGAGCGACTCGGGCCTCACAGTCGGGGGCGATGCAGATGGTCATGGCCTCGCTATCGATAGCGAAGCCTAACCATGCGACCCACACCGCCGGAGGTGGCACTTCTCCGAGGCGACCTCAAGGCCGAGGGCACCGACGAGGGCAATGAACCAGTCCAAGGCCTGGCGGGCCCTCAGGTAGGTGAGCTCGCAGCCAACAAAGTCATCCACGTAGACGAGTGCGTGGAAGCCCTCACGGCGGAGGAGCCAGGCAACTGCAGAGGTCACACGGTCGCAGGCCGCGCCCGAAGAGCGGCATCCAAAGGGGAGGGTGAGGTTGACGTAGGTCGCCTCTTCGAGGGCTATTCCGTAGAGAGGGCAGGAGAGCGCGTCGGCCCGGAGCTGGCGGTAAGCCCTGGATATGTCGGCCGTCCAGGTGTACGACCCCATGCCCTCTCGGATGAGGCGGCGGCCCACGTCGGCGACAGAGGGTAGCCTGTAGGCGTGGGGCATGCCCAGGTATTCTCGGCGAGGGATGGCGGCGTTAAAACTGCCCCCGGGAGGGTAGGACAAGTCGACGATGACCCGCCTCTTGCCGGGGTCGGTCTTGGGGCGGGTCATCAACGGCGAGACCTGGGCCCAGGGGGTGAAGGGAGGGGCAAGGAAGGGACCTGCGAGAGCGCCGTGGGCAAGCTCGATCGCTATGAAGTCCCGGGGGTGGGCCTAGTGCTCCGGGGCTTCGCGGTGGTTGGTATAGGTGGGGTGGGGAGGGGTGCTGGCTGAGTAGTTGGCCGGGAAGCCGAACTCCAGGAGGTCGACTAGGTCTTTGTCGTGGTACTCCCGGAGGCGGCTTCGCCATGCGGGGATGTGGAGGCCTGAGGGGAGGGGGATGCGGGCGGCCAAAACATTGGGGAGGCCCCCAGTGTGGAGGGCTTCGTAGGCCTGGGAGAAGGTGGGGTAATGGCTCCAGGCAGTGCCGGAGAGGTGTGGCCATATGGAGAGGAGGAGGCGGCGAGATGTTAGGGGGGTGGTTGGTCTGGGCTGCGTGGGGATTACGTGGAGGGCGGAGATGTGAGGGATGTAGTAGGTTGCGTCTGCGGGGGGGAGGGCGCGGGGAGATGTGAGGTGGGCGGTTGGTCTGGGCGGCGTGGTGGTGATTACGTGGACGGCGGGTGTGGCCGCCGCGCCGTGGGGGGGGGGGGGGGGGGGGGGCACCTCCGGCGGGGAGATGTGAGGTGGGCATTACGACCAAGCTCAGATGATCGAGCTTGTTTTCAATGCTGGGCAGTTATCGGTCTGTGTTTCTTAAGATTATGGTTTGTGGTTAGTGATCTATGTTAGTTTTTTTGGATTTTCTTGGTAAGCGTCTTCCTCTTTTTATTTTTTCCTACACTTTTTACATATTATATGCTTGTACATAATAGGTAGTTGGTTTATGTTTGGATTTGATGTTATCTGGCTGTTTTCTGGCTGGGGGTTACCTCTCATGGGCTGTCCAGCTGGTGGGCTGTGACATATCACATGCCGCCTTGTGGAACAGCTTAGATGGGATTTCCGAGCTAGGAGAGTGGTGGAGAATCCCTTTGGCATTCTAGCCAACCGCTTCCAAGTGCTGCTGACGACTATGCAGCACCACCCCTCCAACGTGAAGATCACCGTCAAGGCGTGCATTGTTCTGCACAACCTCATGAGGACACGCTACCCAGCGCTACAGAACATGCAGCTGGATCGTCCCGAGACAGCCAACAACAACTTTGTGCCTGGAGGATGGCGAGAGGGCCACAACCTTCCTGACATTGACGTTCTACCTGTTAACCCCAACACCGCGTCCAAGCTTGGAAAGGAACAGCGCAATCTAATTAAAGACTGGGTCGTCTCACCCGCCGGAGCACTGTCATGGCAAGACAGGATGATCTGACCAAACATTTTATCAGTCTGTATGCGCTGTGTCTGTCTACTGTTTTTGCAAACTTATCTGCTTTTCTTGACACTGTACTGTTATCGCTTTTTACATGTCTGTGATGTTGTGACATGTCTCCTGTTATATGAGATGCTAATAGTTTATATGTCTAGTAAAATAAACGATATCATTTTATAGATATGAAAACATAATTTTACATGTCTGTTACGTTCTTTCGCTCCCTAATTTAAAGTCATCTAGTTAATGTAATTGTAATGAATCTCCTCTCTTTTTACATGAATTAATCTTTTACATACATACTAAGAACACAGGGAAAGATAGAGTGACACAGAGACAGAAAGGGGGAGATGAGTTAGAGGGGGGGAGGGAGGGAGGGGGAGAAGAGATAGAGGGAGGGAGGGGGAGAAGAGATAGAGGGAGGGAGGGAGAGAAGAGATGGAGGGAGGGAGGGAGGAAGAGAGATAGAGAGAGGGAGGAGTAGGGAGGGAGGGAGGGATGGAGGGAGAGAAGAGATAGAGGGAGGGAGGAGATAGAGGGAGGGAGGGAGGAAGAGAGATAGAGAGGGAGGAAGAGAGATAGAGAGAGCGAGGAAGAGAGATAGAGAGGAGGAAGAGAGATAGAAAGAGGGAGGAAGAGAAATAGAGAGAGGGAGGGAGGGGAGGGAGAAAGGGGAAGGAGAAAGATTATTATAAATATTTTAAATTAAGTTTTAATGTTTTAATTTTAATTTTAATTGTACTTTAATGTATAACAATTAAATGATGGCATGCCTTTACTGAACACGGACACAAAAATTAAAATTGACAGTATATTTATTTATTTAAACATCTTGACATATAAATGTACAAACAATATATAAACATACAATATACATATATACATACAAATGTACAAAGATAAATAAAAACTAAGACTACATATATACACATATTTACAATCACTTCTCTCCCTTGCCATTAGAAGTGGCATCAGCTGGCGACTGTGTGGCTGATGAGGGGAATAAGTCCAAATTTGCGCCCAATATGCCAGATATCCCGGACAGCCCCGACAAGTTCAATAGTCCTTCTGGGCTGGCCGACAAAGAACAGTCACTCTTCTTGGCCCTCCGTCTCTTTGACACGGAGAGGCCACCGGTGCTGGTGGAGGCGGTGGTGGCGGCGGAGGCAGCGGACGACGCCCGTGAGCTGCCCCGAGAGGCAGGAGATGGCGAGCTGGAGCGGGGACGCCAGCGTTGCGTCATCGACCTCTCCACTTGCATCTCCAGCTCCTCCAGTGGATAGTGGTGTTCTGGAGAGTGGTGTTCTGGAGAGTGGTGTGGAGAGTGGCGAGGTGGCGAGGCAGGGGAGGAGGCTGGTGATGGAGAGCATTGTAAAGTCTGCCTCTTTCTGCCTCTCCTACGGCCTAGTCCTCCTCCTGTAGTTACAGCAGCTCTGGAGGCTGGTGTAGTAGCAGTAGTACTAGTAGTAGTAATAGTAGCAGTAGCAGAAACAGCAGCAGCAGTGGTGTTCCTCTTAGCAGGCATGGTGGCAGAGTGAGGGGAGACTGTTGCTGCAGGCTATATATACCCAGGAGCCACCAGGCGGCGGACTGCGGAGAGATAACATAGGTCATGCATAGGTTTCGCATACGCTCCTCATACGCTCCTAAAATAATCATACGCTCCTCATGCCAATCAAAGCTGTCAAAAAATGTCACAGCACGCTCCCATACGCTCCTCGTATGCTCCTCATAGGTTCCACATATGCTCAAACCCACCCGAAAGGTCACCAAAGGTCATCATAGGCCGTCACCCGCAGGACTTACGGAGGTTTTCAATACGCTCCCGCCATACGCCGTAATGTGACAGGGCCTTTAGAAGCAGTTCAAGGTTGATGAAATGTTCCTCTATGTATTCATAAAGAATGCAATTGGAGAAAAGGAACATTTTTGGTATATACATATAAAGGTCACTGCGACAGAAGGTAACAATTCAGGAGTTGGGCTGAGTACTAGTTTTTATTAGTCTCTGGCAGGACTGATAAATATGCCCACCAAAAAAATTGAAATTCATTGGAAAGTGAATCCAATATGGCGCAGTACAGGTGGCGCCCCATAGGCGCGCAGGCCGAGGGAGGTTGCCGCGCGACTCACATTAACAATATCAAGTGCGGACAGTAATAAATACAATACAACCTATATGTGAGCTCCGTTATTTATATAATTATAATGGTATTATAATACACATAAAGGTCACTGCGACAGAAGGTAACAATTCAGGAGTTGGGCTGAGTACTAGTTTTTATTAGTCTCTGGCAGGACTGATAAATATGCCCAAAACCTACCAGGTCCCCAACCCAACTCAATTAGCTTCATCAGCCAACTTGGCTGCCACTCTCATGTCATTCATTATCCTTGTAGTCAATGGCGTTTTTAAATACTCGAAAACAGCATTGCTACTCCAGTCTCCTCTTGTACGTATTTCCTCCAGTGAGGCCCCACACATTGACAAATAAGTGCATCCCCCCCTCCGTAAGGAGTGAGATGATAATAACTCAACATCTAATCCAACTCGCCTCCAAATATCTTTAATGTCGATTGGTAAATTTCATAACTTAAGGGGAAATTACCTCCCTTACTGTCAGGCAACAAAAAGGCACACTCCTCTCCTGCAGCCGGCCTATCTTGAAAATGTTTTTCAGTCCAATGGACTGCGCACAACTCTAATTCTACACACCGAGCTATAGGAATGATTAATGACCTCTCCGAGAACTGAATTGTTTTTGACATACAAATTTTCAAAATCATCCCCCATGGGTAGATCTTAAAGTCTTTCCTCCGTAGCATGGCTCCTGAAAATGTTACATTCGACTTTCTCAACAACCCCCTGAAACTACAGAGGACGGCCGCACGCCATGCAATATGACCTGAACTACTCGACAATTGAGAAAAAATACACCTCAACATATTTGGTAGCAACGACATGGCTTGCTTAGGTGCATCCCCAAGCTCCCTTCGAATACCCCGCAACGTGGAAGAAATAACAAAGTCCGAATAATCAATGGGTACCGCCCCATTCCTTTTAAGAAAATAATTAAGGCCACTTAGATAATTAATAATCGAGGAATATTTTAAGGTCCTCGCCAGTCAGGTAGCATACAACGCCACCTGTGAAGAATTGCAAGGGATCGGAGCGTGAGTTTCCGAAAACTCCTCCACAAACGCAAGATATTTATTCACCTGCACCTCCCTAGCCGTCACAGAGTTAGGAGTGTATGATTTTAGTTGGAACTCTTTCTGCTCTATCGACCCCTGTAAAGAGAATGGGCGTTCAAATAAACTAATACAGCATAAACATATTACAATCTGCTTTATATATGACCTCTTGCATATAAGCATCATTCAATCTACTCAAAGCATCCGTTATAACATTCGACTCACTCGTAATATGCACAGCGGTAAATACAAAGTTATATTTTATGGATAACCAAAATAGCCTTCTCATATAATGCATTATTAGTTTGCATTTTGACCTTCCTGTGGCCAAAGCTGACTCTACTGTGGCACTATCTGTCACCATAACTATGGAAGCTCCCTGCCAATCAGGCGCCCATCTCTCCACCGCTGCATATACCGCCCACATCTCCTGTACATTAATATGAGCCTCCAGCACCTTGCTCTCTCTGGACGGCTATAGTGGTGCCCAACTACCTCCTGCAATTGCTTATCTACTTGCTTGTCGTAACAACCTACTAACCAGTCGGCATTGTGCATAGCACCATACCCCCACTTACTCGCATCACTATAAATTGATCTCACTGCTGAAAACTTCCCTAGCATTAAAGCCTTCCCATTAAACTCCTCGGTAAAATGGCTCCACCAGTATACATCTTCTCTGAATGCCGAGTTTAACCTCACCTTATAATATGGACGAGCTACAGTATTTATTAAGTCGTAAACTCGACGAGAAAAAGTTTGCCCACCACGCACTACCTTGGCGCAGTGGGCCAACAGTCCCGCTAATCTTTCAAGGTTCTTTCTCGATTCTTTCTTCTTCCCTTTGAAGGCTTCCAAAGTCTTACTTAATTTATCAAGCTTATCTCTCGGAAGAGTCAATTCTAGCTTTACTGTATCGACTAATATCCCAAGAAATCGAATTTTCGTACTGGGACTAATTAGTTTCTTATAACTTATGTAGAACCCTAATCTTCGCAGAAGACTAATCAATTTATTTTGCAAAATTACAGTATTCTTGTAAGTCGAACCGATGACGCAAAAATCATCCAGATAATTTACTATACGACTCACTCCCTCTCTAACTGCACATCTTACTACAAAATCTGACACTTTCGAAAAAACAAAAGGGCTTGAGGACAACCCCATACAGAGCCTATTGTCCAACAGGTATACAGAGCCTTTCTTATCTTCACCTCCAAAATCCCATATCAAACCCTGCCTCGGTCTGTCCACAGGATGGATAGGAATAGCTCGATATGCATCCTTCAGATCCACCGTAGCCAAATAATCTCCCTGTTCCATGTTATCTACCACATCATCTATACTTTTATAATTAAACTTCAAAGCTACCTTCTCCGTGTAATTATTAATAGATTTATCTTTTGGCCTGCTGCAGTCCACTATTCCTCGTCCCCCCCCCCCCCTCCTTAGGGATACAAAAAATATTGTGAACGCATTGAGGTGTTTCATCTGTCACGGTAATTATCTGCTGGTTCAATTCCAGCAACAACTTCTGCGTGATAATATCCCTATAAATAGTGTTACCGATTTTTTTAAATGCAGGTTCATAATTCACCGTACAGTCGATATTGGTAACGTGGAAGCCAAACACTACACCCCATAAAATATAGACCCAATCTGGATCGGTATCACCTCTTACAAATAGCTCACAAATGAACCGACAAGGTTTAAGTTGCATCTGATTGCCTGCTATGTAATGCATACATTTGCATCTACCGTTTATACAGTCAAAATCAACCCGAACTACAACAGGTTTACTATGCGGAAATTCCCTAATATAAAAATTCCAACAATTGTATTTTTCCACTATTGTTTCAACATATAACATGTCATTTTCATTATTACTATCATGATTAATCCAACACTGCCATATTCTGTTGACTTGACTATTAATTTGCGATACCTCAGAATTTACAGCATAATTTTCATCAGTTTGTTCACTCCCTATGTTTTGACCTACTGTCTGGGTATCACTAGCACATGCAACTTCATTCATTATGACATAGGGGGTAATACTGCTAACTTGGCTCACACCTTTTGGCTCTCCTTGACTACAATTACCTAATTGCATGGTCATGGTATTTTGAACCTCATTAGGTCCGCCCACTACTTCCTTCGCGGACAAGGCACATGTAACATTCCCAATCATAGGCATGTAATTACCTTCATGCTTATCATGTAACTTACTGTCAGCACTATGCTGCTCTAAGTGCATGACTTCAACATTATTCTCAATTAAATTGTCGCTTATACATGGTAACGGCAAATTATTATTTTCTACATTTCCAAAGACCAACATGGGGTCATTATTAGACATAACAATACTATCAGTGTCTTTTGCCAATTTGCCATGTATTACAGACTCACTTCTCTGCAAACTAGCCTGTTTGATAATTGACCTAACTCATCAATCCTTAGTACAATTAACCTTTTTATGGCTTTTACTCCCGCATTTCATGCACCAGTGACCATAATTACAATTTTCATCACTCCTACTACAGCCCCCATCTTTATTCCATTTGAAACATCCAGTCTTACCTTCTTTTGTGTAAGCTGTTGTTCTACGCACATTACTCGACTGCTTTTTCGACCGCATGTTGTGCATGCCATAGTGGTACATGCACAGGCCCGTATTACTGCTACCGAATGCTGCAAATCCCTGTATTTCTGCTAGCTTCCGAACGTCTTTGTGATACTCGACATGTGTCGAGTCTAAGAAATCATTTTGTCAAGCGCTAGATGCCATAAAACATATATGTTCTAAGAAAGAACGATAGTCTCCAACAGTCAAGCCTTGTATATCTAAACACCATCTAACTGAGGCTGTGAGCAGTTCATAGCAATTCAACTTCTTTACTTCCTTTCCTAATACAGCAAATCTTCTGATACTCCACTTACTTCGAAGTCGTCGAGTACTACTGCTACTTCTGCTTCGCGAATCCGATGGCGTCCGCCGCCTCCGCCTTGTCCGCGACCTGTGTCGAGGTTTCGACACTCCGTAACTTGAGTGTTCGTCCTTCACGTTCCCGACCGTTCCGGCACCTGCACCGGCTGTTGCTGCCGGCGGCCGTCACTCGCTCTGTCGAGGTCACCGCCGCCGTTGTCGTCTACTTCCCTGGTTCGTCCCTGCCTGCTCGCTGCTGTTCCAGTCGTCTTCTCATGACTGTTCGCCTCTCTTGCAAATCCAATACTCGATCTTCCAGCTCCATGTCATTTATCTCCTTCAGAATTGAAGTCTCCTGTTCTTCCAACGTCAATGACGCCATTCCCTCCAACATTTCAGGTGAACTCTCTCGTGAGCCTTTCAAACTATCACCTGTTTGTCGAGTTGAAGCCCGTGTAACTCTAGTCAACACCAACTTCTTTCCTTTCCGTCCCTTCTTTTTACACTTGTCTGTCTTGTGCGACGTACCACATATATCGCAATACATAGCTGAGCTGAGCTGAGCTAAGCTCTCGACATGTCTGCTTCAATTGAAATTCAGTGGAAAGTGAATCCAATATGGCGCAGTACAGGTGGCGCCCCATAGGCGCACAGGCCGAGGGAGGTTGCCGCGCGACTCACATTAACAATATCAAGTGCGGACAGTAATAAATACAATACAACCTATATGTGAGCTCCGTTATTTATATAATTATAATGGTATTATAATACACATATATATATATATATATTTGTAACTGTCTGCAACTACCTGTCCCTACCGGACCCAGGGCCAAGCACACCAGCCATAACACATTCCTTAGGGCCACACCCTGCAGGCTGGGTTGGGTGGCAACTCCCCATATTAGGGCATTGCACTGACCACTCTGTAGGGGGGTGTCTGATTGGCTGGCTGTGGGAGGTCCAGTCACCTGACCCCCTTGGCCTATCATGACCACACAAGTCTCATTCTAATTAATTATTCAAGAAACTTCTCCAGGCACTCTGGAGAGATCACTCTACTCCTGGCTCTTGAGTGAGACGCACCTACTCTTGAGCAGGAACCCCAGACACTCTGTCTGATGCTAGCAAAATTCATATCTTCCAATTGAGTGTGTACACAGCCATAGGACTCCTGTCCCATGGACTTTAGGCACTGCTTTCTATACAGGCTAAAGTAGTAATGAGATACTGTGTGGACAGAAGGTGAGGGGTTAGGGTGATAGGTCACTGATAGGAGAGCAGGAGTTGATGCCAATAAAGCACAACATCCTCACTGTCTATTTTTGTCACTTGTCTTCCTTTCTTCCTTAGTATTGGTTAATGAGTTGATAGTCGGTATTTGAATAACAGCATCACAGGTGATATGAAGGGGAAGGGTTTTTAGTATTATCTGGTGTCCCAAACGCGGCCGGGCATTCAGAAATTTTAAAAACTGTTGAGCTATTTTTGCTTAGCCTCGTGTTTTCAGTAATGAGTTGCTGTAGGCCTAAGATTTTGATAGTGGTTTGTAACATTAGTTTATTTGTGTCATTGCTGTTGTAGTTTACATTACATACTAGTACAAAGATGTCTGCACTTGTTAATTTCCGCACTGTGTTCATGCTTGTATCTAGGGCTTCAAGGAATACTTCTGTCTCCTGATGGTGGTCTGTAGAGGCTTTCTATGGCTATGTTTGCCTGATTCTCGTTTTTTATCAGGCACCACAGTAGTACCATGTGCTCATTTGAAAGATTTGCTGGTTTTAGAACTTCAATGTCTAAGTTTTTGGAGGTTTTGCAGTAAATTGCAACACCTCGCCTTTTTTTGTTTGTTTCTTTATATTGTTTTGCTGTCTGTCATTACGTACAAGCCTATACCCATCTATGTTGAGGGTGTTGTCTTGGTGCATGTCCGTGAACCAAGTTTCTGACAGTGTTAGTACATCAAGATAATTCAATTTGTAGGTGTATTTTTATTATTATGTCTATTTTTTTGGATGCACTCTGGCAGTTTAGGTGGGCAAAGTGTGTGACCCTCCCCAGTTTGTATTCAATTGCTTCTACCATCTTTTAGGTTTGTGGCTGCTTGATTTCACGAGTTTTAACTTTACTTAGATTTAATATTTATTAATGACTGTTTTGGGGTGCATGTGCTGGTGCATGCAGCATATACAGGCTGTTTTGGTATATATATAGTCATATACACCACTGTAGATTATACCTGTGTGTGTGAAGGACGGTATGTGTCCTGCAGTGCGTGTTAGCTATTACATGGTATTACTTATGCTTTAGAATTTGGTTAATGGGATTCATAGAAAGTTTGTGATACTCATGGTTTGGAGCCCTGGTGGTGTTTTTCCCAGTTCTCGGTGATGCTTTTTGTCAGGCTGGTAACGATCTATCTGGCATATTCCTCGTTGTAATGTATGCGGAAGTGGAGCACGTTTGCCTGTTGCTATGCTCTTCGCACCTCCTTTTAGCCTGCCGGGAGAGCTCTAAGGCTTTTCACCTGATCGCTGTCTTATTTATATTTTCTTCTATATTTATTGGCGCTTATTTTGATGTTGATTTTGGTGTTTATTTTGGTGTTTATTTTCTGCTTATTTTACCTATTTATTTGGCTGTTTATTTATTTGTCGGTGTTTGTTAGACTTTCCTTGACTTTTTGGAGGATGTCTCCCATCTTGGTTTTGTATCCTTGCTTGACCTTTTCACCTTCACTGGCTGAGTCTAGAAACCTACCTGAGCCCCAGTATGGGCACTTTGTGCATTCTCTGAATGCGTTTCCTGGGGCATCTATTAGCTTTTTCTTTAGTTCCTTGTTTTGGTTGAATTTTGCATGGATGATATCCTCGAATACTTTTTCGTTTGTTTTGCACCATTCCAGTGTTCTCCATATTTTTTTTGCCATTGCCTTTATCGTATATGGGTTGTCTGCATTGTCAATCATCCTTATTATATCATGTTTCTCATGGAATTTGGCCATTATCGAGCAGTAATATTGCTCAGCTAATGTGTATTTTTCCCCATCTTTTCCTGTGATGTCACACTTGTACAGGTTGCTGAAGGGGGAGTTGTGTCCTTGGAAGGACAATCCCCAGCATATTCTCTGGTTGCTGCTTTCTCCGTGGGGAATTTCTGTTATCTCTATTTTCCCAAAGTCGTTGGGTGTGTATATTGTTCCATTTACATCGATGCTGCACCCTCTCATTTTGACTGATTTGATCTTTTCATTTTTGCTTTCAGTTGCTAGTGTGTATATTTGTTGTATGTTTTTTTCACTTAGCATTTCAGCTTCTGTTCTTACTGGTCTAATTGTTTCTTTGCTGTATTATTTTTTGTTTTGGAGAGTTTTCTTTTTTTGAAAGAGCTCTTTCTTTTGTGATTCCTTCTCCAGTTGGATTCTGATCCTTCTTGGTCTGTTGCTTTTTTTTCCTGTTGTTCTGAGAGAGAGAGTGGGTTTTGGGGTTCCCCGTCCTGTTTTTTGCCTTCGCCCTGTTCTTTGGGTTTGGGCTGCACCCGTGGGTGGTTTCTTTTTGTCAGTGGGCATTGCCCTTGTGTTGGTATTGGTGTTTACATTTGCGTCGTTCTTTTTTGTCTTTAGTTTTTCGTATTCTTCTTTGTACCACGTGCATTCTATTTGCTACCTTGAGTGTCTGAAGTTTGCTCCTGTATTCGTTCTCGTTATCCATTGTAGTTGTTTTGTTTTTTCCATCCTCATGTTTTGCTTGCCTTTTCCTTTTCCAATTCCTCCTTTACTGTTTGAATTACCAGCTTTATTATGTCTTCCTTGACTAGTTGCTGGCCTTCATTATCTGCTATTTCTACTATGTTCTCCAGGTTTTCGCCATTTCCCGACATTTTTTAACGGTTGGGTTTAGATCGTGTTATTTTTCCTCCAATTAATTCAGTAGATTCCTCCTGTGTGTGTTGCCTTTACATTCCTGGGTCCGTATCCTACGGTATCCTGGGGAATTTATGAGGAAAATCCACTTAGATTTTGGTGTTATGCAGGGTTTTGAACATTGGTTCTCGCCTTAATCAGCGTCCGCGTTTTCAGCGTCCACCTCCTGTCGCCATCTTGTCACTGTATCAATTTTTAAGTCATTTGTTTGACTCCATTAGGGTTCGAACCCATGGCCATGGGTTCGGATCCCTCGATTTTCCAAAACAAGGAGACGGACGCTCAACTCACTGGGCCGCCCGTCGAAAAATGCTCAAATTACGCAAAACGCTGGTGAACACTATATATGTAATTTGATCGCCAGAACTATGCCGCATACGTTACATATGTCAAAACACGGTGGAGAAACGCAAAACATACATTAGACGTACGTTGTCAATATGTGGACTGTATGTTTCCACTGCCTTTCCGTCCGACTAATGTAGGTCAACGTAGTGAACAACGTTTGTCTTACATACGTCTAACATACATCGCCGTACACCTAACATATACATAACGTACGGCCGACGTAAAATCCACACATTGTCGAACATCAAAAGTTTTGTCATGCACAAAACCTTTGCGAGCCCTTAACAAACAACGCTGTATATCAACATACGCATAACAAATGCGCAACGTTCGAGTAACGCATATCGATATATTGGTGCAAAATCAGTTATGTCAGCACACATTTGCGCGATGCATCGTAATGTGACAGGGCTATTACTAGATAAAGGATTCACCCCGTACATCCAGTACAGGGGTGAAAACCAACATATTAGAAAAACGGGCGAAGAATTTTGACATGGTGGGGAAATGAATTGAGCTGGTAAATTCTTAATTTAAGAAGCAAAATATATTCTTCACATAAATCTTATATATTTACCCGCTACTTTTGATTTGAAATATACAATAAAACATGTAGTTTAAGGAATTTAACAAATAAAACCAACAGCGTGTTCTCGCCCCCGTCTTCTCTTTTTGCATTCTCTGCCATTTCACCAACTCTGTGCCAATATGGGTAGCCAGTTTCTTCTTCCTGTTCCATACTAAAGCTATTTTCGCCCCTATTTAGACTATGTTAGGGTTCTACTTTAAGTATGGGGTGAATCTTTTATCTTGTGACTGTGACTGTGACTAACACAAAGACCCTATACTACTAAGACGGCTCACTCAGCCTGTACTGTGTAATCAAAATGATCAAACCCACCACTTGGTGCACTGGCTGTTCTCTTGGTTAAACAGGTGCTATATTATATACATTATAAATGTATATATATGAATGTGAAAGATGTGTGATGATGGCGATGCTGTGTATTTGTTCATAGCAAATTCATATTGATGTGTATTCATACTTACCTATCTCATGTATTCAGTTTTTTTTCAATTCATTTATTTTAACTCTCTGCAAGGTATGTTTACAATAAACTGAGGTGATACAATAAATGCATACAAATTCCTTACAGACATATAATATAATTGTATGTGATTACATGTGAAACACCAACCACCAGCCGGGCTGATCAAACCCACCACAAGGTGGCACTGCAAAATTTACATTTTACATTACCATGGGAGAGATAGGGAGTGAGCCGTCTTAGTATTATACTTTATAGGGTCTTTGACTAGCAGTCGGCTAGCCCTTGCCAAAGACCCTATAATACTAAGACGGCTCACTCCCTATCTATCCAATGGTAATGTAAATTTTGCAGTGCCACCTTGTGGTGGGTTTGATCAGCCGGCTGCTGGTTGGTGTTTAACATGTAAACACATACAATTATATTATACATGAGATAGGTAAGTATGAATACACATCAATATGAATTGCTATGAACAAATACCCATCATCATCAGCATCGCCATCATCACACATCTTTCACATTCATATATACATTGATACATATAAAGCCCCGTTCACACTGGGCAGTTAATTCGATTCATATAAATCGACTTGCCTAGTTCGACTCAGATTCGCCGTGTGGACGCTACGCTAATGCGATTTAGGGCTGAATCGATGCATCTAGTTCGTTTCAAATAAACCACCTCCGGAGGTAGTATAGATGAAGCGATTTATCTGGTTCCTGGGCAGTGATAGTGTAAAAGAGCAGTGCTTGCCAGATACAGGCTCAGGTGTAACTATTGCTGGTGCCCGGCAGTGTTAGGGCCCGATTAGGCCGAAATCTATTGAATGCGATCATATTTAACAGAATTACATCCTCAAATAATGAAATTTAATTAAATTAACCCTAAATTCCAAGCGATATTAACGTAGCAGCTACATCGGCGTCGTTATTCATATTGTCGAATCGACAGTGAAAACTAAACAAATAGCAGTGCTTGCCAGATACAGATGGGGGTACTTGCCTATGCGCAGATATCGATTTCCACCTTAAACCGCTCCGTGTGTGGACACAACACTAGTTAGCCTCATCTAGTTCGCCTTATCTAGTTCGGCCTAAAGTTGTGCTGTGTGAACGGGGCTTAAGATAGCACCTGTTTAACCAAGAGAACAGCCAGCGCACCAAGTGGTGGGTTTGATCATTTTGATTACACAATACAGGCTGAGTGAGCCGTCTTAGTATTATAGGGTCTTTGCCCTTACAGTTTACTGGTGTTACTGTTAGTGTTAATACTAGTCTAGACTAAATACTAAAATAGTTATTAACAAACTCGTCTGCCTCGTTAAAGTCACTGTGGAGGGAGGGTGGGTCTCTGAAGCAATATACACACAAATAGGCCTTACCAACCACCATCACCCAGCTCGTTGCTGCCTAAAACGTACAAAATTGCGCTTAAGACAAGCGTACAGTGTAAGGAAATAGCCATATTGGCAACATGTGTCTCATTGGTGGCGTCACCTACTAGGCATCTTCAGTCACTAACTACTGCAAACCCCTAGTGCTATCGGTAGGAACTGGGATCCAGAAAGACAGGCAGTGTGATCAGCATTTAGTTCGTAGCGGCTCCTGTTGGAAACCAACCGAACCACACAATACTGCCTGAAAATGGCGACGTCAAAAGGGGCGAATACATACAATCGGCAAAATTGGGAAGATTCGGTAAGTAATAAATGAATAGAGAGTTTCTGCTGTATGAATGGGTTAAAAACACATAATAGATTGCTAATTTGTTCATTTTTGTGGATTGTGTTTTTTCCATGGTTGGTGTTTTATAAGACTTCTTTGGTGTTTTCCTTAAATGCTGCTATTATCGCCCTGTTTTAGCGTCATGTGTACTAACTAGTAACTAAACCCTAAATGCCATAGGTAGGAATTGATTACTTTGTATCTGTAATAATAGTGAACCATGTTTCTGTTGAAAATGTTTATTTTGTTTGGCTCATAAAAATAGTCTAAAGCATGTATATATGCAGTTATGTACTTAATATTAGCTGGTTTGTTGAATTATGTCATTAAATGATGAATGCAAATGTTTGTTGATAATTACTTTTTAACTTTACTATATCCTCTTCTGACTGGTCACGGGCTATGTAGGCTATTACCTTTTTATTAGCCTGTTAGCAGTTCATATGTCTTTTTATCTCTTGAAGTTTGGGGTTAAAATACTCGTGTATGTGTTGCTGACTGTTTCGTTAATGTCTCCATAATCAGTTCTAACCTAGATTTTAAAGCATTTATTTAGGCTGGATGCTTCTACTATATTAGAAACTTGCAGAAAAATGTCAAATATAATATATATTAGGCCTTCAAAACAAATATATTCTGATAAAGCACTTTAATACCTTTAGTTTCATATATGAATAGACTTAATAGGTCAAGTAGAAGCAAAGTTATGATATGTGTTGTGCCTGGAAAATAGGCTATTTATCTCACAGCAAGTGCATTGGTTTAGAGGACAGGAATTTTGATGCACGAAACCAACATGGCAAATTACAACAAACCACAATCTTGATGCAGAAAAAATTAATTATCTCTAAAACTGCATCACATTGAAACAAACCGCCTGGCACACAAACAGATAACATGTTTAACAACCAGATTATATTAAAATTATATGAGGGCCATTTACGGATTAGCGCGGATGAGCACTGGAATTTGGGTCACTTTTGAGTTCTTTTCTCAGCTCAACTGTCAAATATTTCTTCCTGCAAAATTACATTCCCGAATGTTTGTATCCTAAACATTCGAATTTCCACTCAAGATTTGTACAGCGAATGAATAAAATATAAGAAAAACGATGGGTTGTTTGCACGCTGTGGCGCTGCGCGGTCAACTTTTTCCTATGGGACGATGTGTGAGGACTCGTGTATGCTGATTTTCAAGTCTAATCACCCGGTAACATATTCCAGGAATTTAACACACAGAATGTCAGGAACATTTGTCTCTTATTTTCCTTGTTTCTTTAGCTTATATCTATGAGACCTTGTTACTTTTTGTTTGAAACTCTGGTCCCTTTTAATGTAGCTGAAGTACATATTAATTATTATTCACATGCATATGAAACTCAATTATGTATCCACGGGATCTGCAGTATTATAAAGTCTTGGTAGTTTGAGTTTCAGCAAATGTTCTCGATATGTTAATAATATTTATAATATTAATAAGCATTCTCACCACATCAGTCGTAGCACGTTTCCTTTTTAATGTACAGTACAATACATTTATTCTTTCCAGGAGTTCCCAGTCTTGTGTCAGACATGTCTGGGTGACAACCCATACATACGGATGGTAAGAACTTGCTTTTTATTGTCTAGTTTCATCTTTGAGAAAGTAAGGAAATTGACGCCTGATATGGTATGGTATATCCTTCGCGCGTTCATTTGCAACATGACATAGTACCTCAGTCATGTACATATTAAATGGGAGATACATAGTGATGTAGGAGGTAGAGAATTAATTAATTATGCATTCCATTTAAAACAAATAAGCGCATGTTACTGAAATGCATTGCCTTGTATGTCAGATTGATATTTTTTTACCGCCTCAGTTATTCAATGAGCTATGCAACATCCAATATAAATTAGCATTGTATTGAAGTACCATGATTTAACACCATGGGTTTTGGCTATTTAAAACAGTGCTGTGATCAGTACTGATTCTAACATTTGTCTCTTTTTTTTCTCCGTTTTCACATTAACGCAATATATAAAATTTTATTTTGATTAAAAATTAAATATTAATACAGTACATTGACTCTGGTCTGCTATTTTCAATTCTTTTAAATTCATTTTATATGAATACATTTGTCCAAATAGCTAGACTTGTATTGCTAACCTAGTAACCAACCAACGGGGTTCACATTTATAGCTCGTTGGCATAGTTACATCCACTCCTTGTCAATTAAAGAAAGTATTAGACCAACTTGACAACGGTTTGTGTCACAATTTTCTCTTTTAAAACAAAACAAAAATGGCTCTCATCTATCTACACTTTTGTGATACAGCTTTTATATAGGAACAAAGATCTAACTTTTATAATTTGTTTCAGTCCAGTTTTGAGGAGTATCACACCTGAATTCTCCCATATATCACAGAAAACTGACAAATATACGCATTTAAACAGGAATTTTAAATATAGAATCAATTTTCTCCACACTGAGCTGTTGAAAGATTATTGATTTTCAGGATATTCAAATGTGTGTAATAAATATACAAATAGGATTATGGTAATTTAGAAGGTTGTAAAATACTGGCGCTTCTTATATAACAACTATGGGTCCTTTGCATTTTATTATTCGGTCATCGGGAGGGTCTTTTAAAAAGATCTATTTTAATATTTACAATGTTTTAAAATCTCGTTACAAATATATAATCACAATAAATAGAAATTAAATACGTCTGTGAAACAGCAGACAGTCCCCATAGATCCTACAATGCCACTGAACCATGGCTTTCTTTACCCCCCACCCAGAAAGTAATATTTCTAGGTTTTAAAGAAATGTCAGAAGTGATGTTCACCCCTAAATATGATGACATGGTATGCTGTAGCAAGGCATGCTGAATTAAATAGGTTCACTGATGCGATGGCATTGTGAGCGCATTTGCGAATGTTAAGCCGCTGCTGTGGTTTTGGGGGGATGTTACCTGTGCATCTCACGTCTGCTTGTAGACAAAGGAGAAATACGGGAAGGAGTGTAAGATCTGCGTGCGACCGTTCACTGTGTTCCGGTGGTGTCCCGGAGCGCGTATGAGGTTCAAGAAGACTGAGGTGTGTCAGACCTGCAGCAAGCTCAAGAACATCTGCCAGACCTGCCTCCTCGACCTGGAATATGGTATGGATCAGCAGCTCTCACTCAATCACTTACTCAATTACTTATTCAATCACTTACTCGTCGAATGAAACCAATGACTTAGAAATTGATACTTGTCGCTACCTAGCCAGGAGCTCGGCATTATTAGCATAGGGCAAGTTCTGGT
The DNA here is from genome assembly GCA_030323885.1 of Branchipolynoe longqiensis. Taxonomy (NCBI): domain Eukaryota; kingdom Metazoa; phylum Annelida; class Polychaeta; order Phyllodocida; family Polynoidae; genus Branchipolynoe; species Branchipolynoe longqiensis. The sequence continues at coordinate 63,737,384 of CM059192.1, read as the reverse complement.
TGGCTCAGTGTCCGGATAATGTGACTGCGCGGTATATCAGGTCATGGTGCTGGTGGCCTGGTCTCTCAGTGAGGCAGCACTATATAGTCACCATGAATGCACAGTCACAAGTCGATGCCTGTCCTTATATGACCTTAGATATTGCCAGGACATAAAACTCCCAACCAACCAACAACCAAACAAACAAGCTCACAACCAAACAACCAACCCATTCGCTCAATCAACCACTCGCTCAATCAACCACTCGCTCAATCACTTAGCGCTCCATAATCCAATGAACGCATCACATTTTATAAGTCATCATTTAAGTAGATGTGATCCTACATATCCAAATTAGATACGGATGTATTCTTTAAACATTTATTGCTGCGTAGAAGGAATACCAAGCGAATTTACTAGATGCTGTCATAACAGGTGAAGCCTATTATGGATGTCCGGCTTTTTGATACGCACACCAACATTAATTTGTCATGTTTTCCCTGTCAAATGCCAAAGCTAACACTCAACTAAGCTAACAAAAATATTACTTTAAACTAAGGTAAAGTAAAGTTCAACCTAATATATTAAATTTAAGTAGAAACACTAACCCATCGGATTATGATCTTGTAGTGCTCTGTATTGACCTCCTGCAACGAGCAACATAGACTGGTAGTAGGTACTGGCAGCGAAATTTAAAAAAATATGCCTATAGTTCAATATTTCTATTCCCTCCTAGACGTTGAAATTAGAAACCCAAATCCAAAAACAGTTGGGCTATATATAGTATTGTTCTGGAGATAATAATTGTTTAAGATTAAATATATAAAAATGTATTCATTTTGAATTAAAGGTGAAACTTTGACCAAATATAATTTTTTTAAAGTGGAAGGATGTGAGGGGTGTTCTGCTAACCAATTTCCATTGTACATATATAAAGGAATTGCTAAATCAATTAGTAAAGCAGATTAAGACAAAGTCAAAAAGTGCAATTTATAACAAATAAATCATTCTGATTTGGCCAAATAGCCATTTTCAAAGCATGATATTTTCTTGGAAAACTGCAACAAGACTGAATAAATGCAAAATAGTTCACCTATTTATAACAGTGTAACACCCTATAAATTGACAGTGCACATCATCTGGAGGTAATACACATTATCATATTAGTATTCTGTCTAGAAATACAAAAAGTGCATTTTGATTGCTCTTACAAAAGAAAAGTGTACAAAAATAAAAAATAAAGATTTGTTCATCAAGTTTTGAACACTCACTGTGGCTCATCCAATAGGTGGATCTTCTTCAAATTTTGCAGACATAGCATATGGAACGAATGCATATTAGCTATGACAATAATTTAGCTAGAAATATCAAAAGTTGCATTTTGATGGAAAATACAAATTAAAAATAATTAGATTATATATTCTCTGATATATCTCAATAGACATCAATGTCATACATGTTTATACATGGGTGTCACCATTGTGAAACTAGTGTGGTCAGCAAAGACCCAAAGAGGTTGGTGTCAATATTCTGTCTGCGGCTCCTTGCTCTCACTAGCACTATACTAAGATTGGTATCATTGGAAAGGGAATCAAATTGTCTATCTATCCATATCAAATCTTATTAGGTTTTTAACATTTTTAATTCAGTAGATGGGCTTTAAACTATAAAAATTATTTAAATTTCAGAATTTGACCTTTTTGACCTAGGGTAAACCATATATGGTTAGAAAGCTGAGGTCATTGCAATTCTTCTGGGACCATCCCTGACTTTCTATGATGTAGTGCAAGGAAGCGTGGGCCCATTAAAGATACCCTGTTTTCAGAGCCGTTTTCATTGACACAAGTAATGAAGGAATATTCACTAAATACACTCATACAAATGGAGTTTACAAACTTAGTATATATTCAATCCAACAAGCACATTGGATAGATCATATGTTGACGTTCTAGGTTATGTAATTTCATCAAAATCATATACATACAGAAATAGTTACAAGCATGTGAATATTGATGGAAAAAGCACCATTCCTGGACTTCTACTGGTAGGCTTAAATGGGGTGATTGCATTAGGGAGTCTAGGTTATGTAATGGTTAGCACGCTAGCCCCGGAATGGCAACAAATTTGAGTTCGAATCCTGCTTTACCCCATCAAACTATGTAGATCGATGGTTTCCTTGAACCCTCTTTAGATGGGTTTTGTGTAGGGTTTGGGTTGGGGTCCGTTGGCGATGTGTGAACGCTACATCAGGGACCCTGTGTTGTGCTTGTAGGCCTCCCCGTACAAGTGAGGGATGCCGCTCTCAAGATCCAGGATGAGATGCCCAAGTCAGACGTCAACAAGGAGTACTACACGCAGAACATGGAGCGGGAGGTCAGTCTCCCTCCCTCCCTCCCTCCCTCCCTCCCTCCCTCCCTCCCTCCCTCCCTCCCTCCCTCCCTCCCTCCCTCCCTCCCTCCCTCCCTCCCTCCCTCCCTCCCTCCCTCCCTCCCTCCCTCCCTCCCTCCCTCCCTCCCTCCCTCCCTCCCTCCCTCCCTCCATCCCTCCATCCTTCCTTCCCTTTGATTTTGATCTTATACAAAATGAGAAAAACGTTAAAATTAACTGTAACATCCATCCATAACATAATTTAAATACACGCACAAATTCAAAGCGGATTTTCTATTGATTACAGTTAAGCAAAAAAAATAGGTTGTCTTACAGGAAAACAGTTGAAAAAGGTTTGGGTAGATTCATGTCAATATGCAAATTTTCACTTTTGCGCAAAATCTTATGAGCATAATTTTTTTTTGAATTTTGTGGGATGGATTAAATATATGTAGTATTGCTAGCATACTTAATACACAGAGGCAGCAATAACTATTTGACTTGCTCCGCCCCCCCCCCCCCCACAAAAAAGGGGCTTAGTCATTAACAATGTAATGTGGATACCAAATATGTGGTACACAGTTTCTGAGAATCACCCTCATGGCCTCACATGATCCAGAAACCCATCAACAAACAATGGTATGTGTATGTTGCAGCTTGCGAACAGCGATGGCACAGTGACTGTGGGTGCACTAGGCAAGGCGATGAGTCCGAGCGACATGTTGCTGAAGCTGGCGCGAACAACACCATACTATAAGCGGAACCGGCCCCACATCTGTTCCTTCTGGGTGAAGGGGGAGTGTAAGCGTGGTGAGGAGTGCCCCTACCGGTTAGTATTGCTTCCTTGTCCCTGTACCGTCTTGATATAACCGTCTTGACGTGAAATGCCAATAAACTCCCAAGCAAACCAATTGTGTGTTATTAACAAAGCTGAGTGGTTTTAAAGTGGGGTTTTGTATGAATTTTCATTTGATATCCCATAATATTCATGAATCTCCATGGTAACCCTTTTCATCTGGCAGTGGTCCCTTGTCATTCACAAATTCAACACTGCGATTTTAATTTGTTTTAAATTTGACACCTTCAGTGAAATCTCTTCGGATTTTTTTTTCTGTGTTTGGAATCAGCATTTCTAAATTTGTAGAAATCTGCAAAATTGTAGAAATCTGGAAGCTTGAAAGCATGTCCATGGCATATAGACTTGTTTTGATCCAGGTGTCATAGATTAGGCTTGATCCGAGCATGGTAGGCTGTGGTAGGACTGCTTATATTGCGCAATACATATTTATTCCATTCAAGCGTTTTTAAAACAACAAATTCACTATTTAAAAGAAAGATCTATTTAATGGCCACATACCTTTTAATGTAATATAGTGTGCACTACTTGGCTACTTGTAGTTTGTGGACATGTGGTGAAGAGAGCGGATAAAAATTGCCAGAAACCTAACTCCTACAGACATAGTTGAATGTGGAAGTTCATAATCTTTGAACATTCTGTCGCAGGCACGAGAAGCCGACAGACCCAGACGACCCGCTGGCTGACCAGAACATCAAGGACCGTTACTATGGTCTGAATGACCCGGTGGCTGAGAAGCTGTTGAACCGTTACCAAAATATGCCAAAGCTTGACTCGCCCGAAGACCGCACCATCACCACACTGTACGTGGGCAACCTCGGCGAGAAGATCACAGAGAAGGAACTCAGGTCAGGAGCACACATAAAAACAGTATTTGCTGCTACAAATTCATGATGGCAGGCAGTGTTTACTCATACATGATGGGGGAGGTGGTCTTTGCTGATGCAATTCATAAAGGCAGGCAGTGTTTACTCATACATGGTGGGGGAGGTGGTGTTTGCTGATGCAATTCATAATGGCAGGCAGTGTTTACTCATGTTTACTCATACATGATGGGGGAGATGATGTTTGCTGATACAATTCATGATGGCAGGCAGTGTTTACTCATACATGATGGGGGAGGTGGTCTTTGCTGATGCAATTCATAAAGGCAGGCAGTGTTTACTCATACATGGTGGGGGAGGTGGTGTTTGCTGATGCAATTCATAATGGCAGGCAGTGTTTACTCATGTTTACTCATACATGATGGGGGAGATGATGTTTGCTGATACAATTCATGATGGCAGGCAGTGTTTACTCATACATGATGGGGGAGGTGGTGTTTGCTGATACAATTCATGATGGCAGGCAGTGTTTACTCATACATGATGGGGGAGGTGGTGTTTGCTGATACAATTCATGTGGGCAGGCAGTGTTTACTCATACATCATGCGGGAAGGCGTGCTTACTCAGGTATATTCACGGGGGGGGGGGCAATATTTACTCATGTATCATGGGGGGACAGTGGTGTTCGCTCCTACAAACTCATGGAGACCTGTACTCCTACAGTTCTTGGCGATCATTGTGATGGCGCTTGCAAATTCATTAGGGGGTGGCGATAGTCATGGAAGCCAGTTCTTAGAAATTCAATAAGAGGTGCTGGGTTTACCCAAGTAATACCCCTGTCACACTACAACGTAACAGGCCAGCGAGTGGGCAACATAAAAATCACTTTTTTACATCGAGATACGTCGATATTCTCGGCGTTTCAGGGCCAAATTGGACGTCAGTGCAACGTAGTTGTGACGTGTCTCAACGAGTTAGAACGTCAAAAAATAATTGTGCAACGTATGGCTAACGAGCCTCCAGCGCGTGTTGCGTCAGCCTAGCAAAACTCTAGCATTGGCTTAACGTAGGACTCACGTAATTATGCCCGCCCTAACGTAGCTATGTGTGACTCTGACGTAAATTTAATGTGAGTCGACGTCAGGCCCGCGAGTGAGCAGGTCAGTCTAACGACAGTCCAGCGTGCTACGCGTAAGGACGGTGAGCGCTCGACGTGGATGCCTTTATATACTCAAAGGCAAAATGTTCATACCACGTTCGCTTACGTTCAAAGAACGTTGGTGCACATTACATACATTACGCATGTGCCAGCCGTTTGTCGAATACGTCAAGACACGTTGCACCAACGTCAGAGACACGTTGTACTAATGTCAGAGACACGTTTGACCTACCTTGAGATACTTTAACACCCCCTTGTCAGCGGGCAGGCTACATGTTCTTCCAGGCTCTCCGTCAGTCTACCGTAAGTTGACGTAGCTCAACGTATCTCGACGTAAGACCAACGTATCTCGACGTAAGCCTAATTTGAGCACAACATGAGCCCAACATAATGGCCTTACATCAAGCCACGTCGAAAGTTCTGGGTATGTCCAAAACCTTGACATGTGTCACTGTATCTCGATGTAGGCTTAACGAACGAGTAACGTATCTCGACTTACACTATCGCGTTACATCGTAGTGTGACGGGTATAACTCATAGGTAGCTTTGATTTAGGCATGAATAGTTATATAATGAAAAATAACATTTTTCTAAATTTCTCCTTGTATAAAAGCGATTTTGCTGTACTAACTTCATAACGAGAAGCACCCTTTCCTTATAAATTGGACATGGCCTTTGTCCTTGGTCCTTACTCCTGGCGTTTCTCACAGCCATGATTTGCATGCGTCTCCAAAATTCTTGAATTTAGATTTTTGGATTGAGTAGGCCTACCCTGAAATGTTCTTGAATTTAACTGTATGTTCTTGAATTATCTTGATTCTGGTGTATGAACCCTGATTATAACATGTTCATGATATTTGATGTGAATTTGTTTTTGACAAATTTCTGTCAGTTACTTTTGTGGAATTGTTTTCCCAACATTGCATACTTTTGAGTAGATCGTATAAAGTTTTGGTATTCAAAGTGCTGCGTGTCTCCTTGAAAATGTTTGTGAATCTGGTGGCCAACCTTTTGTATGAACGCTGCTCACAGCCTTTGTTTGTGTTGTGTACACAGGGACCACTTCTACCAGTTCGGGGAGATCCGCTCAGTGACGATGGTAAGCCGGCAGCAGTGTGCCTTCATCCAGTTCACGGCCCGCTCGGCGTCAGAGGCTGCAGCTGAGCGTTCCTTTAATAAGCTCATCATTCAGGGCCGGCGTCTCAACATTAAGTGGGGCCGTGCGCATGCGCAGCACGTTCAGCCCAAGAAGGATGGGGAGGACATTGCCAAGAAGCTGGAGCCCGTACCAGGCCTGCCAGGTGGTACGTACAGGGATGCTAATCTGTTGGTCTTTTATTTATTCAAAGCAATTCTTATCTTTTTAATTTCCTCAAAAAGAGAATAATTGAATTAATGTTATGGCTGTTTAGAGATTATATTTAATACTGATATGTGGTGTGTGACATGACAACGTCTAAGTGTGAACAGTACACATCAGGTGTGGAAGCAAAATTGGTAAACGTGCTGGCTGGCTTCCCGTACGGAGGTCGTGGGTTCAAATCCCAGCCGAGTCACCCCATCTGAATCAGTGAAAGTAAGGCAGGGAATCCCAAGCCATCAGGTTACGCAACGTGAAGCGGTTTTCAATTTGCCCATTAACTGCTGGCTGCGCATGCTGAGTGATCTTTGTGCTGGTCTTGACAGCACTGCCAATGCCTCCGGAGGAGCTGACCAACAACTACTTTAACCTGAACGCGCCTCCTGCCATGATGCCACCGCCTCTACACATGATGAGGGGCCCCCCGCCCCCCGGCATGCCTCCCGCCATGATGCGCGGCCCGCCCCCAATGCCAGGTACGTGCCTCATTGATTCTAATCGCTGTGAAAACGCGTGATGACAGATCATCGTGATTTCATGGATTTCTGCGATTTTTGTTATTGTTGCTAATTTGCTGTTTGTTTATTTCTCACATATTCTATCTACATGGTCTAAAATATATATATATATATTCTGTGTATTTTCTCTGGCTATCATTTCAAGTTGCATAGTCCGATGGGGCATCAAATTTTCAAAACCAAAGCAATTATCTAGAATGAATTCTACATATCTAACTGATGTACTTATTAAGCATTTGTTGCCAAATAGAAGGGAATACCGAGGCAATTTAATAGAACATGTTACTGTGAAAGCCTAATGTGACAGTTTTGGCGTGCTTGCCAAAACTAATTTGACATGTTTGCACTTCAAATATCTCAAAAACCTAGCCGTTTAAAATAAAAATTACTTCAATCTAAAGTAAGGTAGATTATAACAATCAATTTCCTATATTTATCTCAGAAAAGTTCTTGATTTTGTAAAGCATTAAGTTAAGAATATTGGTCTTGCAGTCACGTTAGCAGGACCACTTTCAGGGTGCGCCTTGCAGGCGCCACGGAGACGTCTCCGCAATGGTTTTTGGCCTATTTGCATTCAGGGTGCGTCTCAGAGACGCCTCCCATTTCAGACAGGAGACAAAAAGCGCCTCGAAAATGGGTGCCGTATTCAGTGGTTTCAGCCAATCACAGCACAGCTTTTGCATCGCCTATGGGGGCGGCCATTTTCGAGACAACAAACTGCTTTTGCCGTTCAGACTAGCGTGATGTCAGGGCCATCTCCGAGGCGCCTCCAAGACGCACCGTGGATTTAGTTTGAATCTAATTTGTTCACGGGTCTCATTTGTGTGTGTAAGAAGTGCTATGCACATGGATTGTATGGTGCCTGAAGTGTTGTGATGAGTGTAGGGTTGTGAAGAGTGCCTTGTTGTCATGAGGGCTGTGTTCTGATGAGTGTAGGGTAGTAAGTGCAATGTTCTGGTGGAGTTTCATCTTCTGGTGGAGTTCTGTGTTGTTGATCAGTGGTATGTTCTAATATAGTTACCAAATGCAATAGCCGAATCGGTAGAGCACAGGCTTCCTGTGTGGAAGGTCGGGAATTCGAATCCCAGCTGAGTCAAACCAATGACTTACAAAATTGATACTTATCTTTACTAGCCGGGTGCTCGACATTATTAGGATATGGCAAGGACTGGTTAGCTCTGTGTCAGGATAATGTGACTGAGTTGGAAATCGGATCATAGTGCCAGCAGCCTGGTCTCCTAGTGGGGCAGTACTATAAATTCGTCATGAGTGCGCACCGTCACAAGTCGGTACCCTCCTGATATTACCTTGGATTTTGCCAGGATGTAAAACCCCAACAAACAAACATCTAATATAGTTCCGTGTTGTCAGTGAGTATTGTATTCTGGTTGAGTTCTGTGTTGTTGATCAGTGCTATGTTCTGCGCGAGTTCCTTCTAGTCAGTGAGTGCTGTATTCTTCTGGAGTTCCATCTAGTCAATGAGTGCTGTATTCTGGTAGAGTTCCATCTAGTCAATGAGTGCTGTATTCTTCTGGAGTTTGGTCTAGTCAGTGAGTGCTGTATTCTGGTAGAGTTCCATCTAGTCAATGACTGCTGTATTCTGGTAGAGTTTGGTCTAGTCAATGAGTGCTGTATTCTGGTAGAGTTCACTGTTGTCAGTGAGTGCTGTATTCTGGTAGAGTTCCTTCTAGTCAATGAGTGCTGTATTCTTCTGGAGTTCCATCTAGTCAGTGAGTGCTGTATTCTGGTAGAGTTCCATCTAGTCAATGAGTGCTGTATTCTGGTAGAGTTTGGTCTAGTCAATGAGTGCTGTATTCTGGTAGAGTTCTGTGTTGTCAGTTAGTGCTGTATTCTGGTACAGTTCACTGTTGTCAGTGAGTGCTGTATTCTGGTAGAGTTCCTTCTAGTCAATGAGTGCTGTATTCTTCTGGAGTTCCATCTAGTCAGTGAGTGCTGTATTCTGGTAGAGTTCCATCTAGTCAATGAGTGCCGTATTCTGGTAGAGTTTGGTCTAGTCAATGAGTGCTGTATTCTGGTAGAGTTCTGTGTTGTCAGTGAGTGCTGTATTCTGGTACAGTTCACTGTTGTCAGTGAGTGCTGTATTCTGGTACAGTTCCTTCTAGTCAATGAGTGCTGTTTTCTTCTGGAGTTCCATCTAGTCAGTGAGTGCTGTATTCTGGTAGTTTGGTCTAGTCAGTGAGTGCTGTATTCTGGTAGTTTGGTCTAGTCAGTCAGTGCTGTATTCTGGTAGTTTGGTCTAGTCAGTCAGTGCTGTATTCTTATAGAGTTCACTGTTGTCAGTGAGTGTTGTATTCTGGTAGAGTTCCATGTTGTCAGTGAGTGCTGTATTCTGGTAGAGTTCTGTGTTGTCAGTGAGTGCTGTATTCTGGTAGAGTTCTGTGTTGTTAGTGAGTGCTTTATTTTTATGGAGTTCCGTCTAGTCAGTGAGTGCTGTATGCTGGTAGAGTTCACTGTTGTCAGTGAGTGCTGTATTCTGCTGGAGTTCCGTCTAGTCAGTGAGTGCTGTATTCTGGTAGTAGGTACCGGCAGCGCCCATTAAAAGTCCAGGAATGATGTTTTTTTTTATCAATATTCAGATGCTTGTAACTATTTCTCTATGTATATGATTTAGATGAAATTACATAACCTAGAACTTCAACATATGTTCTATCCGATGGTGTTGTTAGATAGAATATATAGTAAGTTGGTATTTAAGTAAACTCCATTTGTATGATGAGTGTATTTAGTGAATATTCTTTAATTACTGATGTAAATGAAAACTACTGTGAAAACAGGGTATCTTTAATGGGCTCGAGCTTCCTTGCACTACCTCCTAGAAAGTCATGGATGGTACCAGAAGAAGCGCAATGACCTCAGCTTTCTAACCATATATGGTTTGCCCTAGGTCAAAAAGGTCAATCAGGTCAAATTCTGCAATTAAATTATAATTTTCAAAGTTTAAAGCCCATCTGCTGAATTAAAAAATATTTTAAACCTAATAAGATTTGTATTGTGCTAGTTAGTGCAAGGAGCCGCAGACAGAATATTGACACTAACCTGTTTGGGTCTTTGCTTACCACACTAATTTCACAATGGTGACACCCATGTCGGAACATGTACATGACATTGATGTCTTTTAAGATATATCAGAGAATATATAATCTAATATTGGTCCAAATTTGGGGAAGATCCAACCACTCCTCTAGCCACAGTGAATATTTAAAGATTTACTTAAATCAATATTTTTGGTTTCAGACACTTTTAATTTGTATTTGCCATCAAAATGCAGATTTTGATATTATTAGCTACATTATTGTCATAGCTAATATCCATTAGCTCCATATACTATGTCTGCAAAATTTGAAAAAGATCCACCTATTGGATGAGCCACAGTGAGTGTTCAAACTTGTAGATCTTTATTTTTATTTTGTATACTTTTCTTTTGTAAGTGCAATCAAAATGCACTTTTTGTATTTCTAGACAGAATATTAATATGATACCATGTAGTACCTCCAGATAATGTGCACTGTCAATTCATAGGAAGTTTAACCAATTGGTTAAGCTACAATGAGCATTTACAAATTTATCAAATTGATATATTTTGTTTTCCGACAATTTGTCTTTATATGTTCAATCAAAATTCAATATTTTCCATATTTTTGGATATAATATTGATATCAATCATATCTAATAGTCTCAGTGATTGGTTATTGTAATACTGTGCCAAATATTAGGAAGTTTCAAAAGGTTCTTTTGCTGCAATGAGCTTTCAAAGATTGAAATGTTGAACAAAATTCACTTATAGATGCTGTTTACATGCAAACAATTACACTTTATGACATTTTAGGATGCAAATATCTTTTGATTCTCTGCACCTAGAGCTCTGAAAAAAAAGGCTATTACACTGTTATGAATATATGAACCATTCATCATTTATTCAGTCTTGTTGTACTTTTCAAAGAAAATACCACATTTGGAAAATGACTATTTGGCCAAATCAGAATGCTTTTTTTGTTACGAATTGCACTTTTTGACATTGCCTTCTCAAAAATCTGCTTGACTAATTGATTTATTAATTGACAATTTAATTTCCTTTATATATGTAGAGTGGAAATTGGTTCGCAGAACTCCCCTCACATCATTCCACTTGTTATTAAATTTGGTCAAAGTTCCACTTTTAATTCAAAATTAATACATTTTATATATTTAATCTTAAAAACTGTTTTTGGATTTAGGCTTGTAATTTCAACGTCTACAGGATGGAATAAAAATATTGCACCCTATGCATATTTTTTAATTTCGCTGCCGGTACCTACTGGTAGAGTTCTGTGTTGTCAGTGAGTGCTGTATTCTGGTAGAGGTCCGTGTTGTCAGTGAGTGCTGTATTATTCTGGAGTTTGGTCAAGTCAGTGAGTGCAGTCTTTTGGTAGTTTGGGCTAGTCAGTGAATGCTGTATTCTGGTAGAGTTTGGTCTAGTCAGTGAGTGCTGTATTCTGCTGGAGTTCGGTCTAGTCAGTGAGTGCTGTATTCTGGTAGAGTTGGTCTAGTCAGTGAGTGCTGTATTTTGGTAGAGTTCTGTGTTGTCAGTGAGTGCTGTATTCTGCTGGAGTTTGGTCTCGTCAGTGAGTGCTGTATTCTGGTAGAGTTGGTCTAGTCAGTGAGTGCTGTATTCTGCTGGAGTTCACTGTTGTCAGTGAGTGCTGTATTCTGCTGGAATTCCATGGTCCCAATGACTATTATATTCTTAGGGAGATTCCATGGTCTCATCATCAATCCCTTAACGGCGAGGGTAATTGGGGCACCACAGATGACTTTACAACCAGTTTTTTCTATTTCCCCCTGTCCTCCACCATCCTCTGGAACTTGCCAAACTCCAGGTCTGTCCTTTGCCTGATGTTGTCTTGTAACATCTTCCTTTGTCCACCTTGCCTTCTTCCCCCTTTGACTGGGCCATGCAAGATTCTTGTGGTCTACTTGCCGGTTGGATCTTGGAATCGTGGTAACCTGGTCTTTGTGTGAGATGTGTAGTATCTTGCGGTCACACCTCATTTCCATGGTTTGTATTCTTTGGCGCTCTGATGTGAAAGTCCATGATTCCCAATCATACATAAAAATGGATATCACATGGTCAATGGCCTCATTGAGTGCAGTATTCTGGTAGAATTCCTTGTTCTGATGTGGTTTCATATTGTTAATAATTGCAGATGGCAGTGTTGTCACTGACTGTATTATAGTGTAGCAAGTACAAACTACCTTGTTGTCAGAGTCCTGTCAAATAGCCCAGTCTTCTTATGCATGCCTTTTCAACCTCACCTTGCAGGTATGCGGATGCCCCCACCGCCTCCGGGCATGCCCCACATGCGGCCGCCCCCAATGCCTCCGATGCTGCGGCCACCCCCAGGTTATCTGCCCGCCCGCCCACCGCCCATGATGTCGCTGGCCCCGGGCATGCTGCACTATCCATCACAGGACCCGACCCGTATGGGGGCCATTGGCGCCACCGGAACTACGGCACCCGCCATCCTCACGTCAGCCATCATGACGACCGTACCTGGCGCCACCTAGCGGCGGGATGGGGAACCACGCGGTTGTCGGCATATGAGGGGGGGGGGGGGGGGTGAAAGGGGAGGGAAGGAAGGAGGATAGGGGTTAGATAGAGGACATGTGACGTTACAACTAACTAGCCATAGTTCCGCGTGGGGCGCCACCTGTCTGCAGGCAGGCTGCGGAATCACGCAGCAGTGAGGGGTGATCAAGGATAGGCGGAGAACAGGTAACTCGTCATGGTTCGAACAGGTATGAAAGATCTCCGCGATTTTTAATAATTGCTGATTAAGTCATAAAATGACATGGATATATGACAGCAATTGGCCAGTCAGAATCTGGTTTTGAAATGACCTTGTGAGGTAGTGAGGGGACGAAGTAGGGGTCGGGTGGGGTGGAGAGAGACAGAAGACAACTAACTGAGGAACCATGCGGCGTAGGGTATCTGGAAACTAAATTCACTATAGTCCCGCACGGGGCACCACCTTGCGGTAGATTAAGGAACCACACGGATATCCGAGGGGAGCAAGGTGAGTGTGGGAAGTGGGTGGGGAGAGGGGGCTAAACAGACAACTAACTCGCTATGGTGCCGCCATCTTTATGGACTTGACCGCTAAATAACAAAGGAATCGTTTTTAGATGTCGTTTAAAATAACGTCAGGGGTAGATTTGGGAGGTAGGTTTATGTGATCGAGAGAATAAAGGTTTCATAATCCGATAAAACCATAACATGTTCACAAGCAAAGCACTTGCTTATTTTGTTATCCTACTTATCCAACTGAGATACTTATTAAACAGTTATTGTTTTTTTAACCGAACCTGTCACTACTATAAGCCTATAATATCCAGCATTTCACCGTCTTGATGTAACCTCGGATGTTGGCTGGACGTAAAACCACAAACAATTCAGCATTTCAATGTGCACGTTAAATTATTTTGCTTGTTTTGACTTCAAATACCAACAAAGTTAAACCTTTCAAATAAAAGTTACTCCAAGCTCAAATAAAGTAGATTGTAATGATCAGCTTACTGTGTATATTTGGCAAAAACTAAAAACAATCGGAGTATGCAACTGTAATCAGGGATGAAAGATCTCCGCGATTTCTCGGATTTCCGGGATTGTTCAATCCCGCAGTACGATTAACATATAGGCTCTACTGTTTTAAGCTGCAGCACCATCAGCCTATACTAATATGTAGTGCAGACGCCGCAGCACTATCAGCGTATACTATTAATACATGCTTCAAACGGTGCAGCACTATCAGCGTATACCATATATATGACACCCAACTTCCGGGAATTTTCCGAGATTCCCTGACAATAGGTACCGGCAGCGAAATTTAAAAATATGCATATGGTGCAATATTTTTATTCCATCCTGTAGACGTTGAAATTACAAGCCTAAATCCAAAAACAGTTAGGTTATAAATGTTATTGTTCTTGAGATAATAATTCTTTAAGATTAAATATATCAAATGTATTAATTTTGATTTTAAAGTGGAACTTTGACCAAATTTAATAAGTCAAATGATGTGAGGGGAGTTCTGCTAATCAATCTGCATTCTACATATATAAAGGAATTTAAATTGTCAATTACGAAATCAATTAGTCAACCAGGATTTTGAGAAGACAATGTCAAAAAGTGCAATTTGTAACAAAAAAAGCATTCTGATTTGGCTAAATAGTCATTTTTCAAGCATGGTATTTTCTTTGAAAACTGCAACAAGACTGAAGAAATGATAAATAGTTCACATATTCATAACAGTGTAATAGCCTTTTTTTTCAGAGCTCTAGCTGCAGAGAATCAAAAGATATTTGCATCCTAAAATGTCATAAAGTATAATTGTTTGCATGTAAACAGCATCTACAAGTGAATTTTGTTCAACATTTCAATCTTTGAAAGCTCATTGCAGCAAAACAACCTTGTGAAACTTCCTCATATTTGGCATAGTATTACAATAACCAATCACTGAGACTAATAGATATGATTGATATCAATATTATATCCCAAAATATGGAAAGTATTGAATTTTGATTGAACATATAAAAACAAATTGTCGGAAAACCAAATATATCAATCTGATGAATTTTTAAATGCTCATTGTACCTTAACCAATTGGTTAAACTTCCTATAAATTGACAATGCACACCATCTGGAGGTAATACACATTATCCTATTAATATTCTGTCTAAAAATACAAAAAGTGAATTTTGATTGCACATACAAAAGAAAAGTGTACAAAACAAAAACAAAAATTTGTTCAGCAAGCTCACTGTGGCTCATCCAGTAGATGGATCATCTTGAAATTTTGCACACATAGCATATGGAACTAATGCATATTAACTATAACAATAATTTAGCGAAAAATATCAAAAGCTGCATCTTGATTGCAAATATATATTAAAAGTGTCTGAAACCAAAAATAATGATTTAAATAGATCTTTAAATATTCACTGTGCCTAGAGCAGCGGTTGGATCTTCCCCAAATATGTCCCAATATTAGATTATATATTCCGTAATATATCGCAATAGACATCAATGTCATACATGTTTCTACATGGGTGTTAGCATTGTGAAACTAGTGTGGTCAGCAAATGTTCAAACAAGTTGGTGTCAATATTCTGTCTGTGGCTCCTTGCACTAACTAGCACTATAGTAAGATTGGTATCATTGGAAAGGGAATCAAATTGCCTATCTATCCATACCAAATCTTATTAGGTTTTAAATACTTTTTAATTCAGTAGATGGGTTTTAAACTTTGAAAATATTTTAAATTGCAGAATTTGACATTTTTGACCTAGGGCAAACCATATATGGATAGAAAGGTGAGGTCACTGCGCATCTTCTGGTACCACCCATAACTTTCTACGATGTAGTGCAAGGAAGCGCGAGCCCATTAAACATACCCTGTTTTCAGAGTTGTTTTCATTGACACCAGTAATGAAGGAATAGTACCTAAATACACTACTTATACAAATGGATTTTACTTAAGTACAAACTTAGTCTATATTCAATCAAACAACACCATCGGATAGAACGAATGTTGATCTTCTAGGATATGCAATCTCATCAAAATCAAATACATAGATAAATAGTTACAAGCATGTGAATATTGATGAAAAAAGCACCATTCCTGGACTTTTAATGGGCGCTGCCAGTACCTACTGACAATGCGAAACCTATGGGAGAATATCAGCATTTCCGCTTTTTTCCCCGGAGACCACTTTCATCCCTGTGTAATGTTGCCGTGTGCTGCTGAATTTGCAGACTGGGAGGAACCACCTGGTCTGATATTCCAAAGTAATGGTTTCATAATGGAACAAGTTTGGTTCGAACAGGAATAAAAGATCTCCGCGATTTTTAATAATCCCTGATTAAGTCATAAAATGGCATGGATATGTGACAACAATTGGTCAGTCAGAATCTGGTTTTGAAATGACCTAAGATGTTCCTAGAACTCGATGCAAGTCGGTCATTTCTGTGAAACGACGGATATTCTCCGATAGACTTAACACTATCGGGAAGGTAGGCTTTTTTTTTTTTTTTATCAAATACTGTCCAAGCCTTGTCCCTGTCCATTCCATTGACCAGTCAGTACAGGCTATCCTTGGAGATTGTCCCACTATCCTTGTAGTGACTGTATTATCACCCGCTCACTCTTTTCCAATCAGTCATAACCCTTTAACAGTTTATTTTCAGTATATTGTTATATGTTAAGAGAATAATGAATAGGATAATATGCTAATATTGGAGCAACATTCTGTTTTCAATGTTCTTGGTTATCTAGACAAATGTCTTTTTCTTTTTGCCTGGTACCACTTTCATCCATGTTGGAATCACCACTATGAACATGGATCTACTAGTCCCTAAGGAAGGACGGTGTCTAGGTCACGGCTATGGCTTACCTGGTGCACGGTCGGGGAGGTGATGAATGCACATCCACACACAATCTTACAGCGTTGTCATTCGTGCAAATCCAGTGACAAAATATTGGGTCTTCTATCGGGGTAAGGACTTGACTTGAGCCTGGGAACCCAGCTGTTTTTGCCGCTAATACTGGTTTGCTCTTTCTCATTGCTACACTATACCTATTATCAAAGTGTTTACTATGTCAAAAAAAATGCGGGTGGGGGGAGGATGTATATTTTCCTGCTGAAAATACTATTTTTAAGGCCCTTGCATAAGCTTCCAATGTCACTGCCCCTAGGTCCCCAAATCCCGGTCTTACTTTGAGGGTTTTTCTTGCTGATGGCCAATCACATCCTTGTATCTAGTATAAAGTATTTGCTATGATATGTTCACTGCAATTTACATTAGAATCAAATGTATGTCAGCAAGAACTCTCTCATGGTTGGTTATTATCAGGAATCTGGCTATATGTGCATTGTGTATAGGGCTTATAGTGAAGGGTGGGAGGTATGCGCATGCCAACTTGCGCCATGTAGGGTGAAGCTGTGACCCGACGTGCTGGGTCACGGCTTCAATCCTTTCTGAGGGACATGTGGAACTGGGACTACCCGACGTGCTGGTTCACAGCTTCAATCCTTCCTGAGGGACATGTGGAACTGGGAATGCTTCAATTGGAGCCCAGACTCGCTGTGACCCGACGTGCTAGTTCACAGCTTCAATCCTTCCTGAGGGACATGTGGAACTGGGAATGCTTCAATTGGAGCCCGGACTCTCTGTGACCCGACGTGCTGGTTCACAGCTTCAGTCCTTCCTGAGGGACATGTGGAAAATGGGAATGCTTCAATTGGAGCCCAGACTCATACGGCAACTGAATAATGGCACCATATTTTAGAAGTATTGTCATAGCGTTAAACACCCTGGTATTGAAAAATGGTACATGAGTGTAACATTGCAATACGTTTCCTAATTGGGTGGTGTCACTGTAGCTTAAGGATTCACTGAATTAAATTAATACATTTATTTGACATATCTAGAAGGGAAGACTAATTTACACCGTTACTGCTGAAGCCTCTGGTGTTTTGGTGTGATTGCCAAAATATATGTGGCGTGTTTGCACCTCAAATATCTTAGTCATTTAAAATGAAGGTTACATCAGACTGAACTAAGAGATTATAACGATCAATCTAATATATTTAGCTCAGAAAATGACCAAAACTTAAAATTATCGGACTATGCGACTTTTAACGAGGACTGTTCACTCGTGGTGCTGTATCGTTGACAGTAGCAGCAGAGTGGACTTTTAGTGTGGCTGTGTGCTGGTAGCCTGTTTTGTATGACTGAAGGCCTGAGGATAGTATGTATTATAAATCAGGGTATCATCAGTTTGCTTTTGTGTTTTTTGTCGCTGTTATCGCCATTTATGTCATTTCTACAATCACACTAAAATTTAATTTCGGCTTGACTGGTAATGCTTCATGTGTCCAGTACTATTGTGGGTAATGTTTTGTTTCATTATTTTTGTTTTTCGCAATTATACATGTTGATCTTAAAGTGAAAAAGAATGAATTGCAGCAAATCAAGACCTTGGAACTGCAACATGAATTACAAAGAAATAAATTACCAGGATAACTCGATCTAAAACGTGATTACATTTAGCCAACCAAGTGGTTGTATAGGTTAAGAGAATAATGAATAGGATAATTCACGAAGGCAGAGTCAGTGGTTATAGTGGTTTTTATTCAACAAGGAAAGCCTCATTATGTACATCATGATTGACCGTAAGCGCATCAAGATCTCCCGTGCCGTCAGTCTTCCTTCTGGTGTGGCTAGGCGGGACTCAAACCCTCAACCCCACCTGTGTCTCATCCTTTTTGAGGGTGGGTGGGAGAATGGTGGTGATGTGGTGATGTGGTGATGATGCCGGCTTCAACGGCTATGGGCAAGTTTCAAATCGTTTGTTAGTTCGGGCAGGATTTGGCGGGAAAGCCTTGTGTCGCCACCTGGTAGCGTCTCCGCAGTTCATGGATCCGCTGTGTTGCGATTCCTCAAGGTGGCGCCACCGTATGGGCAGTGGCCGCTGAGTTTCGTGAGCGTTATCGGTTCAGTGCAGGGGGCGCAGGTGGTGGCCCGTGTAGTTGTCAAGTCTCCGCCGTGAATTAGCCATGTTATGCTAACATGTATAATTCACGAAGGCAGAGATGGTAGTGGTTATTGTGGTTTTTATTCAACACGGAGAGACCAGACGCGATGGCCGAATGAGTTGGAGCATCCGTCTCCCGTGCTGGTAGATCGTGTGGTCGAACCTTGGTCGAGTCAAACCAATGGCTTGAAAATTGGCGCTTGTCGCTTCCTAGGCAGGCGCTCGGCATTATTAGGACAGGGCAAGGGCTGGTGTGCTCAGTGTCAGGATAATGTGACTGAGTGGAATACCAGGTCATGGTGCCGGCAGTCTGGTTTCCCAGTGGGTCAGCACTATAAAGTCACCATGAGTGTGCACTGTCACAAGTCGGTACCCATCCTGATATGACCTTAGATGTTGCTAGGACGTAAAACAACAACAAACAAACAAGCACTATAAAGTCACCATGAGTGCGCACTGTCACAAGTCGGTACCCATCCTTAGATGTTGCTATGACGTAAAACAACATCAAACAAATTATTCAACACGGAAAGGCTCATTATGTAGGTTTAGTAAGCCAATCAAGATCTCCCGCGCCGTCAGTCTTCCTTCTGGTGTGGCCGGGCGGGACTCGAACCCTCAACCAATTACAGGGAGGGTTTGTGTGCCGGCGATTATCGCCTCCCTGGGACCATATGCATGGACTGCAGCGGTGGTTCAGGAACCAAGATCCATTATTTCCTTCAAGGGCCTTCCGGCAACCGCCGTTGCCTATGCTTCCCCCCATCTCAGACTGTGATGGGTGTAGGAGCCGTAGTTGGGCGTGCCGGTCTGAGACAGGGCAAGGTGGTGGACAGCCAGGAGTGTGGGAGCCTGGAGTGGGCCACCCAACCTGAGCACAAATGCTGGACCTGTAGGTCGGGATCGTTGGACGGTGGCATAACGCACCCAGGCTGCCACCAGGTAAGTGGCGACGCCTGTTGTGGGAGTGAGGAGTATCTTGTATGCCTGGTTGTGTCTCCATCGGGTCTTGGTGGTCAAGACTGTAACTTGGAGCCCTTCCCGTGTTGTTACGTCATCGAGTCGTTTGAGCGAGTGACCAGGGTCTGTCGTGGAGGTGCTGGCTAGCAGATTGCCCTGGCGGTGCAGTGTGTTATATCCTATTAGGAGGTCGGCTATCAGTACTGCCGTGTCAGGACCCATTGGTGCAAGGTAGTTGATGACCGGGAGCATTTGAGGAGGCGTGATGTGTTGTGACATGCTGCGAGTCTCTGGACCCCACTTTTCATCAAGATGACTGGGTAGGTGTCACCCAGGAGGAGGACCCAGGTTCTCACCCCGCTGATGTAGTCCATGATGCCACCGAGTGACGCCAGCGTTTCTTTCAGATATAGGATGTAAACGAGCACATCATACTGCGAGGGCGCCAGCGGCTCGGCACTGTGCCTGGCTGTGAACTGTAAGTACTTCTTGACCTGGACGGACTTGTTCTTCCAGGTGCTGACCGCTAGCCCCGCGGAGTACAACTCCAGTAGGCGGTTGTGTTGGTCTTGTGTGTAACCTGGGAACAGAGAGCCAGTTTAGTTGAATGTTTCCAGCTGACACTACAGGTCTCTGGAGAAAACATTATCAAACATGACATCTATTTCAGACAGGTTATGGTTTTTAGTGAGGTCTGCTGCTTTAACACGTGCCAGTGGCTCAAGTGCCCGCCTGCTCCAGTTGTTTACGGCAGAGTAGAGCCATATCTGCCTCGTGCATGCCGTCAGGATGCTGTCTCTGCCTGCACCGCATTCGGACTTGCTGAATCGCAGCATTGTCGGTGTTGATGACGATCTTGTACCTGCCAGGGTTGTGCCGGTGCAACGGTTTTCATCGCTACAACCAGGTTAATGGCTTCCACATGGGCAATGTGTGTGTACCAGTCGGTCATGCACTTGGGGTATGAGAAGGAGTAGAAGTGTGTCCGTGAGAAGGCCCCCCACCCCCAGCCTTTATGGAGGAGTCACATTCTATCATCCATTCGGGCTTGTCGTCGGTTTTTAGTAGGACCAGGCCGTTGGTTCTGGCAGCAAGCTCTAAGAACCACTTGATGTCATTCCTGAGGTCATCTGGGCTTTGTGCTTGCTTCATGGAGTGCGTTGAAGATTCTCGACATGAAGCGCCTGGCTGGCTCCACACACTTTGCTATTTGCTGGAGCCTGACCACCAGTCTCCGAAGGTCCTTACGTGACGCCTTCCGTCTCGTCATCCATGTCTGGCAGTCAGTAAGTATGTCGTTGAGTTTGTCCTGGGGGATCGTGACATTGATATCATCGGCTGATGAGGAAACCCAGCCACTCGATGACTTTTGCAGGAGGGTGGCACTTACCGGGTGACAGCTTGAGGCCAAGTTGTTCGGCCAGTTGTATGAGGTCGTCATAAGCTGCTTGTGCTGCCGCTCTTGTGGGTGCGACGCCCACAAAATCATTAAGGTAACAGTGCACATAGTGGTTATTTTTTCGGAGCAGGTATACCACCGCGTTTGTAGTACTAGTACTACTGCCATGGAGGATGTCCTACAGCCGAAGGGAGGGGCTATGTCGGTGTTGTACCGACCTGCTAGGGCTATGCCGAGGAGTTGGGTGGGTAGCAGGCATGTCCTGAGCTGTCGGTGAGCCCTAGCAAGGTCGGCGCACACTAGAGGTAGCATCCAGGGCCGGCACTTGCCACCTTGTCGGCAGCGTTTGGGAGGCTGTAGGATCTCGGTTCACCTTGGTATATCCCTCTCATTATACCAGCGTTGACACTGGTCGACCTGAGCGGGGTCCTCGTTGTGGTTGTTGAAAGTTGGGGTGAGCGGGTTGGGGGCCGTGTAGTCAACTGGCCACCCAAACTCCAGGAAGTCGACCACTTTTTCATCATTGTATCCCGCCAGCAGCCTCCTCTCCTCGTGAATCACAAGTCCCGATGGTATGGGTATCCTGGCCCTTAGGTAGTTGGGGAGGGCTGTGAGGCAGACCTGGCTGTATACGTTCATGTAGGCCATGTGGTCAGTCCATAGATCAACAAGCGGGTGTGGCCATATCCGGTACCGGGCACGGTGGCCGAATCGGTAGATCACAGGCCTCGCGTGCGGAAGATCGGGAGTTCGGTTCCCGGTCAAGTCAAACCAATGACGTAAAAATTTATACTTGTCGCTTCCTAGCCTAGTGCTCGGCATTATTAGGATAGGGGAGAGACTGGTTAGCTTGGTGTCAGGATAATGTGATATCAGGTCATGGTGCCGGCGGCCTGATTTCCCAGTGGGGGAGCACTATAACATCACCATGAGTGTGTACTGTCACAAGTCAGTACCCGTCCTGATATGACCTTAGATGTTGCTAGGACATCAAACAAACAAACCAACAAACCATATCCATTTATGGGTGGGCCTGCAGTCAAAGGGTGTGACAAGTGGGCATGGCTCTGCCCCGTCAAGATCACAATTATCAACCACTCAAACCACAAAATCATCAGCTACTCGTGCGGGATCATTAATGCCATTATTGTCAACTCCAGGTTTGTTACCTTGTGTGGGGGCGGTGATGTCAGTTCAGGTGTTCCGGTGCTGTCGTGTATCTGCTCGGTCATGTGTGTTGTGTTGATCGTGGTTGTTTACAACGTGGTCGGCCATTGTTGTTGACACTGTATCAGGGGCGGTGGCGGCCATTCCTCCTGTGTCACCGTTGCCATGGCGACCGCCAGCAGGGGACCTGTGCTGAGCGCTGTGGGCTCCTGTGTGGTCAGTGATGGGCAGCCATCTTGTGTCATGGCCGTTGCTGTCGCCACCTTGCGTCTTTGGGCATCCCTGGTCAGCTGGGATACGAGGCTTCACGCAGCATATGGTAATGCCTGCCTTGCTGTCCCCTCCAGTGCCACTGTCATACGGTTCACAAAAGCCGTAGTCCGGCCTCACTGTCACGTACCACGATGAGGATGTCTTGTATGGCCTGTGTTCTCGCCGTCATTGCTGTCGTCTGAGGCGTGCCAAGTGGAACCAACCTTGTGTGGCTGTCACTCCTGTTGTATGTGCTGTTATAGCCTGTCTCCTCCTGGGGTCATAAGGGTGTGCTCATATCTCATGCCTTGGTGCAGGGCCTGCCCTGAAGGTGTTGTATTCCATTGTTGGTTGGCGCACAGGCGGCATCATGATGATGGTGTATTTCAAGCCGCGTGGCGATTCCTCAAGGTGGCGCCACCGTATTGGGGGTTACTGCTGAGTTTTGTTAGTGTTATCGGTTTAGTACAGGGGGCACAGGTGTTGTGTTAACATGTACAATGATGCTAATAGTGGAGCAATATTTTGTTTTCAATGTATTTGGTTGATATCAACTTAATCGTTCAAAGAGGTGATTGTATTATATGCATAGTATATGGTCCGTCTCCCGTGTTGGTACATCGTGGGTTCAAACCAATGACTTAAAAGTTGATACTTGTCGCTTCCTAGCCAGACACTCTGCATTATTAGGGTATGGCAAGGAGCATGGGGATGAGGAAGACCAGTCGTCTCCGACTGAAATTTCCCCTGCTTAAAGTTGCATAGTCCAATGGTTTTGAATTTTTGTATTCTTTCTGAGATAAATATGTTAGATCGATCACTAATATTTACTTTACATTATTTCAAGGTTACTTTTATTTTAAATGGTAAACTTTAAAGATATTTTGAGTGTAAACATGGAAAATTAGTTTTGACAAGCTTCTAACAGGTTCTATTAAAGTTGCATGGTCCGATGAAATATCATTTTGTCAAAATTAAAACAACTACTTACATTTGATGCTATATATCCAACTTAGATACTGGTGCATTAGCTAATGATTTGGGACAGTATATACAGAAGAACCAGTGAGTTTATAACCTCACCCCTTTGAACACTCAGTTTGAAACACCCATTATGCAGGAAGGCCATTAACCAATTAGGCCAATCTCGTGACCCCATTAGCCCCCCAACCAAGTAGGCCTGCTGTGCAGGGTCATAGAGGGGAAGGGGATATGAGGTGGATGTGTGTGTATATGTCTGTGTGTTTCCTGACCTGACTTTACAGAGACACAGAGACAGACATACACACACAGACATACACACACAGACATACACACACAGACAGACACCCATAGATAGGCACACACAGACAGACATGCACAGACAGGGCACACATACACAGAAACACACACACATGCACACACCCGACATACAGACACACATACACCCAACCTGACTTTGCAGAGAGAGAGCCAGCCACACACACACACGCAGACATACACACATGCAGACATACACACACACATACATATACATACAGACACACTAACATACACACATGCATACACACATATATATACACACAGACAGAAATGCATAGACAGCACACAGACACACAAACATGCACACACCTGACATACACAGAGACACATACACCCGACATGACTTTGCAGAGATAGACACACACACACAGACACATAGACAGCCGCACACAGACAGAGGCAGACACACACATACACACACACACATACATACACACAGACACACACACATACATACACAGACACATACACCCGACCTGACTTTGCAGAGAGAGAGACACACACACAGACAGAGGCAGCCACACACATACATACCCACAGATATACACACAGACGCACAGACATTACCACACATACATATACACACAGACACACATAGATAGACACACACAGACATACATGCATAGACAGCACACACAGACACAGAAACACACAGACATGCACACACCTGACATACACAGACACACATACACCCGACCTGACTTTGCAGAGAGAGACACACACAGACAGAGACACATAGACAGATGCACACAGATAGAGGCAGACACACACACACATACATACATACATACCCACACATACAGAGAAACACAGAAATACACACACAGATACATACAGACATACATAGACACACATTATATTTAGTTAAAAACCCTAGTGCCATATGGGCCTATGGCACTAATCCAGTCCCAGAATGTTACCAACCCAAACAGAAATACCTACCTACAGCCCTGTAAGGTTCCAGGTCATCTCACATCACGTGGTCACCGCGAGACGACCATCTGGGTCATAGCCACAGGACTTTTGACAAGCTTGTCGAAATTATTTTTGGTTCTTTCAGCTCGTATTACTTAAAAACTAATCATCTTTAATCAAAATCACTCCGGACTAATGATTAGTAGCTTGTAACGATCAATTTGATATATTTATCTAAAAAATGAGACAAAAATTCAAGTGCCATCGGACCATGCAACTTTAAATTGACTCAGTTTTGCCTTCTACGCAGAAACAAACGCTTAATAAGTGCACCAGTATCTAAGTTAGATATGTAAAATCAAATTGAGATAATTGGTTTGGTTTTGAAAATTTGATATTTCATCACACTATACAGATTTAAACAACTAATGTACCATAAAAACTAAAAACTACATATCCAGGCATGCGAGGAGAACAAAGGATTATGCAAATTGATCACATGATATGCGCGTGGGTGCTGGCTGCTTTGGTGCCCTAGGCGGCGAATATAGTCACTCGTTAACCATTAGTTTCAGACGTCATACTTTGAGTGACCTCCAATATCTAAGGTCTACTTTTTGTGTTGGGGGATTGCTAAATAAAATCAAATAGATGATGGTTGTTTTACGTCCTATGAACATTTAACGTCATCAGGATGGGTACCGACTTGTGAGTGCGCACTCATGACGACTTTATTGTGCTGCCCCACTGAGAAATCAGGCCGCCGGCACCATGCGGCTACTGTTTGATAAGACAACACCAACACTACAGCTAGCCAGCATTGAAAACAAGCCTGGGTACCCAGGCTTACATGCTGTGGACAGTATAAATACAGCCTCAATAAAACAAAAATTTGTAATAAAAAAATGACCCCGACACTGAGCTAACCAGTCCTTGGCCTATCCTATTTTAGCTGAACATCAGGTTAGGAAGCGACAAGTAAACATTTTTACATCATTCGTTTGACGCAAACGGGAACCGAAGTCCCTACCTTCCGCACGCAACAAATCTAAGAGGTGATATTTAGTTTTCTTGCAAAGATTTGTAGCTCTGGGTTTGCGGGAAATGGCTACTAATTAGGCTCATACATTACTGCCAAGGCTGCACCCATATCGGCATATTGACAACATATGCTCTCCTTTGCATAGAAATCAATATACATTTATATTTTCATAATTACACTGTCCAACGAATGGAATCGCAGGTTTTTTATTCCATGTGCTTGTCTAATGTTTTAATCGTATTGTACTTAAATAAATAAGATTCATAACTTCGGTAGCAGATAAAAGTGCTCTGATCTTTTGTAGCACACAGGAGTATGAGAAGGTACTTAGTAGTTATAAAAAGCATATCAAAAGAAAAAATAAACACTGGTGAATTTCCTATATCTATATTTATGTAGCTTATTTCATTGGATTCATATACAAGCCAGATTGTGAACAAGTTTTGACAGAATTCACACAGGTAAAGACAGTAAAATGTTACCCGTCATGATTTTGTTCAATGTTTCAAAAACATTGTGAATAAATAATTAAAATGACCAAATAATGGACACAGGATCCTAACTTACTGTAGTTACCAGTCAATGCATGAGCATTAAAGTTGCATAGCCCGATGGGTTTTGAGTTTCTGTCATTTTCTGAGATAAAAATATTAGGGTGATCATTAGAATGTACCCTAAGTTCAGTTGAAGTAACTTATCAAATTGAGACACTTGTTTGGGTTTTGAAAATTTGATGGTTTATCGGACTATGCAGCTTTAAGCTAGGATGTACATAAATGCATTATTTTATAGCGTGGGGTAGTCGGTTGCATCCTAATAAAACCACTAGCTTTAGCATTGGACGAATTCGACTGGGCCTTTTTATACACGTATCAAAATATTTCTTTACAAATTCTATTCGACTGGTACCGGAAGTGGGTTTTTATAGATATGAATTGAATGTCTTGTGGCTCCATCCATAAGGTCACATGGATGGCTGATATGGAAAGGTTCAAAGATGCAGCCAAACAGAGCTGTTCTTTTCGATTGCAAATGGCTGCCCTCTATGGGGGCAGCCATTTGCAATGGAAATGAACAGCTCTGATTGGTTCTTTTCGATTGCAAATAGCCACCTGATACATGGGCAGCCATTTGCAATGGCAGAGAACAGCTCTGATTGGCCGACTCCTCTGCATTTGAAAACCTAGTTCACTGCGCAGGTGGGCAGAGCTTAAATTTAGCAAATGGAAAGGTCCCAGTTGATTGCCTCAATTGCTATGTGAAGAGTATGCAAGAGCAACACTACCTCAGTGTTCTAGAGATAAATGTTCGTTTAAAACAATGTTGCAGCTCTATTTTAGATTTTTGCATTAGGTTAGCTTCAATTCCGAGTTGAGCACAAAAATCATGCTTTACACCATATTCAGGGTGAGAAGTGTTCAGCATGTCATCCAACCAGTTACCGTGCTAAAAAAGTACAATGAAATATTTGTCAAAAGACATACATAACTTGGATGCACGGCCAAATCTACGTGTTGGTTTAGAAATTTCATTGAGTTATGCAAAAGCATAAAGTATGTTTTATAAAAATGTTAATGGATTTCCATGAGTGAACATCCAGAATTACAAATTAAATAACTACTCATCAAATTAGAAAATGTACCAGCAACAAAAGATGCTCTCAATAACCAACACAACACGGGTACGACTATATAAAAAAAAAATCCTTTATTCTGGAATTACATTGACTGCTCCACGCGGATCCACATCAGGACCGCTCTCGTCCACACCGACTAAACAAAAAAGTACTTCTGTTCTTTCCCCAACAAAACCTGACGGAACAAGTTTTTAAAAAAAAGAATGATACTGAGCCCACCCAAGGGATTGGCAATGACAATGAGTGAAGAGAGTAATGATAAAATGAAATGCACAAAGTTGGACATGGAAACCACAGACCCAAACAACAAAGAGAGAGAGCCAGTTCTAAGTGGTGGTATGCTTTAAAAACAAAACGCCCTCCGTGTTGGCAGTTACTTGGCTCCACTTGCTACCAGGTGCCACAGATGCCGTGGGCCCCGCGCCCGTCTGTCTGTGTGCGGCGTCTAGAAGGCCGTGTAGTTCGGGTTGCCCATGCTGCCGCCGCCCATGCCGCCACCCATGCCGCCGCCGAAGTTGTTGCCGCCCATGCCGTCCCCGGACCCGTACCCGCCACCGCCGCCGAAGTTACCTGCTGACGGAAAAGAGAAGGGTGCTCAGCTTCACATAGACAAGCCGCCATGGCCATAGGGGACAACTGTTTACAGGTCTGTAGTAGCTACACACCCATCGATGTAGTCACACAACTAGCGTTGTAGTCACACAACCAGCGCTATAGGTAGTTTTGTGTCTACCCAAGTGGTTTGTAGTTTACAGAACTAGTTCCAGTGCCTTCACAACTAGTTCAGTATTGGGTTGTGTAAACAACTAGATAGGAAGTTAGTGCTCACACAACTAGTATTAGTGCTTTTTATTATTATTTTGCTCTATTAATTAATTAAAGTTGCAGTCCGATTGTTTGAGTTTGTCATTTTCTGAGATAAGTATATTATGTTTATCGTTATAATCTACCTTATTTTAGGTTGAAGTAACTTATTTTAAATTGCTAACTTGAGATATTTGAAGTGCATACATGACAAATTAATTTTGCAAGCATGCCAAAACTGACACCAAAAGCTTCTGCAGTAATAGATATTAAAATTTCAATCATGGCAATCATTCCACTGCTCCTTGCTCTAACCTAGTAATGCCAAATATCAGGCTAGGTAGCAACGACTAAAAGTTAAGTAATCGGTCTGACTCGGCCAGGGTTCAACCCCAGGGATGATCTACCAAAAGGGGAGGCGGACGCTCAGCACATTCACCCGTCCGGTTATGACTAGTTCTGTAGGGTTTACACAATTACTTCTAGTGCTTACACATCCAGTTCTTACACACTAGTTTTGTCTGCTTCTGTTCAATGGTAGTCGTGCAACATGAATTAGGAATGAAAATAGAAATCAGATTTTTCTACAATTCTTTAGCAGTGTTCAATAGACAAAGAGCGGTCATCACTTCATGCAAACAATTGCACTAAACCAAAATGATTTTGTTAACTCACAAGTGGAATTTCAGGGATATAACTTTACACAATACATTAGCAAACATTGCAGTCCGCCAGTGGGTAGGATGATTTCAAACAGGCCTTAGCTTAGTTCATTTGTACTCACTCCACACACTGACATCTTCCTACACAAATGCAAGGTCCTGTATACATGTGAAGATATGGAATTCAATGCTTTTTCAATAGGAATAATTTAATTTGAAATTAGTCCAAAATCACTATTCCGAATGGCGGTTTCCGACTAATTTAGATAACTGTGGACAGTTTGATGGAATTAAAGGCTTTTGAAGACTAAATACGCAAAATACCAGGCTTTTTAAGGGCTTGAAATGAGGCCATACGGATCCTGCAAATGTTTTTTGTTTTTAAACCAAACGGCATATAAGCAGCTACTGAATGGTCCAGCAATTCGCTATGCACAACAAAATGAGGTGAACCAATCTCAATGAGTAACTAAGAATGATAATGTGGTGGCTGTAACCCCCGACTCTCCTCACCCTCACCTCCGTAGCCGCCTCCGCCTCCGCCGCCGCTACCGAAGCCGCCTCCGCCGCCCATGCCGCCGTTGTTGAAGTTGCCGCTGTCGCCGAAGCCGCCGCTGAAGCCGTCGTTGCCTTGGTTACGGCTCGACATGCCGAAGCCGCCGCCGCCGCCGCCGCCACCGCCACCGCCACCGCCGCCGCTGCCACCACCACCACCACTCCGCCCAGATGGTGTGGAGCGCAGGAAGAGTTCGATGTAGCGGTGTTCTGCAGGCAGACAGGTTAAAGTCAGCGCCATCAGGTATGTGCCAATTGCTGTCGTCATCGCTACGTCACTAGTTCTATAGGTTAGCTCTTTACAGATTACAGTGCAGGGCGTCAAGTGAGGCAATTGGTAAAACAAATAGGGATTTGTCAAAAAAATTGGAATTTTCCCTCACAGCAAATGTACCAAAATAGGCCATCAAATGAGCAGTCACTTAAAAAAGTAGGAAAACAGGAAACAAACAATTGAAGTTCAAGTTTGAATTCATGGTATGATCACACTGTGCCACTTGTCCAAGTCTTATTCTATTTGATTTGTAGTCTACCACATTACCCGGCTTAGTAGGTGCCCCCCTATTTCGGCAAAAACGTTACAAAAGTGACATTCTGCAGAACAAATTGTGCAGAGCTGACAAATTATGGCGTTTCGAGAAAAAAAAAGCAACGGGTGAAAACATTTTTTTAAAGGAATCCCCCCTGAAATAGGATGTCATCCAAAGAATAGGGAAGAATAAGGAAAAATAGGAAAAGTAGGACACTTAATGGTCTACAGGACCAGTCCAACAATGTCTACGCAAGCAACTCTACCGGTAGTTTTACAACTTACACTACATAACAACCAGGTCTCATTTATACTACTAAATTGAGTCTCACCACTAGTCGTATCAGCCCACATCACTAACAGCGTAGTGTCAAAACAACTAGCTGTGCAAAGAAAACTAAAATTGGAACTTCCCACTAGTTGAATTAAAAGCAGGCCCCGCATGTGCAAATCAGCTATCTGTGTGCGCCCTATTGGTTATAACTCATGAAGGTGTGCCATGCAGATTCCCAACGCAAGGTGTCCTCACAACTAGAACAAAAGTAGTTCTGTGCATTATGGCCGAATACTAGAGTAGTCAGGGATGAAAGTGCTCTCCGGGAAAAAAAGTGGAAATGCTGATATTCTCCCAGAGGCCTAGCATTGTCAGGGAATCGCGGAAAATTCCCGGAAGTCGAGTTTCATATATATTGGTATATACGCTGATAGTGCTGCGGGATTGAAACATCCCGGAAATCCGCGGAATCGCGGAGATCTTTCATCCTTGATCTACTACAGAGATGAAACTGGCAGGTGGGCAATGAGACCGAGCGACCAGTTAGATCCAACCACCCCCACAAAGTGCTTACATTGTAGCAAGTGTCATTCATATTCATATTTACTGACAGAGCATACACATGCACATTTGACTATTAAAAGAAAAGATGCACCAATTTACCGCATTACTTCTGTTCACACATTTCATGACCCTTCCCCTAAACGACACATCCACAAAGCACTTGCCATTTTCTAAAGAACCAAGACAAGCCTGACAACTGAGTGGAAGCATCACCCACACCCACCCCCAAACTGAAACTCAAAAATGTTCGTACTGTTGAAACCGGACGTACTCATGACTGCTCGGTCCTTGGTCATTGCAGACTGGGCCTCGTCATGAGTGGTGAAGTCTACGTCTGCCTCGCCGGAGGCCCGCCCGTCGTTGTTGTAGTGAATCACCACGTTCACCGGGTTCAGTGGCTTGAAGAACTGCGGAAAGCAAGCACCATCTCATTGAGTGTCATACAAATTCTTATAAACAATACACAATAATCATGTCACAGGACACAATTATTACATCTCAGGCCATCAGTCGTCAGGTAGTTTAATCAACATTTTTCTTTTCTGTTACTTTTCCCTGGTTGTGCGAGGGAAAATAAAAGAGAAGATATTTGGTGTTATTATAGTGTGCGGTCTACCACAACTTAAAAAGTTAAATAGAGTGAAAGCGAGTATGTGGTACAGACAGGTGAAAGCGAGTATGTGGTACTGACCGGTGAAAGCGAGTATGTGGTACTGACCAGTGAACGCGAGTATGTGGTACTGACCGGTGAACGCGAGTATGTGGTACAGACAGGTGAAAGCGAGTATGTGGTACTGGCAGGTGAAAGCGAGTATGTGGTACTGACAGGTGAACGGGAGTCTGTGGTACTGACAGGTGAATGCGAGTCTGTGGTACTACAGGTGGAAGAGGGTATGTGGTACTGACAGGTGAACACGAGTATGTGGTACTGACAGGTGAACACAAGCCTTTGGTACTGACAGGTGGAAGCGAGTATGTGGTACAGACTGGTGAAAGCGAGCTATGTGGTACCAACAGGTGAAAGCGAGTATGTGGTACCGGCAGGTGAAAGCAAGTATGTGGTACCGACAGGTGAACGTGAGTATGTGGTACCGACAGATGAAAGTGAGTATGCGGTACTGACAGGTGAAAGCGAGTATGTGGTACTGACAGGTGAAAGCGACTACGTGGTACTGACAGGTGAATGCAAGTATGTGGTAGTGGTACTGACAGGTGAACGCGAGTATGTGGTACTGATAGGTGAATGCGAGTATGTGGTACTGACCAGTAAAGTGAACCAAAGATGGAGCGAGCAACGAGACTTACATCTAAGATGTCCTGTTCATTGGCAGCGAAGGGCAGCCCTCGCATGTGGATGCAGTGTCCGGTCTGACTGTCGTAGTTGCCAAAGTTGTCGCCTCCCCGGCCGCCGCCACCGCTTCCACCCATGCTCCCGTTGCCGTACCGCCCCCGGCTGCCATCACCCATGCCCCCGAAGCCACTGCCCATGCCACCCCCGTAGCCGCCTCCACCCATTCCCCCGCGCCGGTTCATGTTGCCACGGTTACTGAAGCCACCGCCTCCACCGAAGTTGTTGCCTCCGAAGTCATCAAAGCCATCATCGAACACGCCTAGAACCAGTATCAGGTAATTAGACAGCTCCACAAATTATGTCTTGTAAGCAATATTTAGGTACCTATTACAATTCGAATCGACAATTTTTGTGTCACAGTATTTGCCTGGATGCTAAGACCGTTGTGGCCATTAGTAACATCATATAATTCATTCTAACCCTCTTAGCAGTGGACAGCCCTTTGTAAATTGTAATATAGACAAAATAGGACTTAGTAGCACATTGCATATGCTGATAGATGTGTAACTAACCATGTCTAGCCCCCCTCTAAAGCTAACCCTTTATACAGACGTCTGTGTACCATGTTTTTAGCTTCCACGTTACATCGTTAATGATTAAGCCAAATAGCTGTTGCCTCCATGTATTAAAGTTGCATGGTTCGATGAAACATTTAAAAAACCAAAACACTTCCCTAAATTTGATTCTATATATCCAACTTACATGCTGATACATTAGCTAAGGAATTGGGACAGCCTATGCAGAACAATCAGTGAATTTATTACCCCATCTCTTTGGAGACCTACTTTGATACAGCCATCAAGGAGGAACACCATTAACCAATTAGGTCAATCTCATGGCCTCATTAGCCTTGACCCTCATTCCAAGAACCTAGTCAGGTTCCATGATGTCCAGTGGAAGTTTGCTGGTACCACCTGATTTAAGGTTACAAGGTCATTACTCTTTTTCAAAACCAAATCACGTACTTACATTTGATATTTTTCAAACTCAGATGTGAAAACGGACTGAAAACCTGAAGATACCCAGTTTGTTGTCTTTGGTCCATTAGTTGATTAACCATGGACAATTGGTCCTCTCATTTCATTGCTATTTGAGTTTGCCCTATCCTAATACTGCTGAATGCCAGCTGAGGTAGCGACAAGTATACATTTTCAAGTCCTTGATTTGACTCGACCAGGGTTCGAACCCCAGGATTTGAATCCTACCAAAATATGAAGTGGCTGTCAATGCTTTTGCCCACACATTCTGGTTAGTTTGAATCCAGTCTGGCAGCTATTTTATAAAAACATGTAATGTGCACAAATGCACCAATAAAATATGCAGACCCAATTTGATTAATTATGCTATGTGATTAAAATTAAATATGATAATGTGACTGAGTGGGAAATTGAATCACAGTGTCATTGGCCTGGTCTCTCAGTGGGGCAGTACCATAAATCCAGATAGAGTGGCCGAATAAGTACAGCAACCACCTGCATTTTGGTAGGTCATGGAATTTGACGCCCCCCCCCCCCCAGGTTTGAATGGTGGTCGAGTCAAACCAATTTAGTTAAAAAGCTATAGTTGTCACTACATAGCTTGATATTCGGCATTACTAGGATTAAGAGTGAGGAGCAGGAAAAATAGTCTGTGACTGAATCAAATTGTCTGTGACTGAAAATCCCCCAGCTTCATCAACTGATGTACAAAAACATACATACAGACACACAAAAACTGGGTTCCTTTAAATTTTCATTGTTCCATCTGAGTTTCAAATATAACATCAAATGTAAGATTGACTTTGAAAAATAAAATTATCCTTCATTAGACCGTGTAGCTCTAAAACATGGTTCAAACTCATGGGTTCGAATCCCATGCCAACAAACTAAATGGCGCTATCAGTAGAAAATGCTAGGAGACCAGGCTATAATTAATCTAGGTTATCCCACATCATGTGGCCATCGCAAGATGTCAATACCGGTAATAGCAAGGACTTTTGGAAAGCTTGCCAAAAGTATTTTGGGTTATTACAGCTCAAATTGCTTCAAAACTAGCAATTTTTCATCAAAATGACTCCGGACTAATGATTAGTAGGTCATAACAATCAATTTTATATATTTATTTTTAAAATAACACAATTTAAACGACATCGGACTATGCTTATATGAGCAACCACATGTACTTTAATCTACCCCACAAAATGTGCAAATTTGCATATTGACACAATGCACCTTCCAAAACTTTCTTTGCTTAAATTTGTTCTGCTAAAATGTTATGGATGTGTTAAAATGTTACTTATGGGGATGTCACACTACGGCATATGGCGTAAGCGTATGCCAACGTATCGTTTTCGGCACATATGCTACATATACACCTGAAATTTGTTTATGCATGCTCAAAATTTTCAGCATATGGCTCATACACTATGCATACATTAGGGGTACACCGGAATACGTTAGGCGTACACTGAAACCGAGCCTTCGGCGTATCTATAGTGTATGCCTAGCCTACATGTAACGTATTTGAGTGTACTCCTAGCGTATACAAAGCTTATGCCCAACCTATGGTCTCGGTATATGAAGGCGCCATGTTGCTAGGACAAAACAAACAAACATCAATCTGAGCCGGTTTAACGGACATGTTTGGACTGTCCTACATGTTTGCACCGTCCCATTTCTTGATATATCATATGGAGACTGCTTCCTAACAGGTAGTTGCTTTTGATAGTGGTTGGAGCACATGTTAGGACCGTCCTACTCTCCACATCTGATATGTTGTTTGTATGTATGTACATGTGGATGTATGTGTGGCATGTGGATGTATGTGTGGATGTATGTGTGGATACCCATCATGATATGACCTTAGAGGTTGCTAGGATGTAAAACAACAAACAAACATCGATCTGAGCCGGTGTTGCAGTTTCCGCGGCACACAAATTTGCCAGGGACACATCCATTCAAATGCATTGTGAATCGCCGTGAGTGATCTTCATACAGAAAAAGTCAAATATCTCATATTACACCCCCTAGAAACAAACCGCCTGGCACACATAGGAGAAAACATATTCAACAAACAGATTATATTAAATTTATAATGTTAGGGTTCTTGATTTCTATTAATTTTGAAAAAAAACTAATGTTTTGCACTGCGCGTACCGTCAAACTCAAGGCATTGTCAATGGTCGTGAGCAATCTGCATACAGAAAATACAGCAAAAGTGAAATATCTCTAAAACCACACCACCTAGAAACAAATCGCTTAGTACACATATAGAAAACAACTTTACCAAAAACATCATATTAAATTTATAAGGTTAGTGACGATGCTGTTCGATTTTGACGCATGCACAGAAGCGATGTGTCCCTGGCAAACTGGTGTGCCGCGGAAACTGCAACACCGGTTTAACGGACATGTTTGGACCGTCCTACATGTTTGCACAGTCCCATTTCTTCATATATCATATGGAGACTGCTTCCTAACAGGTAGTTGCTTTTGAC
Organism: Branchipolynoe longqiensis; assembly: GCA_030323885.1. NCBI lineage: Eukaryota > Metazoa > Annelida > Polychaeta > Phyllodocida > Polynoidae > Branchipolynoe > Branchipolynoe longqiensis. The sequence continues at coordinate 63,701,839 of CM059192.1, read as the reverse complement.
AGTTGTTGGAGCACATGTTTGGACCGTCCTATTCTTCCCAATCTCTTCGACAGCTGCTGCTCTCCACGATAGCATACGCTTTGCATACTGTATGCATAGGTTTGGCATAGGTTGTACATACGCATACATTACGCATGCGCTCCAAAAGACTCGTCAGTGCACAAAGGTCACCATATGTCGTCCTGCAACGGTTTTCGCTTTTTTTTTTGCGGTACATTTTCTATACGCCGCCGCCATACGCCATGTGACAGGGCCATTATGGATGTTAGTTAATTTTAACATTTTTCTGAATTTGTACGAGATCAAAATCAAAAGGTGGTAACATGTAAAGCTTCATATGAACATGATTTCCACTATTATTTGGATGTTTTTATTTTTGGTTCCATGTCATAAATGTACTGAAAACAACCCATATATAACCCTCCGTTATATCCCAACTTTCATATATATACCATCATTCAATAATAAGGTACAATCCTTATATATATATTTTCTTAGCAGGGATGACAGTGGTCTCCGGCTAAAATCGCGGAAATCAGGCCGCCAACGGCAAATTTCCACGATAATGCGGATCTTCTGCCATAGACTTAGCACTGTCAGGGATTCGCGGAAAAATACCAGATGTCAGTTTTCAACTAACCTTGTTGTGACTGTATTATTACCCATACCAGACTCACTCTTGTTTGGGTTTGATGTTCTAGCAACATCTAAGGTCATTTAAAAATGGGATTCAAACTCCTCCAAGTGTTGTCATATACCTACAATTTTTGTAATGTTTAAAGTTAATCGGTAAATATAAATAATCGCGGAAATCCGCGAAACCGCGGAAATCTTTCATACCTGCTTATGGAGGCAGAATTTTTTTTTTTTTTTAAAGTTACTTACCTTTTATGTTACCACGGCCTCCCCGGCCACGCCCCCCGTAGCCTGCGCCCATGCCGCCTGCGCCCATACCGCCGCCTCCACCTCCGAACCGGTCTTGGCGGTCATAGGGGCCGGGCCGGCCCCCCATTGGGCCTCCTCCGCCCATTGGGCCTCCTCCGCCCATGCCACCCGCGCCCATGCCGCCGCCGCGCATGCCTCCGCGCATGCCCCCTGCATTTCGCACCTCCTCCAGGGAGCTTTTGAAGATCTCGATGTACCTAGAAAAAACCCAGATGCCTCAGAGCCTGCCCCAGTACCGCGGCCTGCCCCACGAGCTGGCCGCGGTGTTGGGGCCGCACAAGAGCAGCTTTAAAACCAGGCTAGTGCCAATGACAGTAAAGGCTGCTTGCTTTTCTTTCTTTTTAAATTGTTTTGTTATAAACTCGACTCGAACGCTTAATGCTACTCATAAGGCTCCATATTAGAATAGGTCTTCTAATTAGAAAATAAAATATTTAAAAGTACAATGTATATCAAAAATGTGAATGCCTCTAGAAGAGTGACTTAACGAAGCCCCAGGATGTGTGAGCACGGTGATTTTGGTTTGAGGCAGACAAAGGCAATGTCTACACACAGCCTGGCGCTTCGTGGCAGATCTCAAAGCGATACAAGGTTAGTGGCTTCTCTCCCAACTTCGTAACACTGACCAACAAGACTGGTCCACATGGTTCGAATCACTCTGGATCCACAAATTCAAACATTGCATTATATGCGAGCGGTGATTTAGTTTTTTGGTTGATGTTTTTGTGTAAATTTCTTTCACAGTATACAATTCCAGGCAAGAGAATAATCACGAGTGATTTTTTTTGGGGGTGGTTGGGATTTTGTTGTAAACATTTCTTAAGGGCAGCAAAAGTGGAGGTGAAAATATTTCAGGTATTTGGGGAAATGCAGTCCACCCTTCTTTGAAAATATGTGCCCACACCAGGTTAGAACAATCCTGTACAGTGAATCTCGAATCGCATAATGATTTGTATTAATTCATCGAAAATGATTCCACACAAACCCAAAGGTTAGGGCAACGAATTGGAAGATATTTTGGTGTCGCTATCAAGTGATGTGGCAGAGGTTCAACTCGAACAGGCCAGGGTCATGACCGTTCGGGTTAACCTAGCCGATCGCTTGAAATGCGAGGTTGTCAAGCAACGCCAGTGTTACACACGAGACAGATCCAATATCAGGATAATATACGGAGAAACAAACGGTTTGCTGGTCCCCACGACCACAATACTAAGAACTTTTTTCCAATCATTTTTCCAAATCTTTATTATATTATTAACATACTACGATTAGATATTAACATTACTCATTACTATCAATACTTCTTTTTATATCTATTTATACACATAAGCAACAAAAAATGAATATTAAATTAGCTTTTAGTCTTGTTTCAAACATTGTACAGTGTAATAATAATAATGCCAACAGGGGACCAGCCGCAAGAGACAATGAGTGGCCCCACCTACCGCCTGGGAGACAGACCCCGGTACCTGCTTCCCACCTCGTGGCCGCAGCAGCTTCCCACCACACGGTACCCACTCCTCCTCCCGCCACTCAGCTCCACCCATAATCATCTCATCTCTACTCTCAACACAAGTGTGCAGATAGCCCCACTGAGGCCCGTCCTCCCACCTGTGCCCTATCTTTTCCTTATGCTTTTGCTGAGCCTTCTCAGCAGTTTCTTGTGAGGCAAACTGCACATAGGCATCCCCCGTAGTACGCCCCTGGTGATCCTGTAGAAGTGTAATCCCATTGGGTACAATCTCCATCCCTGTGTGGTGGCCCGACCCAACAGAAAAAACAATCAGCATGGCGAATACAGAGAGCATCATCGTAAAGCTAGCAGTATAGTGGCTACAATCTATCATCAACAAGAGCGAATGCATCATCATGGCGTTCAGGGTTTGGTTATTTACGAGTAGCTTGAAACTGTAAGTATGGAAAGCTTTCTGAAGGCGCATTAGGCGGGTGTGATGGGAGGGCAGCTTGCAGACTACACTTGCCTGCACGAGGCGTTCACTACAGACCAGGCGCTTTCCAGCAGTCACCATTTCCTCTCCTCCATACTTACATTTTCAACGTTCCAATTTACTACGGTAGTTTATGTGTGTACTGTAGATCCGATATGTATAAGTGTTCCAATCATATTGCTTTGTTTTTCACTTGACAGGGTTTAACAGCTAACCCGCAATAAAAATATACCTCTGCACATTCTTCGCAACTACCATTCTTCGAGGAAAAAGATCTTGTCAAAATATCACTCCGTTATCAGTCAGCAATACAATCTAAAGGCAAAATTGTGTATACTAATACATTCTACTACATGACAGTGCATAGGTTTAACGCTTCACATATCCCTGAGCTATTCAAACAGTATTTAGTATAAGATGATATCTGATTACAGAACATGGGAGGCACAACGGGTGATTATCTTAATTTGTACCTGAGAAGAAGTGTGCAATTTCTTCTTTTGAGCAGCCGAATGGCAGACCACGCAGGCGGATCACTGCATCATTATTGTTCATCTGACCAGGGCCACTTCGCTTCACCACCCAGTCCATCTCACTGCGCTTCGACCGGAACACTGTCAACACAAGCCACACATGCAACCAATCATTGTTACACGCTACAAACTTTAATGCCACTAAAGGTAGTGATATCTGTTCGTCCATCCATCCCACCCAAACCAGTCAGCACAAGGCGATAAATACATGTACTGTGAACCAAAATTCTAATTTATACAGGGGTGGGGTGCTAGCATCCAACAATAGCAACTAAATACTGAGGTGGATTGATTTGTCAGAGGTTAACTGAGATTGACTGAAGAAACGGTTTCCCCATCTCTGATTTCCACAAAATTTCTAATAATATATTTTCTAAAGAATTTAAGTAGACATTGTAAGGAATGAGAAAATCGAAATCTTTTGCCACGCATTTGACTCATTAATCATGTTACTAATTCTTTGCAGATAAACCCCAGCTGGCTCTGCGTACCTTCTATGTAGCGCTTGCCCATGTGGTTTTTGTCCTTGCTGAGCGCTAGCTCCAGATCCTTCTCACTAACCAGCTCGATGTAGGCCTCACCACTGGGCCGGCCATCACGGGTCGATGTGAAGTTAATGCCATCTTTGCCATCAACAATATCACAACCTGCAAACAAATATTTCATAATCGGTGTAAATTCTATGGGCATTGCTACCTGGACAGGCTATGTAATTAAGATCTGATAGATGCAATAAACCTGTTGTAATTAACTTAATTAAAAAAAGAGAACTTTTGTAAACAACCAAGTTACATAAATCCCTCTTTTAAATTGATTAAATAATATGGACTTTTAATACTCTTGAAACCTGCCTCAGTACACTACATCACGGTTCCGACTGCGCATGCGCTGAAAACGGCGTTGGGAGCAAAGCAAAGGCATACGGCCATTGAGTTTGCCGATATGCGTAGGGCAAAACTTCGATTATATTCAAAATAAATAGAATATATAACAACTTGGCACAATTATGGACAGAAGGATGCAATATAATAATACAATGAATATGTTTAAGAAATAACTCTCCATAATTAAGCATTTTGAGCTAAGAAACATACAATTTCAGTCACTTTACATCACCATTGATTAGCCATAAGTAATTCTTGTTCTAAATATTAAAATGTCAAATGTGTCAACAAAAACTTGTTTCAAAGAAATATATAACCAATACCTGGTTAACCCTACTCATTTTCTATTTCCACATGTCATTAACCATAGGATATAAATAAAAACATGAATAGTCTGAGTGCCTAGATTTGTCTAAATCTAAATGCACATGGCATAAGATGTGCTGATTATATTGATGCAAAGGCAATGCTGGATAAAAGATTAATATCTTAATTTATTATATATATATTTTTAGCTGGCATTCTATGTTTCAAACAAGAGATGAGATGAGCTGAAACTAGCAGATTTCATATCTGCACCCAGTGTATTAGCATGTGCCATGTGCTTCTCGTGGGTTTGTTTTGCTCTGACGCATCCCACAATGCACCGCGCCGCTGTTAATATAATCCAGATATTACAATCAGTATAATAGTGTAAATTTTCACATCCTAAATTGGATCAGTTCCATCTCGAGATAGGCGTTGCAGCCTTCAAAAAGTTGTCAGTGTTCATACAGCTATGCAGCAACAAAATTCATGGCCTTTTTCATATAAGAAATTCATTTTCCCAAGGCCGAACAAATGACACTATAATGATTATATACATGTGAACTCTTTATGGTCTTACTTCACCAGGTTTCTGTATGCTATTTTTCTTGTATGAAGCAGATTAAGGGAATTAATAGCTTTATTATACTTAACAATTAGTTAATAAGCCACAGACCTAGCTATTCAAAACACCCAGTAAAATTTGGCCTCACTCCTACCCAAAATTGAAGGGTTTAAAACAAATTGGTAATTGGTCAATTTTCAGAGTATTTTCAAATTTAAGGCCTTTTCAAGAGACATCTTCATATTCAAGGCCTTGCCAAGATTTTGCGAACCCTGTTCACAAAGTGGTGAATATATTGGACATACACCGGACCGATCCTTACCATCTAGGAAATTTGAAACCTCGTCGACGCTGGCTGACCAGGGCAGGCCCCTGATACGGACCACGTTACCCTCATCTACATCTCCGTCACCCATATAGCTGCGGGCAAGAAGCATACGGTTATCCAAAATTAAGGCATAACAATAGGTACAAAGATTAGAAACTGTACTAAAAATAACTAAATGTGCTTTGCCTTCAGCAGGCAACCGTAAACATTAGGATTCAGGGATGAAAGTGGACTCCGGGGAAAAAAGCGGAAATGCGGATATTCTCCATTGCCAGGAATCGAGGAAAAATACCGGAAGTCTAGCCTTGTGTTTGCATTATCGCCCATATTTAACACGTTCTTGCATATATGTTTTATATTCCAACTATATCTAAGGTCATATTCTCGATGTCGGACATCCGGCTACTTTTGGCGCTCACAACGCGTAGAGGGTAAAAACAAATGCCACTGTCATAGAGACAACACTAAAACTAGCATAAATATCACAGTAATTTGTGTATTTTGGTTTGTTTGTTGTTTTACATCCTAACCACATCTAAGGTCATATGAGGACAGGTACCGACTTGTGACAGTGCGCACTCATGGCGACTTTGCTGCCCCACTGGGAAACCAGGCCACCAGCACCATGCCCTGATATCCCCCTCAGTCACATTATCCTGACACTGAGCCAACCAGTCCTTGCCCTATCCTAATAATGCAGAGTGCCTAGCTAGGAAGCGACAAGTATCAAATTTTAAGCCATTGGTTTGACTCGACCAGGCTTTGAACCCACGAACCCATGGGTTGAATACCCCGATCTCCAACATCAGGACATGGACGCTAAACTCATTCGGCCATCCCGTCTGGTCTGTGTAGATACGGAATTATTTATGCAATTACATGTGATTTTCACTAAAATATTTTGAGACATTAGCTTAGAAATGAACAATATTGCATTACTTTGAATCAGTGTAAGTTTTCAAGTCTTATCACACTTTGTAATGCTACTTACAATTGAGGATATGCGTCAAACGATTAGCACCACGTCACCAGTGCCTAGTTGGCCATCATGGTTGGATAGAAAGTACAGCGATAACGGCAATGAGACTGCCGATGCGGCGGCTGCCTTAATATCGCTTGGATTTTGGGTTTAATTTCACTTCAGTAAGTTATGCTCATAAATACTATTTCAACCCCCGAGTGAATATTTATGGCTCTAAATAACAGAATTAAATCGGAGCAATGATTTGTGCTCGTTTTATTTACATTCGCAATAAGGCTGCTGGTGCGGTGGCAGTCTTAACATCGCTTGGATTTTGGGTTTAATTTGACCGAATCTCGTAGCAGTGAGTAGATTTGTGCTTTTTGTTTTATTTACATCCGCAATAACGCTGCCAATGCGACCTTAATATCGCTAGGATTTTGGATTCAATTTTGGCCGAATTTCACTTATTGAGTAAGCCAAGCTCCTAACCAACACTATTTCAACCCCCGAGTGAATATTCATGGTTCTAAATAACAATTAGATCGTAGCAGTGAATATATTTGTGCTTTTTGTTTTATTTACATCTGCAACACACACACTTGATAGAAGGAACTGCTTCTATCCAACCACGACGCAGGAGTAGTGTGATGCCTACGTTACAAGCAAACCCTCTATTGTTGATGTCAGCGTACATCACAAAGATGTGACTATAGTATACTCGCGAAGGTAAAACAAATGCAGCATTTGCACTGCAGCTATAGGCAGTCGCTTGCTTTTTCAATTTTAATAGGATATTTTAGTAAGCCACGCTCCGAAATAACATAATTTGATCTTAACAGTGGAATATGCATTGATATTGTACATTTTGTTTGGTCGTTTTTGTTTTATTAACGTTTGCTAGTGCGTGTTTTCAATTTAAATACTCTTTATTAAATCACGATCCTAAATAGCAGAATTTGATCTTACCAGTGAGGAGTTATGCTCCTAAATAACAAATTGATCTGAAGCAGTGGAATATTCATTGAGATTGTATTTTTTCACCCCTCGTGGTGGTTGCTACACGGTGCAGTTAGAAATGCCCGGATGTCCGACATAGACAATTCTCAATGTCGGCCATCCGGGCACTTTTTGCGCTCACAACGTGCGAAGGGTAAAACAAATACCCTAACCATCTCAGTAATTTGTGAATTTTGGTGCTTTGAGAGCTAATTTCTCTTATTTCTATTAAATAGTTCAGATCCTTCTCTACAATTTCAGTCAGCTTTTTTTAATTATTATCAGCCAATTGAAAGTTCTTGAATTTATTTAGCTAAAATAGTTGTTGAATCTGTGATCCCGTACGGCTACCACTGGCACTCAGAATATCCCAACTTTCAATATTATCTGTTTTTAATCCTTTCAGAGAAAATTGCTCTTAGGTTAAATTAAATACTTCAGATCTTCCTCTTTAATATCACATTAAGATATTTTTAATCAACCCAATGAAAGCTCTTAAATTTATGTAAACAGTTGCAAGCCTTTCATATGCAGGGATGAAAGTGCTCTCCGGGAAAAAAAGCGGAAATGTTGATATTCTTCCATTGGTTTAGCATTGTCAGGGAATCGCGGAAATTTTCCGGAAGTCGGGTTTCATATATATTGGTATACGCTGAAAGTGCTGCACCATTTGAAGCATGTATTAGTAGTGTACGCTGATAGTGCTGCGATGCTTGGAGACTTTATTAATATTAGTAGTGTACACTGATAGTGCTGCAGGATCATCACCACATATTAGTATACGCTGATGGTGCTGCGGGATTGAAAAATCCCGGAAATCCGCGCAATCGCGGAGATCTTTCATCCCTGCATATGTAATCCAATATGGCCACCGGAATTGTTTAGTGACATCATTACACGTTCACGCCTGGATTATTGTAATGCTCTCTTGTATGGTCTGCCGCTGTCAAGTATCTCAAAACTGCAACGTATACAGAATGCGGGTGCCAGGTTGTTGACAGGTACAAAGAAATTTGATCACATCACTCCTGTGCTGAAATCATTACACTGGCTCCCTGTGGAGAAGAGAATAGATTTCAAGGTGCTGCTTCTTGTATATCGTGCCTTGCATAATCAGGCTCCAGAGTACATGAGAGATATGCTCCAGGAGAGAACAAATGTCCGAACACTGCGCTCCAGTCTCCAGCCAGTTAGCAGTTCCTCGGAGCAGACTTTGGGGATCGTGCTTTTAGATTTGATGCCCCCCCCCCCCCCGAGACTGTGGAATGCTCTGCCAGGATATATCACAGATTGTAAATCTGTTGGTGCTTTTAAAGCTGCTTTTAACTAGGTGAAATATATTTTCCTGTATATTTGTTTATGTAAAGCGCCTGAGAACAGCTTGCTGGATGGGGCGCTATATAAATGTTTTATTACACCCCCTCTATAGGAGTGCACGTGACGTCATCACTCAGCGGTCAGCCATCTTGGATTACGAGCACCCTCCCATGTCTGGCCATGCAGTAAAAGAGTTTTCTTCGTGTTCTGGGCAGTTTACATCCAATGTGTTTACTTACAGCACTTCTGATACCAAACTGCTCAAAACAGTGACAAATAAACCAACACATCAGTAAATAAGCAGTTGCAAGCCTTATGTTTGTAATCCAATATGGCCACCGAAAGTTTGTCTTGTGACATCATTACACCCCTCTATAGACAAGAGGGCCTGATTTCGGCACCATTAAAGCATCACATCTCTGGATCTAATCAACTTAAGCTATTATAACAAGTGATGTATATTTGTGCAGCCTCTTGATTAAAAAAAAAAGAGTTTGACGCATTTTGGTTCGTGAAGTAGATATCACTTTTCGAATATTTCGGCAGTAATGATCGCATAATGTACATATTGCAAAAGGTTGGCCTTTTTCGGTCATATAATGGATTAAGCCTAGAATATCATGACCTGGAAATGTTCATCATTCATGGATGAGAATACCTAAAAAAAGGCGGGTCATTGCCCCAAAATTCGGAAAACACCGATCATCGTTGATCGTGAAATTTACGCTAAAAATATCAAACAAAACACGGAGACAAGTAGTACTATATCATTATCAGTATATGAATATAATCAAATTGGCTTTGCCTTTGGAAACCCTCAATCGGCCAAAAAGCGTAAATCCCAAGACCATTTTTTTTTGTCAATCTAAGACTAACTAACACCCAAAGAAACCAAGTAACGCTGGCCACACTTGAAACAAAGGACGAAAAGTTATCCTAAACAAGTAGTTAATACTTACGGCATGTCATTTCCATCACCATCCATTATTCTGAAAGGTAACAAATACACACGAATAAGCGTTCGATACAAGTTACTGTAATTATTGATGCAACAATTCGGCAGAATTAAATCGAAATAAATGGAGACCACCTGAATAACGATAATAATCCAATTCAAAAGGCACCGGTTGGCTTTCCAACGCAAACCATGAATAAAACTACCAATTTACAACAAATCTGACTAACAGCGAGAGGAAGAATGCAATGCAGACTACGTGGGTTGTTAACGCGCTCAGAATAGTTTTCCTATAAAGATTCAAGAATGAAAATAAGCCTCCAAATGGACAAATGTGATCAAACAAATTCGGCGCGCTCAACACCCGAAAGTAGGTCACGACGCCAGCATCGGCTTTGGAGAGAAGCAACAAAGCCTACCAATGTCGGCGATATTTTCCCCTCTTAACCAAGTGAAGTACACTATATCTACACACATAAGTTCGTCCTGCATTTTCCATGTGCTCTTATGAACATAGTAGTACATATATTACCATCGAATAATCAGCATAAGATGAAGCTTACCTGTTTTTGACGAAGCACAAGTCCCTTTTGGTTCCTCGTGTTGCAGGTTCCAAAATGGCGAGGTTGCTACAGTAGGTTTCCGAAACAAGCCGAACATATATATTTCTAATTTGTATTATTATTTCAGTTATTGTTCTTTATTTAAACAAGTATAAAGAATAACCAACACTGCAGTAAACACTGGTAAAAAAGAATCCCCTTATAATAATATCATATTCAGTTCCGGTACAAATAAAGGAAGCTGTAGCTATGTACACTCGATCATTGATTACTAAATAGAACCGTACAGCTATAGACACGAGCAAGTCATCGTGCGTATTCTTTAAAGTTGCATAATCCGATAGTTACACAATCTATTCAAAACCAAAACACTAGCCTAGATCTGATTACCCATGTTGCCAGTAACATGCATAATTCAAGCCTATGACAACGGGCCCCATAGCGATGCTTGTCATAGATACCAAGTGCAGTATAGCATTCAGTAACTATGACCAAAAGCTGACTTCCGCCGGTTGATTTTAAAGAACAATTCATTCCTCACCTACTGGTTGATCAGTGCAGATCATAGCCCTTCAACACGTAACAAAATTAGAGGTCTGCGGTCAGCTGTCTGCTGACATACTGGGACTGTACGATGCCGAAAGTTAAGTCGACTGTCCGTGGGACTGGAAGGTTCTCCTCTGCATTGCTGCATTCCAGCGATGCGCGTTGTGGCAGCTCTAGCCATGTTCCAGTGGAGTCGCCAGGTTCACAGAGCCGTGTTCGTATGACTTCTTCATTCAATGCATCTCCTATAGTAAATACTGTTCAAGGGGCGTCGCTGGAGGATATATCCCGCCTCTTGGATGACAAACTGTCCACTGTTACGGCGCCGCTTTTGGATCGGTTAGATTATATTGAATCGAGTTTGACGGAAGCGCCAATGTTACTAGGCGAATTGGGCCGTGCGGATGTGTCTGTCGATGACGTTGACACTGTCGCCGCGCCAACAGTGATACGCAGCAGGCGACGGTCGACAAGTGGAAATAAATCGTGTGTTGGGTGTGGTGAGGCTCGTTGTACGCCAGTTGTGAGACAAACAGTCACTAGTCAAAATGAGGTCGTATCAGTTGGTGGAACTTCTGCAGAAATAGTAGTGCGTAGCAGTTCCGTGCAGGATAATGTACAGTCGATTGACGGTGAGGTGGATGTTGGTTCAGATTCAGACGATGAACTGTTAAAGGACTTGTTACGGGTTGCAGGGGCGCGGATCAAGAGGACAACAGGTAAACATAAACTATTGCCACATAAATATGTGATACGGGGAGAAAAGAAGGGCAAGGTCAGTATTGGACAGAGCACGTGGTATGAGTACTTTGCGGCGATTCGCCGCATGATAAAACGTGGTGACGTACCTGTCAACTGGGTGCCGAAACTGGAAGATCACATGGACACCCTCTTTGATATGGCGCAGTCGTACACCTGGGAAACATGTTTGGCATTCTCGGAAAAAATATTTAATATGATAGCGGACAAACGACTGCGCGATGGGTGGAATAATGACAGTTTAATTCAAGATGTTCGACGTGATGTGTGCGGGTTGGGGCACCGGTTGACAGGGTCAGTTGTCAATCTCCATAGAGACGTTAGCACTACTGACTATAATAAAGAGACTGATGGGAAGCCGTGTACAATCTGGAACAGGGGTAAATCCTGCGGTTTCTTCTCTAGTCATGGTGTAGGCAATGAACGGTTTTTACATATTTGTACGTGGTGTGCCTTTCATATCAAAAAGAAATATTTCCACAGGGAGTTGGACTGTAAAAACAAGACTAAAATACGCGAACTGAAATCTACCGTGGTAACTGATCGTGTCAAGAATTTTCAGTAAGCAGCCTGGCTGGGGCTTCACAAGATTCAAGTGCGTCAAGTGTGTCGGTGCTGGATGCGGCAAGACGACTACGGCAAAGCCTGCTTGACGTTGAAGACCGCCGTGTACGACACGACACATCGTTTGAACCAGTCGCCGTTGAGTTACAGGTCGGTGAGGTGTTAGTCGCAGGCGTTAATTTGCCCCTGAGTATTGCTGAGTCTGCGCATGTTATTGTTCCCATTATTAACCCGACATGCATTGTTACCGATATTGAGTTGTCTCCTGCCATTCAGGAAAAAATTGGGGTTGTCTCTGAGATTCGGAAAAATATTATTAGTACTAAGAAACGTATACAAGTCAGTTCACCTAAGGCGTTGCGTCGCCGTGTTTATTTAAATAGTTACTCTGGTAATATTACATGGTATAACTCGAAAATTAGGAAGCTCGATAATAACATGGTTAATGATACTGATGGGAACAAAGCTAAGGCGAAAGTAAATTTCTCATGCAAATTACAGCGACCATCCCGTGCTGTCTCACATCTGGCGACTGGGTTCCAAACGGCTGGTTGCCATGGACATGCATCCCACCACCTCTATCACGACGGTGATATAGGCGATCAGCCTCAAAACAGACAATACTCATTGTTTGATGAATCCTTTCACACCACATCATCGGAGTTTAATCGAACTTCCGCGGTTCCAACATTGGTTGATCCAGCCATCAACTCAATGAATGGATCCATGTGTACTCACACAAACTTTAGTGCTAATCAGCACGACTGTGTTCATAATTCTCTTGTGTCTTGTTCTCAGGATGATGTTGCTTTTCATCGTGTACCGTTCTTGAAAAATGTTCCGTTGGCCGTTCCGCCATTTAATACTGTTTGTGTTCCAAACCAGTTACAGACTATCGATCGTAGTCTTGTGTCAATACATGGTGAAGGTGAACATTCCAATAATACTGTTGTTGGCCAATCAAGTATGGGCAGTCTCGTAAAAGGCAGTAGTAATATTCCCAGCTGTTGGTTGAAGGTGGTCGTCGGTGTTATGTCGCTGACGTATCTGATGTTGAAATCGACATGCAATTGGACGCTGATGATATTGACCAGGGTCTGCCGTTTTGCGAGTTGTCTCCTGGTAATTACAAGAATGTATTACTGGACATGTGGCCTACTTGGAATGTTAACATAGTCCCCCGCTGTTCTTACTCTGACATTTATGAGGTGGTACGGCGGTCGGGCCTGCCGAATTATCTCCAAGTTAGGATTCCCGTACCGTCAGGTCTTAAGTTGAAAATGTGGAGGGAGCTCCTAGTTGATTATAATGATAAAAATTTACTTGACTATTTGGAATTTGGATGGCCGGCTAATTATACAAGGGATGTTCCACCTTCACCAGTTGATGCTAATCACAGTTGTGATGACGAAGATCTATTTTGGATAGATAATTATGTGACCACTGAACTGTCTTATGGGGCCTTGCTGGGACCGTTCAGTACTCCACCTTTTATTCCTTGGGCACAAATAAGCCCAATTATGACCCGCCCAAAGAAAAATACCAAGGAACGTAGAATTATTGTAGATCTAAGTTTTCCGCACGGTAGGGGGGTTAATGCAGGTATAGTTAGAGGTTTTTACCAGGGCTGTAGGTATACATATAAATTGCCTACCATAATGTCGTTGGCAAGTCAAGTGACTAAATTGGGAACCGGGTGCTACATGTGGTCTATAGACCTAGCAAGAGCGTACAGGCAATTAAGGACCTGCCCTCTTAGCGTACCGTTATTCGGGATCAAGGTTAATAATAATTATTATTTTGATATCGCACCCCCTTTCGGTTGTAGGACGTCTAGTATGGTGTGCGCCAGAACGACGTCAGCAGTAGTGCATTTAATGACTAAAAAAGGATTTTTTGCTTTGTGTTACTTAGATGATTTTGTGGGTGTGGAAAGTACATTTGTAAAGGCGCAAGCAGCGTATGATTACATCAAGAAATTGACTGCGTTATTGGGACTAGATTTGTCAATTAAGAAATGCACAGCACCAGCAACGAACATGGTATGGCTGGGTTATGAAATTGATTCGAGTGACATGATTGTTAGGATTCCAAAAGAGAAACTGGTAGAGGTATTGACGGAGTGTAAAAAATGGACATGTGGGAGCAAGGTTACTAGAAAAAACATTCAACGTTTGGTGGGTAGATTACAATTTATTTCAAAATGTGTAGTTCAATCAAGACGATTCATGAATAGAATTTTGGATTTTTTGAGAAGTACTCCGTTTGTAGGGAAGACAGTAGTTACTGAGGGTTTAATTCGAGATGTAGCCTGGTTTTTGCGTTTCGCGGAAGGTAGTAATGGGTTAATTTTGCTCAGGCCGTATCCAAGGAAGAGGTGGGTAATTGAATGTGATTCATCCCTTCTTGCAGGCGGGGCGTTCAGTGGTACGCATTATTTTTCTCAATTGTACTCTTCAGAATTCTTAAGTAATGATTTTCACATAGCCCAATTAGAGGCGATAAATTTGGTAGTAGCGCTTAAAAACCTTTGTCCCATCCGCCCTGAAGAGTTTATTATTATCATTAATACTGATAATGAAGCATCACAAAAGGTTTTATCTGCAGGTGCTGGGAAAGACCCAGTCTTGTGTGCTTGTGCTAGGGAGATCTGGCGATTTTCAGCCCAGAATTGTTGCGAGGTACAAGTCATACACAAGGCTGGGAAGGACCTAGTACTAGCGGATGCTCTGAGTAGGATGTTTTTCGACTCTCATTGTAAATTGTTAGCCGACGAATTGTGTCACCGCCATGCCCTACCCAAAATAGAAGTTTGTCATGATAATAATGTGTTTGACATGTATCTCTAATGCTACTCGGTCTCTAATTCATTTTCTTGCCTTTTTTCTACACTCGCAGATTACAATAATGCTGTAGTTAATAAGCTAAGCATATATTTCAAGGCTGGATTAGCGGAAGGGACCTGGAGAAATAAAAGGGTGCACTTTTTTGAATATTTGAAGTTTTGCAAGAAACAAAAAGATAATCCTAAAAAACCCAAGCTGAAGACGGTAATGCTATACACTTTATATTTAAATGATGAACTTAAAACCCCAGGAGCAATTAAAAACTATCTAAGTGGTGCCAAATCATGGCTAAGGCTGGTAGGGGGTGACTGTAATGTCTTTGACATGTATGCGTTAGTGGTACTAAAGCAAGGAATATTTAAATTAAAGAATAACATTGTAAATAGAGCTTATCCATTAAAGATTAAACACATTAAGTTAATTATATTAAAATTGCTATCTATTGGTAAATATGGACTGGTGTTTATTGCTGCTGTTCTTATTGGATATACTTGCTTATTAAGACAATCAAATTTATTCTACTCCGAGATGCTGGGTGATGGCGGTCATACGTTACTGGGCGGAGATATCCGGGCACATCCAACGTACCTGATGGTGAACATACGCAGTACAAAAACCACATGCAGACCAGAGGACAGATACCGCATCAGGCTGCCAACAGGACCGAACCCCATGTTCTGTCCTGTACGTGCATGGAGAAACTACACTCGCCATACATGTGTGCATGAGGGCACCCCAGCATTCGTACTCTCGAACGGGGACCCGCTGACTAGCCAGGCTTTCATGAAATGCCTACGTTTGGTCCTAAAGGGGGCCAAGCTACCCTGGTGGCCGATGGTGACGTCACACAGCCTTCGTCGTGGAGCTGCCCAAGAGTATGCTCGTGTAGGAGTATCTTTGGACTGTATAAAATCATTGGGTCACTGAAAATCAAATAGTATCTTTAACTATGTAAATAAAAACCTTGTTAGTAAGGGACCATCTGCCCTCCTTTCACAATTTGGCTGAGAGCTAGATGGTCCTTTCCACTGCTTGATTGTGTGAAATAATGAATAAGCGATGACGTGTGCCTGGTGTGCATCAAGAGTATGACCGTGATCACCCCCTAGCTGATGGTTCCTGTCTTCAACTCTTCTCAAGAAAAATCTAATCCTCATAAATTAAACTATATAATCACTAAATAAATAATTAGTTTCCTAACCCACCTGCATATAAGTAACATGGATAGTTAGGATTAATATCTCTACTGGATTGTACTATCCAGGATGATAAAATAGATCAGGACAAGTATATTAGTGTCATCTGTACTGATGAAATATTAACTTGTCGTTCTTGTTAGCTATTGATAAATATATCAGAGGCTAATGTAAAAATTTATTAAACATGGTTAATAAATTTATTAGTCCACAAAAAATTTTAATTCCCGTGTCTGGTCTTGAATTATGCATGTTGAAGATATGTATTCATGTATTTATTATTAATCTTCTTTTATTGAATCAGTTCAATGGGTCATGGACCACAAAGGTAGATAAAATATGCACCCTTGTCAAGTTTGTTTTTGTTTGTTGTTTGTCTGTTGTTGTTTTATGCCCTAGCAACATCTAAGGTCATATCATGATGGGTACCGACTTGTGACAGTGCGCACTCATGGAGATTTTATAGTGCTGCGCCACTGGAAGACCAGGCTGCCAGCACCATGACCTGATATCCCACTCAGTCACATTATTCTGACACTGAGCCAACCAGTCCTTGTCCTATCCTAATAATGTCGAGCGCCAGACTAGGAAGCGACAAGTATCAATTTTTAAGTCATTGGTTTGACTCAACCAGGGTTCGAACCCACGACCCCACGATCTACCAACACAGGAGACGGGCGCTCTACCTCATTTGGCCATCGTCAAGTTTGTTTGTTTGTTGTTATTTTACGTCCTAACAACATCTAAGGTAATATCACGACAGGGCTTATCGACAGTAGATAGCCCTGTCACGGAGCTGTAGGACTAACTATACAAATGGATAAACTCCCGCGGTTAGTCTCACGGTTACCACCAGACAGGATGGCTAAATCCAGAAGAGATCTGGCAGATTTTCTATGCTGGAAATCGAGCCTTCAAAGCCTGAAGGGGAAAACATCAATGACTTACAAAATCGATGCATGTTGCCACTTGGCCTGGCACTTAGCATTAATATGATCGAGCATGCAAGGACTGGTCTGCTCAATATCAGGATAATTCAAAAGCAGACACAGGGAATTCATTTTTTGGGACAATAAATTTATTAATCACACTAGCCATTGATATTCATATCACTAGCCAACACATTAAACAAGCTCTAGTCAGTCAGTACAGATGACCTATTAGCTTGATTATTCTATTCTATCTTCTATGATAGTACAATCCAGAAGAGTTAATTAAGCCTGACTATTAATGTCCATGTTGCAAGTAACATGCATAATTCAAAGCCTTGACCACGGGCCCCATAGTGATGCTGATCTTAGATACCAAATTCAGTATAGCATTTGGTAACCCTGACCATAGTTGATTTCCGGTTGTTCTACCCGATTGAAATCGTTTGATCATCACCGTATCACCAAGATATATCACCTTGGTTGATTGTACACAGTGATATTTGAAGATCCATCCCATCTATACACCTTAATTAATAGGGCTGAGAGTTAGATGGTCCATATCCTGTTATGTCTTTTAGTATGAATCAGTCTGATTGTTGCGTGCCTGGTGTGCTTTGAGAGTATGACTTTGATCTGCCCAAAGCTGCTGTCTCCTGCCTTCAATTTCAAGAATATATTTAATGACTAACTAATTAATAAATCAAATTACTTAGATTATACATCTATTCACCATAACCTGCAAATAAGTAATATTAATAGTCAGGCTTAATTAACTCTTCTGGATTGTACTATCATAGAAGACAATAGAATAGTCAAGTTCATAGGTCATTTGTACTGACTGACTAAAGCTTGTCGAATGTGTTAGTTAGTGATAGAGATATCAATGGCTACTGTGAAATTTATTAAGCCTGATTAATACATTTATTGGCCCAACAAATTAATTCCATGTGTCTAGTTTTGAATTATTACTTATTTGCAGATTATGATGAATAGATATATAATCTAAGTAATTATATTTTTGAGAAATACCCCATTTACAGGAAAACTGATAGTTATAGAAGGTTTAGTAAGGGACGTACCTTGGTTTTTACTTTTTGCAGAAGGGAGTAATGGGCTGGTTTTACTGAGACCTTTCCCAAGAAAAAGGTCGGTGATTGAACGTGATTCTTCATTACTAGGAGGTGTGCCAGAGAAATCTGGAGATTTGCAGCACAAAAATACTGTGAGGTATAGGTAATTCACAAGGCTGGACAAGATCTAGTACTATCTGATGCCCTTAGTAGGTTGTTTTTTTACCCGCAAGCAAAATTAGTAGCAGACAAATTATGTCATGACCATCTGTTATCCAAAATAAATGTTTCTCATGATAACAATATTTTTGATTTATAACTGTAATTAAAGCTGGCTCATTGCTAATTTACTTGTTTGCCTTTATCAACTCAGAGCTTACAATATCGCATTGGTTAATAAGCTAAGCATATATTTCAAGGCAGGACTCTCAGAGGGAATGTGGAAAAATAAGAGGGTACATTTTGGGGAGTATTTGAAGTTTTGTATAAAACAAAAAGATAACCCTAAAAAACCCTAACTTAAAACGGTAATGTTATATGCTTTGTATTTAAATGATAAATTAAAGACAGAAGGAGCAATTAATAATTATATGAGTGGGGCAAGAACATGTGATGCATTTGACTGTTATGCATTGTCAGTACTAAAAAGTGGTATATTTAAATTAAAAAATAATACTGTTAATAGAGCATGTTGTGGGGGTGATGAAAATGGGAAATATTGCGCCTAGAGCTGGACTCGAACCCACTTCTCTTTGCATTCCGGGCCAGTGTGCTAACCATTACACCACCTAGGCTCCCTGATATCAACACACTACCCATGCCTACCTGTATATGTGGCTCCTTGCCTGAGAGGTCAGTGCAGCCCACTACAGAGCGTATCCACTAAGAATGAAGCATATTAAATTAATTGTATTAAGATTCAGAAAAATGGGTAAATATAGTCTGGTGTTGATTGCTGCTTGATTGATAGGCTATACATATTTGGTAAGACAGTCCGATTTATTTTATTCCGAGATGCTGGGCGATGGCAGTCGTTTCTCGGGAGTGACATTAAGGCACACGTGTCACACTTGACAGTGATGATCAGAAAGCACATGCAGACCAGAGGACATCCACCACATTGAACTACCTCGGGTATCCAATTCTACATTCTGTCCGGTGCATGCATGGAAAAAGTACTGCCGCTGTTTCCATGGAAACAGCTGTGGAAACCTGTGTTCTAATGATAAGGCCAATTTGTCCTGTTTTAAGTAAGATGAAGTGAATAGGTAGTGTAATATATGCATAGTACATATCCAGGCACCTGAGGAGAACAAAGGAATATGCTCATGAGATCATGTGATAGGCACATGGGTGCCCGCTGCTCTGATACCCTGGACGGGGAATAAAGTCATTCGGTAACCAGAAGTCAAAGCATTCAGACATTGTACTTTCATATGGTGTCAGATAAGGACAATGCCACCTGCAAACACACTGCTGGGTCTCAGGCCGCTGGGCCAGTTAATTCTAAGTAACAATGCAAGATCCAACTGGAAAACATGGATCAGAGCATATGACATATATGTTACAGGAGCAGGAGTTGTCACAAGAACCGAATGGGTACAATGTTGCATATTTCTGCACATCGCCGGTGAAGAAGTGTAGAAAGTCTTCGCAAATATGGTCTTCACAGTGAACGACCAAGACAAGATCAATGGGCTCACAGAGGCCTTCAAAACGTATGGCACTGGTAAATCTAACTTAATAATTACCCGGTGTAAAATATTCCGATATTCAGCATAGGGGGAATGCAAATGTTCTATTACTGATCTGTGTACATGACCAGGCACATGTATGTATATATATGTATGGGTTGGTGGTTCCTGAGTGGGATGTAAATAGACATAGTGGTGCTGGCAGGCCTGGGTGTGACTGCACTCTGCTGGGATAGGGATCACCACACTCAAAGGTCAAGGTTGGTGGTGGCCATGGGGGCCATACAGCTTGTGGTGGTGGGCAGACCACTGGTATCCATGGGGACAGAAATGCTAGATTCCTATTGGTAGGGCCAAGAATGCTTGTTTCCCATTGGGGGAAAGGGGTGGGGTGATACTCTACAATCAACCCATGTAACCATATAAATAATAAACCAGAGGGCTGGACTCTCTCTTCTTCTTTACACTTTATACTCTTCCTTTCTCTTTATCTGTATTGATTTTACCATAGCCTGCCTACACAGCCACAGATTCGAGCATTGGACTTTACAAGCTGTCAGTGCGTATGCAAAGAATGCGAATGCGATTGCAAAATTACAACATACAGCTATGGCATGTTAAGGGGTCCTTAATGGTCTTTGCAGACACGCTCTACAGAGTGCACAGTGCTGAATTAGGTCATGCTGACCTATTTGATGACTCACTCAGGGTCGCTGCAGTGGACATGCAATCGTCCAGTCTGTTAAGTAAAATTGTCAAAGAGTATGAAGACAATATATCCATGTCCATGTTAATAACACATATTGAAAATGGGTGGGGCACTACACGTGCACAAACACCGCCATGCCTACGACAGTACATTCCATACAAAGACAAACTTACACTAGAAAACAACTTGGTAATGAAGGGCAATCATGTCATAGTACCTCTAAAGCTGTGTGGTGAAATGATTGAAGCGTGGCACAAGACGCACTTAGGTATCACTAAGTCTAAGCAGCTAGCACGTGACTGCATGTTCTGGCCCAACATCAATAAACAAATTGAGGAAAAAGTCAGTCGTTGTGACACATACCAAAATAATCAAAAAAGTTTATCTAACGAACAGCTTATAAGTCACCCAATAACATGTCAACCTTACGAGAAAAGAGGTGCAGATCTATTCGAAATAAATCACAAGAACTACATAATAATGGTAGATTATTACACTAAATACCCGGAAGTCACTTTGTTGAAGGATACGTCATCCGCCACCGTGATCGAAGCTATGAAGGATAACTTCACAAGGCATGGTATTCCAAGCCAGGTAATTTCAGACAACGGTCCGCAGTTTAAGATCCATGAATACAAAGAATTTGCACAACATTATGGGTTCATAGCCACATATTTGAGTCCCCAGTATCCCCGCAGTAACGGCCCAATTGAAAGATTTGTCCAAACAATAAAAAACATGCTAAAAAAATGTTTAGACATGAAAACAGATTTTCAGCTGGCATTGCTTAACTATAGGAATACTCCCTTGCCCATGCTTAATGCATCTCCAGCTCAGTTTCTCATGAGCAGGAGGCTAAGAGGAAGACTGCCTATGTCAGAAGATATTTTGATACCCAAAACACAAAATCCAAAGAAATCACAAATGACGAAACGTCAACAGAGTCAAACAAGTTTTCACAACAAAAAGTGTGGTAAAGCACACAAGCCATTGAGAACTGGTGATAATGTCAAATACAAAACCCAAGTGGGGGAATGGAAAAAAAGGGTGATTTTGTGGCGTACACGAGTTTCAGGAAGAGAATATCAAATTCTGAATGAGTCGGGTAACATTTTGTATAGAAACAGAGTACAAATCATAAGGGCACCGGAGGCCATTAGCTTGGAGTTGAACCAGTTGGACGGGCACAGAACATGCCGACAAGTCAGAGAGATGTAAACAACGCAGCTAATCTAACTAGATCAGGTCAAGTGATTAGGCCGGCAGACAGGCTAGACCTCTAAAGGTTAGACAGCTGCCAGCTGCATGTTAGCATTAAGATTTATTTTCAGAAAATACGTTCATTGTTTATTTCAAAGTTCACATTATGTCATAGGGAGGCTACGTAGCCAGACAATAACCCAAAGGACATGATCAAAGACTAAGATATTACGGCATTATGTCACTATGTGTTATTTTCTTATTGCGCTTTAACCTGTAAAAACAATGTATATGTAACCTTTTCTAAGTCTGTATGTTTATATCTATAAAAATACTTGTGAAGGGGGGATGTAATATATGTGTAAAAGTCATCCAGGCACAAGCAGAGAAGAAAGGACTATGTAAATGAGATGACATCAGAGGTACACGGTGCCAGCAGTTCAGGTCCCTGGATGGTGAATAAAGCATTCAGTATCCAAAAGTCATAGTGTTCAGACGTCATACTTTCACAGTATCCAGCGGAAACCATATGGGGCCCACAATGTAACCCATATGAACCCTATATGGGTCCTATATTTTTTGCTGGTTGGGCTGGGTAGCTTTCCACCGTTGGGCCACTGTTGACCCAATGGTGGCATATATGCTGCTATGGGTGTCTTGCCACTGTTGGGCGAACGGTGGGTCAGTGGACAAAACAATGGCCCAACATCATTTTGCCACAGTTGGCCCAATGGTGCAGCCACTGTTGGCCTAAATCCCCAGTCGCACCTATCCGGACGAGCCCCGGATTTTGAGCCGGACCACCCCCGTACCAGTCGCCAGGACTGTCTCGGACAGCCCCGGATAAAATCATTATTTTCGTTGTTTTTTGCCTCGCGGTCACACGTACCCGGATGAGCCCCGGAGCAGAGGCCGGATCACCCTGGACCGAGCCGGACCACCCCTGGACTCCCCGGTGTAGCCACGGACTAGTCCTGGATGACCCCAGATCGATGCCGGACCGCCCTGGACGAGCCCCGATAGACCGCAGACTCTTTCCATGGATTGTAACCGGACGGGGAACCCCGGTCCACTCCCGGACTGCCCGGACCACCCCCGGACTACTCCCGGAAAGCTGTGAGTATAAAAGATAGCACCGAGCACACATCGCACCATGACCAAGCCTACAGGAAAGAGAATTGCATCCAAGAGGGTTGCTCAGAAGGAGCCTGCCTCACACCAGATCGTCATGAAAGCACAGAGGAAACCAGCACCATCACCCTCAACTTCCGGATTGTCTTCCGATGAGGACTCTGTCTGGGACGTGTCACCATCTCCTCGCCCTGTGATGCCACCTCCAGCAGTCTCATTGTCACAGGGGACGTCGTCAGTGAGGTGGAAGAAGGTGGACGCTCTTCCTCTCACAAGTGAGCAGCACATCGAGATGTCAGAGTGGCTACATTTGCATGACTACATCTATGTGAAAGGTTGGAGCGACTATAAAAACACCGCTTTGAAGAGACGTGCGTGGGAGAAGGCCAAGGAGATGGGGTTGGACGACCCCAAACCACTGATCACCTGGTACGAGGTCGGGAAATTGAGCGAGTTGAAGTCTGGTGCCGCAGCGAGGGAGTTGTCCGATCGGGAGATGTATATCCAGGAACATTTTGGATTCCTGCAGACTCATATCATGCGGCAGCCATCGAGATCTGAGGTGATGTTGCAGTCCTGGTTGCAACCGTCCACGTGGCTTTGACAGCAGCAAGCACAGCTACAGCAACAGGTGTGACTTCGGGTGGCGGCCCTCTCACCCTACTACAGACATGCGTTGATGTCGAGGACGACAATCTGATACCACCTAACCAGGCTCCACCACTGTCAAGTCAACCACCACCGGCAGCAGCAACGCTACCCGCAACTCCGCGCCTGGCAGCCAAGGGGAAGGGCACCCCTCAAACACCCACCAGCAACACCGACATTGACCACTTGCTGTCACAACTGCGGGACCAGCATGAAGAGGCTGGGATACTCCAGGTCCAGCTGAGCGGGATGATGCAGCCGGTGAAAGTGTCGCCGCCGATGCTCTGGGGAACATGGCTGGGGGTGGTAGCCAAAGAGATTGACCCTTCGCTTCCGGGGGAGTTTTATTTGGAGAGTTTTGCCTTGGCGATGTGGCTATGCTCCCAGTCACAACAACTGCCACACCAGAAGGAGCCACAACATCCACAAGCACGTCGTCCAGAGCCTCAACTACCAGCCCCGTTGAGGGCCTCAACTACCAGCTCCGGCGATGGGATTAGGAATTACAACCGGGAGGAGGCTCGGAAGTCATCTGCACGACTCCCCGACCCGGCCCTTCCACCACTGCAAGACGGCACAGCTCCAAGGTGTGTGACCCAAAAGACTGGAGCAGCATGACTCCCGCACGCAAAATATCAATAATATGAAATGTTAACTAAATTGTGTTTGTTACAATCTATGTATACGCTTTAGTCCATTTAGTTGATAGGCACTTGTAATGAAGGTAAAACTTATCTGAAATTAAGTAATAAATATTTAACAAATAAATTTCCCCCCACTATGTGTTATTTTCTTATTGCGCTTTAACCTGTAAAAACAATGTACATGCAACCTTTTCTAAGTCTATATGTTTATATCTATAAATATACTTGTGAAGGGGGGATGTAAAACATGCGTAAAAGACATCCAGGCACGAGCAGAGAACAAAGGACTATGTAAATGAGATGACATCAGAGGCACAGGGTGCCAGCGGTTCAGGTCCCTGGACGGTGAATAAAGCATTCAGTTCGAAATAGTTCATATCATAGCATCTTGCCAAGACACCGATCCAGCCTCGGGCACGTCATAGGCACTAAGATATTGTCGCTGGTATTTTGCAGCCATTGTCAGTCTATTCCCACGTGCGCCATAGATGCCGGCTAGAGGATTGTTCAGTCTCCAGGCTCCAGTTATGATGTTGTGATTGCTGTCCTCCTGGTCCATCTCTGTATTGTGACAAGCTGCGCACGCATCCGCATCAGATTATGTAGGTAGATACATGCCAACCCTATCGACACAACTGCCGCTGGCCTCTGTCGCATGGTTGTTAGGAGGCACTGGTAAGCGGTGAGCTAGAATCCCAAATGCATTTTCCATGATGGGGAGCGCCCTGGACAGTCAGTAGTTGAAGATTCTTTCCGGAATTGTTAGGTGACGTTTGGAGAACGGTTTCATCAACCAGGTTCTCAGCGCGAACGCATCATCAGCAACTATGAAGAAAGGCATATGACGCTCATCTTGCGGTAGTGGTTCGGCACTGGGAATACCAAGTCGTCCCTCTTCTATGTACTGCTTCAATTCCGAATGGTTGAAGACTTGAGCGTCGCCTGCAGAGCCATTGCTCCCATCATCGACTCAGGAGAATTTGTAGTCACCATTCACTGGAGCCATCAATACGACAGAGTGGAATCCCTTGTAGTTTAGTACTCCGACCCTCCATGGGCAGGGCATTGGATGGGGATATGTTTCCCATCAAGGGCTCCCATGCAGGCAATGGTGAAACTGCCATCTTATGGAGAACTGCTCAGCAATACCTCTCCATTGCTGTTCTGTAGTTGGAGCTTGGATGACCTCCTCGGCATACTCTGCAATTATAGCTTAACACACGTCACGAACGGCAAGCGAGATGGTGTTGTGCAGAACTCGGAAACCGTACATGAGTGAATGATAGCTGTCACCAGATGGTAGGTATCGCAGAGTGAATGACAGTTTCAATCCAGGTGTTAACACCTTTCTGTAGAACGTGTCTATTTTCTTGATTCTGGGAAAGATGCGAAGGAGAACCTCCTCGAGCATACCCGGATCCATTCAGAGAAAGTTTCTGTAGGCTCGAACATCTTCGATACGTAACTCTTGCATTAGATTTGCAAACTGCCCAAACTCCATTCTTCTCTCCAACCATGGTCGAAACCACACACTTCTTCTCTGTTTTCTTTTAAGTCTTTTCTGGATTAGCAGAACTTGCAACATAATCATGTTAACATTCTATCATTGATGTAGCTGCAATTGCCAGTCCAGCAGCTGAAGTTGATGCCTGCGCTGCCTCATACAGGCATCCATGATGTGCACCCTATGAGATTCAGCCAGGAAGTGATGCATGAAGTGGATTTGCGCCTGATATATATATATATATATATATATATATATATATATATATATATACAAAATGCCGCTGATCTGGGTGTTATCCGGGGTAAACCGGGCAGTCTGGGGTGATCCGTGGATGATCTGTGGTGTCCGGGTCTTATCCGGGCAGTCCGAGAGTGGTCCTTAGCTATGCCGGGGCTAGTCCAGGGGTGGTCCGGTGTCGTATTCTCAGCGCCCGGTCATCGTCAGCGGCCTGTCGTGGCTTCTGCGCATGCGCGGATTTTAAGACATATGCAAAAGACCCATTCCCTCGCCGGCTACAAGCTCAGGCACGGTACCCGGCTGTGTTAGGGACCGATTAGGCCGAAATCTATTGAATGCGATCATATTTAACAGAATTACATACTCAAATAATGAAATTTAATTAAATTAACCTTAAATTCCAAGCGATATTAACGTAGCAGCTCGATCAGCGTCGAATCGCCGAGTGTAAACAAAACAAATAGCAGTGATTGCCGCAACGTGCGAAAATCCGCGCATGCGCAGAAGCCACGACAGGCCGCTGACGATGACCGGGCGCTGACAATACGACACCGGGTTAACCCATGGCTGAACTGTGGCTCATCTGGGGCTGAAACAGTACCCGGACCACCCCAGCTTCACCCCAGCTTCACCCCCGGTCCACCCGAACCACCCCCGACCATGCCGGATCGAACGCGGATCGCAGAATGCCCCGGATGTTTTAAACATTTTAAAACATCCGGGGCGGACCTCGGACGAAGCTGAACCAGCCACAGATCATGTTGGATCACCACGGACCACCCCGGATCACCACAGACCACCCCGGATGATGGTTCGGGGCTCGTCTGGCCCCTGATCCGGGTAGGTGTGACAGGGACTTAACATCTCTGTGCTACCTGGGATAGTCAAAGAGCTTCAAATTCACTATAAGTAAAAGTAAGCTTTGTGAAATTTTCATTGGAGACATATTGCAATGAAAGGTTTCTTTATAGCCCTTCTCTAAAATTAGTATCCCATAAATGTTTCGGTTGTACAGAAGGGGCTGAAAGACCATAATAATCATAAGTTGAATATACAAAAGTCAACCTTAATTGAGTCCTAATAACTATAGCATAGTTAATTTCAAGATGAACAAATCGTGAATTGTCATATTTGATCATAATAATTGTGAATAAGTAAAGTAGTTGTGGTCACATTACTGCGTATACAGTGGTGGCAACTAGTAACTGTAAAGAACCAACGTCTGGACAATTTGACTTCTGGATACTGAATGGTTTATTCCTAATCCAGGGCCTGAGCCGCCGGCACCCTCTGTCTGTGACGTCATCTCATTTACATATTCCTTTGTTCTCAGTTTTACGCATATATTACATCCCCCCCTCAAAGTATTTTTGAGAAATGAAATGTTTCAAAATCGCCAGAGTCATACCAAGTTTACATGTTTAGCATACAATAATACAATAATACAACAAAATATACCGGGTACTTAGCTTTAACCACAGGTTTAGCGAATGTCTGAGTGCACTATGGCACTGAAGTCCTTTGAAATGTCTGGCTGCTTAGCCTCCAATATGACACATTGTCCAGCTTGACATAATATAAATACAGATATAATGACTCTGAAAGCAAACAATACTTAAACTAACATGCACATGTGTTTTTGTGTGATTATAGTTTGCAACTGACTAACTTATAGGTCTAGCCTGTCTGCTGGTCTAATCACCCGACCTGACCTAGTTAGATTAGCTGCATTGTTTACATTTGACTGCGATGTCGGCACACTTCGTACCTGCCCGACTAGTTTGGGGTGCCTCCATTCGGGCGCCCTTATTATCTGCACTCTGTTCCTGTTTTATCGAGCTATATGACATACGGCGAGCTAGATATGACATGTACATGCAGATTTGATCCGATCGACAAGGGTATGGCGAAACCGTATCTGAAAACACCTCACAGAATTCCAGGTATGCTCTGACTTGGGTCGAGCGCGTTTGTTTAGTTGCCTCTGCATAGTGTGCGTCCTCGAAGGCGCCACACTCCCTCCGTAGCCTTGACCAGTCTGAATCAACAATAGAATAAATCATGGCAGCACATTGCCCGAGCTACATCCACGTCCCTTACCCGAGCTATGCTCTTGAAATTGTCCAACCTACTGAGGCTGTCGCATATTACATTATCCCTTGTGTTAACGTAGGCTGACTGTACATCAAAGTTATTCATGATCGAGCTCCAGAATATTAGACGTAACCAAGACATTGTTGTTTTGTTTCTGCTTCTTCCTGAGTTTAATGCTGCCTTGACCTGAGTATTGTCGGTGACGAATACCACAGTCCTATTTCCCCATAGATGGGCCCAACGCCGGACCGCCACTAAGATCGGCCATAATTCCAGGACATTAATGTTGTCCGTTTTACAGCCGGCACCTGCAGGGTCTTCGACTCCCCAAACCTGAATGCTCCTGCGAGCCAGTCACTATCATGGGTGGCCCCGAACCCGAATAACGAGGCGTCACTGTAGACTGAGATGTAGGGGAGGGCCGATTGAATTATCTTCGCTTTCCCATTAAAGGTGGCGGCGAATTCCAGCCACCATTGGAGATCAAGGCGGAATTCTTCGTTGAGTCTCACCTTGTGATCTCTATTATGCACCGAGGCGACGAGATCGTACACCCTGCGTGAGAAGGTGCGGCCCCCATGGACTACTTTACAACAGTGCGCCAGTACGCCAGCGAGGCTCTCTAGCTCACGCTTTGTGGCCTTCCTGCGGCGCAGGAACAGCCTGAGTTGGTCGTTTAGTTTCAGTAGTTTATCCTCGGGGAGTCTTAGTTCCATGTTGATCGAGTCTATTTCAATCCCCAGGAACCTGGCTACTGGGTTTGGGTATGTTAGTTTTTTTAAACTTACGTAGAAGCCTAAACGGCGCAGGATCGCCACCAACCTGAGCTGTCCCTCCCTGCATGCTTCCCCCGTCCTTGCGACGACACAGAAGTCGTCCAGGTAGTTCACACATTCTGAATGTCCCTCGCGGACCATGCATCTAACTACAAAATCACTCATCTTTGAAAATACATAGGGGCTGCTGCTCAGGCCCATGCATAGGCGGTTATCCCTGAGAAAGATGGCACCCCCCCCAAAGTCCCACGCTAGGCCCTGAGGCTCTCTGCATCCTGGATGTATGCTGATTGCACGGTATGCATTACTAATATCCACGGTGGCACAGTGGTCCCCCTCCTGCAGTATTTCTGTGACCGATTCCACAGAATTATAACTGAAGTTCACCCGACAACCTAGGGTATTATCATTGACACAATTGCCCGTTGGGCTGGAACAATCTACTATTGCCCGAAAGTCATCGTGACCTTTCGGGACACTACCTAAAGCATGGATACAGGTACATGGATCATCAACAATAGCTAAGCATTCTGTATCAATTTCTAACTGTAACCGGCCCGACATGGCGACGCCGACCGCACCTTTTGTTATCGAACCATAGTTCTCGTTGTGATAGCTATTATCACACTCACTGTTGATGACCCTGAAACCGAAGCAAGCCCCGCGTAGGATGTAGTTCCAATCTGGATCTACATCCCCCCGGCAAAAACATTCAACATATACCCGACATGGTTTTATTTGGGCACGTACGCCCTCGATTAGGTAAACACAGTTACAGCAACCATATATGCAGTCTTCAAAAATTTCGATGACGCGTTCGCACCTAGTGTGTGCCCCATCTCGGTCTATAACCAACAATGTACAGATAGCAGCATTTGCCTCTTTGCTATTCGGGCCGTGTCCAATGACCCGGAAACAGTCCTCATTGCGCTCAATGAGCTCTGGGTGCTCGACCCCGAATTGTCCTGACGTGCGGCCACCCGATGGCCCCGCAGCGTATTCACTCGTCGATTCAGTGATCACCACCTTGCTGCTGTTCTTTCCTCCGTGGGCAGTCTCCGTCACGAGATCCCTGCCTGGTTGACCACCATCAGAACCGACATTATCCCAGTTCCCACCGCTCTGGTTGTTTGTTTGGGGCGGTTCCCCATGGTGAGCGTTTGGTGACATCAGAGGCTCGGTACGGGCGCCGATGCACCCCTCCCCCACGCTAATCCCCTCTTCAGAAGTTGTCATATGTCTACCACTGAGGCCGCCACCTCGATCGCTCCCATCACACTCCCTGCCTGTCATGCGGGCCCCCTTTGTGGAATTAGCCCTTTGACGCGTCCCACTCGCCGGTGCGAAATCGCTGTCCACACGCCGTCCCGCATGGCCGCCGCCCGCACTAGGCACAAGTCAGTATTTTTTGTTTGGACAGGCATCCACTATGGGGCTTTTACTTTTGCAAGACAAACAGTGATGGTCCCACTCACATTTTTCACGTGTACAACCTTCTTTGTTGTAGTTGTGGCCACACCCCTTTCATCTTACTCGTCCCACTCCTAGCCGTCTCCGTATTTGTTCTCGGCGCGTTTCCCCGACTTTTGCCTCCTGCTTTGTAAGACCTTGAATTGTCCATATTAAAGTGCAATAATGAGAGCCCGTTGTCCCCCATTTTGAAAGCGCGCACTCCCTTTTCCTTTGCCTTCTCCCTCACCGCTTCATCATAGCCCCGATAAGCCTCGTCAGTGTAATTGTTAGTCGTCGAGTGCATTGTCATATATGCCAAATGACCCATGTACCCCTTTAGGTCCTCCACATCCATGTTCATCTTTGTCGCCCTCTTGGTCCCCCACACAAGACTAGCATACAGTAGTTCATTAAAGTTCAGGCGCCTCACGCTCTTCTTCCCCTTTGTGTACCGATCAAGGGCGAACTTACTTTTTCTTTTCCTTCTGCGTCTACGACGCTCCCAACCGCTGTCCCCGCTGTCCTCCGAGTCAGATGACGACGAGGGCGGGGGCGATGAGTCCCCCGAGCTCTCACTGGTTTCCTTGTCCCTTGCGTCCCTCCTCTTTGAAGCTCTCTTTTTCGACCTGGACTTCTCCTTTTTCTTTTTCGATGACTTCTCTGCCACCCTCGCTGCTCTGTCCTCCGCCGCGATTTCTTTATCCAGTGCCGCCTTCAATTCTGCTTTCCGTCGTGCAAGCACGCGTGACTCCAGCATACGGCGCAGTTCCAGCTCTTCGGCGTCTGGTTCCACCCTTACAGGGGCGGCTACTGTAGACTGCTGCCTACCATCGGCCACGTCCGATAGCGCCATCTTTAGCATACTGTCGGTTATACATTCCTCGCCACTTTCCTCCGTCTGCTCCAGCTTGACCGTTCGACGGCCCCCTTTTGATTTCGCTCCCTTACACTTGCTTCCTCTTGGTGGTTTGTGTTCATCACCACACGCTTGGCAGATATCCAGTACCATGACTAGCGTCCCGCAGCTACCTGCGATGCCTGTGCGTTCAAGCTTGTAGCGCAGAAAGCACGTCTGCCTTCAAGTCAAATTCCGACCGAATGGAGGCCGAATAGAGGCTGCACCGCCTGAGGTCAGCTCTCCCGAGGGTGCCCCCACCTGATTGGTTGATCGCCTGAGCAGGGGTCCCCCTAGCCGGGAGAGTACAGGCGGTACAGCGCCCACCCCGCCGACGGTGGAGGAATTAAATAAGGCCCTGCAGCCTAAATAATATGAGCATAACGTGTTATACAATACATAACATATTTCCTAACTCGTTCAAAATCTGAAATTCTCTACCTGACACACCTGTATGCCCTATAACCACCCCTTTCTTCCACTGTCCTGTATGATTCTTATTAACATTGTCACCAGTTCTCATTGGCTTGTGCGCTTTACTACATTTCTTGTCATGAAAACTTTTCAGATTTTTCTGTCGTTTCTCCGTCTGTGTTGTTTTCGGGCTCTGTGTTTAGGTTATTAAATTTTCCTCCGTCATAGGCAATCTACCCCTCAGCCTTCTGCCCATGAGCAGCTGAGCCGGAGATGCATTCAAGACGGGCAACGGAGTGTTTCTGTATTTTAGCAAAGCTAACTGAAAATCTGTCTTCATCTCTAAGCAATTTTTTAACATGTTTTTTACTGTTTGCACAAATCTTTCGACTTGGCCGTTACTTCGGGGGTATTGTGGACTTTGCTATGTGGCCGTAAACCCATAATGGTTTGCAAATTATTTACACTCGTTCCTCTTAAACTGCAGACCATTGTCTGAAATCACCTGTCTCAGAATACCATGTCTCGCAAAGTTATCCTTCATAGTCTTGATGACTGTCACAGACGCCGTATCCTTCAACAATATTACCTCAGGATATTTAGTGCAATAATTTACAGTTATCAGGTAATTTTCATGATTTATCTCAAATAAATCTGCTCCTATTTTCTCGTAAGGTTGACATTCTATCGGGTGGTTCACCAAAGGTTCGTTGTGCAAACCTTTACGATTATTCTGGCATGTGTCACATCGACTAACTTTTTCCTCAATTTGTTTATTTATGTTAGGCCAGAACATGCAGTCACGTGCCAGCTGCTTGGACTTAGTTAAACGCACGTGCATCTCGTGCAACACCTCAATCATTTCACTGCAGAGCTTTGGAGGTACCACAACTCGGTTACCCTTCACAATTAAATTGTTTTCTATGGTTAATTTGTGTTTATATGGAATGTACTGTCTTAGACATGAAGATGTTTGTATGCGTGTAGTGTCCCAACCGCTTTCAATGTGTTTGTTTGTTGTTGTTTTACGTCCTAGCAACATCTAAGGTGCATTATCAACATGGACATGGAAACATCAGTTTCATACTCTCGGACAATTTTACTTAACAGACTGGATGATTGCATATCCACTGCAGCGATGCTGAGCGTGTCGTCAAATAGATCAGCATGACCTACATTAGCACTGTGTGCTCGAGACAACGTGTCTGCAAAGAACATCAGAGAACCCTTAACATGACACAACTGGATGTTGTAATTTTGTAAACGCATTTGCATTCTTTGCATCCGTGCGGATAGTTTATGTATTGGTTTCTGCATTATCACCACCAACGGTTTGTGACGGTTTGAACTTGAACTTCTTTGCCAAAGATATAGTCATGAAACCTCTGGCATCTGAAACATATGGTGAGCATTTCTTTCTCGATAGTGGCATACCCACACTGCGCTGAGTCAAGCGCACGAGATGGAAGTGCGATTGGTTTGTCTTCCTGCATTAACACAGCCCATAACCCTGACTGACAAGCAGCTACCTGAACAATGGGCTTCTCGACATTATAATATGCTAACACAGGAGCAGTCCTCAACTTTTCTTTGAGCTTGTCATATGCAACTTGTTGTTCAATCTGCCAGTGCCACGCGACATCCTTAGCGAGGAGCGTGTGCAGTGGTTTGGCAATCTCGGAGATGTTTGGTATGAATTTGTGCACATACCCAACCATGCCAAGAAACTTCTGCACGCCTTGTTTATCACGCGGCTCTGGCATGTCTACTATTGCCTGCACTCTGTCTGGATCTGGCTTCACACCTTGCTGGGTAAGTTGATGACCTACATACTTTACTGTAGTTTTACATAACAACGATTTTGACTTGTTTAATCTGAGATTTACCGACCTAGCTCGGTCAAGCACTGCCCTGAGTCGGTCGTTGTGCTCCTCCACGGTTGACCCAAATACCAAAATCTTGTCCGTGACTATACCGATATCAGGTAGCTCACCCATGACATGGTGCTTTTCCTGAATAAAAATGTCACCGGCTGTTTTGATGCCAAAAGGCAGACGGGTATACCTGTACCTGCCCCATGGAGTGTTAAATTTGCACAACAACAAATTTTCATAGTCTAACTCTATCTGCCAATACCCTGTCATGGCATTCAACACTGAGAAATATTTTGCATTAGCTGTCTTAGCTATAATTTTGTCAATGGTTTTGGTCGGAAATGGCCTTCTCTTGATAGCTTTGTTCAACTTAGTCGGATCCAGACAGATCCTCATCTTATTTGCTTTTTTTACGATAGTTATAGAATTAACCCATTCAGTGGGTTCATCTTGTTCGACAATAACACCCATTTCCACCATACGCTTAAGTTCGTTGTGGACTTTGTCCTGAATTGCATATGGAATCCTCCTCTGCGGGTCAACAATGGGTTGTAGTTGTACAGATTTATCAACATGAATGACAGCATTTGATTTTATGAGACCTAGACCTTGAAAAACGTCTTTGTATTTGCTTACCAGATGTTCGGCTCGCGAACTGTGGTCGTCAGTCAGTGTGGAAATGTTCGTCGGCACATTGGAATGCACCTCGCCGACCCGCGCCAACAAGTTCAACACAACACAAGCCTGCTTACTGAGAATCGGTTTACAGTTCTGCACCACTTGGAACGTGAAGTCTCTGTCGTTGATCCGGTGTGTTGCCTCACCGTCCGATTAATCCGATGCCCCGAAAAAGGTCAAAAGTGAACAGCAGGTGTTCGTCAGCTGACCCGGTGTCGTATCGTCAGCGGCCTGTCATCGTCAGCGGCCTGTCGTCGCTTCTGCGCATGCGCGGATTTTAAGACATATGCAAAAGACCCATTCCCTCGCCGGCTACAAGCTCAGGCACGGTACCCGGCTGTGTTAGGGACCGATTAGGCCGAAATCTATTGAATGCGATCATATTTAACAGAATTACATACTCAAATAATGAAATTTAATTAAATTAACCTTAAATTCCAAGCGATATTAACGTAGCAGCTCGATCAGCGTCGAATCGCCGAGTGTAAACAAAACAAATAGCAGTGATCGCCGCAACGTGCGAAAATCCGCGCATGCACAGAAGCGACGACAGGCCGCTGACGATGACAGGCCGCTGACGATACGACACCGGTGCCACTCTGTCGAAGATGTTCCTTGGCAGAAAGTTCACCTCCGATCCGGTGTCGAGCTTGAACTTGACTGGATGCCCGTTCAACCGGACAGTCGCATACCAGAGTTTCTCCTCCTTGTCTGTGCTGTGGTCGACGGTACCAACAAACAGATCCGTCGTCAACACATTGACTTCCACTGCATCCGGGATTTGCTCTTTGTTGTGAGGGTTGGGGTCTTCCACGATTACTTCGTTAACTCTGCCCAGTCTGCTCCGGCAGACCTTCCCAAAGTGCCCGATCTTCCTGCAGAGGATGCAAGCCTTGCCTTTTGCTGGGCAGACTCCCCGGCGGTGTTCGTATCCACAGTTTGGACATTGTATTTTCAACTCGCCTGCACCAGCGCTGCCTGCTTTCCAAGATGGCGACTTCCAAGATGGCGGCCCAGACGGATGAACCACCAGTGCACCGGTACGTGCAGTCGCATATCTATTCAGAAAATTGATTTCCTTGACTTCCACGTCGGATTTCTTGTCCTCTAACTGATCAGAACTGAATTCACTGAGTTTGCACATGTTTATGCACTTTTCTAAGGTCAGATGCGTCGTTTGCAGCAGTTTGTTTTTCAAATTAGTGCTTTTTACGCCAGCCACCAACCGATCGCGCAACAGCGATTCGTCCACCAGGCCATACTCACAATCCTTCGCTCTGTCTCTTAACACAGTGATATACGTAGACATATTCTCAGTAGCTTGGTTATGACAATTAAATCGGTAATGTATTATAATTAAGTTGGATTTACTGGTACAATATTCTTGAAATGTGTTGGTGAGCGGTCCGATCTTGTCTCGCTCCCCGAGCGCGATGGACATATTGGCAAAGACCTTTTGCGCCTCCTCCCCGGTGACGTGAAGAAAGATGCACCATTGCACTCATTTTGTCTTCATCACTACACCTGCGGCTGTGGCATATATCTCATATGCGATTTTTGCAAAACTTTAAGTATTCCTCAAAATGTACCCTTTTATTCCTCCACGTTCATTGTGATAATCCTGCCTTGAAAAACATGCTCAGCTTTCTAACTAACGCATTCTCATAAGCTGTGAGGGAATAAAGCCAATAAAAATAAATTAGAGGGAGCAGCTAAGTAGGTATCCAAGTGATTTTCAAAAATAGTTTTGATTTTGATTTAATGGATTTCACCAGTTAGTATAATGAATTTGAAATAAAATGACACTTCATTTGTGAAAATCGCTCTAATATTAAAGAAGATATGGACCTTTTTAGGTTATTACTAAATTGCTCCCACCCAAAACTAAAAAGATAGCATTTTTGATTGCCCCAAAAATTAAAAGTAACCACCCTATCAGACTTCCTGTGTTTTTTCCTTCAAATCCATGGCCTATACAATGAGAATAAATTGATCCAGGGG
Source organism: Branchipolynoe longqiensis (assembly GCA_030323885.1). Lineage (NCBI taxonomy): Eukaryota > Metazoa > Annelida > Polychaeta > Phyllodocida > Polynoidae > Branchipolynoe > Branchipolynoe longqiensis. The sequence goes on along the minus strand of CM059192.1, from coordinate 63,665,667 downwards.
TATGTTGTGGTTGCATTTCAAGTTATACATCTTCAAAGATGCGCGAAATAACAATTCCCTTAATTTCACCAATTTCCTAATTTCACTTTGGACCACTTTTGGAGGCTTGCTTGTGGAAAGAATTGGCACCCCTATTAAATTATTTTGATTTATCTCTAACTTACTGATTAGTCTTTTCACTGATATTTTTTTTCAGGAGTAAATATGCTTTGGAAAAGCTTTAAAAAATAGGTTAAAAATGGTCCAGAGCTCAATTTGGCAAGTGATAAAATCTGGTAAGGTAGTGGGTCGACATTGTGTACCACCCAAGAGCAGGGGCAGAGATAGATGGTTGACATATTTCAAACCAGTCTTGCGTGGTACAGCGACTCCTTTTCCTGTAGTATTGATACTTCGTCTTATATATCAACCTTCGTTTCACAACTTTTTTGGATTTATCTTTTTCGTCTCGGGTCAGTGGGTCAATGCAATATTTTATCAGGGTCATACATCAATGGTTGACATATTTCAAACCACTCTTGGGTGGTACAGCGACTGTCTTTCCTGTAGCTTTATTATTTAGTGAAACTACTGGGAACTGCTCAAGTCAAGTTAAATGAGGCAACCACTAACACATTCTATGGAATCGGCGCTACATTGAACAGCAGTGAAGTGTGCGACAGGACCTACAAGGGTCTAAACAAGTTGGGTCTGATACTCCAGGCAACGAGAGATAAGCCGTGTTTACACGGGCGAGTTAATTCGAGTCATATAAATCGCCTTGCCTAGTTCGCCTCACATTCGCCGTGTAAACGCGCCGCTGAAGCGTATTAGGGCTGATTCGATTCATATGATGAGCTTTTTATAGATCGCCTCGCTAGGTGGTTTATATGAAGCGATTCTGCTGGTTCTTGGGCGGTGATAGAATAAAATAGTAGTGCTTGCCGGCTACAGATGGAGCAGTAACTAATTGCTGGTGCCAGGCAGTGTTAGGGCCCGATTAGGCCGAAATCTATTAAATGCGATCATATTTAACAGAATTACATCCTCAAATAATGAAATTTAATTAAATTAACCTTAAATTCCAAGCGATATTAACGTAGCAGCTACATCTGCGTCGAATCGACGTGTGTAAACTAAACAAATATAGCAGTGCTTGCCGGCTACAAGCAGAACTAAGGCTGCTGGTTCCCGGCGCCGAAACACTTTCAAACTCGCTTCGTGTAAACGCGCCGCTACTTCGCTTCATATGAATCGCTTTGTCTAATTCGCTTCACAATTGCCCGTGTAAACACGGCTATAGACTGCAACAAAACAAAGCATAATCTAAAGCTTTAAGCCCAGGGCACTGTATGTCATGTTTGATTGCTGATCATTGCTGGTGATTAGTTCAGAAATTTCTTGCTACATTGCCCCTCAAAGTGTTCGGTTGGGTTGGTTGCCTGTCTGACTGTCACTACATTAGCTGGCCCCATTGCCACATTTGATTGAACTAGTCGTCCCTGGTGTCACTATTGAACATAAGCATACTAAGGTAGATTTGGGTACCTGAGTGATTGCCAGCTGGACAATAAGGGCAGAGAGTTTGATGCATTACAGGCATACATGGGGCAGAGACTAACCTTAATGACAAGAGACACACCAAACTGAAATACAGAGAGTGACAGTTTCCAGGTTGAGTGGTCTACTAAAATGCTTTTTCCTGATCTAACCATACCTGCTAAATTTAACTGCATGGCATGTAGATGAATGTCTTCTGTTTTCTGTTTGATTTTTCTTCCTTCCCGACTTTATACCATAGGTGCCAAACCACAAGAATGAAAATAGTAGTCAAAGATGGCCCAAACAATAAAATTCTCTGTTAAACCCCAAATGCGTGGCCATGAATATATGTCTACATATACGTCTGCATGTGTGTGTATGTACATGTATTGGTAATAATGCATTATTTTTTCAATGTTGACGAATGCTTCAATTTAGGTATTTGCTTCAATATTCAAATGTCCATGTTAACAATGAGAGATATTGATTGTAGATATTTGCTGAAAACTGTTTTGTTGTTGCTATGTTTTTTTTTTCAAGTGGTGCCCATGGTTATAGTTTTGTGAGTGAGACCGTGGGGTTTCTGGATTGAACATAGTACTTGACAGGTATGTTCACTGTAATGACTAATGGAGAGGATATTGCGGAGTGGTTTGACTGCCTGCCTCTCACCCTACAAGGTATGGGACTTCATTTATGGCCCCCACCATGTGATCAAGGTGGGATGTCAATTGCCATGGGTGAACAGTACTGTCTACTGGGACATAGATCTGATGATAGTGCACCACCTGCTCAGTTGTACCTGCAAATCTTAGTCAAGGTGATGACTAAGCCAAATTGCCCCCGAAATCATGAACAACTGGCAGGCCTGAGGCAGATAAACCAATTTAACCATTGGACTGCGGCATACAGCTAGGTCGGTCCATAAATCACCTACTGTGCATGATTGTACCATTGTACACTGGGCAGGATAGCCATATTTATTACTCAGTCTGAAACCACTGACTACACTGACATTTGCAGAGCATTGGCACAGGTTGAAACATACTTACAGGAATGTTGAAATATTTGTTCTCTCAACAAGTACAATGTGGAATATTGATATTTTCCGATTGTTCCCCCACCCAATCATACAAGGTTATACTAACATGCTACCAACCACTAAGCTATCTGCTGAACATGCACTAACCTGATAAATAATCCACGAATAGCTGTCCTGACCAAAAAGAAGCACAACATCTGACATCATGATCATGTCTATGACATTAGTCAACACAAAAGGGGGCAGATGTATTCCCCCCACTAACATACACAAACACTGGGTCATGAGCCCAGGGTATGGTGGGTGATGTGGTGTGGGGGAGCATGGGGATGGCAGGGACTGTGTGGAAGGCATTACACTTCCTCTAGATGAAATCAAAAGCCAGGCTGGTTTCAAAATAACACACCTTAATATTAGAAGCTTAATTAACAATGCTCAGAGTTGATCTGCCATGGTCAAATATAGACATATTCACAGTCTCTGAAACTTGGCTAACAAAAAGCACTGAAGATAAGCTTGCATCAATTAAAGGATACCAGTTAACAAGAGCAGATAGGACCACCAAACTACCTAATGGAAAGACTAAGATAGGAGGGGGTTTAGCAATATACTCTAAATCGAACATTGATGTGGATGATGAGACATTGAAGTACCTAAACCTATCTAACTCTATAATTGAAGCGCAGTGGGTTATAATTAAACGAAACAACTGTAAGCGTATCCTACTAGGGAATATATATAGGATGCCTATAGATACTGGACTAGACTTATTAACTAACTGTTTTGACCAGATACCAGACTTAGACAAAATGGGGACTCTGATCATGGGAGATTTTAATGCAGATAGATCCAAGTGCATCGACAGCTACAAAAGTTAGTTATTTTGCAGTTTCGCAGGGATTGGAACAGGTCATCCAATCTTGCACTAGAATAACCGTGAAAAGCAAACAAATTCTAGACCTAGGCTTCACAGACATGAAATACTACTACAGGGGTAATTAACTATAATATAAGCGAACATAAACCAATCTATGTTATGAAGAAAAAAACCTAGGGATGTTAGGTCTAATAGAGTTCTGAGGTAGAACTTACAGTCAATACTCTACTGATAAATACTGTGAAACTCTAAGGCAGGAACCAATTGAAAACTTTCTCCAAACAGAGGATCCTAATGCAATCGTCCCAAATGGTTATCTAATGAAATCTTAGAGCTACAGAAAGATAGGGATTACTTTGCACAACGATTTGAACATACTGACAACCCTGAGGATGAATTCATAGCAAGACAACTAAAGAATAAAGCAACGGCAGCCTACAAAGGTGCAAGGGCCAAGTTTCTTAAAACAGGTATAATTTTGAATAAAAATAACTTGAGGAAGGCATGGAGGGTAATTAATGATATAGCTCCAGCACCTGCACAGACAGTGGGAAATCTAACCGATGAATTGACTGGGGATAAAATACCTAGGGGAGAGTCAAAAACTTTCATAAATAACTACTTTGTCGACATTGGTGAAACACTAGCAAATCAATTAGAGGATATACCACTGAATGACAAAATATACCACCCCAAAGTTAATACTCATAAATTTGAACTGCACCCAGTCACAGAGCAAGAACTTATCAAGAAAGTGCAGTTACTCTCTGAATACAAGACATCAGGGCTACTGTAATGGAAGGATGTGGACACGTTGAGCTCGAGTGTAAGACTGGTTTATTTCCCTCTCTCCCGTGCCGGTGTCCCGTGCCTGGTCACATGACCAGCACGCCCGGTCTTGCATTCCATACATATGTCACATACCTTACATCTTCCCCCTTCAGGGCAATGATCACATTTTCCGAGTCCTGCCTGTTCAATAAACAATGTTCAGCAGATACATTATGTTCTCCCGTGTCATTTCCTTTTTTCGCGAATGAAAAGAGAAAAACAGAGGATAAGAAAAAAAAACAAAAAAAAAACAACAACATGTAATATACATATGAATGAACATAAAACGAACACACTTCAAATGCCATATTATCCTAACATCTCCAACATCAACATTGACACCCAAATGTCTGCCTTTTATAATTCTGTTTCATTAACTCTATTGGTCAGTTTCTTTGCCACCTGACCTAACATTTTTCATTTATTTTGTGCCATTTGCACATACAATCTACCAATGACCTACTCTCCTAACCTCTCTACTGGCCTACTGACTCGACCTGACCTTGTAACATAATTGTTATTAGCAGTTGCCCCTGTCGCGTGAGGCTCGTCAGCCTGTTGTGATTGGGTTAGCGCACGGTTGGCTATGCCCACTGACTCGTTCATGTCTGTTTCTGCTTTGAAAATCTGCACTCGGTTTCGACGTAATTTCTTTTGATCCCCATTCACTATTTCATAGTCCCGGTCCGATGGGTTGTTTGTTTTCGTTATGGTCCCTTTTGCCCATCTATTATCGTGTGTTTTGTATCTGATTTTGTCTCCCATGTGAAGGGGTTGGTGTCCTGTTTTTGCATGTTTGTCAAAATTTGTTTTCTGCTTCATTTGGTTCTGTATAATTTCCGGCAGTTTTGATCGCTGTGCCTTTGGTTTCAGATTCTTATTGGTGACAGGTAACTTTGACCGCAGTCGTCTATTCATTAGTAACTGGGCCGGTGAGGCGTCAATCCCAGTTAACGGGGTATTTCGATAGTTCAACAGAGCTATGTTTACATCGGTTCCTTCCATGACTGATTTTTTTATCATAGTTTTCATTGTTTGTACGTACCGTTCGCTTTGCCCATTGCTCTGGGCATGCATGGGGTTTGAGTATGTTGGTTTAAACCCGTACGCTACTGCAAATTGTCTGTATTCACTGCTTGTGAATTGAGGCCCATTATCTGTTACTATTATTTTCGGTATTCCATATCTACCGAACATTTGTTTCATTGTTCTGATCGTGTTTGCACTCGTGGTGCTCGTTAACTCCACGATTTCCGGGAATTTAGAATAGTAATCAATGAATAGGATAAAGTATCTTTCACGAATTTGGAAGAAATCAATGCCGATTTTGTTGTACGGTAACTCGGGAATATCATGACTCACCAATGGCTCTGCGTGTGGCTTATTCCTAAACGATTGACATGTTGGGCATCTGGATACTTTATCTTCGATTTGAGCGTTTATTCCTGGCCAAAAAACATAATCCCTTGCCAATTGTTTAGATTTAATTACCCCTAAATGGCCCTCATGAATTTTGTTTATCATGTCCGGCCGTAATTTTTCCGGTATCACTATGCGATCATCTTTTACTAATATGTTCCCGCTTGTGGTGATATCATTTTTGTATGTGAAGAAAGGTTTCACATCGTCTCTGATGTTTTTGTTTGTTTCTGGCCACCCTACTCGTGTGAGGCGTGCTACTTCTTTTAATGTTTCATCGTTTTGTGTTGCTTTTGCAATACTCGTCAGTTCATCTTCAAAGATGTCCAAAGCAGCTATGCTGATGTCCCTGTCAAATAGGTTGTTCGGCCCTGTTGTTGTTGAGTGGGCCCTCGACAGGGCATCTGCAAAGTACATGTGAACACCCTTTTTGTACACAAAGTCGAGGTCATAATTCTGAAGGCGCATGCGCATTCGTTGCATCCTAGCAGACAACTTCCAAATCGGTTTGTTCATGATCGCGATCAATGGTTTGTGATCCGTTTCAATCAATGTGTTTTTCCCAAATATATAGTCATGGAACTTTTGGCAACCGAAACAGATTGCCAAAAGCTCCTTTTCTATTACTGCATATGCACTTTGTGCTTCATTTAATGCCTTCGATGCCATCGCAATTGGGCGATCATTTTGGAACATTGTTGCTCCCAAACCAGACTTGGAAGCGTCCACCTGGATGGTAGTTCGCTCTTTTACATTGTAATATCTAAGCACAGGTGCTCTTGTCAAAGCAGTTTTTAGCCTCACAAATGCTTGTTTTTGCTCGATCTCCCAGTGCCATGCGACTTCACGTTTTAACAAGATTCTTAAGGGTTTTGAAATTTCGGCTAGATTTGGAATAAATTTTGACACATATCCCACCATTCCCAAAAACCGTTGTATGTCCGCTTTGTTTGTTGGCGTTGGCATTTCATTTATCGCTTGTATTCGCTCAGCACTGGGTTTCAGACCATGTTCAGTAAGAGTGTGACCCACATAACTGACTTCTTTTTTACAGATTTTAGACTTTTTTTGATTGAGCCTTAGATTGACCTCCCTTGCTCTCTTTAGCACTGCCTCTAACCTCTCGTTATGCTCCTCTAGAGACTTTCCATATATGAGGATGTCATCTGCCACAACATTTACACCTGGCAGATCGCATAGTATTATATTCATTTGTTCAATAAAAATGTCACCTGCCGTTTTGATTCCGAAGGGCAGACGTGTGTATCGGTATCTGCCCCACGGAGTGTTAAACGTGCAAATGTGTGAACTTTGTTCATCTAGTACTATCTGCCAGTATCCACTGTTGGCATCAAGCACAGTGAAAAACTTGGCCCCGTGGGATTTGGCAATTACTTCTTCGATTGTTCTCGTCGGATATGCCCCCCGCAACACTGCTTTGTTCAGCTTTGTGGGGTCCAGACAAACTCGTATCTTCCCTGGCTTCCGGACAATCGTTATTGAGCTGACCCACTCTGTCGGCTCTTCCTGTTTAGTTATTACACCTAAAGCGATCATCCGATCAATTTCTTTTTTCACCTCATTCTCTATGGCATGAGGAATACGCTGAGGAGGGTCAACCACTGGTGGAACATTTGGATCTACATGAATCTTTGCATTAACTTTAATTATGCCCAGTCCATTGAAAACATCACTATAAGTATTTACCAGATCATTTGCTTTTTCATCATCTTTGCCTTCTTTGCTGACCGCGCTGACTTTGCTGAGGAGGTTTAACATCACGCACGCCTTTTTCCCCAGTATCGGGCTTCCCGTTGAAGTAACTTGGAATCGCAGCACACAGCTGTTGATCTTGATGTCTGCTTCTCCTTCCGGGTAGATATGGTTCCCAGCAAACGTGATCAACCGGCATCGGGATGGCTTCATCACAGTGTTGTGGATTTGGTCGAAAATCGCCTTGGGCAATATATTCGCTTGCGACCCACTATCCAACTTGAAACGAATGTCAGTGTTTCCCACACATATGTCAGCATACCACAACTCTTCATCATTCTCCCTTTCATCAATCTCCCCGACAAATAGGTCTGCATCTTCCTCCTCGTACGGTCTCGCTTCCTCGGGCTGATTGTGCTCATCAACATCAACCTCATTCACAGGGGCCGTTGCCCGCTTGCTTCGACACACTTTTATAAAATGTCCGATTTTCCCACATCCGGCACATTCCTTCCCTTTCGCAGGGCACTGGCCTTTGTTGTGGTTGTATCCACATCGGGGACACTCGTACCGCGGGGTATCCGAGCGTGCCCCGCCCCCTCGACCGGGTGTCCGAACTTGTGTTGACCCCATGCCAACCGGCATGGTGGGCGTTGCCCGGCGGCGGCCATACTTGTTGACTACATCAACTTGACTGTCTTTCGTGGTGTCTCCTTCCCCTATCGTGTCCTGGTGTTCGCTTAACCGACACATCTCTACACATTGTTCAAGCGTCAGCTTAGGTGTTTGTAGAAGCCTATTCCTCAACTCCTTGTCCTTTATCCCACAGACCAGCCGGTCACACAACAGCGAGGACTCCAGGTCTCCGTATTCACAGAAAGCAATCCGGCTTTGTAACTCCCTAATGTAGGCGTCCATACCTTCCGTGGTTTGATTCAATGAGTGAAATTTGTAGCGCGTCACAGTGAGGTTTTCCTTCCCTTCGCAGTACGTTCGAAATAATTGAATTAAAGGCCCTATTTTTTCTTTGTCACTGCCTTCAATGGTGGCATTCCTGTAGACTTTTTGTGCCTCGGGTCCCGCTACGTGCAAGAAAATCAAACATTGCACTTTCTCCGCTTTTGACGTGACTCCCGTCGCTCCGGCGTATATTTCATACGAGCTTAACCACGCTCGCCAGTTCATGGCCATATGGTTATCCAATACTAGTGGTGCTGGCGGTTTAAGTCCGGATAACGCCATGTTTGCTGTATATCCGTCTTCGTTTTCACTATCTGACACCATGTAATGGAAGGATGTGGACACGTTGAGCTCGAGTGTAAGACTGGTTTATTTCCCTCTCTCCCGTGCCGGTGTCCCGTGCCTGGTCACATGACCAGCACGCCCGGTCTTGCATTCCATACATATGTCACATACCTTACAGCTACAAGACCTAAGTTCCAGGCTCATCAAAGATGCCATGTTAGCACTGGCTACTGAATTCACATATCTAATTAATCTAATTATTGATACAGGTATATACCCAGATGCGTGGAAAAGTTCAATGATTATGCCAATCCCGAAAACGTTGAACCCTAAAATGTGTAATGAACTAAGACCTATATCACTTCTTCCAATACCAGGCAAAATAGTAGAGCAACTAATCCATGACCAAATAACAGACTTTTTTTAAAGTACAGGTTACCTAGCAATAGATCAAAATGCTTTCAGGAAGAACCACTCCACAACCAAAGCAGTGGCATGTGTGCTAGACACACTAATGACGTACAGGGATTGATCAAGGAAGATTATCTATTGCTGTCTTCATAGACTTTCGTAAATTATTTGATACGGTAGACCATAAACTTTTAATAGAAAAAGTGGCAAATAGTGTTCTGGGCACAGGGACAACTAAACTGCTAAAAAATGACCTACTAAATCGTTCACAGTATACTATACTTGAAGGGTTAATTCCTCACTGAGAGAAGTGAAGACAGGGGTACCACAGGGATCTACCCTGGGCCCCACTATTATTCTTAATCTACATCAATGACCTCCCACTAGTACTTGAAAAAGTAAAGGGAAACATATTTGATGATGATGTGGTACTGGTAGCTACAGACGCTGATATAAAAGTGGCTGAATCCAAAATGAATCATGATTTAGAAAGAGTAAACCGGTGGAAAAAGGAAAATAAACTATCCATAAATATGATAAAAACTAAATATGTAATATTTGCAACTAAAACTAAACGTTCCAGCTCACCAATTGTCAGTATAAAAATAGTAGAGTGTATACTTAAGGAGGCTCTAAGTTATAAATATTTAGGTGCTACATTTGACCCTACACTTTCAGGAACCAGTCAATTAAATAGGATTAGCACAACATTGGCAGCTAAAATGAACACCGTCCGGAAAACAAGGCATTATATGAGCGAAGAGACTGCTCTTCTATTGTACAAAACCACAATACAGCCCATCATTGATTACAGTGACATAATATATAATATACTAACTAATAATCAGCAAACAAAGCTCCAAACTATACAAAATAGAGGGTTGCGCACAGTATTTAAAGGAAAAACACTAAATACCATTGAGATGCACAATAAAGCTAAACTAGATGCCCTAAATATTCGCAGAGACAAGCACCTATTAGGCCTAATGTACCACCGCGCGAAAGACCCATATTACATAGACACACCTACACAAGCCACACGTGCCGCACAAGCCACCCTCCTGAAAGTGCCGCATGTTAAAACTAGTGAAATGAAAAAGTCACCGGTTGTTCTGGGGGGAGCACTCTGGAACCAACTACCAGCACGTGTCAGGAACAGTGATTGTTACAAAACTTTCAAGATAAACCTCCATGCACATATAAATCAACCAGCCTAGGCCAAAGCAGATCAATGATACACTGGGTCGGTGTTGCCATTTCTTTCCCTATCCCCCCGCTTTCCCTCCCCCCCCAAAAAAAACAAAAAAACTGTAAACTCAACCAGTAGCGGCCAACTAGACCAAAAACTCATCTACAACGGAATGAGCCTGGAAATGATTCTAGTTTGATCCTACTGAGGTACATGATTAATCAATATTAACCTACTTACTAACTCAATAGGCCCCACCTGAGATTACCATGAACACAAGTTCAATCGCAAAGGCCCACCCTAGATCCCCCATCACCCTTTCAACGAGTATGTTACTACTAGAAAGATAATCAGTTATGCCCCACCCCCTACTAACGCCTACCATACTAGTCTAACATAGTTACCTCCCCGCATATGTTTCTTTTTCTCTTATCTTGTTCTTTACCTATCATTCATGTACCGATGTTTTGCTTATTTTCCTGTAATTGTCTATCTGTATATTGTTGTAGATTTGTTTATTGTGTAGAGGCAATTGTGATTAGGGCTGGAAGACCAGTGAATTAGCACTGACAACATGTTATTCAGAGGAATAAAAACACTTGAACAAAAAAATATATCAAGCTAAGTTTCACTACTTTTTTGGATTCAAGTGTCTCTGCTCTTTTTCGTCTGGGTCAATGCAATATTTATCCAGGGGCAGAGATAGATCGTTGACATATTTCAAACCAGTCTTGGGTGGTACAGTGATTCCTTTTCCTCTAGCATTTATACTTAGTCTTATATATCTAGCTTTGTTTAACACCTTTTTAGTTTTAAGTGCCCCATGCTGCTCTTTTTCGTCTGGGGTCAGTGGGTCAATCACTCAATGCAATATTTTCTCAGGGGCACAGATCAAGGTTTTACATAGTTCCAGCCACTCTTGGGTGGTACAGTGACATCTATCTCCTTTTTTTACGTTGAATGTCGAATAAGGAATGAGTAACTGACTTCAAATTTTGAATGTCAAATAAGGAATAAGCAACCAACTTCACACGGGTCAATTACCCTGATATCGTTAGGGAAATCTCCCGCGACGTGGCAGTTGGCTCCTCTGGTTTTGACAACCACTTTTCGCCACTTTTTAATTTCGGCAAATACTGAAAATAAAGATGAGTATCATAATTGTTCTTTAACGCTATTCAATGATATTTTGAACTATATTATTATGAGAAAAAGGCAACAACAAAAATATGCTTGCAATCAATTTCTATCAGTATCATAAGCCCTGTTCACACGGGGCAGTTAATTCGAACAATATAAATCGACTTGCCTAGTTCGCTTCACATTCGCCGTGTGGACGCTACGCTAAAGCGATTTAGGGCTGAATCGATTCAACTAGATCGCTTCATCTATACCACCTCTCGCGGTAGTATAGATGAAGCGATTTAGCTTAAATCGACGTAAGTGGCATGTGTGGACGGTAGCGGTTTAGATGATGCGGATTAAGGACGTCACACGCATGCGCAGTCGACACTTGAGTTTGTTTATTTTCCGGTCGATCAAAAGCGCGTATTATATAATTTGGTCTATGATAGAGCTAGGCTGTGCACAGATATTTTTTCCATCATTTATTTTTAGGTTTTCACTGCCCAGCAGAAGTTTTGACCATTCCAAAACAATACGACTCAGTCTATACATATCTAGGTCGAACCCACACTCTCTCGTGGCGACGGCGACTAACCGAAAGTGGCGCTGGTTAGTATGGACTTGCTCATGCGCAGATATCGATTTCCGGCTAAAAGTAGTGCATGTGTGGACACGACACTAATTCGCTTCAACTATTTCGCTTCATCTAAATCGGCATAAAGTTGGGCCGTGTGAACGGGGCTCTAAGCCCCGTTCACACGGCCCAACTTTCTACACAAACATTCGATGTTGAGTGCGTGTCATGAATACTAGTACTACTGCAGTCTCGACCCTTCGTTCACCACCGTGTAATGTGTGTAAGATCTATATAAATATGCATAACTAGATACACATCAAAGGCTCTCGTCGACCTGCATACACCGTATTTCCACCTCTGAAGTGGTGCACCCCTTTCAAGATCCTGGGATGTAAACAAGAAAGACGCACGATGGAAATAAAAGGCGTGGATCCTTTACTTCCGGGTTACGACTTTCAAAACATTGGGAGCCGTTTACCAAATCTCAGTCTTAGCGGATATGCAATGACGATCTTCCTAATATCGTTTTCATCCGTTGTTTAGAATAGTCAACAAGCTTATTTATGTGAAGCAGACATATTACTGGTTCTTCTGTGGGAATTTATACGGATTTCATCCAAAATGAGCTTCTTCTTGTGAGTATGAAGTTTCATAACAAACCTAGCCTCCAAGTCTGACAGATGTATCACTCCTCTGATGTCAGGAAACGTAAACAGTTTTCAGACTTTACAATTCATCTATCTCATTGGACAAAGTTATGTTGGGTACATATTGAAATTTGAAGATAGTGATGCGAACAAAACACGAAATATTAATAAACAGATCGGTGCTAAAGGAAATCGAGTTGGAAATAAACTTTAAACGATTGATTTTCAATGATAAAGGCCATCTACTATCTTAGTATCTAGTTCTAGACTAAAGCCCTGTTCACACACGGGCGTTAAGTCTCCTCAACTAGTTCGCCTTGTCTAGTTTGACTCACATTGGTCGTGTGGATGCAACACTGAAGCGAATTAGGGCTAAGTCGCCTCATCTAGTTCGCCTCAAGTAGACCGCCTAGCGAGGTAGTCTAGGTGAAGCGAACTAGCTTAAGACAAGTCGGCCCATCTTGCTTGTGTGGACAGTAGCGGTTTACTTGAGGCGGCTTAAGCACGTCACACGCATGCGCAGTCGAGACCTGAGTTTGTTGATTTTCCGGTCGATAAAAAGCACATATTATATAATTTGGTCTATGAAACTGCTAGCTGTGCACAGATATTTTTTTCATCATTTATTTTTAGGTTTTCACTGCCCAGCAGAAGTTTTGATCGTTCCAAAACAATACGATTCAGTCGATACATATCTAGGTCGAACCCACACTCTCTCGTGGTGACGTCGACTAATCGAAACTGGCGCTGGTTAGTATGGACTTGCTCATGCGCAGATATCGATTTCCGCCTTAAACCGCCCCAAGTACTGCATTCTCGATGTCGGACATCCGGGCACTTTTGGGGTTCACGGCGTGCGAAGGGTAAAACAAATGCTACTCCCATAGAAACAACATTAGAACTACGCTATCTATCACAGTGCTTTCTGCTTTTTGGTGCTTTGAAAGCAAATTTCTCTTGTTTCTATTAAATAGTTCAGATCTTTCTCTATAATTTCATGTTCAGCTTTTTTTTTATCAGCCAATTGGAAGTTCTTGAATTTATTTGGCGAAAATAGTTTTTGAGGCCATGATCTGGTAAGGCTAACACTGGCAGTGACACTCAGAATATCCCAACTTTCACTATTATCTCTGTTTTTAATACTTTCAGAGAAAATTGCTCTTAGGTTAAATTAAATACCTCAGATCTTCCTCTTCAATCGCGCATTGAGATATTTTTAATCGATTCGATGAAAGCTTTTTAATTTATTTTACAAAAATAAATGCTCCCCATAGACATAGCATTGCCGCAGCACACATCAAGGCCGTATTTTACCCTTCGCGGGCTAGTTTCCGGGGTTGTGACGTCATGCCGACATCGAGAATATCTGGACACGACTCACTTTCACACCTAGTTCGCCTCATCTAGTTTGCCTTATCTAGTTCGGCCTAAAGTTGTGTGTGTGAACAAGGCTTATGTCCATCATACTCTATGAATACTATTACTAACAATCTATGTTAGTAGTCAATAAGTCATAAGTATATAGTAGTACTACTAGCCTAACTAGGCACCAAGATTAGTTTTTTTGGTTGTTTTAAGTCCTAGCAACATCTAATATTATTAGATCTAAGGTCATATCAGGACGGGTACCGATTAATAATCGATTATGTCTAATGCAACGTAAGTTTAGTAATAGTATGGACTAGTTCTTTGATAATGGCATTCGCTTTAGACTCTTATCCAGCAAATTCAATGTTTTTGATCCAGTCCATGGCATAGTGACAAAAGCAGTAATAATATGTTGAACCCTGTCGCTATACTAGTTACCCTCCTAGAATTTTCAAATGGGTCCAAACATTCGAATTACAATTGCACTGGAAGCTCCAATGAATCAAAGCAATATGCTTTTGGAATTTTTTTAATATTCCAAAATTTGAGCGAGATATATGCATTTGAAAGTTGTTGAATTTCAGATCTTTTGTATTCTCGATGTCGGCAACGCGTCACAACCCCGGAAACTAGCCCGCGAAGGGTAAAACATTGCAGTGATTTGTGCTATGCGGAGCATTTATTTTTGCAAAATAAATTTAAAAGCTTTCATTGAATCGATTAAAAATATCTTAATGCGCGATTGAAGAGGAAGATCTGAAGTATTAAATTTAACCTAAGAGCAATTTACTCTGAAAGTATTAAAAACAGAGATACTAGTGAAAGTTGGGATATTCTGAGTGTCAGTGCCAGTGTTAGCCTTACCAGATCATGGCCACAAAAACTTTTCGCAAAATAATTTCAAGAACTTCCAATTGGCTGATGAAAAAAAAGCTGAATGTGAAATTGTAGAGAAAGATCTGAACTATTTAATAGAAACAAGGGAAATTTGTTTTCAAAGCACCAAAAAGCACAAATTACTGTGGTAGTTAGGGTAGTTTTAATGTTGTCTCTATGACAGTGGCATTCGTTTTACCCTTCGCGCGTTGTGAATGCAAAAAGTGCCCGGATGTCCGACATCGAGAATAGACTACATCATGGTTCCAACTGCGCATGCGCTGAAAACGGCGTTGGGAGCAAAGCAAAGGCGTACGGCCATTGAGTTTGCCAATACGTGCAGTGAAAAACATCAGTTTTATTCAAAATTAATAGAAATCCAAAACCCTAACCTTATTATTTTAATATAATCTTTTTGTGAAACATGTTTTCTATATGTGTTCCAAGTGGTTTGTGTCTAGGTGGTGTGGTTTTATCAATATTTTACTTTTTCTGTATGGTGATTGCTCACTGCCATTGACAATGCATTGAGTACGGCGTACAGCCATTGAGTTTGCCGATACGCGTAGGCAAAACTGGCATATTATTCCAAATAAATAGAAATACATAACAATTTGGCACAAAAATGGATGGAAGGATGCAATATAATAATATAATGAATATGATTAAGACACAACTCTCCATAATTAAGCATTTTGAGCTAAGAAACATACAATTTCAGTCACTTTACAGGCTGATGTTTACATCACCATTGATTAGCCAGAAGTAATTCTTGTTCTAAATATTAAAATGTCAAATGTGTCAACAAAAACTTGTTTCAAAGAAATATATAACCAATATCTGATTAGCCCTACTCATTTTCTATTTCTACATATGTCATTAACCATAGGATATAAATAAAAACATGAATAAAATAAGTAAAACTGACTCTGGCTATGGCTCTAACACTAGTCTGAGTGCCTAGATTTGTCTAAATCTAAATGCACATGGCATAAGATGTCCTGATTATATTGATGTAGATGCAATGCTGGATAAAAGATTGATATCTTAATTTATTATATATATTTTTTAAGTTGGTATTCTATGTTTCAAACAAGAGCTGAGATGAGCTGAAACTAGCACATTTCATAGCTGCACCCAGTGTATTAACATGTGCCATGTACTTCTGGGGGGGTTGTTTTGCTCTGACGCATCCCACAATGCACCGCGCCGCTGGAACCGTGATGTAGTCTATTAGCTAATGCATTAGAGGAGTGGTAAATAGGTTAATTATGTTAACATTTCTTTGTACTTTCTTTTTTAATTGTCAGACCATGCTCAAACTTGACACCAAGGTTCTTCCCCGTCCTGATATGACCTTAGATATTGCTAGGACGTAAAGCAACAACAAACAAACCTACCAAGGTTCTTCTTGGTAGGTACGATACATAACAAAATTGAAATAAATCATAATGCCTTAGAAATAGGTAGCTATAATAAACCAGAACTCAGAACAGTTTAAAATATCTCAATATCTTCAATAGAACCAAAGTTATGACAATTCTAAGCTTGCCAAATGGGGCATCAATTTTAAATAGGCTTAGTATGGCAATAGTGAAGGATTTAGGCCAACTTCTGTGAGTAGAATTGAATAGAAAAAGTTGAGATATATTCTTAATGCTTGCACTTATGACAATGAGAATTGGTATCTAAGGGTGTTTTGGGGTGCTCCTTCACATGCTGCAATCAAAACTAATGAAATACAAATGATTTTTAAATTATCATTGTTTCTATAGTTACTCGACACATTTACCATTTGGGGATTTCTTTTCAAAAAAAATATTACATTTTGCCCCTCCCCCCATAAGACAAAACTAGTAATCATTTGCATCTTCAAATTAAATGGCAAAAAAAAGGAGAATTAATGGGCTAAAAATTGCCATGCCCCTACATTTGAAGAAGAAAAAAATGCCTGTCATTACATGTTTTGCAGTTTTATCATCATTCTTCTCTAGCCAATAGTTTGTTCATAATCAAGGTCCAGACACAAAATATTCCAGATACTCAAACTAGAATCTGTCAAAATTAGTGTGCTTCAAAAAGTTACCATTCGTATCCTATTTTGAACAGAGTTACTATCTGAAATCTGCATTTCCGTCCGCGACGAAAAACGGAATGCTGAAAAGTGATGATGTTACAGCGTGACTTTAGCAGATTTCCAAGTCCCTACAATAAAGGGAGCAATCCTACACTTATTGTGTGAACATTTCTAGGAAGGAAAAATGCTAAGGATTCACATTCTGGATGTTAAAATTGCATTCATTGACACCTTTCCTTTGAATTTCACCTCAGAAGACTTAAAGAGCTTATTAAAATGACTTTCAAATGTTGCAGAAAAATGAAAATAGTCTCTATCGTTGCTCTATTCAATGGTGTTTCAAAATCGGATGTGAAAACGATGATACTGAGCATGTGCATCGGGTGAGGTGCCATTTTTGCAATTGACTCTGCCGCTGATGAGGTCGCAAAAGGTTGGACGAAAAAAAAGGTGTGGCACCATGTGCGGGTAGGAGGGTACCTAGCTATGCTCACTTGACTTGGACTTGGTTGAAGTTGGTCTTGGTTGTGTATCCTACATTGGTAATTGTGTTTGTATTATTATATCAGCTGGGCTCCCAATAGTGTCTCCATGATAGACTATATAGTCAAGACATGGATCTGAACATGTAACATAGTATAGATACGTGTACATGAGTCGTACTCGTAGCCTGGGGCCATATGTATGAGCAACTTTTTATCGGCTCCGGTGTTAAAGGCAGGTCCCCGGTTATCTAACGCCGGTGCTCCAGATGTGTCAAGGGGTATGTATGAGTCCAAAGTGCGGCAGGGTTAGTTAACGTATTAGTTAACGCAGTCGGGGCCATACTCCCAAACTAGTAAAACCCAGACCCATTTCAAAGTTAAGGCAACACAGTTTCTCAAACAGGATCATAAATATATGGAACAGTCTCCCACAAAATGTTATTGATGCCGAGTCAATAAATTCATTCAAGAACAGATTAGAAAAAGCATGGGCTGATGATCCAGGGAATTTTGACCCCTTATTCACCACATGCTACTAATTATTCCTTGTGTTGCATATTTACTTGCACTCAAGCAAAAATGAGAGACAAATAAGTGTTCACACTTCCTGTCTACCATTCGCTATTTCGCTAATGATAATGTTGTGTTCATGCAGTGTTTTTTGTTACTCGCTTTGCAATTTCAAACAAAGAGAAAAGTAGGAAGTAAATTCCTTGTTGAAGTTGCATAGTCCGATGATTTTGAGTTGGGGGGGCCCCTCTGAGCCTGTTGCCGGCGGCGATTTGTTTTGTTTAGATTCGACAGTATGAATATCGCTGCCGATGTAGCGGCAGCGTTAATGTCGGTTCGAGTTTAGGGTTGATTTATTTAAATTTCACGATTTGAGTATGTAATTCTGTTAAATATGATCACATTCAATAGATTTCGGCCTAATCGGTCTCTAACACTGCCGGGCATCAGCGAGCCGCGTTATTGCTGAGCCTGTTGCCGGCGGTGATTTGTTTTGTTTAGATTCGACAATATGAATATCGCCGCCGATGTAGCGGCAGCGTTAATATGGGTTCGATTTTAGGGTTAATTTAATGAAATTTCACGTTTTGAGTATGTAACTCTGCTAAATATGATAGCATTGAATAGATTTGGGCCTAATCGGTACGTAACACCACCAGGCACCAGCCAGTCGCTATTGCTGAGCCTGTTGGCGGCGAGCACTGCGGCAGATGGCGGCGATTTGTTTACTTTACATTCGTCGATTCGACACGATTAATATCGCCGCCAATGCGGCGGCAGCGTTAATAACGGTTCGAATTTAGGGTTAAATTGATAAAATTTCACTTATTGCATATATAATTCTGTTAAATATGATCGCATTGAATAGATTTGGGCATAATCGGTCCCTAACATTGACGTTAACCATCCTATGGCTTGGGGTTAGTGCAGGCGACTTTAAGCTTGCGGTGTTTGTCTAACGCCAACACATACATACAGAGTTTTCGCCGCTAACCCGGTAAACCCCGAAAACCAGCTTCGCCGCACTAACCCTGACACATACATATGGCCCCAGGTGGTCTAAACGTACGTGAGGATGCACGCGCATGGGTTTCGCGATGATGTGTGCAAATGAAAGTGGTAATACTTGACATATATCAATCCAAAATTGCTAGATCACTGTTCCGAGCCTGTGACGTGATACGCCCTGACCTTGGGATTTTGAAAATGTCCGACAATCCCACAAGATGATTTCGGAAAACAACTAGGTAGTGGCACTCATTTAATGTATGTTTTTAAATATTAGTGTTTAAGGTTCACGGATCATTAGATCTGCTGTACTTTTAGGGAGGTGGTCTAAAGCTAAAATATATGCGGTATGCGAGTGCGACAAAAAAGGGGAAAGCATGTAAAGGCACAGTGGTGCTTCAATATGTCCGAATGTGAATGCGGCTCCATTTCCCATAGAGGAACCAGCAACTTTGACTTTCCTTCACAGATTTGTGGCAATAAATAGAGTAAATCACATTGGTATTTCATGACGTATTCACCACCACATACCGCATATATGGAATCTTAGCTTAAGCGTATGGCGCATGTGTAGCGACAGTGCCATACGTTTAGACCATCAGGCTATGCATACGGCTGACGTACGCATAGCCACTGGATCCTTTATCGGAACCACATTAACTTGCACACATTTTTTGTTGTTGTAAATATAGTTTATTCATTGAATAAAGTCTTTTGTCAGCGCCGTGGCACTGGTCTTCCAGCCATGTGACAATACAGTTATTTACAATATATGTAGTCTGATATTGTCATCAGCAGCTAGCTCAAGTGAGCTGAAATAACAATATTAATCATTCCAAGACTTACAATTTACATATGGTATAGTTTGACAATTCACCTATAAAGTAGTAGTTATATGTTGTATACATGTACATAAATGTATACTTAGTAGTTCATAACGATCAATTTGATATATTTATCTAAAAAATAAGACAACAATCCAAATGCGATCACATGATTATTGTTTCACAATAAAAACCGGATACTCACTTCCGGTATAGAGGGAGTGCACGTGACGTCAGCGGCCAGCCATCTTGGATTACGAGCACCCTCCCCAGCCATGTGGATGCATGCAGATGCAGTAAAACAGAGTTTTCTTGTGTTCTGGGCAGTTTTCATCCAATGTGTTTACTTACAGCACTTTAGCAACAACTTCTCAGGCCGAACTGCTCAAAACAGTGACAAAAACCCAAGAAATCAGTAAATAAGCACAGTGTAGGCAGTTGCAAGCCTTCTGTATGTAATCCAATATGGCCACTGAAAGTTGTCTTCTGACATCATTATACCCCCTCTATAGTAATATTTTGCCTAATAACTTGATCCCTCCTTTCCTCGACATAGAAACGTTAAATTTCGTTACCTATAGGAAGTATAACCTTTGAAAAATATTGGGGTTTCCATGCATTTAAGTCAAATTGAATATGGGTCGTTGCCAAAAAATCCAAATGCTTTAAAACTCCTAATATGCAACTTTCCTCAATATTTATATTCTATTGGATCTGATAATTGGAGAAAAATAACATATTCTCCAATTTTTAAGTAGGTTAAATGATGAGTCTTACCAATAATTAGCAGTGTACCATGGAACTTACTCCAAACAGTATAAGTATTTTCCTCACAAAGCTTGACATATTTAGGGCATATTACATGCCACTTGCTTCATATGCAGTAAAAGTAACAAGTTGAAATCTAAAACTATGTTTTGGTGTGTTATTTTATCAGGTTTAAACTAGTGCTTTACATGATGTTAAAATGTTTGTTTTTGTGTGTGCAAAGTACTGTACATGTGTAAAAAATAAAATGTTTACATTAGTCTTACAATTATACAGGATAAGATAGTGCCATGGATGTAAAAAAATAATGAACATTTGATTTGTTTTGACCTTGAATAAATGCATTTTATGACCTCATTAGTCATGTAACATGAAAACCAAAGTACAAACTTACACAAATTGAATCAAACACACACAAAATATGAATATGCAATTTAAAACAAAATTGAGATTAGAATTTGTACTAGAAATAATAAGTTAAAAAAATAATGACGTGACTAAATTAAAGGATTTAAGCTTTTGCAGAATCATGAAAAATATGTGTTAAATTAAGGGGGAGAATTAAATTATTAAAGAAATCATAACTTGGGGACTAATAGACCAATTTACCATCATGAAAAGAACACATCAGTTTGGAGTACCTATTAACATATGAACATATGTGACACAGAAGAAACAAAATAGAAAATCACCCGTTGACTAAATAACGGACATGATGAACTGCTTACTCTTGCTCATTTGCCTTTCCCACAGTTTGTGCATAGTGATTCATCTGATTGTAGGCCACTATTCTATTCTGAATTAATTTGATGGTGTGATTTTGAATTAGTATGGTAATGATCCAAATGGGAATAAACTATTTTACACATTGAGCTCAAATTTCACTGTTCAGAGGCAACTTCAGGATTTAACTCTAAGCAGGTCAATGTGGTATGGGTTAAATGGTGAAAGTAGTTCATGTTTTGTGTTTATATTCAGTGCTTGATGGGTAGTTTCACAGTGTGGGCAAGTGGAAAGAAAATGTTACTCTGCTAATGACTCCAGAAATGATTAATTATTTCCTTATTTTTATACTCCGGGCGTGGTGGCCTAATCAGTAGAGCACAGGCCTCGCGTGCGGGAGTTTGTGGGTTTGGTTCCCGGTCGAGTCAGAGCAATGACTTAAAATTGATACTCGTCGCTTCCTAGCCTGGTGCTCGGCATTATTAGGATATGGCAAGGGCTGGTTAGCTCAGTGTCAGGATAATGTGACTGATTGGAATATCAGGTCATGGTGCCGGCGGCCTGATTTCCCAGTGGGGCAGCACTATAAAATCGCCATGAGTGCATACTGTCACAAGTCAGTACCTGTCCTGATATGACCTTAGATGTTGCTAGGATGTAAAACTACAACAAACAAACAAATATTGTTATACTATTAAAAACAAAAAATTCTCCACCTAGGGAGGATGTTGTATATGACCAATTGAAATGAAATGTCTTGTTATTCAGGGGTTTTCATTAAGGTTGTGGCACTTTATTTTCAATCGTGTTGACAATGTCAATTTTATCTTTATCTCTCACATCAATCGGCTACAACATGAAATCAAAATATTGATATTGCAATGAAAGGTTGCTTTGAAATACATATTTCAAATAGACTACCCCAAGTGGTACAGTTTCTGAGAACGACCCATATATATAACCAAATCTAGAACATAAATGTTTCGGTTTTGAAAATGTAATTTTCAATTGGTCCATGCAACTTTAAAGGGGTAGTAATATGGCATGAACAATTGCACATTTTACTTATTTAAAAGTATCATCATCGAATATGACTATTCATAGTTTCAATCGCTATTTTCCGGGGCTTCTTTATGGCCCAATCAAGGCTGTGTCTGCGATCCAGTTATGACTATAACTGTATTCGCATCATTCCACCCTAAAGGCTAATTATTTAAAGACTCTGCATCTCTTAGAATGACATAAAGCATGGTTTACTCATGCAGTCGGGTACACTTTCTGTGTGAAATAAAACATTGTTACGTTCATGGGTTATTTATTATGGAGCATAACTGAAGCAATAGAGAATCCCGAGAAAATTAATACAAATATTGAGAAACACTCGTGAACTAACATTTGGCCGTGAATGTGGTTTTTGCTGCCGACACGGCATCAAACCATCACCATTCCTTCAATCAATCAATTGAATGAATGGTTTGAATCCTGGTCGCATCAAACCAATTGAAGAATTTACAACTGTCTGCCAGTCTACCCCCACTAAATACCAAAACACAACTCATAAGAAAGAAAGGGAGACAAGGCACGCAAGATCTAAGGTTGAGCTTTATTGCTACAACTCTTGTTCACCTACTAGTGATCTGCCACCCTGACTCACTTACAACCTGCTACACAGACACACATAGCTTCTGCTTGTTCAGTCAAAATCAGTGCCTACAGCGCATTGAACCTAAGTCCTATGGGTGTTACACACAGGTCAGAGGTGAACTGCTTCCTTTGGTATCTCTAGAGTGAGTCTGTGGTCTGTCTAGCAAGTGCAAGGAGTACAAGGGTGACTGGACTCACACAGCCAGCCAATCAGACACTTCTGCAGCCTGGGAGGGGTGGCGTCACTCAACCACAGGGCAGGTGGTTACCCTAATATATGCAGGCTGGCTGGGTATGCTTACCCAGCGGTCCCGTGGTAACAAGTAGTCGTCATACAGTTACAGTAAACAATAATCTATGCCCCTCTCCATTTGCACTCGTCCTGGTGCATGGAGGGAACATCTCTGTATTTAGTAACCGTATCTTAATATCCAGACATCATACCGCAATCCCGGTCACCGTGGGTCGAAACATTTACACATAGTTATTCATATGTCACACAGCGAGTGGGCACACATTGCATCACTATTACATAACAGTGGTCCCCAACTCCGTCGCCCGAGATATTGATACAACTGAAAGACCGTATATTTTTACACAATGACTTAATAATTGATACTTGTCACTTCCTAGCCTGGCGCTCAGCATTATTAGGATAGGGCAAGGTCTGGTTGGCTCAGTGTCAGGATAATGTGACTGAGTCGGATATCAGGTCATTGTGCTGGTGGCCTGGTTTCCCAGTGGGGAAGCATTATAGAGTTGCCATGAGTGCGCACTGTCACAAGGACCAGATGGGGTGCCCGAATGAGTAGAGCATCCGTCTCCTGCTTTGGGAGATCTGGAGATCCGAACCCATGAGTTTGTGGGTTCGAATCCTGGTTGAGTCAAACCAATCACTTAAAAATTTATACTTGTCACTTCCTAGTCTGGCGCTCGGTATTATTAGGATAGGGAAAGGACTGGTTGGCTCAGTGTCAGGATAATGTAACTGAGTGGGATATCAGGTCATGGTGCTGGCGGCCTGGTTTCCCAGTGGGGCAAGGGCAGCACTGTAAAGTCACCATGAGTGTGCACTGTCACAAGTTGGTACCCGTCCTGATATTACCTTAGATGTTGCTAGGACGTAAAATACGAACAAACAAACAAACACTGTCACAAGTTGGTACCCGTCCTGATATGACCTTAGATGTTGCTAGGACGTAAAACAACAACAAACAAATGAATGGTGGTGGCCACATTGACAGCCAAATATTCGAGTGTGTGTTTCTCGGTGTTTAACTCGGAACCCAGCAATACAGTTTTTAAGTTTGTGTTTGTTTAAAGCTGCTTAGTCCGATGAAAACATCAAATTTTCAAAACCAAAACAATTATCTAGATTTGATTCTACATATCTAACTTAGATACTGCTGCACTTAGTAAACATTTGTTGCCACATATAAGGGAATACTGAGTCAAGTTAATAGAACCTGTTACTGCAGAAGCCTATGGTGTTAGAGTTTTGGCAAGCTTGCCAAAATTAATTTTGCATGGTTGCACTTCAAATATCTCAAAAGTTGACTATTTAAAGTAAAAGTTACTTCAAACTAAAGTAAGGTAGGTTATAATGACCAACCTAACATATTTATCTCAGAAAATTACAGAAACTCAAAACCATCGCACTTTGAGGGGCATGGGGAGTTACATTCAGGAAACATCCCAGGTCATATCAGAACGCACAGGTTCGAACCCTGATTGAGTCAAACCTATGACTTAGAAGTTAATACTTGTCACGTCATAGCCAGGTGCTCGGCATTATTAGGGATAGGCAAGGACTGGTTGGCTCAGTGTCAGGATAATGTAACTGAGTGTGAAATCAGGTCATGGTGCTGGCAGCCTGGTCTCCCAATGGGGCAGCACTATAGAGTCGCCATGAGTGCACACTGTGACAAGTCGGTACGCATCTTGATATGACCGTAGATGTTTCCAGGACGTAAAGCTCCAACAACCAACTAACTAAGCGTGCTCTATTTTGTTGTCCAGTGGAGGTCGCAGCAATAAGACCTTTAAGCCGAAGAAGAACATCCCGGAAGGCACGCATCAGTATGACTTGATGAAACATGCGGCTGCCACACTGGGCAGTGGCAACCTGCGGCTGGCGGTCATGCTGCCAGAGGGGGAGGACCTCAACGAGTGGGTCGCTGTCAACAGTAAGTACTCACCTCATAGGATATCTTTGAACAAAATTATGACTTGATAGTCAGGGAAAGTAACTATCGGTACCCAAAGAACCAACCAATAAAAGCTGCATAGTCTGGTGAAAACATCAAATTTTCAAAACCAAAACAATTATCTAGATTTGATTCTACATATCCAACTTAGTTACTGGTGCACTTATTCAACATTAGTCACCACATAGGAGGGAATACAGAGGTACTTTATAGAACCTGTTACTGCAGAAACCGAGTGTTGGCGTGTTTGCACTTCAAATACCTCAAAAGTTAGCCATTTAAGATCAAAGTTATTTCGAACTAAAATAAGGTAAACGATAACGATCAATCTTAAATATTTATCTCAGATAATGACCAAAACTCAAAACCATCGCACTGTGCAACTTGAACAAAAACATCTGTGTGGGATTGATCACCACACTCAGATTCCCAGATTCCTAGAATGTAAAATTGCAATCAATCGTTGAATCTTACTGGATACGCATGGCTGTTTCTCTTCCAGCCGTAGACTTTTTCAACCAGATCAATATGCTGTATGGGACAGTGACAGAGTTTTGTACGGAGCAGTCCTGTCCCGTCATGTCGGCCGGGCCCAAGTACGAGTACTACTGGGCAGACGGCCATACCGTCAAGAAGCCCATCAAGTGTTCGGCGCCCAAGTACATCGACTACCTGATGACGTGGGTGCAGGACCAGCTGGACGATGAGACGTTGTTTCCCTCCAAAATTGGTCAGTTTCTAATCTTTTAGAGATCTAAGCACAGATTCCTTACACAGATCAGGGAGCAAAGGTCTCTGTGCTTCTGTGAATTATATATGACATCAATTGGTTAGTCCGAATCCCGTTCTTATATATTAAAAAATATATAAATGATTGATTTTCATTTAACCACAAACATGTAGTATAGCTTACTGTATGGCTTCCCCAAGGGGTGATCTTCCAGCCGAGCAACCTTAGACCTTAAATGTTGCTAGAACATAAAACCCCCAAAAGAGTGGCATTGGTGATAATGCAGTGACAATAAGGGAAGTTGAAACCCGACTTCTGTCATTTTTCGGCGATTCCCTGACAGTGCTAATCCCATGGGGATAGGAGTGGGTGGGGAGTGGGGAATTGTGTTTTCGTGGAAATTCTCCGTTGATTCTGCTGGAACGTTCTAGGTGGCACTAAGGTCTCTGCCTGATTTCCGTGGGTTGTTTTGCCGGAGACCACTTTCATTCCTGATGGATAGTACATTGGACTCTGAGGCTGCCTTTTATGGTGGTCAGGGGAGGTGTTCCATCTCAGGAGGTCACATGACACTGGACATATTCGACTGGGATGTTTCCTTCTGTATAATTTAGGCTCTGCCCACCTGCGCAGTGAACTTGGTTTTTGAACGGAAATAGGACCAGTCAAATGGTTTCAGCCAATGAGAGCTGTTCTTTTCAATTGCAAATGGCTGCCGCATAAGGGCTCACCTGTCAATCACGAGTTCAGTGTTGCCAACCTGGAGCTACTGAGAATCCTTGAGGTTTTGCGTTACGGGTGTGGAACCTGAGTCGCGAGAGCCGCTTGCTTGCTTGCTAGAGGATTCTGGGGACATGCTCCCCCTCCCCCGAATTATTCTTTTGATGGGCTATTTGAGGGCATTTCCTAGGGGTTCTTACTGCATCTTCCGAACACCGGAAGTTAAGTATCCGGGGAGAGAGATCACGCTTGCGCAGGCCGGAAGTAGCCTTAGTTTGAAACTCGGCAGCGAAGTGGCAACAGCGAGTTCGAGGAGTCTACAAAAGGTAAGTCAAATAGGAAGATTTTGGACTAAATTACAAGACAAACTGATGAAAGATTGTAGTGGAAAAAATTGTGTTGTGTTACTGTGCCTGTGAGAGAAGTTGTGTGGCAGTATTATTGTGCTAAATGCCTCATTACGATGTCGTTTCAGAATGACCAGTCTTACTGTGGACGAAGACAATCTCGGCCTTTCGAATACAAGCTTCAACACTGATGACGGAGTGGTCGCATTACTGACTGAACTTGGTTGAAAATACACCAACGGTGGCTAAAATGATGTCTACTGAAGACCAGCCACCGATATCATTACAATATTTAAGCGATTCGGACAGTGAAATGGCAGAATCGTCCAGGCTAGCCAAAACAAAGCTACGAAAAAAGATGTGTGGCCGATACGAAAGCAAAGACGCGCGCAAAGCACACCGATGTAGGTCAAGCTAACACGGCGAATAGTGGGACTGTGTCATCCGATACAGCGGTGGTACCCGATATGCTTGTTTGAATTCAAGAAGATGTATGAGTAAATGCTGGTGTTGAGAGAAGAAGCTAAGTCTTTTCGACTAGAATCAGAACAGTTAAGTGATAGCGTTTGAGATGAGATTCGTTGTGAACGCGAGAACTTTCTGGGTCGAGATGGCGACCGCGAGACATATGTGGGTCATGATGGAAGCGGCGACTGTGAGTGGGCCGATTATGAACCAGAGGAAGATGATCAAGGCTCCCAGTACTGGGAAGAGGAGGAAAATGACTCAATAAGCTCAATGAATACAGCAGAACAGTTGTTGGCGATAAGAACGGGCTTAGTGAAGTTGAAGCCAGTGACGACAGGGGCCGATGAGCCGGTGGCGGGTACGAGAAAAACTTCACTGTTCGAGAGTTTTAGGATGCCAGCCGAGGAGCCACAAGCTACAGCAACACAGAGTGTTAGCAGTACGGGAACTACGACTCAGTGTATGGTACAAAAAACAAGGCGAGAGTTTAGATTAGATACAAATTTACATCAAGGCTCACTTCTGACGGAGCTCCAGGAGACGTATAAGAAGGTTAAGAAACCCATAACTCCACGCATCACGATAAGCGAGAGTATGGCGGGGGCGATCCAACGTTACGATGGTGGCCCATTAGAACGAGCGCAGAAACATTTAAAGACTATTCGGGAGATTTCTCGACTCTACACGGGGTTGGCTGACGTGCCCCTGGCAAGAGTCCAGATCCTAAGTGAAGAAATCTGGTTCGCCGAGAGGAGGAAAGTGGAGGAAAATGCACTCTTGACTGCATCTAAGGCATAATAGGAGTGCTTACTGCTATAGCACCCACCATGGACTTAATTCTACAAACCAGACCGGGTGGCTGAATGAGTTAGAGTGTCCGTATCCCGTGTTAGTAGACTGTGGGGTCGCGGGTTCGAACCCTGGTCGAGTCAAACCAATGACTTAAAAATTGATACTTGTCACTTCCTACCCTGGGGCTCGGCATTATTAGGATAGGGCAGGGACTGGTTGGCTCAGTGTCAGGATAATGTGACTGAGTGGGATATCAGGTCATGGTGCTGTCGGCCTGGTCGTCCAGTGGGGCAGCACTACAAAGTCGCCATGAGTGCGCACTGCCACAAGTCGGTACCCATCCTGATATGACCTTAGATGTTGCTAGGACATAAAACAAACAAAAATAATTCTACAAAGCGGATCGGCCGACCCAGAGTTGGATGCACACGGCGTCCAGATGCTCAATGCCATAAAGTTAGTGGTGGCAACACACGCACAGATGAAACTGGATCGAAAAGTGAGCATGCGAAAAGTAGTACATTCCAGACTTGGAAAAGAACTAATCAATGCCAAGCAGGACGTGTATGGAGATCTCCCAGAGCCGACAGAATATTTGCTGGGCGACAACTTGGCAGAGAGAAACAAGCAACTCCTGAAGTCAGTGATGGCATCTGACAACTGTATGAATACAAATCACGTGTACAGATGAAGACTAGGAACAGTTTCGAACAAGGAAGACATGGAGGCCCATACAACAGACAGTTCAGAGGGAACAGTAGGTTCAGAGCAAGAGTAACAAGAGGGAACTCCACCTGGGGGAGCAGAGCACAGCCGCCCGAGAAAAGATTTGTTAGGACGGCAGAGGACTACGCGCAGTACGGCAATGTGCCGTCGATCCTGAGAGGGGGGGGGGGAGTGGTCGAGAGGCCCCAAGCAGGGGTTTTCAGAAGTGAGGCACAATGATCAGGTGGGTGTCTCTACTACCTTAAGTGATAGTAAGAAATCTTTTTAAATGTTTAAAGCAGGAAACATAATAAATCATTTTATTAACTGGACAAAACTAAGTAGTGATAAATGGATATTAAATTGGGTAGTAGGATTAACTATACCGTTCGTGAAAACCCCAATACAAACAAGAGAACCGTTTCCTTTTAGGATGGTTAGCACGGAAAGAAACTTTGTAATTCAGGAGGTCGCTGAATTAATAAATAAGGGGGTACTGTTGGAGGTGAATCCAGTACAGGATCAATAGATCTCAAATATTTTTCTGAGACTGAAACCAAATGGAACATTTTGCATGATACTTGACTTAACAGAATTATGAAATAATTCATTACGAGCATTTTAAAATGTTTAATTTAAAAACTTCATTAGATTTGTTAAATGTAGATACATGGATGGCGAGTGCAGATCTAACGGATGCATATTATTCATTAAATATAAAGAAGCAACAACGCAAATACCTGAGATTTCGGTTAGGTGAACGTTTACTCGAGTACCGGGTCCTGCCAAAAGGGCTGGTGCCGGGACCTCACATTTTTACCAAATTGCTCAAGCCCATCTCCTCAGAGATGGGAGAAAGGGGACATATCTGTTTCCCCTACTTGGACGATAGTTTTGTCATGGGACGTACTTATGAAGGTTGTTTACTAGCAATAACTGAGCTGGTAGATATCTTTGAAACATTAGGGTTCACAGTTAACCGAGAGATATGTCTTGAAACCTACTCAGTGTCTAAAATTCTAGGGGTTTGATATAAACACAGCAGAAATGAGAGTTTCACTAACAAAAGAAAAAGTGGGAAAATTTTCATTAGCAGTAGAAGAAATTTTAGAAGAGTTTCCGATCATCCGACAGGTGGCTGGAATAGTAGGCCTTATGGTGGCGTACTCGCCAGCAATAGATTACTCTGGAGTACACTTTAAGCAGTTAGAAAGAGATCAAATTAAAACGTTAAAAAGGACCAAATGAGAATTTGATGAGGAAATGTGTATTTCTGAGGAAGGAAGTCAGATATTTACTGTGGTTAAAAAATCTAACATCTAGAAAAATAAGAAGCGAGGGACCCCACGTATAATTATTAAAAGATGCCTCCCTTATGGGATGGGGGGCACATACAGAGTCAACTCAGACAGGAGGACGTCAGCATCCAGATGAGATGGCACATATTTGTGTATTTGAACTAAAAGCTATTTATTTCGGCCTAGAAAGCTTATATAGAATAGAAAATAAACATATTATGATAAGAAGAGACAATACAACAGCCCTTGCTTATGTATAAAAAAAAACATGGGGGGGGCACAAAATCAGAGGATTGCATAATAGAAGCACTAAAGATATGGTAATGGACAGAACTTGATGAAAGTTGGTTAACAATTACACATACCAGGTGTAGAAACCGTGTTAGTGGATCTACATTCTGGAAGGTTCATGGACCATTTGGAATGGAAATTAATTGAAAATATTTTATATGTTCATGGACCATTTGGAATGGAAATTAAATGAAAATGTATTATGTGAAAAGTGGGGAACACCAACTATAGACATGTTTGCATCTAGACTAAATGCCCAATTACCTATATATGTGAGCTGGGAACCAGAACCCGAAAACTGGAAAACAGACGCTTTCTCATTTGACTAGGGAAATAGTTTGATTTATTGCTTCCCTCCGTTCAGCCTCATCCCCAGCGTAGTAAGAAAACTACAGTAGGACAGGACTAGGGCAATTGTAGTTGCCCCACACCGGCCAGCCCAGCTGTGGCATCCACTACTACAAGAAGAGTCCGTAGAACAGCAGCGATTCCCAAGGAAGGAGGGAAACCTCTCTGGGACAGGGCACCTACAAGGAGAAAGGTCGGATGAGGGACTAAGCAATATAAGATTAACGGGGTACCTCTTTTGGGCAGAACATTACAGGGGTATGATGTAAATAATAAAACTCTTCAATACTTTAAATTCACTTGGAGAGTCTCGACGAGAAAAAATGATCTTACCCATATAAACAGATGGGCCTTTTCGGCGTTAGAAAAGGAAGTAAGTGTGTTAAACCCTAGAATTGTGGATGTGTTACGTTACCTATGCACATATTTTGAAACAGGCATAGGGTACCGGGCACTAAATGCGGCACGGTGTGCATTAAGTTTAATTCTGCCATGGTGTGATGAGAAAATGGTCGGTGAACACTACTTGGTAAAAGGCATGTCATGAACAGCCACCGCCACAACCCAGATACAACAGTTTCTGGAATGTGGAAGTGGTGTTAAATGGGATTCTTAAACTCCAATGTAATTCACAGTTATGCTTTAAAATGTTATCATATAAACTGGTTATTTTGTTGTCGGCGAGGTATTACAAATACCCAACTGACAGGAGAATTTGTGTTGTGAAAACAATAAAAAGTTCTGTTGAAAGAATGGAGAAGGTGAAGAGAGAAAATATGCAACTTTTACTCTCTTACATAGGACCACATGAACCCATCTCCAGGGCAACGTCTCGCTGTGAATATGGCCTATGCTGCCGACACGGCGTAAAGAAACCACCAATCAATCAATCAAACCAGGGCAACGTTGGCCCAATGGACCATTGAAGTATTAAACCTAGCAGGAATAGACACCACTAGGTACAAGGGACATAGCACCAGAGGTGCATCAGTGTCATCGGCGAAAGCCATGGGGGCAAATCTTTGAGCAATCATGCAAAAAGCCTCCTGGCGAGACAGCAATAGTTTAGCTAAATTCTACCATAAATCGATTGATGACCCGAGTGAGGTACAACAGACAATTCTAAACAGAACATTGGTTAGACATCAAGTAAAACATGGGTGTCTATAGGTATGTACTCATGATGAGCTTGTTATAGATATATATATGAAATACATGTATATACATATGAACCAATAAAGCTAGCAGAAGGCTATACAACAAGTGGAAATGTAAGCAAATGATTTTTAATTAATAAATGTTAATAAAGTCACAAGACTAAGTGGTTTGGAAAAGTTATAATGGTTACTAAAAAAAGAAACATGTATTCATTAAAAGATGAATAAAAAGCCCAGTTGGGATGAGTTAAATTACATTTTGGAAAATGAAAGAGTTCTATTTAAAGAAAATATTTGATAACATATTTCAAAAAAGGGGAAACAAATGTGTAGTTATAAAAACTGGACAAATGTTACTAAATGTGTGAAAGCACAGTAATTATAATATTACAGAATGCTGACAGCATGAACAGCGGCGAGACAAAAAAGATGAGAATCGCGAAGGAAAGGAAGGAAGGAAGATGTAGAGGGGGGGAAAAGAGTTTTTTTTTAATAAAAAAAATTTTTAAAAGAAGGTCGGTACACAAAAAAACATGTTTCAAAGACTCCTCGGATACTTAACTTCCGGTGTTCAGAAGATGAAGTAAGAATATGATAGTTATACTCGACTTACCTGTAAGTTGATGGATTACTAGGATTCTTACGAATCTACGAATACGAAGGTAAGAATCAGGGGCCCACCCTCCCCCCACCTATAAAGGAGAAAAAGGGAGAACTCGAGAATAAAGACAAATTTAGGGGTTAGTCATTAAATTATGGGAATAGTTAGGGAGATCCTGGTTTTAGGCTTTTTCTTCCCTCCAACTACGAATACTGAGGCTACTTACGCCTGCGCGAGCTTGACCTCTCTCCCCTGATCCTTACCTTCGTATTCATAGAATCATAAGAATCCTAGTGATACATCAACTTACAGGTAAGTTTAGTATAACTATCATATAGGCTTCATTGGGTTTTCGGGTCGATCCGTGACTTGTGAGGTGACTGATCAGATCCTTCAATTTCTGTGACTCTCACAGGAATTTTATGGGTTGGCAACACTGCTAGCTCTGGGTATTTTGATTGAACCAGTCTCCAACTGTAATGTATCACGATATCAGGGTGTGTACCAACTTGTGAGAGTGCATACTTATGTTAACTTTATAGTGCAGTCCCACTAGAGACCAAACCTGATATCACACTCCTTGCCCTATCCTATTAATTCTCAGAGTCATTGGTGTGACTCAGCCCCGGCTTTCACAGTGTCCATGATAAGTAGTCCGTTGAGCAAACGGCCTTAACAGTCTAGAGATTTAAGTTTGGACTTTCTTGTTTTTGTTTGTTGAATTCTAGGTGTGCCCTTCCCGAAGAATTTCCTGTCTATTGCGAAGGCGATTCTGAGGCGACTGTTCCGGGTTTACGCACACATCTACCATCAACACTTCAACCAGGTGATTCAGCTGCAGGAGGAGGCGCACCTCAACACCTCCTTCAAGCACTTTATCTTCTTCGTGCAGGAGTTCCGGCTCGTCGACATTCGTGAACTTGCACCGCTCCAGGAACTCATAGAAAAGCTGTCCAGTAAGGACCGATGAGACACAGACTGAGTGTTGCGAAGCGAAGCGATATTGTTGTATGTTACCATATCTGCCAACTCAAATCATTGAGTGTCATTATGATTATTATTATTACTATTATTATTATTATTATTATTATTGCATGTTGATGCAGTGATGTGGTGGTCACATCTCACTGAGAATGCCACTTGTGAAGATCTTAGTGAATGTGCAGGGGTCTGGGTACATCATGAGGACAGTAATATTATTAGCGAAAGACAATTCTCTTTTTACCTAAATGTAAGCATACTTAATAGGCACCATGGATGGGTGGACTGGTTTCGAATGAACTTGCGCCTGTGACTGTGGCTCATTTCAAGTCCCTCCGCCAGCCACGTATGTCGACTGCCATGTTTGGCCGACATTTTTTATTGCATGTGTTGTACACAACCAGAAATGAAATGATTTCATATGGCACTAGTGCCATTGGACGGAGCAAAAAGCACCCCAGTATCAAAGTACCATGTGTGCAATAATATTGGGAAACACCATGGTTTTAGTAGGTGACACTTTAATGGATTCGAAAGACTGTCTGAGCACTATTTATTGCACGTGCTGTGACATATATAAGTGAGTGTTAACGAAGGTGGCCATGTAACGTCCTTACGGAAGGTGACCACGTGACGACGTCCTTACATGTGTGGCGAATGAGCGCTGTGCTTCGCAATCTGTCTGTCATTCATTGGACTGAATCTGCTTCCGGAAGCCAAGCGGTGCTTTGCGCACACTGCAATTATCATGTCATTGCTTCATCCGCTAGCTGAGCTTAGAAATGGCGTTGCATATCGCACATTACTCACCATCAATTCTGTATCGATAGAACAACTAGTGCTTCACATAGATAAGCTTCATTATTTAATGTGGATGGGATATTGCTGCTGTTGTACAGACAGTTCTCTTTTAATGTGTTCCGCTTCTCCTCATTTAGAGTAGCTTTACACAAGTCTCTTACTGCTTACGTTTGATGTATAGTGAACCAATGAGATAATTACCTAATTTCATTAGCCTCTTGTGAGGTTTTGATTGTTTTTTTGTGGGGGGTGTTGTTTTTTATGTCAAGTTTTAACTAACACAGTAAACGAATGAAGTTAGAATATGTTTCTGGTAGTCTTTTTTTTCCCTTTCATGAATATGAATTATAAGTTAATGCAATTAGTACTAAGTGATTATGGTGAGCTATATTGTTACCATTCAAAGTGGATCCTAGCATCATGACTAATGTTAGGTAACCGTCATAGTCTGATTAGGACTGCCATCTAACGCTAGATGATTAATGCACTATTTTAATCTAAACTTGTACCTCTGTGTCTTTGTTGCCTCCCACATATCATGAAGCGTCCATTGACGTACACCGAGAGGCTCTGGTCAGAACTAAGTTCTCGCATAACGCTGGTCTACACTGTTTCGGGTAAAGAAGTATGGCAGTATGTACGGATTCGCTTTTGGTTCCATGGGTAAGCCATTAGTCACGCCAGTCATATGTTGTATCAATGATGGGTAACTGATAGTGAATCTACAAATTCACTCAGGTCTGGATCTTGGGAGATTCTGATTAAAAGTTGACATATGGGCAGGTCAGCGAATTATGGTTTGCATGCGCCTCACGTCTAGCTGTGTCATATCCAGTTTGGCCTCTTGATGGTTGAGTGCTCTGCATGCGTAAAAGCTTCATCTCAAATTTTAAAAGTTGTTCGCAGAGGCGGTGTTTGTCTCATCGATTGCAAGGGAGCCAGTGACCACTCGATAACTGCTGTTGATCTGTTGTAAATAATAATGCCAAGTAATGTGCAGTGCCTTGTACGATTACGATAAAGAGGGTTTCTTGAGTGGACATCATCAGCCTTGAGGTGAGCCTCTTACTGGCAGCCTGCCATATCTGTGTAGTTGTCTAATGTCAATGGGCTGTGTGGCTTCTTAACTGCTCTCGCTTCTTCTGTTAAGTGAATTTGTACAAGTAGTAAGGTTCACCACGTTGGCTTGCTTACAGTGTGAACTTGAGGCGCTATGTGCCATTCAGAGTGCGAAATGTTGTTGAGCTGGTTCGATAAGCATTATTTTAAGTGAAGTTATGCTACTTTTTTCTGTTTCATTGTTTTTTAATGTTGGTTGGCGTTTGATTGCTCAGGAGATGGTGTGGCTGTGCATGCTCTAAATGCATATTGGTGTATCTTCCTTTTAACAGAAGTATGGAACGCAGGTGAAATTGATTCGGAAGGCAGGTAAAATTGGTGGGGAGAGCCAACTGAACTGGAAGTGGTGAGGGAAGCATAGTAATGGCTGCAAGTATGGTTCTCAACATTCTTCTCCATTGTGTAGCACTGTAAGTACACCAACTCCCCTATGAACATAATTTCATTCAACGTCGTTTTATTATAACATCATTGAGGAAGTAAAAGACTTGCCAATCGATCATGGAGTTATTTCACGATTCAAGGCAAATTTTTAATAAGTTCCATTTAACGTTTTTTCGGCTAATGTGGTTTTCAGGGACCTAACAACGACATTAATGGTGGAGTCGGTGTAAATCGTGCGCAGGCAGGTTTATGCCATGTTGAGCAACATCCTGGATCAAAGATATTTCATCCTGGTCAAACATAAGCTGGTGATCTAGATATTTTGTATCATATATATGCGTATAGCAACACAAGATGTGGTAGCCAAACAGTGTGTGAATCTGATGTCTCCTGTAGTATCTGTTCGTGGTTTCTCCTGCTAGCATCCATCTTCCAGTGTGGCAGAGCTGTAAGTGGCATGGTGGCCGAGCGGCTTGGTTCAACTGAGCGCTTCTATCTCTTCACCTTCGCAGCAGAGTGCTGGATGAGCTGGATTTGGTTTTATATTTATTATCTGTGGCACTGACTGACTGAGTGACTGACTGACTGGTATTAGGCGTATGTGTCTTGGAGGATGCTATTATTCCATTTTGGCTTTGTTAGCTAACACATGATGAAAGAAGCCAATTCAGAATGTACTTGTTGTGGAGGCAGCCAGTGTATTCAACTTTGACCCGTCCGCTGTACAGTCACCTGTATACAGAACGAGGGGGGAGGGGATCTCCCACATTGCATACTGGGTCTGCATGTGTAGTGTACTTATATGGTGGAGTCAATATATGGCTAATTCTCTGATACTGGGCACTACGGTGTTACCTGGAAACCAAAAGGGAAAACTGATCAAATTACAGCAGAAAACATTTCAAATAATAGAGGAATTCATGTTCATGTTAAGGTTTACATGTCGTGCATATGTCATGAATTGAGAAAAAAAACGCTCCCTTTTTTATATTGATCTTATACAAATTGAGCAATACGTTCATATCACTAATATAATATGGACATCAAGCACACATCCAGAACATCATTTTAGCATAGACAACAAATTCAAACAAGATATAATTAATTACAGTTAAGTAAACAAGGGTATTTCTTATGAGAACAAAAGTTGAAGTAAATGCATGGTGTTGATGTGTAGATTTTCACATTTTTCACTGAAGCATACAAAGATACTTTTGATACATGTTGTAGGATCGATTAAATACATATAGTATTGATCAAATACTTAACACACACATGCAGCAATAATTATTTGACTTGCTACCCAAAAGAAAATAAATAAATAAATTATCACCATCATTTTGTGGGAAACCAAATATGTGGTGCCCAGTTTCGGAGAATGACAGGTAAATATGCCAGTGTGTGAACACTGGTATGTGTGTGTATGCACGATACAAGACCGGTTGTCTGAGTGTTGGTATATCAGGCCATGTACATATGTACCGGTACCTGCACTGCATAGCTGGGGTGGGAGAAGGCCAACATTCGCTCCCCCTGAGCACATTCTTCAATTAACTTCAGTTTCCTTGTGATAAAAGTGATATCATCCTTGTGTTTTGATTTTAAATCCAAAATAGTTATGTAGTTCCTTTAAAACTATCTTTCTTTTGTTTTGGTGTTAAATACAAAATTAAGAATGTATAATGAATTTTTAATTATTTTGGTATGTGTCGTGGTGCACTTGCCCCCCACACACTAACTTTAGAACCTAGATTTACCCCCGCCCGCCCAACAGTGCTATGCACGTGGCTGGGCCCGGAACCATCTGCGCTGATATGTTTGCATGAATCCGGAAGCAGAATGACAAAGCAGGTGTTGCTAGGATATCAAACTCCAACAAACCAAACCAAACTCCTGGCAATTTTATATCATGCGACAAGCTCAACGACTTGCTGGAGAGCATTTCTCATCAATAGAGAGAATTGGCTATCTTTGTCCAGCATCTATTAAACGTCTGTTGCTTTTAATCGAATGATTAGTGATTAGCATGTCGTGGATACCTGCGCTAGGACTAGATACTTTGGTGACTAAAAAATATAATGTTTGTTTCAAGGGGTAGGTGGGGGACTGGATATATATACTATAATATATATTTGCCTAACTCGCGTATGATGCCTGCTTATAGTTATTACTTGAAACCTGCTGAGATCCTGACTGTATGTGTTTGTAGTCTCGTGTCAGCCCGCATTTTTATGGCAGGGTGTGCGCAATCTTCTGTCTAAAGCGAGATGTATGTACAGTGTCATGTCTAAGGCAGGTTTCTATATGCAGTCTTATGTCTAGGAGTGAGATGTGTGCAAAGTCTCATGTCTAAGGTGTGTGTGTGCACAGTATATCGTCTAAGGCGGGTGTGTGCAGGGTCATGTCTGAGGTGTGTGTGCACAGTATCATGTCTAAGGCAGGTGTGTGCAGTCTCATATCTGAGGTGTGTGTGCACAGTATCATCTCTAAGGCATGTGTGTGTAGTCTCATGTCAAAGGCGAGTGTGTGCAGTCACACATCTAAGGGAGGTGTGTGCACAATATCATGTCTAAGGCATCTGTGTGAGCAGTATCACGTCTAAGGCAGGTGTATGCACAGTATCATGTCTAAGGCAGGTGTGTGTACAGTATCATGTCTGAGGCAGGTGTGTGAACAGTATCACCTCTAAGGTGTGTGTGTGCACAGTATCATGGCTAAGGCAGGGTGTGTGCAGTCACACATCTAAGGCAGGCTTGTGCACAGTATCATGTATAAGGTGGGTATGTGAACAGTATCACGTCTAAGGCGGGTGTGTGCACAGTATCACGTCTAAGGCAGGTGTGTGCACAGTATCATGTATATGGCTGGTGTGTGCACAGTATCACATCTAAGGCGGGTGTGTGCACAGTCTCGCATCTAAGACAGGTGTGTACACAGTATCATGGGTAAGGCGGGTGTGTGCACAGTATCACGTCAGGTGGGTGTGTGCACAGTATCATGTCTACGGTGAGTGTGTACAGTATCACGTCTAAGGTGGGGGTGTGCACAGTATCATGGCTGAGGTAGGTGTGTGCACAGTATCATGGCTAAGGTGGGTGTGTGCACAGTATCACATCTAAGGCGGGTGTGTGCACAGTATCACGTCTAAGGCAGATGTGTACACAGTATCATGGATAAGGCGGGTGTGTGCACAGTATCACTTCTAAGGTGGGTGTGTGCACAGTATCATGACTAAGGTGTGTGTGTACAGTATCACAACTACGGCAGGTGTGTGTACAGTATCAGGTCTAAGGCGGGTGTGTGCTCAGTCTCGCATCTTAGGCAGGGGTGTGCACAGTATCACATCTATGGCGTGTGTATGCACAGTATCATGGCTAAGGCGGATGTGTGAACAGTATCATGGCTAAGGCGGGTGTGTGCACAGTATCACATCTAAGGCATGCGTATGTAGTCTCACGTATAAGGCATGTTTGTGTGCAGCATCACGTCTAAGGCAGAGGGTGTGTGCGCAGTCTCATGTGTAGGGCTAGTTGCACACATTCATACCATACATGCCAAATAGCGTTTGTGACTCCATTAATTAATCTTCATCGTGTACTGTCTTACACATTGTCACACAACGTGATTTTATTTTATTGTATCGATGTATACTGTATATTATTTTCCCAGATTAAGATTGTGTATATATACTGATGTATTCTATCCTGTACTGATTACTTGAAGATTTCTTTTAATGTTTTAAAATATTATTTTTGGGTTAACAAAGAAAATGTGAGCGACTTTCTAGATAACAGCTATGTTAATTAATATTCCATGTACTGCTAGATCTAGTTTTGTCCAAATGCAGATATCTCCAGAACTTGAATGTATATTATATACACCAAGCGTGTATCTAATAAAGTCTTTCCGATTGTTGCATACCATGTAGAGATAATTAAAGAAAGCAATGCCCTGCCAGCTTCCCCGCGTAGGCCTGCGGAATGGTTTCGGCTCGGGGGCTGTGTCTGGTTTATTTCACCAGACCACAGTGGACCTGAAGGCCATCATCCACGTGTCTGATTGATTGGCTCAAAGTTGCATTAGAGAACAGCTTTTGTGTATTGTATTGCATATTGAAAACAAATATGAGTAGGTAGTATGTTTACAACAAAATGTCACGCACGCAAGCACACACGCACGCACGCACACGCACACACACACACACACACACACACACACACACACACACACACACACACACACCGTTTATTATCAGAATAAAATGCCAAAATATAGCTGTTCTAATGGCGTTATGGAGCTGACAAACGTACTTTCCTATGCTAGGAAGGCATTGCTTTATAGAGCTG
The DNA here is from genome assembly GCA_030323885.1 of Branchipolynoe longqiensis. NCBI lineage: Eukaryota > Metazoa > Annelida > Polychaeta > Phyllodocida > Polynoidae > Branchipolynoe > Branchipolynoe longqiensis. The sequence goes on along the minus strand of CM059192.1, from coordinate 63,625,492 downwards.
ATTTCCGACAATATCGCAAACTAAATTCTCTCAAAATTTACTGTTGAAGACAAAGGCATATAAAATGGTGCACTAATATAGTTTTTACACATTGAAATAGATTTCAAGACAATCATTTGTTTTCTTACGGCAAGAATATAAATGTTAAAGTTGCATAGACCGATAGCATTAATTTTCTGAGATAAATATATTGAATTGATTGTTATGATCTACCTTACTTTAGTTTGAAGTAACTTTTTATTTAACGCAGCTAACTTTTGAGTTATTTGAAGTGTAAACATGCTAAATTAATGCTTGGTATGGCATGCTTATCAAAACTCTTGACACTATAGGTTTTGGCAGTAATAGGTTCTATGACATTGGCTTGGTATGCCCTTCTATGTAGCAACAAACGCTTTATATGTCGGACTATGCCGCATCTAATCAGATAACGGGAAAGGTGGCCTTCGATTAAAACCTTTGTCCTTGCCCTTCTGTAGCGGGCACCCGACATGACCGCCACATGCGTAGAGCAAGCACCCTGTTCTGTGCACTGACCACCGGGAGGAGAGTTCCAAGTGGAAACCGAGGCCAACATGACGTATGCCACTTAGGTCCCGGATGTGTGCACATGGGTTGCCATAGTGATCTATACTGACCTACATCTTTTTGGGGGGACAGGTCTGACATTGGCGGGAGACGGCCCGGGTTACTGTACGACCGTGTACAAGTTGTGAAGTTTCCAGCAGACTATCGATGAGAATTCTAATAAACATGGTACGGTTTTCACCGTGCGTCCTTGCCTCTTGTTATTCACTCAGCTTTCTGTTCAGACCAGACGGGATGGCCGAATAAGTTGAGCGTCCTTCTCCCTGCTTGTAGATACAAGGAATGATGGTTAGCTCAGTAGTATAAGGATAATGAGACTGAGTGGGATATCAGGTCATAGTGCTGGTGGCCTGATCTCCCAGTGGGACCACTAAAGTCGCCGGGAGTTTGCACTATCACAAGTTGATATGAGCTTAGATGTTGGGAGGACGTACAACTCCAACACCTAAACCATCCTGTTATTGTTCAGTTGTTTTGTTGTTGAATACTGGCACAATATTATCTGAAATTAAACGTAAGGACAGGTATTTGTTGTACGTCATAGCAACATCTAAGGTCATCAGGATGGGTACCAACTTGTGGTAGTGTACACTCATGGCGACTTTACAGTGCTGCCCCACAGAGATTAGGCCACTGGCGATGTGACCCGAATTTCCACTCAATCATTATCCTGACACTGAGTTAACCAGTCCTTGCCCTATCCTAGTAATGCTGACTACCAAGCTAGGAAGTGAGAAGTATCAATTTTCTAAGTTGTTCGTTTGACTCGCCTGGGTTTAGAATTCTCAACCTTCCACACAATAACTTTACTACTCTACTGATTCAGCCACTAGATGTGTTTTGCTTTAAAGTTGCATGGTCCGATGAAATATATACTTTTCAAAAGGAAAGTACTTATCTACATTTGATTCATTATACCCAACTTAGATATTGGTGTATTAACTACTAATTTGGGACAGCATATAGAGGGAGTGCACGTGACGTCAGCGGTTAGCCATCTTGGATTACACTTAAAGTTGCATGGTCCGATTAAATATAATTTTGTCAAAATTGAAATAACTACCTACATTTGATCCTATATATCCAACTTAGATACTGGTGTATTAAAGTTGCATGGTCCGATAAAATAGTTATATTTCAAAACCAAAGCTCTTATTTACATTTGTTTCTATATATATCCAACTTAGATATTGGTGCATTAACTAGTGATTTGGGACAGGATATGCAGAATAATCAATGGATTTATTACCTCATCTATGTGGATACCTATTTTGAGAAAGCCATAGACCCCTTTCATTGTTTGTAAAAATAGTGTATGCACGCGCATCTTGGCTGCAGAACGAATGCACACTGACACTGAGTTTGCCAGTACGTGCAGTGCAAAACCTCAGTTTTATTCAAAATTAATAGAAATCGAGAATCCTAACCATATCAATTTAAGATAATCTTGTGGGTAATGTCTTCTATGTCTATTCCAATCAGTTTGTTTCTAGGTGGTGTGCTTTTAGAGATATTTCACTTTTTCTGTATGAAGATTGCTCACCGCCATTGACAATGCATTGAGTTTGCCGTACGCGTAGTGCAAACGTCAGTTTTATTCAAAATTAATAGAAATCCAGAACCCTAACCGTATCAATTTAATATAATCTTTTTGGTAAACATGTTTTCTATGTGTATTCCAATCAGTTTGTTTCTAGGTGTTGTGGTTTTAGAGATATTTAACATTTTCTGTATGAAGATTGCTCACTGCCATTGACAGTGCATTGTGTTTGCAGTATGCGCAGTGCAAAACGTCAGTTTTATTCAAAATTAATAGAAATCCAGAACCCTAACCGTATCAATTTAATATAATATTTTTGGTAAACATGTTTTCTATGTGTATTCCAATCAGTTTGTTTCTAGGTGTTGTTGTTTTAGAGATATTTCACCTTTTTTCTATGAAGATTGCCCATGGCCATTGAGTTTGCAGTGTGACCGGATGTTGTCCTGCAGCCAAGCAGTGCGCACACTGACCTAAATACATGTGCTGACATCATATGAAATTGGTCAATTAGACAGGGAAGTCATTAATCAATTAGGTCAATCTCATGACCTGAATAGTCTTGCCCTCATTCCCAGTGCCTATATGGCTTTTGTCAGGTTCCAGAACATATGGTAGAAGTTTGATGGAACCCTACCCAACCACCCGCAGATGGGTCAATTACACCCCCCCCCACCTTCTCTTCTCCCTTACCCCCACAGGGAATGTGATAATCCAATATGCACCCCATGCAGTTAACTGCCACCCTCACAATCAGTGGGCACATTGTGTGTGTGTGTGTGGCCAGTAGAAATAGTAGGGGACCAGACTATCTAGCCTTTAGTAGGTCTGTCCACACCACGTGATCATCGCGAGATGTCAATATGGGTCATAGCTAGAGGACTTTTGGAAAGCTTGTCAAAAGTATTTTGAGTTCTTTCAGCTCAAATTGCTTCAAAACTAGCCATTTTTCATCAAAATGACTGGAATAATGATTAGTAGGTTATAATGATCAATTTGATATATTTATCTAAAAAATAAAACAAAATTCAAGCGCTATCAGACTATGAAACTTTAACTAATGATTTGGGACAGCATATACAGAATAACCTGTGAATTTATAACATCACCCGTTTGGACACTCACTTTGAAACACTCATTATGCAGGGAGGCCATTAACCAATTAGGCCAATCTCACGACCTCATTAGAGCCAAGTAAGCCTACTGTGCAGGGCCATACCTAGGATTAGTAGGTCACATCACATCACATAGTTATCATGAGATGACCATCTGGGTCATAGCCACAAGACTTTTGCCAAGCTGGTCAAAAGTATTTTGGGTTCTTTCAGCTCAAATTGCTCCAAGACTAGCCATTTTTCATCAAATTTACTCGGGACTAATGCATATTAGGATATAATGGTCAACTTGAACTATTTATCTCAAATATAACTAACAAATAGACTACATTACGGTTCCGAGTGTGCATGCGCTGAAAACGGCGTTGGGAGCAAAGCAAAGGGGTACGGCCATTGAGTTTGCCGATACGCATAGGGCAAAACTGCCATTTCATTCAAAATTAATAGAAATACATAACAATTTGGCACAAACATGGACGGAAGGATGCAATATAATAATATAATGAATATGTTTAAGACCCAACTACCCATAATTATGCATTTTGACCTAAGAAACATACAATTTCAGTCACTTTACAGGCTGATGTTTACATCACCATTGATTAGCCAGAAGTAATTCTTGTTCTAAATATTAAAATGTCAAATGTGTCAACAAAAAATTGTTTCAAAGAAATATATAACCAATATCTTATTAACCCTACTCATTTTCTACTTCTACATGTCATTAACCATAGGATATAAATAAAGAACATGAATAAAATAAGTAAAACTGACTCTGGCTATGGCTCTAACACCAGTCTGAGTGCCTAGATTTGTCTAAATCTAAATGCACATGGCATAAGATGTGCTGATTATATTGATGTAAATGCAGTGCTGGATAAAAGATTACTATCTTAATTTATTATATATTTTTTTTTAGTTGGTATTCTATGTTTCAAACAAGAGCTGAAACTAGCACATTTCATAGCTGCACCCAGTGTATTAGCAAGTGCCATGGGCTTCTCGTGGGTTTGTTTTGCGCTGACGCATCCCACAATGCATCGCGCCGCTGGAACCGTGATGATTCAAACGCCATCGAACCATGCAACTTTAATACCACCTAGCGGATACTGCCCAAACCTTTCTAATTCTTTGATAGAGCATCCAAAGTGTCAACAGACTGCGCTTTAGCAACGATGTGAGGCTACATGATTTAAACAAATATTCCCCTCCATCAAAAGACCCTTTTTCTCCAAACTTGAGGTCAAACTGCTCAAAAGTGACAAATAAACCAACAAAAAATAAACACAATCTAAGCAGTTCCAGGCCTTTCATATGTAATCCAATGTGGCCACCGGAAGTTGTCTCGTGACGTCATTACACCCCCTCGGAGAAGATTGCTCATAGCAGTTTGCAGTGGGCATGTCGTCCTGCAGCCCAGCTGCACGCTCACTGACCTAAATACCTATGCTGACGCCATATGAAATAGGTCTATACCATATATGGCATTAAGCTAAGATTCCATATACGCGGTATGCGGCATGCGAATGTGGTATATGCGGCATAGATATATGCCAACCCCCAATAGCCGATGTTTACTTTTTGTATTGGGGGATGGTTAAAGAAACAAACACACCAAAAAAGTTACCCATAACATGTTGGTTTTTCCTCCAAATTTGTGAAGGAAGATCAAAGTTACTGGCAAATGCAGCAGTATTCGCATTCGCACCGATCGGTCCATGGGTCGATCCATTTGCCACATTTGCATTTGCATTCACATTCGGACATATTCATTTACATACTTTTCGATTTGTTACCGCATTCGCATGCTGCATACCGCGTATAAGGAATCTTAGCTTTAGTCAGGTTCTAAAGTGCCTGTCACGCCTTACCGGATTGATCAACGGACATAACCGGTCAAAGAATTTGCTAGTTCGGTGGTGTTCGGTATCAAAATGTTGCGCTATTCGGTAATGGCACCTGGACGAAACAAACGTTAAACGGACATGGAACGTACATTAACGAATAGCCACCGGACGATAACCGAATATCAACCGGCCTGTTGACGGACACGCCAAAAACATATACTGACCGAATTTTCGCAACACCGGACTCTGCAGGAAACAAACCAGAGACGTAACGGATGGGTACCGGACATCAACTGTACACGTCAGTCCAGTGTCCGGTACAAGTTTTGTGCATGTTCAAAACTTGTCACCGTACACACCGGACAGAGAACGGACAACCCAGATGCGTACCGTATATAAAACGGGCATTGACGTATTTCACCGGACAGTGCCCGTTTTCTATCCGATAAGGTGTGACTGAGCCATATGGCCCTGTCAGACCTTGCCGGACTGGGGAACCAGACGAGAACCGGACACTGTCCGATACTGTACGGCGATGTCCGGTACATGTTTTGAACATGCACAAAACTTCTCTGGACACCGCTGGACTAACGTGGCCGGTTGGTGTCCGGTACCCATCCATGCATGTCCGGTCCCCAACCGTTTGTAAAAATATATTGATTTTCGGTTCGGAATTATATATTGGCAGAGAACATTATTATTCTGGATAAATTTAAGGACTTTGCAACACTTCTGTCAATGTTATATTATTATATAATGTTGACGCCGACATCCAATGCTCGACGCCGACAACTTTGTCAGATGTCGGCGTCACAATTCTTAAAGTGTAGTGCATTTCTTTGTTTTATATTAAATTATCCTAGAAACAAATATGGTTGTTGTATTTTCTCTACCTTTACATTCAGGATAAATTTAAGGACTTTGCAACACCTCTGTTAATGCTAAAAACTATAATTATACCCTTCGACGCCGACATCCAATGCTGTCTGGTAGATGGTCGGTCCATCCGCTTCTCGTCTGGTACATGTACGGTTTTACGGCGGCAGTTGACCCAATTACTCTCCATTTTGGTACATTTTGATACTTTTTGTCACCGGAGAGAACGGGCTAGACAATTCTTTGTCCGGCTGTCTCCGGTACTCAGTCCGGTACGGTGTGACAGGTGGATTAAGACATACACATTACTAGGTCAACTCACATCACATGACCATCGTGAGATATTAATCTGTCATAGGTACAGGACTTTTGGCAAGCTTGTTGAAACGATTTTTAGGTTTACACCTGAAATTAGCATATTTATCGAAATTGCTCTGCACTAATCATTAGTGGGCTATAATGATCAGTTTGATATATTTATCTAAAAAATGAGGCAAAAATTCAAACGCAATCGGAATATGTGACTTTAAAGTTGCATTGTCCGATGGCATTTGAATTTTTGTCTTATTTTATAGATAAATATATCAAATTGATCGTTACAAGCTACTAATCATTACTCTGGAGTGATTTTGATTAAAGATGATTAGTTTTGAAGTAATATAAGCTGAAAGAACCAAAAATAATTTCGACAAGCTTGCCAAAAGTCCTGTGGCTATGACCCAGATGGTCATCTCGCGGTGACCACGTGATTGATTGATTGATTGGTGGTTGCTTTACGCCGTGTCGGCAGCATAGGCCATATTCACGGCGAGAAATGTTTGTTTTTTGTTCAAACCATCGCTTTTACATGTAAAAGCAGACAATCAATTATGTGCCAATAGACACTAATTAAATTCGAAAGCTCACAATCATATATCTGTGTTTAAGGGAAACAAATTCCCATAGAAAAAGAAAAGTTTCATTAATAATTAATAGAATCCATTTAGTAAACTATATAAGGTGGTACAGTCCAGCTGCCCTCAAAAAGGCTAAAATGTTTTCCTGTTTTACCTTAGTAAAAAGGTCATGCATACTGCCTGCAGTGTAGAACCGTTGGCGCAGGACCAAAAAATCAACGCAACTTAGTAAAATGTGTTTGAGTGTCAGTGGGGACTGACACCCAATACATTCAGGTGGAGGTTCCCCCTTGAGCAGAAAAGCATGTGTAAGCCACGAGTGGCCAACACGGCAGCGACTAAGGACCACTTGGTCCCGCCGACCTCCCGCATGAGTCTGTGGTGGCTTTCCCACAGATGGTTCAATTTCTTTAAGTTTATTGATGTTTTCATTCCACTCATGTTGCCATTTGGATTTTATGTGGGTGGCTATTAGTGGTTTCAGATCAGAGTGAGGGATCAGACACGGTTCAAGATCACAGTTCAGGGCCTTCTTCGCAGCCCGATCAGCTCGTTCGTTTCCTTGTATGCCAGCATGGCCAGGCACCCAGCACAGGTGGATATCATACCCATCTGTTGTCAGTTGGTTCATTTTATAAATGACCATTGCTAGAATAGGGTGATTCGTTTTCAGTCCAGCAACAGCCAGGAGGCAAGAGAAGGAATCACTGTATATAACATAGTTAGTGTGGTTGGATACCTCGATATACTCCAAAGCGAGAAGGAGTGCTCGGGCCTCTGCAGTGAAAATCGAGCTCTGATCTGGCAAACGTACACCAAATTTTTCCCGTCGGCAGACTGCCGCAGCAGCTACCCGGCTTTGGTCTTTCGAACCATCAGTATATATGGAGAGGTGGTCTGCAAACTGGCCTTGAATCTCTGCATGCAGTCCTTTGTACTCGAGTGGATGTGTCCCAGATTTCCTCAGTTCTGTGAGTCGGAGGATAACCGATGGCTTTCTCAACGTGACCACGTGATGTGAGATGACCTGGAACCTTACAGGACTGTAGGTAGGTATTTTTGTTTGGCTTTGGAACATTCTGGGAACGGATTAGTGCCATAAGCCCATGGCACTAGGGTTTTTAACTAAATATAATGTGTGTCTGTTGTCTGCTTGTGTCTGTCTATGTATGTCTGTATATATGTGTGTGTCTATATGTGTGTTTATGCTTCTGTGTATGTATGTGTGTGTGTATGTCTCTGTCTGTCTGTTTCTGTGTATGTATGTCTGTGTGTATGTATGTGTGTGTATGTATGTGTCTGCCTCTGTCTGTGTGCGTCTGTCTATGTGTCTCTGTCTGCAAAGTCAGGTCGGGTGTATGTGTGTCTGTGTATGTCGGGTGTGTGCATGTCTGTGTGTTTCTGTGTCTGTGTGTATATGTATGTGTGGTAATGTCTGTATGTGTGTGTATGTGTGTATATGTATGTGTGTGTGTCTGCCTCTGTCTGTGTGCATCTGTCTATGTGTCTATGTCTGTGTGTGTGTGTCTCTCTCCTCAAAGGCAGGTCGGGTGTATCTGTGTCTGTCGGGTGTGTGCATGTATGTGTTTCTGTGTGTGCTGTCTGTGCATGTATGTATATGTGTGGTAATGTCTGTGTGTGTATGTCTGTCTGTGTGTATATCTGTGTGCATGTATGTGTGTCTGCCTGTCAGTGTGCGTCTGTCTATGTGTCTCTCGCTATACACTAGGTGGCAGCACCCGTTCCCGGTCCAAGTCTGCCATCATGGTTGTATAGAAGGGTGTATGTGTGTGTGTGTATGTTGGTGGTGTAGGTGTGTGGTTGGTCGTAATGCGAAGCATTACGTTTGATGCGAGGAGAGGAAGAGACCCTCCCCTCGCCCCGCGCTGTCGCGCTGCTTTCTCACCTCGGCAGACGGCGCGGCGCGCCGCCCCCTCCCCCGCCCTCCGCGTCGCGCGGCGCTCACGCCTCAACCGACGCCGCTGCTCGCCACCTCCCGCCCTCCCCCGGGCCGGCAGCTTTCACACTCACCTGCTGTCGCCCCTCCCTCTCCCCTTATAAGGCCGCCCCCCGGCCTCCCTCAGGCACTCGCCCTCCTGCCGTCTCCCAGCTCTACCCTTTTTCAAGTCTTGGCTACTCCACCTCGGATCTCTGCTCCAGCCCAGCCTCAGGATGCCTCAAGGAAATGGACGTGGACGGTAGGAATCCCGGGCCGCCCTCGCACCCCGGGGCCCTCTCCAGCACCCGGCCGGGGCGAGTCCCCGGCCTACGCCCCGGCGTCCCCCGCGGCGCCCTCGGGCCCCGAGATGTCGACACTGCTGGAGGCACTCCAGCGTATCCAGCTCGACCATCAGCACACCGCCGCCGAGGCGCGCCAGGCGACGGCCGACCTCCACGCCCGGATCGACTCCCTGGAAACCGTGGGTCCCGCCCGGGGATCCCGTCATCTCCCCCGAGGCGCCAGGCCGCCCCGACGCCTCGGGCGCCTACCGCCACTACAGCCCGGCCCCCGCCGCCGCCTCAGGCGTCCCTCCCCGGGGCCGCCCACCCGGAGTACGAGAGGTACCGTCACCTCTCCAGTCAAGCACCACCCGCCACCTCGCCGGCCTACCACGAGGAGGCCATCCGCCACAGCCCCGCCTCTGCGGCCGACGCCGTCCGGGACATACTGGCATCCGCCGAGGCGCGCCACTCCGTGAGGCGCCAAGGGATCCTGGCCAACTACATCTTCCCCTCGGACCTGGTGAAACGAGGGGCCGAGAGGAAGCCGGTGAAGAGGGGGGAGGCGACAAAGGACGAGTATACCCTCGCCCTCCTCACCCTCATCGACCACCCCGACTTCCCCGCCCAGGGACTCCACCACCATCACCTAACAGTCTGCCGGGATAACCTCGTGTACCCCTGGGCGACCGTCCGCCGGTACTCAGAGACCGTGTTTTCCGCGATCACTGACGGAACCCTCCCCCAGGGCTGGCACGACCCGGTAGCGCTCAACCTCATGAGACTAGACTGCCTCGCCATGCCCGAGGAGCAAGCCACCGCCGCCCCTGACCGCCTACCCGACCCTCTCCACCGAGGCGCCCACCTCCCCCGACCCCAAGCTGACGCCCGCGCCACCTACGACAGGGACGCCCACGGAGCCCCCTGCCCGGCCTGGAACCGCGCCCCCGCCTCGTGCGATCGGGCACGCCTCGGGGAGGCCCACGGTGAGGCGGGGGACAGGCGCCGTCACGTCTGCGCATACTGCGCCAATGTGAGGCGCCTCCTAACCATGCACAGCGAGGCCGACTGCATCACAACACAAACCCGTGAGCGCCAGACCCCCCCGCCACCTCGGCGGATTTTTGAACCGCCGGCCTCCCCCCGGCTGGCCCCCTCCGGCGCCTCACCCTCACCACTGCCGACAGCCCCGCAACTCCCACCGACAACCTCCCAGCGACCACCGATCGCAGCGCCGCCCAGTCCCAGCCGGAGATCATCACCTCGGGCATCACACCTCGGACCACATCCCAGCCCAGCCTCAGGAGGAACCCTCTGCCGCCGATCCTCACGACACCGCCTTCAACAACACCGCCGCCCAGACCCCGACCACCACCCCACCCAGCCCCGAGGACTTCGCTGCCCCCCTGCTCGACCCTCGTCGGACCTCCTCACCGGATCCCGCCAAGGAGCGGGCCTCCCCCTTTTTGGCCGCCCGCTCCCTGTCGACGCAGGGTCGGACACTCCCCGCCCCGAGAGGGAGCCTGACCCCCGGCACGGCCCACCTCTCGGCCCGCCCACCCCACCTGCTCGCCTCGGGCGCGCCGCGAGCCCTCTCCGCCTTTTGGTGGAGGGCTCCTCGGCACCCCCTCACTCAACTGACACTTGATCTCTGTTTTCTATTTTTACTCCGCTCCTCATGAGTTTCCTTATTTTTTATCACATTGTTCAATATTTACCTCTACTCCTCGTTTACCCTGTATGCCCTGTATGCTTGTCTGAGGCGAAAATAAAAACCTTTTATTTCCACCCCCGCCTCCTCTCTTCCTTTTCGCGCATCGGTCGTAATGCGAAGCATTACGTTTGATGTGAGGAGAGGAAGAGACCCTCCCCCTCGCCCCGCACTGTCGCGCTGCTTTCTCACCTCGGCAGACGGCGCGGTGCGCCGCCCCCTCCCCCGCCCTCCGCGTCGCGCGGCGCTCACGCCTCACCCGACGCCGCTGCTCGCCACCTCGCGCCCTCCCCCGGGCCGGCAGCTTTCACACTCACCTGCTGTCGCCCCTCCCTCTCCCCTTATAAGGCCGCCCCCCGGCCTCCCTCAGGCACTCGCCCTCCTGCCGTCTCCCAGCTCTACCCTTTTTCACCACCCACCACCCTACACTCCTACCTTCTCTTCCAGCGGTGGAGGGCTCCTCGGGACCCCCTCACTCAATCTCTGTTTTCTATTTTTACTCCGCTCCTCATGAGATTCCTTATTTTTTATCACATTGTTCAATATTTACCTCTACTCCTCGTTTACCCTGTATGCCCTGTATGCTTGTCTGAGGCGAAAATAAAAACCTTTTATTTCCACCCCCGCCTCCTCTCTTCCTTTTCGCGCATCAGGGTGAGGTGTGGGTTTAGGGATATGGTGGAGGTGTAGGTGTGGGGTGAGGGTTTACGGATGTGGTCAGGGTGTAGGTGTGTGGTGGGGGGGGGGGGGGTGTAGCTGTATGGTGGGGGGTGTAGGTGTGTGGTGGCGTGTAGCTGTGTGGTGGAAGTGTAGGTGTGTGTGGTGGGGGTTGACGGTTTGTGGTGGAGGTGTAGGATTGTCTTGCAGAGCGGCACCTCACAATCTTTAGCTCCCTAAACCCCCACCACACACCTATACATCCCTAAGCCCTCACCACACACCATATCCCCACCACACACCCCAAAATTCTCACACTTGATAGAAGACCGGCATCGTGCACCATCTGACGAGAGACTCATGCAAACTGAAAGGTCCTCATTGGTTGGATATATTTCAAGTAAAAACATAGGTACCAAATTGAATGGTGTGCACGGCATAGGCAGCAAGGTTCTATTAAAGTTGCATGGTCCGATGAAATATAATTTTGTCAAAATTAAAACAACTACTTACATTTGATGCTATATATCCAACTTAGATATTGGTCTATTAGCTAATGATTTGGGACAGTATATACAGAATAACCAGTGAGTTTATAACCTCACCCCTTTGAACTCTCAGTTTGAAACACCCATTATGCAGGAAGGCCATTAACCAATTAGGCCAATCTCGTGACCCCATTAGCCCCCCCAACCAAGTAGGCCTGCTGTGCAGGGTCATAGAGGGGAAGGGGATATGAGGTGGATGTGTGTGTATGTGTCTGTGTGTTTCCTGACCTGATTTTACAGAGACACAGAGACAGACATACACACAGACATACACACACATACATACACAAGACATACACACACAGACATACACCCATAGATAGGCACACACAGACAGACATGCACACATACACAGAAACACACAGACATGCACACACCCGACATACACAGACACACATACACCCAACCTGACTTTGCAGAGAGAGCCACACACACACACACACACAGACATACGTACATACATACATACATACACAGACACACATAGATACACACACAGACATTACCACACATACATATACACACACAGACAGACACATATAGATAGACACACACAGACAGACATGCATAGACAGCACACACAGACACACAAACACACAGATATGCACACACCCGACATACACAGACACATACACCTGACCTGACTTTGCAGAGAGAGAGACACACCCACATACAGAAACACATAGACAGCCGCACACAGGCAGAGGCAGACACACATATACATGCACACACATACATACACATACACAGACAGACATACACAGACATACACAGACAGACACATCCATACACACACAGACATACACACATACACAGCACAGAAACACACAGATGGACACACAGACATACACACACACACACAGATACATACAGACATACATAGACAGACACAGGCAGACAACAGACACACATTTTTTTTTTTTAAGCCCTAGTGCCATGGGCCTATGTCACTAATCCATTCCCAGAATGTTACCAACCCAACCAGGAATACCTACCTACAGTCCTGTAAGGTTCCAGGTCATCTCACATCACGTGGTCACCGCGAGATGACATCTGGGTCATAGCCACAGGACTTTTGGCAAGCTTGTCGAAATTATTTTTGGTTCTTTCAGCTCATATTACTTCAAAACTAATCATCTTTAATCAAAATCACTCCAGAGTAATGATTAGTAGCTTGTAACGATCAATTTGATATATTTATCTCAAAAATAAGACAAAAATTCAAAGGCCATCGGACCATGCAACTTTAAATGATTCCTTCTATGCCATAACAATTAGTTGGTTAAGTGCACACATTCAAATTGGATGTGTAGGATACAATTTTGAAAAGAAATTATTTCGGAAATGCGAGGCTCTAAAATTGCATCTGACAAATCAAATTATGAATTGGCTAAAAACAACTTCAGAGCCCAGCAACAAAAATACCAGAGCGGTGCCTCAAGTGGCAAATATTAATATTAACTCAAACCAGGTTGGTGCATCTCCAGTTCCATGTTAATGAATAAACAATTCTATTTATGGGTTATATAGTATAGGTTTTTTTGTTTAAAGGCGTTTTAGTACACTGGGAACCTTTTTTTGGGGGGGTCCATTAGTTGTTTAAGCAGGGGAAATTTCAGTCATAGATGACTGGTCTTCCTCATTCCACTGCTGGTCGATAGAAAGCCCGAGCCTACACTTTTACCGACCCAAGGGATTTTTAACCTCCCACACCACATAGACATGGTATGAGAGCAACCAGCCTTTGATGACGTTGTAAGTTATACGCAGCGGTGGAAATCCAAATTGGCAGAGCTGGGGGCACGGGGAATCGAACCGCCAACCCTCAGATTAGGAGTCTGACCTCGAAAAAAGTCACTCTAACGCCACTTTCAGTTTGCATCACTCGTCAGATGGCACACCATGCTAGTGTGGCATACTCAGACGTGTCCATCGCTCCTGCAAATGCACAGATTTATTATTGTTTTTGTACCTCTTAATGTACAGCTTGAATGTGGATGGATTTTGACGCATGCGCAGAAGCGATGGACACATCTGAGTACGCCACACAGGCCTCGTGGAGGTGTAGAGGCACAGGCACCTGTCTTTAGCATCCCTAAACTGTTCATTCCAATCATGGCCGACTTGGGACCGGGTGGCATTGGGATAAATGGCTCATGAAAGTAGCCAGCCACTGCAAATAATTCAGGAGTTTCGGCAGCAAGGGAAAAAAAACCGGAATTCCAGAGAACACATGCTTGTTGAATGGGAATGTTTTCGGTCAGTGTGGCAGCAGTGTCGTTAGTTGACTGAGGTATAGTAATGGCAAACCTACTTTTGATTATGCTAAAACAAGACAAAGTAATTTCTTCAAATAGATTTTTATTTGCTTTCGATCTCCTGGCCAATAGTGTTGAAAAACACTAGGTCACGTGCCTGGCTGCGGTGGCCAGGTCTAAGCCCAGTTCTCGGAGGCGCCACCACCCCACTCGGCCGAGCTGGGCGCCGCGGCCCAGTCGCCTGTCTCGGCGGCCGACCAGTCGTCGGCCTTTGCGACAGGTGCCGCTGCTGGAGTGGGTGTCGGGACGCCGACGGCGATGGGTACAGCCGGCACGGCGACTGCGTCAGAGGCCCACTGTGAGCAGAGGAAGGGCAGTTAGCAACAGGGCAACTAATGTTATTAAAAATGAATGTCAGAGGCCCACTGTGAGCAGACGAAGAGCGGTTAGCAACAGGAAACCTAATAATTAGCATACAACAATGCATAATCAATACCATGTATGACAGTATTTAACTTAACATCACCTATACAATATATACCATGTTATTTTAATTCCTCCACTAATTCATACCAGCTATGCAATAGGACATAATTACCAAATATATTTACAGTATGATACCCTAAATATGCGAGATCAGTCCTGTTGAGCTTGAACAAAGATCACATGGATTCACGTTTTGGTTTTTGTCATCACTTCTCGCAATTCTTTGATTCAGATTACAGGGTACATACACATAAGAAGACTTTTCATTTATATTCCAGGGGGAAAAAATATGGCGAATTCAGACTAATTTATATCAATGGGGACTGTTTAATGAAACTCAAGGCTTTTCAAGACTAAAATTAACGTTAAATTCCAAATGAAGTTCAATACTTTCCAGGCTCCATACAGCCTCTGATCCTATGGAGTTTGATACCCGGTGTGCGCAATCTAAGAATTAGCGACGTGCCAAAACGCCAAAAGCTGACTCCATTACAAAACAGAAATCTTACCGAAAAGTGCAAAAGACAATTATTGCTCATGCGTTACGACAGCAGCTCTTCATTTGATTGATAGATGTGGGTGGGTATTTCGTACTAATGACATGTAAGGTCAGGACTGGCACTCACGATAGCAACATGCTACAAGATCGGACCCACAGCATTTTTTTTTTTTAAAGTCGCGAAAATCATGCTCAACATCTCATACCGTTATTTGCATTTGGTTCATTTAAAATTTCTTCATCCATAATACACACGACAGACTTCTCCATCACAACGGTTATTGGGGGTAGAATACAGTAGCACGTCCATACCAAAACAAACATGCAGGTAATCTAATTTGAACGATTTAAAATAAATTCAGTTCAAAAACAACATCTCAACAAGAACTGGAGGAGAGAGGAGAGAGGAGAGGGGGGGCGGGGGGAGACGAGGAGAGGGCGGGTTGGGACGTTTTTTTCCTATTCATTACACTCCCAGTGACTAGATCTGTGAGAAGTGTCAAGCAGTGAAAGGGTTGCCATGCGACAGACGTCACGTGACTGGGCGCCGCGCCACTCACATTGGTCACCTCCTCCTTGCCGGGCGCCGCCACGGGCACCGTCTCTGGCGCCCACTCAGGCGCCTGGAAGTTCTGCTCCTCCTTGGCTGCCTTCGCCTCAATGGCAGCTTGCTCGTCCTTCTCAGCCTGTGGGAGACGACAGCGGGTTAAACAGGGTTGGTGGTGGTGGGTTCACACCGTGCCCGCAACACAGACACATTGTTACTAATTTTGCCTTTTTTTGGGTGGTGGGTGGGAAGTAGTCAGTTATTGTTGCCCCTGTGTATTATTAAGTATATCAGAAATACTACATGTATTTAATGTATCCCACAAAATGTATCCAAAATAAGTTTTTCCCCCATTGATGGCTTAATTACCCTCTCCACAACATGCAGGTTCATGATAGAACTTATTTTCAAGGCTGAAAAGCTTTAGTCATCAGTTTGCAGTTCATTGTCAGTTTGTGGTTTATAGAACTACATAGCTTTTTTTTCTTTTAAGATTATCTTTTTTCCTTAACTGTAATAATTCAATCCTTTATAAATTTTGTTTTAAAATGATGTTATGGATGGATGGATGCTACACGGTTAATCTTAAGGGATTTCTCCATTTGTATGAGATCAAAATAGAAAAAAGATTTCAAGTCTTGACATGCACAAAATTAAACCTTCATATGAATTCTGTTATTATTTTTAATGAGGGATGAAAGTGGTCTCCAGGCAAAAAAGCGGAAATGCTGATATTGTTCCATAGGTTTAGCATTGTCAGGGAATCACGGAAAATTTCAGAAATCGGGTTTAATATATATTGGTATACATTGATAATGCTGTGCCCTTTGAAGCATGTATTAGTAGTACGGTGCCGTTCGGAGCATTTATTAGTAGTATACGCTGATAGTGCTGCGCTGTCTGCACCACATAGTAGTTAGTATACGCTGATGGTGCTGCGGGATTGAAAAATCCCGGAAATCCGCAGAATCGCGGAGATCGTTCATCCCTGTTTAATGTTTTAACTTTCAGTTTCCATGTCACAAAAGTAGTTTCCGAGTACGACAAAAAATATTTACTATGAAAAGTTAGTACACTTTCCCCCCCGTTACTATGTTTTTATGAGATAAGTTATATTAGGTTGATCGTTATAATTTACCATCAGTTTGAAATATCTGATTTAAAATAATTAGGAGATATTTGAAGAGTAAACATGCTAAATAATTTTCGCGTGCTTGTCAAATGTTTACAAAAACAACTCGGCCAATGCAGCTTTAATAGGGACAAAAACAAATGAAAATCCAAAACATCTTTTGGCTTTTTACAGTTTTCTCTGGCCTGAGCGCGCCAGGGTGGGGGGGGGGGGGGGGGACAGCTAGTGAACGGTGGTTAAGTTCATTAAAGCTGCCTTGTCCGATAAAAACCTCAAATTTTCAAAATCATACCAATTATCTAGTTTTTATTCTACATATCTAAATTAGATACTGGTGCATATATTAAATGTTTGTCACCACATAGAACGGAATGCTGTGGAAATTTAATAGAACCTGTTACTGCAGAGGACTATGGTATCCATAGTCTTGGCATACTTGCCAAAACTAATTTTGCATGTAAATATTTCAAAAGTTAGCCATTTGATTGTTGTTTTTGTCTGTTGTTTTACATCCTAGCAACATCTAAGGTCATATCAGGACAGGTACCCACTTGTGACAGTATGCACTCATGGCCATTTTATAGTGCTGCCCCACTGGGAAATCAGGCCACCGGCACCATGACCCGATATCCCACTCAGTCACATTATCCTGACACCAAGCTAACCAGCCCATGCCCTATCCTAATAATGCCGAGCACCAGGCTAGGAGGTGACAAGTATGAATTTTTAAGTCATTGGTTTGACTGGACCGGGAACCAAACTTGCAAACTGCCGATCTTCCGCACGCGAGGCCTGTGCTCTACCGATTCGGCCACCGCACCCGGTTTAGCCATTTGAAATAAAAGTTACTTCAAACATATCAATGAATCGGTTTGCACATGGTGACAGAATGCCCCCCTCGTGTCCAGCAACACCCTGAAGCGACACAGCAGCTAAAATATTATAATAATTCACCATGAATAGGTCCTGGGTGATATGCTTCAGAATTGTGTTTTGGTTTCAGATAAAAACGCTCAAATTTGGTAAGCAATTATCACTTTTTGTCCACAGAACCGCGTGGCGTGTCAACTACAACACGGTAACTACAATAGGCACGCACTCCTCGTTTTTAAAGGCATGTTTCGTACAATGGTTAATTATAATTTGCACAAGAAAACTACATGGAATGACACCAACGGGTACATAAACATTTAGCTGATCAGCTTCTTGGGGTTTTCATGTCCTAGCAACATCTAAGTTCATTATCAGGATGAATACCGAATTCACTTCACTCATGGCGACTTTACAGTACCGCCTCATTGAGGGACCAGGCCAATGGCACCATGACCCGATTTCCCACTCAGTCACATTATCTTGACACTGAGCCAACCAGCCACTGCCAATTCCTATTAATGACGAGCACCACACTAGGTAGTGACAAGTATCAATCTTGAAAGTCATTGGTTTGAGTCAGCCAGGTTTCGAACCCACGACCATCTGCACGGAAAGTTCTGTAAATAGTTACTTTAAACGCTATCACTAGAGTTGGGGATAGTTTTATAAAAAAAATGATGACGTTCATAGATCGGAATTCTTTGTTTCAAAATCATCGTAGGTGGAGTTTCAGAACCCCATACAAACCGTGAAGCCACCTCAGTAAGGGGAAGCCATGGTTGCACATGTCGGTACTTCAAGCCTATCACTGAGTGCTGGATGTACAAACTGAAGCAGTGGTTGCGCATGTCAGTACATCAAGCCTATCACCGAGTCGATAAGTTTCAGAACCCCGTACAAATTGTGAAGCAGTGGTTGCGCATGTCAGTACTTCAAGCCTATCACCGAGTCGATAAGTTTCAGAACCCCGTACAAATTGTGAAGCAGTGGTTGCGCATGTCAGTACTTCAAGCCTATCACCGAGTCGATAAGTTTCAGAACCCCGTACAAATTGTGAAGCAGTGGTTGCGCATGTCAGTACTTCAAGCCTATCACCGAGTTGTGAAGTTTCAGAACCCCGTACAAATTGTGAAGCAGTGGTTGCGCATGTCAGTACTTCAAGCCTATCACCGAGTCGATAATTTTCAGAACCCCGTACAAATTGTGAAGCAGTGGTTGCGCATGTCAGTACTTCAAGCCTATCACTGAGTCGATAAGTTTCAGAACCCCGTACAAATTGTGAAGCAGTGGTTGCGCATGTCAGTACTTCAAGCCTATCACCGAGTTGTGAAGTTTCAGAACCCCATACAAATTGTGAAGCAGTGGTTGCGCATGTCAGTACTTCAAGCCTATCACCAAGTTGTGAAGTTTCAGAACCCCATACAAATTGTGAAGCAGTGGTTGCGCATGTCAGTACTTCAAGCCTATCACCGAGTCGATAAGTTTCAGAACCCCGTACAAATTGTGAAGCAGTGGTTGCGCATGTCAGTACTTCAAGCCTTTCACTGAGTCGATAAGTTTCAGCACCCCGTACAAATTGTGAAGCAGTGGTTGCGCATGTCAGTACTTCAAGCCTATCACCGAGTTGTGAAGTTTCAGAACCCCGTACAAATTGTGAAGCAGTGGTTGCGCATGTCAGTACTTCAAGCCTATCACCGAGTTGTGAAGTTTCAGAACCCCATACAAATTGTGAAGCAGTGGTTGCGCATGTCAGTACTTCAAGCCTATCACAGAGTCGATAAGTTTCAGAACCCCGTACAAATTGTGAAGCAGTGGTTGCGCATGTCAGTACTTCAAGCCTATCACTGAGTCGATAAGTTTCAGAACCCCGTACAAATTGTGAAGCAGTGGTTGCGCATGTCAGTACTTCAAGCCTATCACCGAGTTGTGAAGTTTCAGAACCCCGTACAAATTGTGAAGCAGTGGTTGCGCATGTCGATACTTCAGGCCTATCATTGAGTTTCACAGAAGCACTCACTATTGGCTAGTTTTGTCATCATCAGCACTCGCATTATGCAACACACACACTGAGGCCGCAGTCTGGTGCCACGTTTGTTTGTTGGGGTTTTACATCCTCGCAATATCTATGGTCATATCAGGACGGGTACCGACTTGTGACAGTGCACTCATGGTGACCTTATAGTGCTGTCTCACTGGGAGACCAAGCCACTGGCATAATGAGCTGACATTCCACGGTCACATTATCCTGACACTGAGCTAACCAGTCCTTTCCCTATCCTAGTGACGGCAAGCGCGAGAATAGGAAGCGACAAGTATCAATTTTCCTTGGTTTGATTCGGCTGGGATTGGAACTCCAGACCTTCCACATGGGAAGCCTGTGCTCTACCGATTCGGTCACCTCATCCGATCAGTCTGTTGGCACTCACCTCTTCTGGATCTCTGTAGAAGTAGAGATCGACCATCACCTCCCAGGGCACCTCACGAGAGATGGTTCCGCGCAGGCGCAGCACTTCCCGGGCCAGCATCCACCACATCAGGCCGATGGAGTGCACACCTGCAGCGGGAAGCTTAGGTCAGCCGCCATGTTCACTCACAACCTAACCTGACAACAATTATTATTACATGCAACAATTATTATTACATGCAGCTGCCAGTCAAGTACAACTTTTATCGTGTAATAAAATGTTGATTCGTACATTTTGGGCGTGAAGGGGAGGGATCTGGAAAAATAGTGTGCTTTGTATACCCGTGAAACTTTGGATGACTACTAAGAACCACAATGGCAACTCACTCACATGCCCTTGTGTTTCAGTAACGCCTTTACCAGTGTCGGCGGTGTACAAAGCAGATGCTCATGTATCTGTTGTCGCAATAACAGTAATACCAAAGTGGTGTACAAAGCAGACATGTTTATGTATCCAATTCGTAGCACGACACCGTTTGCTTGATTGATGGTTTAATGCCATATCAGCAGCAAGGGCCATACTCACGGCAAAAAGTTAGTGGTATCTATTGTCTTGTCAATCACATTCACATGCCTACATTGAAATTTACATACATTTCTGACCTGGTTAGATCCACGTCAAACGGTGGCAAACTAAAACCAGGAGACAATGAGTATACAAAATAGACATGCTTATATACCTTCCCTGTTGCAGTAACGATGAGATCGCCAAAATGAGTAACAAAGCAAACATGCTCAAATACCAAAGTGGCTTACTAAGCAGTCTTCACGTACCCTTGTTGTTGCAGGGGATGGCAATGTCGACATAGCGCAGAGGGGAGTCGCTGTTGGACAGCGCGATGACCGGGATGTTAACGTACGAGGCCTCAGTCACGGGCTGGTGGTCGGTGCGGGGATCTGTCACTACCAACAGGCGGGGCTCACGGAAAGCAGCCTGAAACAAACACCATGATGTTAACGTACGAGGCCTCAGTCACGGGCTGGTGGTCGGTGCGGGGATCTGTCACCACCAACAGGCGGGGTTCACGGAAAGCAGCCTGAAACAAACACCACAATGTTAACGTACGAGGCCTCGGTCACGGCTGGTGGTTGGTGCGTAGATGTCACACCAACAGGTGGCAGGGCTCACAGAAAGCAGCCTGAAACAAAATACCGGGATGTTAACGTACGAGGCCTCGGTCACGGGCTGGTGGTCGGTGCGGAGATCTGTCACACCAACAGGCGGAGCATTAATGTATGCCTAACAAAAACCAAGTATGGCTTTTCACAACCAACGCCACTCTAATACTCAGTAATGTGATCTAGGACCACTTTTTGAGATACATGCTTCAGGCCTATCATTGAGTTTCATTGAAGCACTCACTATTGGCTAGTTTATCATCATCAGCATGCTTCTCATAATCTGCGAATCAGAGTACATTCGATATATCTTTAAATATTCATATTCCAGAAACATTAACCACATTGCATTGAAATTTGGAGAGTTGTGGTTCCAACTTAGTAGGTAGTTTGCTGTCAAACTGACCGCATAGGCTTCGGCAGTAATAGCTTCTACTAAATTGACTTAGTGCCCATCTATTATAAATACTTAATAAGTGCAAAAGTTGAATATGTAGAATCAAATCTAGATAAGTATTTCGCTTTTGAAAATTTGATGCTTTTAATAAAAGCTTTATCGGAATATGTAACTTTAATGGAAGCCTACGTGAATAGATGGGGGTGGGACAACCCAATCCCAACTTCCGGTATGTAAACCAAGCTGCGACTCGAGAAGCGTGGTCGCAGCTCGATAAAAGATTCACCACTGTGTTCGGCCGTGAACCAACAGGCTATGTAAAAGCTGGCGAAAATGTCAGTTGATGGCCTCCCCTACATTACGTTGAATTAAAAAAAATCCAATAGCCACAATCCATTTCCCCATAATATATATCCTCCAGAGTTCAAGTCACAATATCAGGCTCAGTGACACAAAATCAGTTTCAAGTGATAGAATCCATGCGGTAAATCCGCCATCTTTGAATGAACTTGTTCACTTACATCACTTCCTGTTGGAAGTCAGCCAGGGAGCATCTTTTGTGTGTGGGTATATTAGTTGATTAAGTAGGGGAAATTTCAATCGCAGACAATGGGGGGGGGACCTCCGACTTTTTAGTTCAAATTCCTGCCGTTCGCATCACCACTGAACGAGTGGGCCTATTCGGCACACTGTCATACTGCAAACTCAATGGCTCTTCATACAGAAAAAGTGAAATATCTCTAAAACCACACAACATAGAAACAAACTGCTTGGAACACCTATAGAAAACATATTCAATGAATAGATTATATTAAATTTATACGGTTAGGGTTCTGTATTTCTATTAATATTGAATAAAATAGACGTTTTGCACTGCGCGTACCGGCAAACTCAATGCATTGTCAATGGCCGTGAGCAATCTTGAATTATATTCATACAGAAGTGAAATATCTCTAAAACCACACCACCTAGACACAAACCGTTTGGTACACATATAGAAAACATATTCAATGAATAGATTATATTAAATTTATAAGGTTAGGGTTCTGCATTTCTATTAATTTTGAATAAAATATACGTTTTGCACTGCGCGTACCGGCAAACTCAATGCATTGTCAATGGCAATATCTCTAAAACCATACTACTTAGAAACAAATTGTTTGGAACACATAGACAACATATTCAACGAATAGATTATATTAAATTTATAAGGTTAGGGTTCTGTATTTATATTACTATTGAATAAAATAGACGTTTTGCACTGCGCGTCCCGGCAAACTCAATGCATTGTCAATGGCCGTGAGCAATCTTCATACAGAAGAAGTGAAATATCTAAAACTACACCACCTAGAGACAAACCGCTTGGTACACATCTAGAAAACATTTTCAACGAATGGATTCTATTAAATTTATAAGCTTCAGGGATGAAAGTGGTCTCCGGGGAAAAAAGCGGAAATGCTGATATTCTCCCATAGGCTTAGCATTGTCAGGGAATCCCTGAAAATTCCCGGAAGTCAGGTTTGATAAATATTGGTATACGCTGATAGTGCTGCGCAGTTTGAAGCATGTATTGGTAGTATACGCTGCTAGTGCTGCGGCGTTTCCACCACATATCGGTACACGCTGATAGTGCTGCGGCGATAGAAGCATATAGTGTGGTGCTGCCACCTGGTGTTGACTGTGAGAACCAATATAGGTTGACTGGTATACGCTGCTAGTGCTGCGGCGTTTGCACCACATATTAGTAAAATAATGTATTAGTATACACTCAAAGCTACAGGAAAAATCCCGGAAATCCGCTAAATCGCGGAGATCTTTCATCCCTGAAGCTTAGGGTTCTGCATTTCTATTAATTTTGAATAAAATAAAAGATTTGCACTGCACGTACCGGTGTGGCAGTTTCAGCCGTGCTCCAGTTTCAGGCATGCGCATAGACTCAAACTCAAGGCATTGTCAATGGTCGTGAGCAATCTTCATACAGAAAAAGTGATATATCTCTAAAACCACACAACCTATTAACAAATCGCTTGGTACACATATAGAAAACATCTTTACCAAAAAGATTATATTAAATTTATGAGGTTAGGCTTCTTGATTTCTATTAATTTCGAATAAAACTAGGGGTTTGTACTGCGTGTACCGTCAAACTCAAGGATTGTCAATGGTCGCGAGCAATCTTCCTACAGAAAATACAGGAAAAGTGATATATCTCTAAAACCACACCACCTAGAAACAAATCGCTTGGTACACATATAGAAAACATCTTTACCAAAAACATTATATTAAATTTATAAGGTTAGTGACTTACGACCATTGACAATTCCTTGAGTGAGTCTATGCGCACGGCTGAAACTGGCGCACGGCTGAAACTGCCACACCGGCAAACTCAAAGCATTGTCAATGACCGTTTAGGCCCACTAGTACCGACGCGCACCAAGTGTCGGAAAAATTAAATACGCCACATGGTCTTCCTCATTCCACTGCTCCTTGTCTGTATGCTCTAACAATGGCTGCTTTCTGGCCCAGACTGAGTTATTTACCCATGAACCTCTCCACTTCCTTGAGTACCAAAATGGCCACTGTGTTGATGCGTGTGCTCTGTCCATCCAGATTTAAAAATTCATGCATCTATGAATATAATTGACTAAACAACTCAAAAGTTGAGGGTAAATAGATCCAGGTAGGTGAAGAATATATTTTGCTTCTTATATTGTGAATTTAGGCTGTCATTTCATTTCCCCCCATTTTTTCTCCAGCTTTTATATAGGGTTGTTTTTCACCCTTGTACTGGAAGTATGGGGTGAATCTGTTATCTAGGTCGCAGCCATCCTTTGTAGTGCAAAATGATCGTAAGGAGGTCGGCGACCATTGAGCACCACTTTGCGACCAAGCATTTGACTGACTGGGGTATTAGTGACCCATGAGTGAACGTTTTAGCTCTTCTATTCAATAGATAACTCGGGGAAAATGCCGGAAGTCTGGTATCAACTATTCTTGTTGTGCCTATATTATCGCCCATATAACTCTTGTTTGGGTTTTATGGTCTAGCAACATCTAAGGTCATAAGAACAGAATTCGAACTACCCAATTGTTGTCATATACATCCCCGACTCCATGGCATTTTGTTCAACGTTAACCACTAAATATTTTTGTTAAACCTGCAGAAATCCGAAAAATGGCCGAGATCTTTCATCCCTGCTTATTAGACCATCATAAGCGTGCCTACCTGGATCTGGTTGGTGAACGTGCCGGGTGTGAAGCGGCCCGCAATAGGGGTGGCTCCGGTGGAAGAGGCAAACTTGAGCACAGCCCTCTGTCCGTAAGGACGGGCGGAGATGACGCACACATCAGCAGGGTTCTCTATGGCCGCAATGGCGCGTGCAGCCAGCAGCAGCTTCTCCCACGTCTTACGAAGGTTGATGATGTACACACCTGAAACACACCACCAGCAACAGTCACGCACCAAGTAACAGCCCGCCGAGCCTCCCAGAGTGATTGGCCACCACCAAACAAAACTCAGGTCAGGTCGGGTGTTTCGGGCCTAAGCCCCAACGGTGTACACGGCAGAGGACGGGGGCAACCCCACCTGAAACTCGTTCAATACAACCATTTTAAAGGCCTTAAAATATACATCATCTCCATTGTTTATACACTCATCTCAAACCCATACATAATTAGTACAACGAATTAATACACATTTCTTTTCACTGGATCTACACGAATCACTGACCAATTGCATTATTAAAACCTCGAAAATTTGCGAAAAACACACCCATGTATATCTTAGCAATGACAGCAGTTTCTGGCCACAAGACATGGCAATCTGACCGAAGGCAAACTGTCAATGATTCCCTGCCAGTGAGTGCTAAGGTGGTGAGGGCCCGCCCGTTTCTTCACGCAAACAATTTCCACAATACGAGCCATTGAAATATAGTATTATTAACTAAACTAAAGGTGCGAGATCAGTCCTGTTGAGCTTGAACAAACATCACATGTATTCACGTTTTGGTTTGTGTCATCATTTCTCGCAATTCACTATATCACCAAGATGTCAAAAATTATTTGCACATGCTAAATTCATAATGAAAATGCTAAATTAAAAAACACCAATGATAAAAGTGGTTTTAGTTTGCCACCGTTTGACGTGGATCTAACCAGGTCAGAAATGTATTTGTTCTAAATCATAGGATAGTACACCCATTGTAACGGTAAAGTCACCACAAAAGAAATTCACCACAGTAAAGTTTGTTTCACGCCGTATCAACATCTAAGGTCATATCAGGACGGGTACCGCCTTGTGACTGCACTCATGGCGACTTTATAGTGCTGCCCCACTGGGAAACCAGGCCGCCAGCAACACCATGACATGATATCCCACTCAGTCACATTATCCTTTCACTGAGCAAACAAGTCCTTGCCATATCCTAATAATGCTGAGCACCAGGCTAGGAAGTGACAAGAATCAATTTTTAAGTCATTGGTTTGACTCGACCAGTATTCAAACCCACAAACTCATAGGTACTGATCTCCCGAAACAGGAGACGGACGCTCTACTCATTCAGCCATTCTGTCTGGTCACACCATGGTAAAGATTTTTATAGGAAGAGACAATTAGGAACATGTAGATATATCCTTAAATATGCCAGATCAGTCCTGTTGAACTTGAACAAACATCACATGTAATCACGTTTTGATTTGTGTCATCACTTCTCGCAATTCACTGATGTCAGAAAATAATTAAAGTCAAAATGTTATGCAGGTCAACCAGACGGCATTTTTGTTTGTACACACTAAGTGATTCTGTGCCGTTTCGTCAGTAAAGACACCATTTCTATACTATTTACAATACCTGTGCTAGTGCAGTGATTTCAAATGAGCCCAAGTGTTCCGTTTTAGAAGACCCCATCCCGCATTCGTCCATTACAGCGGAGAGATGGGTAAAAGGAATTCTACTCCTCCTTTCTCTCCACTAGCCATGTCGAGCACCAGTCAGGGTATCAATCAATTTTTAAATCAGTGAGTTTGATTCAGCCGTCTTCGATCCCCAGGACCTGCCTTTGACTGATTTGAAACTACATCTTCACGATTGAGTTGTTTTACCTAATGTCAGAATCAAAGGCCATATTCATGACGGATAGATGATTTCCACGACCAACCTTCCTCTGATGGTAGTGGCAAGAACTACTGTGAGTAGAAGCTCACAGTACAGGATGTCCACCCGTAACCTGCAGTGGCAAGAGTAATGTACAGGATGAAAGTGGTTACCGACCACCAATTTCCGGGAACCCCCCCCCCCCCCCCGGATTAGCACTGTAGGGGAATAGACGAAAGACGCCGGAAGTCAGGTTTCGTCTATACTTGTGTCTATATTATCGCCCATATCTGACTCGTTCTAGCTTGGCTTTTCTGTTCTACCAACATATAAGGTCATGAAAATGGTATTCGAACTGAAATTGTTGTCATACACCCAAATTCCATGGCATTTTGTTTAACGTAAATCGGTAAATAACAAAAAACCCGGAAATCGCGGAGATCTTTCATCCCTGAATGTAGTACGGTCATGTGGAAAAGGCTTATTATGCTCACCATCGGGCTTGCGCTTGAAGACGTACTGCTCGTTCTGGAAGTCGATGTTGGTGGACCCCAGGTGGGTGCTGCAAGCGAGGAATTTGGTCACATCCTCATCCTTCAGGGAGAGTACGTCGAGACCTCCGGACATGGTGCGGTTGATCTGGGGTTACGGCGATCAACCTGAGGGAAAGCAAGGATTGAAAATTAGGTTGGTTGTTTTACATCCTGGCAGCATCTAAGGTCATTTCATGACGGACGGGAGCTCGACTAACGACTTGCAAAGGTTATACTTGTTGCTATCTAGCCTCATACTCGGTAATAATAACGAGCAAACAATTTTCACAGAAACACATGGGTGCGCAACCTCTGTACGCCTAGGCTGCCAGGCTACACGTATGTGTGGACACTACGTTTTCTAAATCTACATGCAGATGGTATAAGATATGCTGATTAGATTGATTTAAAGGCAATGCTAGATAAAAGATTAACATCATAATTTATTATGTATGTTTTTTTAGTTGGTATTCTATGTTTCAAACACGAGCTGAGATGAGTTGAAACTAAACATATTTCATAGCTGCACCCAGCATTAGCCATGTGCTTCGCAGGGGTTTGTTTTTCTTCCTTGCATCCCACAATGCACCGCACGGCTGAATGGTGATCTAGTCTATACCTAGATACAAGATTCACCCCGTACTGCTGCAGTATGGGTGCAAACCAACCCTATGTAAAAGCTGTCGAAAAAATGGGTCAATGAATTGAGAGCCTAATTTCACAATCTAAGAAGCAACATTTATTCTTTACATGTCTTATTGATAGCCGCTACCTTTGAGTTGAAAAATATAATATATTATCTAGTTTAATAAGATTCAAAAGTGAAATCGACGGCGTTCAGCAGCCGCCATCTTGTCTTTTTGCATTCTCTCCCATTTCATCAACTCTGTGCCTATATGGATAGCCATTTGATACTGGAGAGACAGTTTCTACTTCATGTTCCATATTAAACCTATTTTCGCCCGTATTTACACCACGTTGTCCTTCACCCGTGTACTACAAGTACCGGGTGAATCTTTTATCTAGTCTATATCAGGCAGTGTCAGCCCAATAGAATAGACTGATGTACCAGTGGTGTATTGTGGTTGAAAACATTTTTTTAAAATGAAGTAGCTATTAAATGTCCACTAGACATGTTGACATGTCCGCTAGTCCGCCGAGCAAATATGACCGCTAGTTGACATGTTTGCTAGCTCACTTCTATTCCAGTCGGTCACTAGCCATTGTCTCATTTTTATTGGTTATTAAGTTTGTCGGAGTTTTACATCCTGGCAACATGTATGGCAGGCCGTCAAGTGTCCTACTTTTTTCCCCCATGCAAGTGGCCCTATTTCCATTAAAAAAAAGTTGTTTAGTACTTTGACCCCTTGCATCTTTTTGTTCTCTTCGAAATATCATAATTTGTTTCTGCTCGGCACACTATTTGTTATGGATTATTAGAAATCAGGTTCTTTTGAGAATGTCACTTTTGCAACATTTTTGTCAGGAAATTGGGAGTTGCCTACTAAGCTGGGTAATGTGGTATACTACAAATTAAATAGAGTTAGCCTTGAATGCATAGGACAGTATCATCAGAACATACATTAAAATTTTAACTTCAAACATTTGTTGCCTGTTTTCCTACTACTCATTTGACAGTCTCTACACTATTTTGGTACATTTGCTCAAAATTCTTATTGGGTGTGTGAAATCGCCATTTTTCTTACGCACTGCCTCATTTGGGTATGGTCATATCAGGACAGGTACCGACTAGTAGTGTAGGGGTGAAAGATCTCCGATTTCGCGGATTTCCGGGATTTTTCAATCCTGCAGCACCATCAACGTATACTAATGTGGTGCAGATGCCACAGTACTATCAGCGTATACTACTATGTGCTTCAAACGCCACAGAACTATCAGCGTATAACAATATATATATGAAACCCGACTTCCAGAAAATGTCCGATTCCCTGACAATGCTAAAAAATATCTGTAATTCCACTTTTTTTCCTGGAGGCCACTTTCATCCCTGGTAGTGAGTCGCTGTGCACCCTCATGGCCAAGTTTATAGTGCTTCCCCACTGGGATACCATGCCACCGGCACCATGCATGAACTGATTTCCTACTCAATCACCTTGTCCTGACACTGAGATAACCAGTCCTTGTCTATCATTAGCTACTCCAAACAAGCTGCCATCAGGGACTCAGTCAGGCTGCATGAAATGTGGCAGGAGTTGGCACTGAACCCCCATGTCTTTTGTGTGGCAGTGATTGGCGTGTTAAACAGTTACTAAAAATATCTACCAATGGCATCTTAATTAGAAGCTTTGATATGGCATTTAGAAATTTCTATGAAAATGTTGCTTTTGTTAGGAGGCATTTAGAAATTTCTATGAAAATGTTACTTTTGTTAGGGTCAATTTGATATATCAGTCGTTTTAAAAGTGGTATATCCATGTCATTCTTTTTCTTGTGAAAAAAAAGCAATCTATATGAAACTTGATTATGTCATTAGTTTGGGTCCTGTATCTGCAATGTTCTATGGCTTTGGCCAATTTCGTTTTTGGATGAGAAAAGCCCTAACAATTATATTGTAAAATGCTCATAACTTTGTAACAAATTATCACATTAAGATACATTTCATACCACTGAAATCAGTGTATAAAGTTCTATGTAACAAAAGTAAAATGCAAACATACATTTAAAAAATCAGCGTAGCCTATCGGTCTAGGCGTACATGAGGTTGCGCACCCATGAGTTTCGCGAAATTTGCCACTTACACTGTTGACGTTGAGCAATGCAGACATGCAGCTTTGAAATGTGCTAGTTTCAGCTCATCTCTTGTTTGAAACATGTTATGTATATTTTCTATGTCAGCGTGACGTCACAGCCCTCCTACTCGCGAAGGCTAAGGCTAAAACAACGCAGTAATTTGTGTTGCAGCAATGCTATGTCTATGCGGAGCATTTATATTGGCAAAATAAATTTTGAAGCTTTCATTGGGTCGATCTTAATGCGCGAATGAAGAGGAAGATCTGGAGTATTTAATTTAACCTAAGAGCAATTTTCTTTGAAAGGATTAAAAACAGATAATAGTAAAAGTTGGGATATTCTGAGTGACTGCCAGTGGTAGCTGTACCGGATCACGGCCTCACAAACTATTTTCGCAAAATAAATTTTTATTGGCTGATAAAAAAAACTGAATGTGAAATTGTAGAGAAAGATCTGAACTATTTAATAGAAATAAAGAGAACTTTGCTCTCAAAGCACCAAAAGGCACAAATTACTATGATAGTTTGGGTAATTTTAGTGTTGTCTCTATCAGTGGCATTTGTTTTACCTTTCGTGCGTTGTGAGTGCAAAAAGTGATCACGTATGCGCAGCCACGGAGGCTAAAGAAACGTGAGGAACTAGGGCGCATGCAGACAGTGCCGTACGTCTAGACCGGCAGGCTACAAATACGGCTCACGTACGGGTAGCCACTGCCTTTAGAAAATCAGACTAGTGTTAGAGCCATAGCCAGTTTTACTTATTTTATTCATGTTTTTATTTCCTATGGTTAATAACATTTGTTGGGTTAGGAAATAGGTAGGGTTAATCAGACATTGGTTATATTTCTTTGAAACAAGTTTTTGTGGACACATTTGGCATTTTCATATTTAGAACAAGATTTGTTTGTTTTTTGTTTTACACCCTAGCCACATCTAAGGTCATATCAGGATGGGTACCGACTTGTGACAGTGCGCACTCATGGTAACTTTATAGTGCTGTCCCACTGGGAAACCAGGCCGCCAGCACCATGATCTGATATCCTGACACTGAGCAGACCAGTCCTTGCCCTGTCCTAATAATGCTGAGCACCTGGCTAGGAAGTGACAAGTATCAATTTTAAAGTCATTGGTTTGACTCAACCAGGGTTTGAACCTATGACCCACCAACATGGGAGACGGACACTCTAACTCGTTCAGCCATCCCGTCTGGTCTTTAGAACAAGAATTACTTATGTCTAATCAATGGTGATGTAAACATCAGTCTGTAAAGTGACTGAAATTGTAGGTTTCTTAGCTCAAAATGCTGAATTATGGAGAGTTGTCTTAAACATATTCATTACATTGCACGCATGCATCCAAATTGATATATTTAAAAAAATTTTTTTTGAATAAGATCAAAAATTTTGCCGTATGCGTATCAGCAAACTCAATGGCCAAGCACCTTTGTTTTTCTCTCGACGCCGTTTTCAGCGCATGCGGTCGGAATGGCGATGTCGTCTATAAGCGATCTCGAAGTTCAAAGCGTGCGATGCCATTTCGGTAATGTCACGGCACATAAACAAAGCCATGCGTCCCTCTTTTTTTAAGTGTACCAGAATTAGCCTATCAATGATGAATGCTTATGGTATTTGAAGTACATGTGATACACTATAAGTGTTGGCTATATTGTCTTCATATTTCTTGGTGTCTTTATGTGGTGGCTGGATTTTTGGCCTTCATCTCTTAACACAACTGAGACAATAAGCAATTAATTTATTATCCCCATTCAAAATAATGCACATAATATAGTTCCAAGAAAAAGTTTCTATGTTGTGTGATATTTAAATGGTCACACAGATGTACACGCAATTGTGCCTGCTTGAAACATAATTAAACTGACTATTTCGGCCAATTCGTTTGATGAGTAGACCAGACACATATTACAAGCTATAACACATTAAATTATATACAAAAATAAGCTTTGCAAGATACACACAGACTACTGTAGGCTGGTAATCAATCAATCAATCAATCAATCAATCACGAGTCTATTGTCCGACAAGAGGTGGCATTAGATTGCACAATGCAGCACATACTGTGACAACTTCATCTAGAATGGGTATCAGAGTAATACTAATAGGCAGTGTTTCTTAAAATTGCGAACCACTTCATCCTTCCAATAGTAGCTATGTGCGAATACCGCCGACGCCGCGAAGCAGTTAGGCAACGACGATAACGCTTGCTCCATTCCGCTGCACGGAGCCGCTTTGTGGTAGGTGTTTCAGGTTGCCAAAAGGAGGATTTTCTAGCTACAATTTAACTTTGTTTTCATGACATAGAGCATAAATTTATCTACATTCTCATTTTTGAATTGTACCAGTATTAGTTTCAAAAGTTGATGCCTTTTGTGTTGTTGTAAATACAGTTTATTCATTGAATAAAGTCTTTTGTCAGCACCGTGGCACTGGGTCTTCCAGCCATGTGACAATACAGTTATTTACATTATATGTAGTCTGATATTGTCACCAGCAGCTAGCTCAAGTCAGCTAAAATAACAATATTAATCATTCCAAGACTTACATATGGTATAGTTTGACAATTCACATAAAAATAATTATATGTTGTATTCATACATACTTAGATAAATACACGTGTATTGATTAGACCGTCACATTACAGAGCGGTTAGGTGCACAGTTTCCCTTCATAGGTTTGTATGACTGTGTTGTGAATTGCATAATTATCATGTTGGAGATAACATTTTGAGACGGAGTGTTAGTAGAATGGTTTGTTTATTCTGTTAGATAGAGTGTGGTTAGCTTGTAAGTTGTAGGGTTATGCTTAAAAGGTTAATAACTCGTGTGTTTTGACTACATGAAGTAGTTTGAGTAAGTAGGTTGTTAGTAATGATGGGATAAACTATGCTTGGAGGATTGTACATTTCAGTCATTTAGTATTAAATTACTGGATTGTATTTTAACGAACAAAATTAGTCAATGAGCACGGAACTTCTAGCATTCATACACAAGCTAAAATCATGAAGAATTCTGAATGACACTGACAAGTGAGTATCTCAGACTCAGTATGACCAAAGACCCTATAATACTAAGATGGCTCACTCCCTATCTCTCCCATGGTAATGTAAATTTTGCAGTGCCACCTTGTGGTGGGTTTGATCAGCCCGGCTGCTGGTTGGTGTTTCACATGTAAACACATACAATTATATTATTCATGAGTTAGGTTAGTATGAATACACATCAATATGAAATTGCCATGAACAAATACACTTCATCGCCATCATCACACATCCATATATATACATTATAATATAGATAGTTATGTCAGAATCTGATAGAGGCGCTGCCGCATACGTGTCGCTTATCTCTTCTATGACTAAGTGTTACCGCGTTGCCCAGAGGCACTGTCAAACGATGTGTTACAAAGTCATTCATAGCTTCTATGCAAATGATTTGTAAGTAAATCTGTTTTTTTTTTAAATGGACCAATCAGAGACGTCATCATCGTGGAATGAGACCTGCCATTTCCGAATGTGAAAATATGACAACATTTCTTCACTGTTCTAAGCTTCAAAGTAGGTATCCCAAGTGAAATTTTGTATGAGTTCGGAGTTTGATATAAATGATTCCATCTGTTAGTATATGCAATTCGAAATACAATGATACTTCATTTGTCAAAATCGGTCAAGTATTAAGGCAAATACAGCCTTTTTAAATTTTACTAACCCTACTTGAAATCGGTCACGCTGCAAAGTCTAAAAGATAGCATTTTTGATGGTCTCCAAAATTTAAAGGGATCACCCAGCTTGCTCCACAAGGCAGAGGCTAAGAGTCCCTGGTCTGTACACAGTGTATATACAGTTACAGGTGCATGGGGTGGCTAGTTTAAAAAAATTAGACCTTCAAACTTGGTAAAAATAGCATTTTCCTTGAATTCACCATTTGTGAAATTAGGCCCCAGAGCACTTTTTCGAGTGCGCTGGTGGTAAAAATTGCCACCCAAATTGATTCTTTTCTAATTATCCCGGGCCTATGGGGTAGTGCTAGTAACTCTATTTTTTTTCAAGGCCCCAAACCATGGGGAACAATTAAAATAAATAGGCTGAAAACACCCGAGAGCCAGTTTTGGCAGGTGATAAAATTTGGTGAAAAACTGGCTTTTTGGAAAAGTTTGAAAAATCACAGAACAAAAACTGTACAATGGAATTGGATGAAATTTTCAGGTGCTATTCATCTTTATCAGATACTTCAATACATCCATAACAACATACATTACAAAACAGTTAAATATTTTATAAGTGAGGAGAAAGAATGCACATTTTACCAAAATCATGAAAAATGTTGAGTTTGAAAAAAATTATAGCTCCCAAAATTAAAACTAAGGAAATGAGCAGTGGAAATGAGGAAGACCAGTTCTCCTGCTTAAACTAATAATGTATCCAAAAACAAATTTTAAAACAAATTTAAAAAAAAAAAGTAAAAAAAAACAAACCATTTTTAGTCATTAAATCGCCGTGCGCATGAGCGCCATAGGTTCGCATGAGCGCTGATAATTATGATTGGACAGGAAATTAAATTCTCTTTAATTCAATACCAACTTTTAATGGTTTTTAAATTATATTTTCAGTAGAAAATAGCACTTAAAATGGAAATTTTTGTAACTTCAAATTTCAATCATTTTTTTTGCATTTTCTCTAAAATTAAAACATATAGAGTTTTATATGAATGGAAAGCTCGGAATCTCACCTATCTAGGGGTATTAGTACCTTTTTCCTGGGTACTTTGATCAACAAATGGCGTTGTTGCACAAATTGGATGTACACTAGCTAATTCTACTAGGGATACCATGACACATCTCCACCTGGGAAATTACATGGTTTGAGAGTGAAAAATGGGAGTTGGTGGTAGTTTATATTTAGCTATATCAGGCTTATTTATTTGAATAATAAAATGAATCCAAGACCAGGTTAAAGGTAAGAGAACAAAGATTGTTTCTGCTGTAATACATTTGTAAAAGTCCTTTGTGGTTTGTTTTGGCAAGGTGTTGAAGTGGAGCATTTTTTGATAGAATTTGGCATATTCAACAAGTAATCAGCCTGGGTTTGGGGTACCTATTCAAAGTCATGTGAGTATTGTGATTTTGGTATTGTAATGTACAAGTTCGGTAAGATTAGTTTATGATCTTTCCAGTGATAGGTACATCAAATCCCGCTTGGGATGCTGGGGTATATCTGTCTCCACTGCAGCATCTGAACTCAGTGACCTGGTTTCTATATGCCTATATTCAGAGGTTCAGTGTAAAACCATTCACAAATACTATGCAAATGTTTTGCCATACATGATGTCATCACAGTTGACCAATCACAACCTTGTTTACATCTGGGGAAGATTCTAGTGCATTCTGGGATACCTTTCATGGCTTTACAAGCTGTTGAAGTCAACCACTGTTGAAAAAGTCATCGAACAGATAAGTAACGTTACCAAACTCTTCTAATACTCTGTCAATCCTAAATAGTTAGTTATTTATCTTTCATTTGACACCTATATTGTGTATTTCTGTCATTTCGGAGAGACACTAGAGCACTTTTGAACACATGTTTAAATCGGCCACGGTGGCAGCTCAACACTAGCTGCTCGCGCTAAATGTCGCGCAATGCTATGTCTATGTGGAGCATTTATTTTTGCAAAATATATTAAAAAGCTTTCATTGGGTCCATTAAAAGTGCTATAACTTTGTCCCCTATTAAGATATTTTTTAAATTACAACAGATTTGAGTTTGTCTTAGCAAGGTCTGTTGAAATGAAAGAGCTTCAATTTAGACTGTTATTTGAAATTGTATCTGATATACCTAATATAGAACAGCCAGCGCTCCAAGTGGTGGGTTTGATCATTTTGATTACACAGTACAGGCTGAGTGAGATTTCTTAGTATTATAGGGTCTTTGACTTATTTATGACACATTATTGGGGGCATTCGACTGGGCCTCTATCCGAATATCAAAATATTTCCGAACAAATTCCTATTCGACTGGGACCGGAGGTGGGTTCATATACCGATGATTCGGATGTGTGTATGTGTCTCCATCCGTAAATCTTGCGGATAGAAAGGGCTCAGTCGAATGCCCCCATTGACACTTGAGTTGACAGTGACTAGTCTCATAAGTCTGAGTGAGTAATTGTGACGGTACTATCAATGATACTACTACTAGTATTACTAATATGACGCTTACCGACAGAATAACATTGGTTCAAACGGAAAAAAAGAAACATCCGCTTTATTCTTGAGTTTAAAATAACATAACATGATAATTTATATACAACCGCCGAACTATAGCCAAAATAACCACGTGTTATGTGGCAAAGCAGGGCCATAACACCCGACACATCTCACATTTTCCTATCTAATTCGGCAAATAACAACAAATATACATATATTTCACGAACGTAATATTCTGTCTACACATTGATAATCATTGTTCACTTTCATTCCTAACATTTTGGCAGTGCAAATGGTAGATAACTGAGAAATACGGATCCGAACTTACAGTGCTTGATGCCAATGAGAGATTTCGACGAGAAAGGGAATTGGTCGGGGTTTACACGTGACAAGTCAGAGAGTTGGGCACACTGGAGTATTCTACATCAGACACCAAATGTGGAACAAAACGTGGGTCGATGCAGTGTGAATATGCAGAGAGCGAGACATCTATATATTGTTCGTCGCGTATACACTTAATAGACTACATCACCGTTCCAGCGGCGCGGTGCATTGTGGGATGCATCAGAGCAAAACAAACCCGCGAGAAGCACATGGCACATGCTAATATACTGGGTGCAGCTATGAAATGTGCTAGTTTCAGCTCATCTCATCTCTTCTTTGAAACATAGAATACCAACTAAAAAAATATATATAATACATTCAGATATTAATCCTTTATCCAGCATTGCTTTTACATCAATATAATCAGCACATCTTATGCCATGTGCATTTAGATTTAGACAAATCTAGGCACTCAGACTAGTCTTAGAGCCATAGCCAGAGTCAGTTTTATTTATTTTATTCACGTTTTTATTTATATTCTATGGTTAATGCGAAATTCTTACTGATGGAGTCATAACCATTTTAGGATGTATTTACCATAGCCCATCTAGCAGTGAACAAAACAATAATGCTCTTCTAGAATTAGTCAATGAGGTAAATGAAATGAAACATGATAACCTGGTTATCGTTGGGGATTTTAACTTAAAAGAAATTGACTGGGCCACTGGCATCTACATTGCCGTGATGACCATTATGCGCGGATTATTTTCGACCACCTAAATGACTGTTTCCTACAATAATTTATTCAGGAACCAACCAGGTTCCGAGGAAATGAGACCCCAAATCCCTTGGACTGGGTCATTTCCAATAAGGATAATCTTATAGATAACATCAGAATAGGTGCCCCGATCGGGAAGAGTGACCATGCTGTCATATCCTTCAAAATTGATGTTGAAACAGAAAATGAGACCATCCCACTAAGATACTCATATTATAGAGGGGATTACATTGCCATGAGTAATGATATCAGGTCCCAAGGCTTCCTAAATAAATTTAAGGGGAAAAATTTGCAAGAATGCTGGGACCTGTTTCAAAATGTGTTATCAGGTGCTATCAAAAGGCACGTACCACTAAGAAAATTCACAACCAGGAAACAACCTCCTTGGTACTCCAGAGATATTACCACTGCCAGTAAATTGAAAAACAAAGCATGGAATGTCTACTTTAATAAGACATTGGAAAATTGGGAAAAATACACTGTCGCTAGGAATGCCGCAAATGAAATTGTCAGTGAACACAAAGAGACTTTTGAGGACAAAATTGTCCAAGACATTAAGAATAACCCGAAAGATTTCTGGAGTTATGCTTCACATAAATAAAAAAATGGCAATAGCATACCAGCTCTAGCCAATAGTGACAACGAACTAATCGTAGACGATGAAGGCAAAGCTGAACTACTCAATGAGTTCTTCGTCAGTGTGTTTACCAATGAAAATACGGATAATATCCCACCCTCTCCAGATTCAGGAGTCACAGAATTCATCAGTGACGTTGATATAACAGATGGTAAAGTAGAAAAATTTATTGAAAAACTAAATGTCTCCAAAGCACCTGGGCCTGATGGGATCCATGCAAAAATCATCAAAAAGTGTTCTGAACAAATTGGACCTATTTTGACATCTCTATTCCGTAAAAGCCTATTTGAAAGGAAAATACCCAAACAATGGAAAGATGCTGATGTCAAACCCCTGCATAAAAAGGGACCAAAACGCCTGGCATCAAATTATAGACCCGTGAGTTTAACCTACCTATGTTTTTGTTGACACATTTGACATTTTAATATTTAGAACAAGAATTACTTCTGGCTAATCAATGGTGATGTAAACATCAGCCTGTAAAGTGAGTGAAGTTGTACCTTAAACATATTCATTATATTATTATATTGCATCCTTCCGTCCATGTTTGCGCCAAATAAGCGAGTTCAGCATCTCGGGCACGTGGTGGTTGATGGGAAGTTATCGGGATAAACAAACCCACGTGCTTGACTCAGCCTGGCGGTACGCGCAGTGCATAGCGTATTTTATTCAAAATTAATAGAAATGCAGAACCCTAACCATATAAATTTAATATAATCTATTCGTTGAATATGTTTTCTATATGTGTTCCAAGCGGTTTGTCTCTAGGTGGTGTGGTTTTGGAGATATTTCACTTTGTCTGTAAGAAGTTTGCTCACGGCCATTGACAATGCACTGAGTTTGCCGGGACGCGCAGTACAAACCGTTTATTTTATTCAAAATTAGTAGAAATCCAGAACCCTGACTTTATCAATTTAATATAATCTTCTTGGTAAACATGTTTTCTATATGTGTACCAAGCGATTTGTTTCTAGGTGGTATGATTTTAGAGATTTTTCACTTTTTCTGTAAGAAGATTGCTCAAGGCCATTGAGTTTGCTGGTACACACAGTGCGAAACGTTAGTTTTATTCAAAATTTATAGAAACCCAGAACCCTAACCATATCAACTTAATACAATCTTCTTGGTAAACATGTTTTCTATATGTCTACCAAGCGATTTGTCTCTAGGTGGTGTAGTTTTAGAGATATTTCACTTTTTCTGTAAGAAGATTGCTCACGGCCATAGGTGCAATGCAAAACGTGGCTTTGTTTATCCTGACAGCGACGACCGGAAGTCGGCCTCGCACATGCGCGCGGTCAATGCTGAACTCGCTTATTGTTATGTATTTCTATTTATTTTGAATAAAATGCCGGTTTTGCCCTATATAGGGTATTCACGTGATGTCATCAACCGGATGCGCGGCCATTGTGGCGATATCAAACAGTAAACAACCCATAGAGTTTGCCTGTACACACAGTTCAAAACGTCTATTTCATTCAAAATTAATAGAAATCCAGAACCCTACCCTTATAAATTTAATATAATCTATTCGTTCAATATGTTTTCTATATGTGTACCAAACGATTTATTTTTAGGCAGTGTGGTTTTAGAGATATTTCACTTTTTCTGTATGAAGATTGCTCCCGACCATTGGCAATGCATCGAGTTTGCCGGTGTGGCCGTCTCAGCTGCCACAAGGCTGATTTGCCAAATGTCGCTTCTGCGCATGCGTCAGAATCCAACAGCGTCGTCTGCGCATGCGTCAAAACTGAGCCAGTCTCAAATATTTGGATACAGCCGTTTGAAGAAATGAAATGTGACGAGGACATATAAGTCCTGTGAACGATTGGTTCAGTCTTATTAAAAAATATGAAATATGAATTCGGCTGTGTCATGTTTGTCTGAGTGTGGTGAATTTTGTTCCCGAGATAGTCAAAATATTTTTTTTTTTTTAAAAGGCCCCTCCCCCCAACCTTGTGGCAGCTGAGACGGCCACAATCTGCAGTCTCCATTCGTCACTCGAATCCGCGCATGTGCATAAACGACATTTGGCAAATCAGCCTTGTGGCAGCTGAGACGGCCACACCGGTACGCACAGTTGCCCTATCCTAGTAATGCTGACTACCAAGCTAGGAAGTGAGAAGTATCAATTTTCTAAGTTGTTCGTTTGACTCGCCTGGGTTTAGAATTCTCAACCTTCCACACAATAACTTTACTACTCTACTGATTCAGCCGCTAGATGTGTTTTGCTTTAAAGTTTCATGGTCCGATGAAATATATACTTTTCAAAAGGAAAGTACTTATCTACATTTGATTCATTATACCCAACTTAGATATTGGTGTATTAACTACTAATTTGGGACAGCATATAGAGGGAGTGCACATGACGTCAGTGGTTAGCCATCTTGGATTACACTTAAAGTTGCATGGTCCGATTAAATATAATTTTGTCAAAATTGAAATAACTACCTACATTTGATCCTATATATCCAACTTAGATACTGGTGTATTAAAGTTGCATGGTCCGATAAAATAGTTATATTTCAAAACCAAAGCTCTTATTTACATTTGTTTTTATATATATCCAACTTAGATATTGGTGCATTAACTAGTGATTTGGGACAGCATATGCAGAATAATCAATGGATTTATTACCTCATCTATGTGGATACCTATTTTGAGAAAGCCATAGACCCCTTTCATTGTTTGTAAAAATAGTGTATGCACGCGCATCTTGGCTGCAGAACGAATGCACACTGCCACTGAGTTTGTCAGTTTTATTCAAAATTAAAAGAAATCCAGAACCCTAACCGTATCAATTTAATATAATCTATTTGGTAAACATGTTTTCTATGTGTATTCCAATCAGTTTGT
The DNA here is from genome assembly GCA_030323885.1 of Branchipolynoe longqiensis. NCBI lineage: Eukaryota > Metazoa > Annelida > Polychaeta > Phyllodocida > Polynoidae > Branchipolynoe > Branchipolynoe longqiensis. Next base: position 63,584,537 of record CM059192.1, on the reverse strand, counting down.
TTCTAGGTGTTGTCATTTTAGAGATATTTAACTTTTTCTGTCTGAAGATTGCTCTCTGCCATTGACAATGCATTGAGTATGCCGGTACGCGCAGAGCAAAACGTCAGTTTTATTTAAATTTATAGAAATCCAGAACCCTAATCGTATAAATTAGCCATTGAGTTTGCAGTGTGACAGTGTGTTATTATTGTGGTTACTATCGCCACAATGGCCACACTTCCGCTTAGCGTGATGTCAGTGCATACCCTATATGCGTATCATCAAACTCAATGGCAGTATGCCTTTGCTTTCCTTATAAGCATATTCAGCGCTCTACGGAACGACCCAACCAGCCACGGCTGCGACCCAACCAGCCATGGCTGCAACCCAACCAGCCACGGCTGCGGCCCAACCAGCCACGGTTGAACTCGTTTGAACTTGTTTCCGCTACAAAGGTATTCGGGGTCAGCGAGTGGTTAATAATATATCAAAACAAATACTCGCTGCCATAGAATTTTTACTCAAAATTAAAAGAAATAAAGAACAATTTGGCATAAACATGGTGCACAAATGCAATATTATTACTTTATTCCACCGAAACGATGGTTGTATAACATATTGCAAATGGCGGCCCCCATAAGGGGCGGCCATTTGCAATTGAAAAGAACAGCTCTCATTGGCTAAAATTATGGAAAGATCACATTATTTCCTCTAGATATATACATACCTTGTATATACGTCGTATATATATGACATATATACTATTACTAGCGCGCATATACTAGTAATGCATATATTTTATATATGACTAGTATATACATCATACATATGATATACACATGGTGTATATATATATATATATATATATATATATATATATATATATATATATATATATATATATATATATATATATAGATTAGTTAGACGAATCTTACCTGGGTATAGATGATGGATAACTATTGTTTTACCGAGGTAGGAGCCTCGGATAGACGTGGGCGAGGGAGAAGGAAGCACATCCGGGTCCAGCAATCTTTACCTACTAATTCAGGATAAAAATGATTCTAATAAACAAAAACTATGGTCATCTGACCTAATCTTGGTACAAGTGATTGAATAGACGTGGAAGGGCGTGGTGGGTGGGCCCTCGCCCACGTCTATCCGAGGCTCCTACCTCGGTAAAACAATAGTTATCCATCATCTATACCCAGGTAAGATTCATCTAACTAATCTATTTTACCTCGGTATACCGCCTCTGGCTAGCCGCAGGCTAGGGAGACCTTTACGTAATATCATTTTTATCCTGATATTCCTGTTTGTTATTATTATTCTATTATTAAGTCTTATTTATGTATGTGGAGTACAATTGGTATGACAATAAAGCGAAAACTTGACTTTGTCTCACCTTTCTCTTTTAGTTGGTTAGTAGCCTCTGTGCTATAGGTTGAGGCTTCTCTAGTCGCTTGTGATAATGTTTTGCAAACGATCTAGCGGTTTTCCATCCTGCGTGAGCCAGGATCCGCTTCACGGAGATGCCTAGTAATCTGGCCTTAGAGACCATCGCACCACGTGTAGAGTGCGATGAATATCTGTTTGTGTTGACTCCTGAAAGTTTTAACACAGTCATGGTCCATCTGGCGAGGGTGTCCCTCGAAATGCCCTTGTGTGGCTTAATAAAGCTCACCAAAAGCTGCCTTGAGTTTCTTATTGTTATTGTCTTGGATATATATGTCCGTATTGCGGAGACTACACATAATTTTTGATCCTCTGTGAAACTAGTGACACTGATTGTCGACAGGGGATCACCTAAACGATTTGATTTCAACAAAGTAGTTAAATCAAACGTTGCTTCCTTGTTATCGATTTCAAGACCATTGAGGGACAGGGCGACTATAGTTTGGCCCCTGTGTCCTGTAACCAGCAGAAGAAGCAATGCTACTTTGAACCCTAATAGCTTAACGTCCATGAACTTATTCTCTGGCCATTCTTTGAAGAGTTTAAACACAAGAGAGACATCCCAAAACCTATTATATTTGGGTTTGGGAGGGTTCCTCTGATAAATTGATCGTATGATCCAGCAAATAACATGGTGTTTACCCATTGTTTCTCCATTAATCCTAGGTAGGATTATTGACAGCGCACATCTAGCTGCATTGATAGCGCCATATCCTAAACCTTCATCTTCTAAGAAACGTAGGAATCGTCCTACCTGGGATATTGTCGGGTTCATTGGCTTAACTTTCTTAAGTAAGCAATATATACCCCATTTCTTTAAATAGGTTGTATACATTTTCACAGTTCCCTTCCTCCACGCGTGAGATACCAACCGTTGTTGTGTAATCTTGTCCAAGCCGACTTGTTCCAAGTACTTATTTAAAAAAGGAATGCTACCAAAGGAGTCGTCGACACGTTTCCGTGGCGCGCTAATGGACCCTGATGTTTCAGGTTTCCTCGGTATCTTGGGAAGCGTAGGCTGCTTTTGGCCGTCGCGACTAATCTCACTAGCCACGGTTGAGTGTCCCATTCGGGGACGATGAGGATGGCGTGTGTTTGTTCCATTTGTATCTTTCTGGCGACTTTGCTAATAATGGTAAAAGGGGGGAAAATGTAAAAGAAATGAGTTTGCCAATTTAGCGAGAAGGCATCTATGTGCCATGCATTTGGTTCGGGGTGCCACGAAACATATTTGTCCAGTTTAAAGTTATTACGTGAAGCAAATAAATCTATATCCGGCCAGCCCCATATCTTACAGATCTCTTTGAAAATTGATGGGTTTAGTGACCACTCTAAGTGGTCATGGAAAAGGCGACTCATCTTGTCTGCAAGACAATTCTGCGTACCGGGTATGTGTGTTATTGTTAACCAAACCTCAAACCTTTGAGCCCAATTCCAAATGAGTAGTGCCATTTCGTTACACTTTATTGATTTTGTACCTCCCATATTTCTGACATAAGCCATCGCCGTGGTGTTATCCGTAAGGATACGTACATTATTTTTCGGTACTTTAACAAGGCTGGTTAAACCTAAGTAAATGGCTCTTAATTCTAAAACATTAATATGATCGGGAATTTCCGATTCTAGCCATCTTCCTCCCGTTGCTACATCATTTCGATGTGCCCCCCAACCTTGCAGTGACGCGTCAGTTGTAGCCGTAGTATTGGGCTCACCCATTCTAATGGGATTGGGAGAGTTATCAAAATGACTTAGCCACCAAGAAATGTTGGCTAGTCCGTTCTCAGAGATAAACATTTTCTTTTCAAAATTACCCTTTGCTCGGGCCAAAGCTAGATTTTTATCAATTTCCAGGGACTTCACATGTGCGGCCCCATATAAAATAGCAGGGCTGTACGAAACCATTATATCGATTAACACGGCGACCTCTCTTATCTTTGGCCTAGAAGTGTCTAACAGCTGTATCGCTGTGTCCCGAAACTTATCTTTCTTTTGTTGTGTAAGTGACACGGTCATAGCCGTCGTGTTTAAAATGAAACCTAGACACTTAAGCTCCTTAGTAGGAGAAAAAACGGATTTCTTATGATGTATGAAGAAACCCAAGTTTGAGAAAAGTTGACATAAATCGTGAACGGCGAGCTCGCATTGTGTGAAAGATTGTCCCATAATGAAAGAATCATCAATGTATGGAAACATACAATGACCAAGTTTTGCCATTTGTGAAAAAAACTGTTTCAACAACTTAGTAAAAAGGCGTGGTGCACACGCCAAACCATTTGGTAGGCAGGTAAATTCAAAAAGCTGCCCATTCCAGACAAATCTTAAATATTTGCGATGTACCTCCTGAATAGGAACGGTATAGTACGCATCTCTTAAATCTACACTCGCTAGCCAACACTCTGGGGTAATCAAATCGCGAGCTGTTTCTAAGGAAAACATTTTGAAATGTTTGTATTCAATGATTTCATTTAATTTAGTTAAATCTAAGATCATTCTTATGGTCCCATCTGGTTTAGGAGTGGAGAAAATATTTGAAATGAATTCACCTTCAGTATGTTTAACTCTTTTGACGATGCCTTTGGCTTCAAAAAGCATAACCTGTTCATTTATTTGAAATCTTTCTTGCGAATTGAATTTATATGGAAAAGGTGCTCTTTTCTGGACAGGTAATTGTGTGAAAGGAATTTGAAGGCCTTTAACAATACTAAGAACCTCTGGGTTTGTGGTTAATCGTTGCCATTGATGTAAATAATTAACAATGTTGCCCGCTTGAAAATTGCTTACGTCAGTCTGTGTTTCCTCTGTGACCATTTCAGGGCCAGGAGGCTGAACAGTTTGTGTGGCGTTCTCTACTTGTTCCCTGGTTTGGGGAACTGTGGCTTGGGAACAAACTCCCTTTTGTAACCGCGGTTGTCGTTCCAGTTTGAGGGTTGTCTGTCGCCTCGACCTCTTCCCCTGTGGGTGAATCCGAAGGATGGTCCGCCCCTGAACGGCCTTCCTCCTTGGCGGAAGCGAAAATCCGTCCGGCTTCGTCTGAACCCGAGTGGGTTTTGGAATTTACGGCCTTTTAGTTCCGTGTTCTTGGCACTCTTATTGTCCACCTCTACTTGCTTGTACAGGTAGGCCAGCTGACCCCCGAACATCTTGGACTTGTCCAGAGGTTTGCCTTTGATGGGGGTAGGTCACGAATACACTGTGTATTCCTTGCCGTCATGATCCGTCATTTTCTTTGACCGGGCGACTTCTTTGCCCGCGTCGGTAGTGACGGATTTGAACACGTTTTCGAACCTGCGATGTGTCATGTAGTTACTCGCCGCAGCAAGCAAGGCAATGCCCCTGTCCATCACACGAGCCAAGGACGAGAACTTATTCTCGGTTTGCATGCGGTTAGCGACCGGGATGATGGAAGTCAAGGACCCCAAAACTGCCTTATGGATTAAAGTTTCATAGCGGCGATGTTCGTCTGACAGATGGATGCCAGCATCCATCTCCTTACAGACGGTAGCGGGGATACCTTTGATGCCGGAGATCTGTTCGGTCAATTTGTTAATGACCTCAGCTGGTTTGAATGTGGTAAAATGGCCAATGACCGTTTTCCTCATCATGGATGTAGTACAAACCTTCTTTGCCTTCTTTTTGACAATTTTCTTCCCAACCGTAGCGCCTATTTTGGCGTAAACCCCAGCGTGTTCCGTATCGGAATCTGACTCTGTGGAAGAGGAGTCGTCTGACGAGTCCGAGGACGACTCTTTCTTTTTCTTTTTCTTTTTCTTCGACTTCTTAGAGCGTTTAGCGTTAGCCTCCTTGGTGAACTCATCACCCGAGCTGCTAACTGTGCGGCGTTTCTTGCCGCGCGCTTTCGGTTTCGGAACCTCAGAGGCCGAAACCGTGTCTTCCTCGTCGTCGGAAAAGTCTTCCCAATCCTCATCAGGGATTTGGGAAGGGGCCGCAAAGGAAAGAGCCTGGAATTGGCGCATCTTTTCCTCCATCATAGTTGCCATCTTTGCCTCCCATTCGTTGGGTTGAGGTGGCTGGTCACTGTCCCGGTCGGACGTCTGGGCCCCGGGCTGTGGGGACGGCGGAGCCGTAGCCGCTGGTGACGAATCGTAATCCGGAGGGGCAATGCCCACGGCTGCCGCGGGCGGCTTATTCCGCCGAGTGGCCATCGGCTTCTGTAACGACAAAGGTGTTACTTAAACCGGAATCATCTCAACTACACAAAGTGTAACCAGTAAACTGGGTTGAGGTAATAGGTACAGAATTACGTGTATTAGAACGTTTCAGTACAGGCGTGAAGCTAAAGTTTGCCGTAGGTGCATGGTAACGAAACCAACCAAACGGGGGGGATCGATCCTTAGATCGCCCACTCTCTCTATTCTGTACACTTCTCCCACCCGCGGCTACGACGCCAGCAAGTTGGAGAAAATATTACGAAACTCGGAGGTTCGCCTTAAAACCGGTCTGGGGTGTCTATAAAAAACACCCAGAAGCATCCCCAACAACATCCTCTATTCAGGATCCGGGAGAATTTTCTTAGGAAATGAGCAACTCGGGTTACCATTTCTCCCTGTCTCAAAAACAGGTGTCGATAGAACAAAGGACTATCGGTTTCGTTCGTGCCAGCGGCACCCAGTGTTCTATCCTCAAGTAAAAAACACGTACAAAGTCCAAAAGGGACCTGAGAAAGTTCTGAACTTTCATAATGTGATGCTATAATGCATCATAAACAATTTAACCTAAGAATCCATTACTTACTTTGTGAATAAGTAGTCTTAGTAGATAAATCCTGTTGGAGCAACTCACAAACGTCCTCCCGTTGTGAGTCACTTATGCTAATTGCTGGATCCGGATGTGCTTCCTTCTCCCTAGCCTGCGGCTAGCCAGAGGCGGTATACCGAGGTAAAATATATATATATATATATACACACACATACACAATCACACACCTTGTATATATGACATCGTATATACAAACAGTCTGAACTGAGAAAAGTAACTATGTGTGGTCTCTGTGGCCTCGTGGTTATGGTGTTGAACTTGTAATCTGAATTTGTTTGGTGTTGTGGGTTCAACCCCCATGTAGTTCACTGCTTTTTACATTCAACAACAAAAAAACTGTTATTGTTCATATGTGTTTCTGATTGAATGATGCAATGCACATACATAAATAAATAAGTAAATAAATAAATAAATGGGGCCGCTGTCATTGGTTATTTTGCATTCCCTAATTAAGGTCTGCTTGATCCACCTACCGAATGACATACTGGCATCAATGAACCAAAAACAATTAGTTGGAGCAGCCTTCATTGACTTTAGTAAAGCTTTCGACACGGTAGACCATAATATATTACTATAAAAACTCAAAACAATGGGCATCAAATCCAACACTATGAATTGGATCAAATGCTACCTAAGCAACAGACAAAAAAAAACAACAACAAAAACAATACACTATCAGACAACCAACCTAGCTGTCACATGTGGTGTACCCCAAGGGTCAGTGCTAGGGCCACTGCTCTTTATCACCTACATAAACGACCTTGAAAAATGGCTGCAAACTGAATGCCTCCAACTATATGCGGATGACACAGTCATATATGCAAAGGGCACCACAGAAGAGGAGGTAATAACTAAGCTAAATAAACTCCTACTAAAACTGGACGAATGGTGCGAGTCCAATAAAATAACCATCAATGCAAGCAAATCAAAAACAGTAATCTTCTCGCATAAACAAACACCAGAAAGAAACCTACACTATAAGCTAGGACACCAAATATTAGAAAATGTAGACCACTATAAATACCTAGGCCTTGAATTCGAGAGCCAACTAAACTACAACCTATTATAGTATTACTGGGTTACTCGGCCGCTCAGAGCCCCAAATAACACCATAAAACTCTTCCCCTTCATTTCACCTGTGATGCCTCCCTTAATCAACCCTTAATCAAATCCATCAACAACTCATGATGCGCGAAAAGGAAGAAAGCAAGGCGGATGTGGAAAAAGAGGCGTTTATTGGGACGCCTCCGGCTGAAACATGACAAAATACAGTGAGAGAAATAAACATAACAAAATACAGTGAGCAGCTCATGAGGAGCAGGAGAGCAATAGAAAATAACTAAGTATAAGGCCCAGGGGCAAAGTCAGAGTTCGATCTCCTATGAGTTCATGTGAGGGGGGGGGGGGGGGCGCCGAGGAGCCCTCCACCAGCTGAAAGAGAGAGGAGGGTTTAAAAGAGAGTTGGGTGGGTGGGTGGAAGAGAAAAGGCAGAGCGTCGAGGAGGCTTCGAAGGCGAGTGACTGAGGGAGGCCGGCGGGCGGCCTTATAAGGGAAAGCAGGGGGGCGATGGCAAGGGAGGTGTGAAAGCAGCGAGGCCGGGGGAGGGCGAGGGAGAAAGCTGAGAGGCGGACGTCGAGGGAGGCGCGAATGCTGCGCGACAGCCCGGGGGGGGGAGGGTCTCTTCCTCTCCACGCATCAAGCGCAATGCTCGCATTACGACCGATGCGCGAAAAGGAAGAAAGCAAGGCGGGTGTGGAAAAAGAGGCGTTTATTGGGACGCCTCCGGCAGAAACATGACAAAATACAGTGAGAGAAATAAACATAACAAAATACAGTGAGCAGCTCATGAGGAGGAGGAGAGCAATAGAAAATAACTAAGTATAAGGCCCAGGGGCAAAGTCAGAGTTCGATCTCCTATGAGTTCATGTAAGGGGGGGGGCGCCGAGGAGCCCTCCACCAAGGCGTGGGAGAGGGCTCGAGGCGCGCCCGAGGGGGCGAGGCGACGCACGTATGAATGCACCGCCTCAGAGGTCCAGGTCCCCTGGGCCATGATCTGCTCGAGGGGCACCCCGGCGCGCTGTCAGGCTTGCGCGGCGCCTCGGCGGAGGCTGTGGAGAGTGTAGGTCTCGGGGGCCGGCACCCCCTGGGCCTGCAGGGCGCCCCTCAGGAGTGCAGTGAGGGAGCGCGGGTCGAGGGGCCGGCCGGAGGGCATGATGAAGGCCGGCGCGTCAGGAGGCGCCGGGGACTGGGCGAGGGCACTGTGCCAGGCCGAGACGGGGCAGAGGGTCGAGCCCGGGGTGGCAGGCACGAAGAGGGCGACCGCGCCCGAGGGGCCGGAGATGGTCTTGGAGCTCCTGATGAGAAGCCGGAGGCCCCCGGGCGCGGGCGGACATCAGCACGGGTGAGGGTATGGGGGCCGCCCCAACCCTCGGGGCTCGGGGCTAGAAGGTTCGACTGCCGGAGCATCCCGAAGTACCCGAGGAGGAGGGCGGCCCGAGGCACGAGGGAGGCAGGGCCCGCTCGCGTGAGGTGGGCGATGGCGAGAGCAAGGTGATGGGGCGTGAGGGGAGGGGCCTGGCGCGGGACGTGCGTGGAGGTGCGTTAGTCAGGCTTATCTGGCTGCGCACCGAGGTGTGCTCCCAGGCCATGGTGCTCCGGATCCCAGACTCTAAGCTGGCAGTGGTGATCGAGGAGTGCAACCGCTGGCTCACCCGGCCCTCACTCACCAGGAAAACCCTCCGGCAATTAGTCGGCAGGCTGGCCCACAATAGCACCTGCTTTCCCCTGCCCATTAAGCTTATGTGGCGCATTCTCCACAGCTTGCGCTGCCTTCCCCCACTGGGAGTGGCGGAGGACATCGACCTGTGGAAGGACGTGCACTGGTTCCGGAGGTATGCCGTGGAGGGGAATGGCATCCATTTCCTCCCTCCCCCAGCCAGACCAGTGTGGACCATTGAGTGTGACTCCTGCTTAATCGGGAGAGGGGTGTTCTCCCCGGAGTGCTGTGTCTCGGAGGCCTACGACTCGGACATGAGGACCAGACGGGATGACCGAATGAGTTGAGCGTCCCTCTCCTGTTTTGGGAGATCGGGGGATCAGAACCCATAGCTTTGTGGGTTCAAATCCTGGTCGATTCAAACCAATGACTTGAAAATTGATACTTGTCACTTCCTACCCTGGCGCTCGGCATTAATAGGATAGGGCAAGGAGTGGTTTGCTCAGTATCAGGATAATGTGACTGAGTGGGATATCAGATCATGGTGCCAGCAACCTGATTTCCTCAGTGGGGCAACACTATAAAGTCGCCATGAGTACGCACTGTCACAAGTCGGTACCCGTCCTGATATGACCTTAGATGTTGCAAGGACATAAAACAACAACTCGGACATGATAGACTCATGCCCGACCATTCACAAACTCGAGGCATTCAACCTGGTGGTGACAGTCCTGACTCTGCCTCTGTGTCACCACTGGCCTCGAGATCATAGTGAACACTGACAATGCCGCCTCGGCCCACGCACTCGAATCTGGCCGTGCGACTGACCTCATGCTCAGGGCGTGTGCCCGCGAGCTCTGGTTGATCGCAGCCCTGGGATCGTTTTCCATCACAGTCCACCACAAACCCGATGTCGAGCTGGTCCTGGTGGACTCTGTGAGCCGTGCACACCCTTCTCGGACTGCCCTTGACATGGTTCGCGAACAGTGTCGCATAAGGTCCCTTGCTTGCATTTGGGTCCACCACTCCCCCCACATTGTTTACCCATGAACTCTGACATACTTCCAGATCACGACTGGTGGGACAGGATAAGTTTCCCCCTGGGAAAGTTCCCCCCCTCCTAGGGGCAAGTTGTCCGTGGACAAGTTCCCCCCCCCCTAGGGTATATACCCCCCCCCCCCCCACCAACCTGGAATATTGATTACTGGGTTTTCAAATTTCACATGATAAAACATGTCTTATTTACATAGATGCAGCAATTATTTTCTCTATTTTATAGTCTACAATTTTAGGGTTGCTGAACTGGTCATATATGAATATATTTGCACATACTGTTTCTAAAAATAGTGAATTAACTGTCTGTCAGATAGTCTCTAGTACCACTATAATTGGCACACTAGAAGATAGAGCAGTATAAAATTCATATTATAAGTAAAATGTGAAGAAGTGCAAGTTACCCGGATCATTGGAATATTATTGTACCCTATTGCAATTATTATGTATGTAAGAACATTATTTCCAAAGATTCCAGGGCGGGGAGAAGTTACCCTAGGATATGCCCCCCCCCCCCCCCAGGGGAAGGAGGTTGTCCAGGTGGGGGGGGGGGGAGGGAGTTATTCCAGATAAGTTGCCCCCTGGACAAGTTCCCCTGCCCCGGAGTAGCTTATCCTAGGATAAGTTGTGTCCCACCTGGATAAGTTGGCCCCCACCTTCACATTGTGCCCCCACCCACATTCAAGTTGGCCTTTCAAACCTCTACATAGATGCAGTAATTATTTTGTCTTATAGTCTAAAATTCTAGGTAGACTGAACTGGTCATATCTTCACCTATAATTGGCACATCAACAAAATTATTTCAACATTTTAAAGAAAGTCCAACTTTAAAATATGTACTATATTTAAACAAATTGGCCCATAATTTCCGAATTGTGGTTGATCCGGCAGGGGAAGCCCGGGACGCTCCCCTTGCCCGCGCAAGCGCCCTGCCCTCCCCCCTGCCTTCCTCTGACCTGAATTCGGGCTCCAGCAAGACACCGAGCTTGTTCTTTTATGATTCCCGTCTCCAGCCACGCACTCCTAGGATCCTTAGCATCGCAGGAGAGAAATATTAAAAAGGCACCCGCGTTAAATAAGTATGCAGAGGACTCGACGCGCCACGGTGCAGAGAGGTAGGCCGGCGAAGCGAGCAACACGGAGACCGCCAACATCCCCGCGAGTCGATCAGAGCGACTTGGACGGCTCGCAAGATGGCGGCGCATCCCGGCAGCCCCCCACGCCACCCACGCCGCCGGCGAGACAGTCTGCCCACCCCAAGAAGCCCTCAGCGAAGGCCAAGCAGGCGGACGGCATGGTGAGGATGCAGGCATCGATCGACGCGATAGAGAAGTGATGGTCGAAGCTGGAGAAACACGCCGCAAGCCAGAGACAAGAAATGGCGACTCAGAGACAGGAGATAGCGGCGTAGAGCAGGGTGCTCGCGGAAGCCACCGCCGCCCTGACCGCCGCCGCCGCGAAGGCGAGCCGGGAGGGACGTGACCGTTCCTCCTCGCTTCCCCGTGCCTCCCCACGCTGCCCCAGGGTCGAATCGCCCCCAAGCTACCGAAGCAGCAGGGCCAGAACACTCTCTCCAGCCTCTCCGAGCCCCGCCCCCGCGCCAAGACGGGAGTGAGCCTTAGCACCAAGCGGCGACGGACGGTACAGAAGCCTGATGAGCGACTGGTCGTCCCCCTCTCCGCCCCCGCGCCCCCGCAGCAGGCGCCACCGCGAGGACGCCCCGGCCCACTGCCCTCGCACCTCCGAGCACCGACAACACGACCAGGACGCGTACAAAAGGGGCGCCCAGTCGTCGGCCGAGGAGGCGGTGCGCCTCATCGTCGCAGCGGCGGACGGCAAGGCGACAAGTAGGAAAAAAGGTATTCCTGCTAAATATCTCTTCCCATACGACCTGGTAGAGAGGGGGGATGAGGGCAAAGCAATTAAAAAGGGGGAGGCGACCCGGGAGGAATACACCCTGGGCCTGAAGCGCCTCCAGTACCAATGCGTGTTCCCATCATCGGCCTTGGAAGCGTTATCACGCCACCAGGAAATGGTGGTGCAAGACAACTGCTCGCTGCCTTGGATGGTCGTACATCGATACTCCGAGGAGATCTTCGGCTGGCGGGACTCGGCGGCCGTTAACGCCGTCAGGGTGGAGATAATCGCCATGGCGAGCCACCTCACGCCTGCCCCGGCCGCCTCAAGCGACTCCCAGCCGGGAAAAACCCAGCACCAGAAGGCCGGCCAGGAATCCCAAACCCAATACGACAGGTCGAGCATAGGAGCTCCCTGCCAAGCCTGGAATAAGGACCCCCAGACGTGCGATAAGGCAGCCAAAGGAGAATCCCACGGCTCGGGTGCCCAAAAGGTCGCACACGTCTGCGGCTATTGCGCGAACGTACGAAAAATAGTCACCAACCACTCGGAGGCATCCTGCTATTCAAAAAAGGTGAGGGACAAAACCGGTAAGAGATTTTTAGGCTCCCGGCGGGAACTCACGCCACCGCGACCCCGCCGTAACGCTGTAGACGACCCCCCCACTGACTAAGCCGTTTGTTGACATTGTATCGAAGCCACTCGGCTTCCCTCCCGGGTTCCCCGGCCCTGCCGGCATTCCCTGGAACTCCCCTAATGATGACCGCCGCTGGCCCCCGACCCGGCTGCCCGTTAGCCCTTGTGTCATTGGGCTCGCTGGAACCAGCGCGCCGCCGGCGGGGGTGTTCCCCCGCGGCACCCCCGAGTGACGTCACGGGTCCTGCTGGTCTCGAGCGACTTGGCGTAAACAACTGCGCGCCCCCGGGCACGCCGGGACAAGTGGACCGCCACCGGCCATGCACTCCAGCTCACACCGCCTGCCCACCCCGAGCTATCGCAGCTTCTCAGAGCACGCACACGCCGCCCGGATTACCTCGACGCGGACCACAACAACCGTCGCCGCCTGCGGCATATGCGACGTGACCGAGGCGACCCACTGCGTCGGCCCGAGAGCAGCAGATCACAGCTAGCCGGTGGATCAGGTGCTCGACCACACCCTTCAGCACTCCTGGACCCCCGCGGCCGCCTGCGGCCCCTCCCCGGCCAAATACAAAGAGACCCTGGACGGCTTTTGGCCCCTCCTCTCGGGGGAGGGCTGGGCTAGGTACCCCGGCTATGCGGCAGCCTACTCCGCCGCCCGGGCCTCGGTCCTCCCTAACTTCTTGGCCGCCCGAGTCCTGGTCGAGTCGGAGCTAAACATCGAGGCATGGCGCGAAATGCTACACGGGCACCCGGACGCCACCTTAGCAGACCACCTCAAATTCGGCTTCCCGGCGAATTACACCGTGCCGGGGCCACCCACGCCGACCTTCCACAACCACCGCGAGGACCCGGCCTACGCCCACCATGTCACAGCATACGCGGAGGAGGAGCTCCGTCGGGGCGCCCTGCTGGAGCCCTTCGAGGTTCCCCCCTTCTCCCCCTGGGCACAATGCAGCCCAATTATGACACGCCCCAAGTCGACCCCCGGTAAGCGCCGGATAATAGTCGACCTCTCCTTCCCCCCGGGTCGGAGCATGAACTCGGGCATACGCTGGAAGGAGTACCTAGGCCGCCCCCATCACTACACCCTCCCGCCGGTCTCGGACATCGGTAGGCAAATGACGCTACGGGGCCGGGGGGCGTTCTGCTGGTCGGCGGACGTCTCCCGGGCCTACAGGCAGCTGAGGGCGGACCCCCTCTCCGCCCCCTTGTTCGGCATCACTGTCGACAACAAGCTCTACCTCGACATAGCCCTCCCCTTCGGCTGCAGCCTGAGTGCGCGTCACCGGGGCCATCTCATGGATGCTCCGAGAGCGTGGCTTCTTCAGCCTCGTCTATCTCAACGATTTCGTGGGCTGCGAGACCTCCTACCTGGACGCGATGCGGGCCTTCGACGTACTCCGAGACATCTGTGCCTGACTTGGCCTTGCCCTCGCCCTCGACAAGTGCTGCCCCCCCCCGCCGTCCGACTGGTCTGGCTGGGCATACACCTCAACACGGAGGCCATGGTGCTCCGCATCCCCGACGGCAAGCTCGGCGAGTTAATGGCGGACTGCTAGCGCTGGATGGCCCGCCCCACCCTGATGCGGAAGGCCCTCCAGAAGCTCGTCGGACGACTGGCGCACATCAGCACATGCATCCCATCCGCCCGGAAGTTCATGTGTAGGATCCTCGCCAGCCTACGCGCCTCGCCCCTCTCCAGACAAGCCGACGTCGACCCCGACCTATGGCGTGACGTCCAATGGTTTCGCGACTACGCGAGGAAGGGGAATGCCATTTGGCTCCTGCCCCCTCACGTTCCCCCCGCTGGGTCATCGAATGTGACTCTTGCCTGACCGGCGGGGGAGCTTTCTCCCGAGATTACTGTTACTCGGAGGCCTACAGCGACACCTTGATCGCGACCTTCCCCACGATCCACGAGCTCGAGGCCGTCAACCTAGTCATGGCGGTGAAGACCCTCGGGCCCCCTGCCCCGGGCGCCTGCGAGCTCGTGGTCAACACTGACAATGCGGCCTCGGCCCTCGCCCTCGAATCCGGCTGTGCCTCCGACCCGACCCTCGGCGCGTGCGCCCGAGAGCTCTGGTTGGCGGCCACCCTGGGCTCCTTCACAATCGTCGTCCACCACAAGCCAGGCATCGAGTTGGTACTGGCGGACGCCCTCAGCCGGGCCCATTCCTCCCGGGCCGCCCTCCAAATAGTGCGGGATTACTGTCGGGATCTGGGTCTGGGTCGAATAAGAGTTTCGCTCTCCCCGGAGCTGCTCTCTAACCGCCTGTAACTCTCTCTTCCTACCCAGATTACGATCCGCGGGACCACGCTCACCTCATGACCCTGCAGGCAGCCGCTCTCGCCACTGGGACCTGGCGGAATCGAACCCGGCACGCGAGGAGGTACCTCCAGTTCATGCTGGAGCGGGGTGTCAACCATCTGTGCCCCCCTCCCATACGACATGGGCCAGTCCATTGCCCAGCTTCACCGCGAGTTGCCCTCCCCCGCCTCGGTCGCCAATGTGATCTCGGCCGCACGCGCCTGGCTCCGGGAGGCAGGCGGCGACCCTGCCCCCTTTGACGGCCCCTTTGTGGTATGCGTCCACCGGGGGTGGGTGGGGGGGGGGGTTGGGGGAGAGGCTCTTCGCCACCCCAGTCAAGAGGGCACTCGCCATCACCCCTGCCATGATGCCCATCATCTACAACCACATGAGGTCCCTCGGCCACCCTGGGGTTGCCCCCTGGGCCGCAGTCGTCCTCGCTTATTTCACCTTTTTGAGGCAGTCCAACCTCCTCTCGCCCTCCCACGCCCCCCGGGGCGGTCGACACACCCTCCGCCGTGATGACGTCCGGCACGCCCCGGGAGGCCTCAGGGTCATGGTGTCCTCCTCCAAGACCATCCGCTCCGCCGCTCAGGCAGTCTCCCTCTATGTGCCCGCCCTCCCCGGATCACCCCTGTGTCCGGTCCGGGCCTGGGACCGGGCGGTCACCCTCGTCCCGGCTGCCGGGGACGCCCCGGCCTTCCTAGCCCGGAAGAACACCGCCCTCACACCCCATGACATCACGCCCTTGATCCGCGCCGCATTCGAGGCGGCCGGGATCCCTGACGCCACAAGATATACCCTGCACGGCCTGTGCCGGGGCGCGGCCCAGGCCTGCGCGTCCAGGGGCGTGGACCTTTCGGCCATAATGGCCCAGGGGACCTGGGAGTCTGATGCCGTCCACGCCTACGTCCCCAGGCAGGTGACGGCGGTCGCCCCGAGAGCCTTAGCCCTCTGTTTTGGGTCAGCTCCCGGGCCTACCTCCTCAGGCTCCCAGGCCCCCCTTACACCATCCTCAGACATTGATCAGGTTGATTAAGAACATTTCACCTCGACTCAGATTGTTGAACTGTCACTTGTACCACCTTGTTTCCAGAAATAAAACCCTTCCCTTTCCT